>CM076572.1:358509246-359214895 GCA_034641835.2 Pinus albicaulis | reverse complement strand
TGAACGCGACGTCGAGGAACTCCGGCGAGGCATCCGAGGAGGAGGAGGCCCGAGGGAGCCCTAGGCGGTCTTGTGTCTCGTGAGTCGATGAAAGGATCGACACACACGGGCACACTCCCGGACAAGAGCGAGGCATCGCGAATCGGCTTGGGTAGATAGAGGATCGAGACGATGCGAGGAGCGTGTTCAAATTAGGGGCGACGGTCGGTGCGAGTGGCGCGATTGGGAAGGGCAGAGAAGCGAGATGCAGGAAGGTGGATCAGGTAAGATCAGCTTCGGGACGGGGCCCCGGAGGCCGAGAGGGCCGAAGCCGGTGAAAAGGAGGCGTGGGGGCGGCGCCCAGCTCGGGTTGCGCGGGGCCGGCGGCGCGATCTCCACGAGCGACGCGAGACCAAATCCAAAAAAAAACACATTCATGATTTTAACAACAACACACCTGGGAAAATGATTCCTTATGGTAAAAAGATCGCTTATATATTTGTAAGAATTCCCAACTAAAACAAAAAATTCTTTTGGAATTGCACACTTCTCCTTTAGGAGGACACTCAGGATTTTTAAAAACTTACCACAGGGTGAAGAAAGAATTTTTTTGGGATGGCCTTAAATCTGATATTCAAAAGTTTGTGGCGGAATGTTTGGTTTGCCAGCAGAATAAAGTTAAGACAATTAAGACCCCGGGACTTCTGCAACCTTTATCCATTCCAAGTCAACGTTGGGAGGAGATTTCAATGGATTTTATCACAAGTTTACCTAAGTCCGAAGGAAAGAGTGTCATCATGGTGGTAGTTGATAGACTTACCAAGTATGCATACTTTTGTGCATTATCTCATCCATTTAAAGCAAGTACATTTGCTACTACATTTATGGACAGAATTCAAAAGCTACATGGAAGCCCAAGGGTTATTGTGAGCGACAGAGATCCCATTTTTACTGGAAATTTTTGGACGGAGTTATTTTCTTGTTTGGGGTACTCAATTAGCTCATAGCTCATCTTATCATCCTCAATCTGATGGTCAAACTGAGATCGTAAATAAATGTTTGGAAGGATATCTTCGTTGTTTTGTATCCGATAAACAAACACAATGGGTCAAGTGGTTACCTCTTGCTGAATGGTGGTATAACACTTCCTTCCATACTGCAGCAAAAATGACCCCATTTATGGCACTTTATGGATATCATCCACCATCCATCACATAATATTTAAGAGAAAATTCGAAGGTTCAAGCAGTGGAAGATCACATCGAGCATCAGCAAGAAGTTCTCCAACTCTTAAAGGATAACCTGAATTTGGCACAAAATCGAATGAAACAACAGGCAGATCAACATCGCAGCGAGAGAAGTTTTGATGTAGGAGACTGGGTAATTTTACGGCTACAACCATACAAACAAATGTCCCTCAAGCAAGCTAAGAAGGATAATAAATTATCGCCAAAGTACTATGGTCCTTACAAGGTGTTGCAAAAGATTGGTACTATGGCATACAAATTGGAGCTTCCTGCTTCTTCGCGAGTACATCCAGTTTTCCATGTTTCATGCTTAAAGAAGGTTATAGGTGAAAATCTTCGAGTTCAAACAATATTGCCAGAACTTGATGAGGAAGGAAAAATAATATTGGAACCTGAAGTGGTCATGGAAACAAGAACTCGACAGCTACGGAATCGATCAATTTCAGAGTATCTCATCAAGTGGAAGAACTTACCCACTGAAGATTCTACGTGGGAGGATGAGAATTTTATACAGAAGCACCCAGAGCTACTCAAGCATTGAGGACAACACTTTTTTGAAGGAGAGGGGCATGTTAGGTCCCTATATTACTAGTATAGTCCCTTATTGTTGTTAGTGTAACCCGCTTATTGTTATTATTGTACCCCTGTAACCCCCATATTGTTATTATTGTGCCCTTAAATTATTATTGTTAGGTCGGCTAGGATTACATTGTGGCCCCATGGACTCCTATATATAGAAAGGAGGTTTTGTAATTTTTATCATCCAAGAATATTTCATTCATGTAATGTATTGAAGGTTGCCCCCTTGAAGTGACTTATTTCTAAGGTGCTGATATCTCTTTTCTTCTATTTTTGGAGCTAGTTTCACAACACTCAATAAAGTTCTTCACTTGTTGATCATCCTCAAAAACTTGCCAATGAATAATATTATCAGGGATATCTGGTCTATGGAAAATCTCAACCTCATATTTTTCTGTGGAATGCATAGGAATAATGAAAAGACTTGCAGAGACAGCAAGAGAATCAACAATGGAGTTTTGTTCTCTAGTTTTGACCATGAATGAATAAGCTTGAAAATTTTCCAACATGTCCAAAACTAAGTTCCTATATGCCCTCATCCTTATATCCTTTGTTTGATAAACACCTTCAAATTGTTTAATGACTGATTCTGAATCTCCAAAAATAGAAATTTTTTGAGCATTCATTCTTTTCAAAACCTCTAAGCCCAAAATCAAGGATTCATACTCAACCATGTTATTTGTGCAATCAAAGTTCAATTTATAGGAAAAGAACTTACTCTCATCACTTGGACTTGTGATCCAAATCCTTTCTCATGCTCCTTCTCTGCCTGTTGATCCATCAAAATGCAATGACTCCAACCTTCCACCTCCTTATCACTATCTTGTTGATCTTCTATTTGCTGATTTTCATACTGTTGAATTTCAGAAATCTGCTTTTCTTCTTTCCTCTCCTCTTCTGCTTCATTAGTCAACTCATTGAAAAGAATAGCAGAACCAATTTCAATATCAAGAGCATAAATTGGAAAATTTTGGGGTTTGTCTTTACTACTCACCTTGTAGGTCATTCTTGTCTCTCGATACAATATTCTTTGCTCACAAAAAACAGGAATGGTAGCATAAGTAAGGTCCATCTGCATTGTACCTTTGATTTTCACTGCACCATGACCTTGATAATAGCATACCAAAATTTGGTGGAATGTATGCTACACGATTTCCATGACCATATTCTTAGCAGGAAATTGTGTTAGACCAACAAAAAAATCCTTAATTAAACCAATGCATTTAACTCTTTTCGAATTGAAAGAAAACAAATCTTTATATGGCCTAGTTATTTCTAACCCCATTATTTCCATGATTACTTTAGGCATAAGATTGTGAGAGGCCCTTGAATCCAACATAGCATTATGCAATGTCATGTCATGAATGCTAAGGCTCACATAAAAAGGAGGCACCCCCTCATTCTATTCATCTTCTAGTCTTGGACCCAAGTATATGGTTGGATGATCCTCTAGTACATTCAAGATATCAGTAGCTCCTGGTTGTGAATTCAACATTTTAACAATCCATCTTCTATATTCATTTACCTTAATAATCTCACCAAAAGGGACTGATATTTTAATCTTATAAATTTCATTCTCAAGGCTGAAAACATAAACAAATTTTTCAGCTTCTTTGATAGGAGGAAGAGCTAGAGTATCTTTATTACATTCAGCAACCTTAGGAGCATATTTATTGCCATAAACAACCTTAGGTGTATCTTTCTTAGGCTATGTTTTGTTTGCAATGATAGGAACATTTCTATTTCTGAGATTGTTTTGTTTTAGCATCTCAAAAATAGCATGTTGATACCCCTTTAGATAATCCGATGTTTCCTCTCCATGATTACTTTGGTCTGATTGATCATGTTCTTCTATAGTCAAGAAAATTCTAGACATTTCTTCATCTAAACATTGAATAGACTCTTCAGGAATTTCAGGATCATATTCTGCATCAATCAAGTTCTGCTGGAAAGGAGGTCTCACTGGAGGATCAGGCTGTTGATTTATGTTTTCCCTTGATATTTATTGATTCTGAGGTCTCCTGAAATGAGGATTTCTAAATTGAGGTTCATGTTGTGCAGGAGGGGTAGAGGTATTCCTAAGGGCCAACCTATCCATCAAATTTTCCATTGTTTTCATCATTGAATCCAGCTTTTCCTGAGAGGTAGAGGAGGAAGGCTTCTCTTCTTCTTTCAAATTAGTCTTACCCATTTTTGAATTTTTAGCTGATATCAAATTAACCTTCACCTTCACTGCATCATTTTGTATTTCAGCAAGTGAAGGGGATTCTCTTTCTCTTAGCAGTATAGAAAACTCATATTCAAAATCTTCAACATATCTCATCAGAGCTAAGGCTTGTGGTGGTTTCAAATGGGCAGGAATAGGGTCATACACCTTGTTAAACCTTTTTGAAAAGTTTTGAACCGATTCATCAGTAGCTCTCTTCAAAGCGCTATGATTGGTGAGTGCTTGTACTGGATTAGTTCTATTTCCCCATTTTCTCATAAAATTATCTTCAAACTCATTCCAATTATGAATACTTCTAGGAGTAAGGGCTTTATACCACTTCCTAACTTCACCAGTAAAACTCTGAGAAAACAACCTCAACTTAGAATATTCATCATCCACCTCCTCCCTATCTATAAAATCATTAAATTGGTCCACATGTTCTTCTGTTGTAATGTCTTCATCACTTCCCCAAGTTTTGATTCTAGCAGCATATTTGCTAAGGAGGTCATGTAAGACAGCTGGAAGAACAAGAGGGGCATATCTAGCAGGTGCAACAGGGGGAGGAGGTATATTTACAGCCATGGTTAAAGGGATTGTAGTAGCTTTAGGGATGGCAGAAATAGAGGATGAAAAACAGCTATGAGGAGGATTGTTTGGTCTTCTTGGTCCACTAACAATTGAACTCCAATTTGGAAGAGGTAAACCAGATTTTCTTTTCAACAGGACTTCAAAAGGATCAAGCTCTTTCATTTTTTCTAAAGACTCTTTTTCTAGCAACAAATCAGAAGTAACAGCTTCCTAAAACTCTTCTTTGTCTTCCTGTGTTACTAGAGCTCCGGTATCAATACCTCTTTTATGTGAGTCTAAGAAAATTTCAGTTAGCACTTTTTCATTTTTTGATCTAAACAAAACCTCCTGAATTTTATCATCAACTCTTTTATCTTCGAGAATTCTTAAAATTTTAGAGGAAAAGGATTTATAATGTGATGGAGTACCTGCTATTTCAGAAATGCCTTGAATACCTCTGGAAATGGTGTTTGGATTGTCCACGATGGTAGGTGGATATGGGTCAGGATTACTCCTCATGTATCTCCTTCTCAAAGCCACCTTTCATCATATAAATTATGAATGGATTCACCAAGGTAGATGCAGCCTCAAGAAGCTTCCTAAGCTCTTGCTACCTTCAGAAGTTCAGCTTCAAAATTTTGGGAAAATATAATCTTCAGAATCCCAATAGACGCACCAAAATTTTATCACAAAATTGGACCTCATAGGCTACTAATCAAATCAATCTCATGTAACTGTTTCAAACTAATATTTTGATTGTGGCTTAGCTTCCTCAACCTGAGAGGGCTCTCTCAAGGGTTAATGATTTTTGATAAAATATAGATGGCTAACTCTATGTGGGGTATTAATCAGATAGATGATAAATGTAGGTTGAAAATCACATGAGCAAGTACACATTGGGCTTATGGAGTCAAAATAGTTTCAGTAAACCAATAAATCTACTTAACATGGAAGTTGAGGCATATCAGAGTTTTAGTCAAGAGATACACATGTGAAACTGTAAAAAACATAGTCAGTTCATCTATATAGGAAGTCAGAGCATCAAATATGAATTCTGAGTAATATAGACAAAATCCACTGCAATTGGATAATATAGAGATGCAAATAGAATAAGAATACATTAAAACTCCTTATGAATCTCCAGTTGGTTAAGTAGAAATCTCCTGTATTAGCTGAAAACCAGTAAATTACAATAAACTCAGTGTTTTGCCAAAAAATGTCCAACCCTGATACATTCGACTTCTTGGTCCTTTATAGACCATTTACAACATGATATAATCTTATATTGTGCTATATACATCGAATTCCTGACTCTTGACACCTTGCATAAACATATGACATGGTATTTATTACAAAAAGACAGCTAATCTGCTAAACAATCCTATTACAAATAGGATTCAAACTCCTTATCTCTATCCATAAAAACCTTATCTAAACTAAATTACATAATTTTCCAAGTGTATTCACACATGGTCAAAACAGGATTGTAGGCCTCAACTCTTCATGACCATATTTATGTCCTCCACCAAAATAGGAAACAATCCCCCTGCTTTTTAGGCATAGGGTCCTTTGCACTCTTGGAACATTCTGACCATCATGAACTCATTACTTCGATCTCCTTAGCTGTTAGAAATTGAATTAACACATGCCAAACCTCCTCTAAAGTTACAACTATCCAAAACCATCTCCAAACTATTCAAATGGGCTGTAATACACTGCGCTAAGAAAACAAAATAGTTTCGTAGAACTTTTCATAGCACTGCCCTTTACCCCATTTTTCTTCGAGTTTTTGACTTCTATCCTCCAAAGTTATCTTAATTGAATTTAAATACATCCTCCCTATCAATTTCAGTCCTTGATCCACTATTTTACCCCTCAAAATTTGATGAAAAAGGGCAAGAAAAGCTGCTACAATAGTTTTGTAGCGCTTTTCTCCCTTTTTACACTATCTGCACTAAGAAACTGTTGAGTGGGAAGTTTTGTCAAAAAAAATCCAAAATGAAAATTGCAAATTGCCAAAAAATCAAAATAAATCTGATTTCATCATTTAAAAAACATATCAAATGAAAAATAGAGTCATTCTAGCCTTCATGAGGTCCCTTGCTCATTTTCATTTGATTTAGCTATATGCTCTGCTATGAATGTTATCTTAATACCACTTCTTTTGAAATCATCATGAATCAAATTCATCTGCTGCTCCAAGTACTCCACTTGATCTTTAAGTCTCCTGTTATTAGCTCTCAAGTGAGTATTTATTACTCTGACAAATTTCGCTTCCTTTATTGCTGGGTTGTCCTCTGTAGCTGTAGAAACAGTCTTTCCTTTTAATGCCATTGCTTGGCTTCTTGTTACTCTTTTGATTTCCTGTTTGGTGACAACTTGTTTCTGTTTTTCCTCTTTGACAATATTTGACCTCTATTTTTTAGGTGATGGAGTTGGTGTGTCAAGTATTTGTGCCTGCTCTACCCTTTTCTCAACCTGTTTCCTTGGCTTTAGCTTTGAAAATTCCTGTGGTTTTGCAACTATAGGTTGACTAGTATCTACTGCTGGTGGTGATGGAACTCCTTTAGTTTTAGGGTTTCTAGTAGGATTTAAGGTTTCCAAATCAAAACCATTTATAAACAAAAAATATGACCAATCCCTACCTATCTTCTAAAGCTCATCTAAAATCAATAACTTCATTAAACCATGATGAAGCAAGGATGTTTCAATACCTAGAATTTGGATTGTACTTGTTGGCAATATGATGCAGAGTGTTGTCCTTGATGGAAACCCACCTGATGAAGATGATGGCAACCTACTTAATGAAGTTCTTCTTGATGCTTAATGAGTTTATTAATGATGTAAATCTGATGTTCTACAAAGCAGCTCAGATGTAATGATGAAAGGAATTCTAGTATGTGCTAGACCAATGATGAAAAGTGTGTGTCTCAAGGCATACGCGAGTTTATCTAGGAGAAGTAGCGTATGCACGCGGGAAAGTACGTGCCAAGTTGTGTGTTAGACTCCTATACCAATAGGTGTCATTTTTCATGATTGTCTTGATTGAACTATGGAATATGTTCAAACCTTCTTACTTGAGCAAAGGTGTTCCATATTCTTGAAAACCAAAAAAATCAAAAAATTTAAAAAATGTAAAGAGGGTGGCATCTGTGTTAAGATCAAAGGGTAAAAAGAATAAAAATGGTCAAAAAGAGAAAGAAATGAACCCCAAGCAAAAAAATAGACCAAGGAAAGTGTGCAAATCCAAATGCCACTACTTTTTACTCTGTTGTAATAAATCAATTGTATGCAGCTTGTGAAACTTTTGCCACAATTCATGAATAAGTCAAACTGTTTAAACTTGGCTTAGTCATATTTCAATTTCATGTTATAGATTAGAGAATAAATATCAAGCCAAACAGTTTAATCTTGGCAGATAAGTAGCTAGGTAGAGTGAATAAAAGGTGCTCAACAGTTTAATCTGAGCCCTTGGATGTAATAAGGGTAGAAATAGATAGATTCATCATGTAAAAAGAAAAGATTGATCAGGGTTTGCAAGTCCAAATGCACCCTGATAAAGAAGACAAAATGGTAGTGTTAAGTAGATAGGGTAGGTAGATGGTGCTGCAAAATGTTATCTGATGAATGGTGCTGCTACATGTTAGTTAATCATTTACTTTCATCAAAAGTACTGAAGCAGAAAATACAATGAAAAATCACAGCAAGCAAAGTCAAATTCATTAACCTCCCCCATCATTTTTCCCCCTCAAGAGTTTTACTAATTTCCCCAAAAGTACTAAGGTATTTGGAGATCAAAAGGGCTCAAGGCATTTCCTTGACTTCTGGAGGGACCGGACCCTCGGCCTAATGATCAAAAAGACCTAAGCACTTGAAATAATCCATCATTGATTATCTTCCATCTTGAACTTTTTCCTAAGTAAAATCCTATTTTGCTTAGGAAACTGATGCAATATTCCATAAAATTCCTCAAAACAACTTGTTATTCTAAGTTTAAGTGTTGAAGATAAAATGTTGCAATTTACTTCATAAGTTATCACTTTCTTAGATGTACAAAGATGTTTTGATTTTCCTTGTCCTTTTTCATATTAACATTTAACTCTATTATATTAAATCCCTAGTGAAACCCCTTTTCCTAAGTATATAACTCCCTTTTCTAATAAATATCCCCAAAACCCTTTATTATAATGTTTTACCAAAGTATATATTCCCGCACATTTAAAATAGACACCCCGCTTTATAAACCCTTTGGTTAAAACTATAGCCTTATATATAAATTCCGCCCCTATGATGAATTAATTATATTAATTCATTCATCATATAATAAAAAATATATACAAAAAACTTTAGACATACGACAAGTATGTTTAAAACCAAAAACATATCAATAAACTTTGCGAAAGTCTATGCCACCGTCAGCATTCCACGTGGCATTCCACCTGGCCAATCTCCGCTGCAATCCATTTCATAATTTCACGGGGTTAATTAATCATTTGGACTAATTAACAACCATTTCCGCCTATTAACGTGTCCCCGGGGTGATTAGATTTCACATTAGAACCTTTTTAAACCTTGACGGGCCCACCTTTGAAATCACGCAAGTCCCCATCCCTTTCATCTGTTGGATCATCCGTTCGTTGATCAACGGTGATCATCAATCCCGCTGCCCATCCCTTGCCAGCATGTTAACCAGCGGGGGATGGGCGGTTTTTGAAAAGTCAGCATTCCACGTGGCGTTAAAACTATGGAATCGCTCCCCCCGCGTCCTTTACCGCCTTCGTCCATAAGCGGTGTGGGCTTACCGCTTACCGCTTACCGCATACCGCCGGCCCCACTTCCCTACGTCACCCCGTACGTCAATGACGTCATCACCTCGAAAAAGACAAAAACCCTTTTGACTTGTAAATAAGCCATTTTTCGTGTTTTTTTAGTTATTTTTAGTTTCTGAAAGAGACAGAGCTCCCGCTGCAATTTTCAAATTCCACTGCAAATACACCAATTTACTCCGAAATTCAGCTGCGCCCGTGTTGAAGAACGTCCCCGCCATTGCTCATTACCTGTTAAAGAACCAGTTTCCATCTAAAAACAGGTATTTATCATTTCGCGCCCCGACTGCAAGTCAAGCTTAGTTTCCTTTGTTTTTTCTCTGAAAAAGTGGTTAAAAATCCTCTCTGAGTCCTCATTGAAGATTTAAAACCTGTGAATTTGCTTCCCAAACCTGCGACTTGTTCCAATTTCCTCTTTTGTCAGATATCCCGCCCGGTCTGCAAGAAAAAACGAAAACCTCCATTTTGAATCCACAAGAACCAAAATGGAGGCCCCGACAGCTCTAAATATCACTCTATTGAATGCTCCTCACCGAGATTTGGACTATTTACCTCTGATAGATGAAGATTTCCAAATACAAGACCTGTATTTTGATGAAAGTCCCCTATTGAGCTATTGTCGCTGCAGAGACGAATACTCAAAATGGCAAGATCTTATAGGTCTGTGGGAATCTAATCTCCCAAGGTATCTCATTCCTTCAGTCCTTATTTTCCCTGAAATCATTCACTATTGCCATTCTAACTATGATCCAACTCAAAGAGCAGTAATGTCCCCTAACCAGAATGTCCTTTTCCCAATTACTGCTCAGTCTAACACAATAAAGAACAATCAAAGAGTATCAGGATTAAAGAGTATCAGTGGATAAAGTGTATCAGGTAAAAGTCAGAGTGAAAAGTCAAAACAAAGTTACAGAGCAGTCAAAGGTAAACAGTAAAAATGAAGTTACAGAGCAGTCAAAAGTAAACAGTAAAAATGAAGTTACAGAGGTAGTAAAAGGGTAAAAAGAGATGAAAATACTTTCACCAACATTGAAGTTTATCTAAAGTGAAAGTAAAACAGTCAAAGGAACAAAAAAGTGAAAAGATGAAAAATACAACAAGAAGGAACATTTTTGCAGAAATTGCATATTTTAGTCATAGTTTTGCAGAAACTATTGTGATAAATCAAAGATGAATTTTGCAAAACTAAAGGAGGTTTATGTTCTTAAGAGTACCATCTACAAAAACCTCTCTCACTTTCCTAACAGCTATTATGGTTTTGGAAATATTAAACAATGTTGAAAAGCACTTTTTGCAGAAAATTACAGTCAAGTCATCATTTTGCAGAGAATATTGTGGCCAATTAAAACTACATTGCACAAAACTGAAGGAGGTTTTTGTTCCTAAGAGACCCATCTACAACAACCTATCTCAGTTTTTGCACAGTGGTTTTATAATGAGAGATACATGCGCATCTTTACAGGCCATTTTTCAGACTCTGTAAAACTCTGTTTTACACACATTTTTTACAGAGAATATTATGCACAGCTGGAGAGGAATTTTAGGAAATTGAAAGAGGTTTATCTCACCAACATATTTATCCACAATAACCGCTTTCACTTTTTACATATCTATTACGGATTGAGAAATACGAAGATATCATTGGACCCCAAGTTTGCAGAATTGTTGGAGCAGATTGCACAAAGAAAGGAAGTAGTTAGTGACTTGGATGCCTCATCATCAAATAAGATTTGGATCAAATTCGAATTCTCCTCTTTGTCATCACCTATCCATCAAAAATAGTGCCAAATAGTTTGAGTGTCCTTTACTTTAGTTCTATTTATGTAAATAGTTGGAGAGATTTGTGAACCAATTGTGATATTTGTTTCAAGATATTTTAGTTTAGAATTTGTATAAATACTCCACTCTTGGAAGCATTTGGGGTGGATTCTATTACTCTGCTGTAACATTGAGGTTTTCGGAATAAAAGCTTTTGGAGAAATTTACTTGTGGCTTGCTGGATGACGTTTTGAAGCACATGACGATTTAAAGCACCGGACTTGTTGCAAGATTCATGTGTTGACCTACAAAATAATAAGTATTTTGCCTTACATTCAAATTTATAATAGTTTTATATACTATCAGTCTCATTTCATTAATTTGATATAGATTGAATGTAATTGCTTACTCAAATGTGATTGTTCCTAAATGTTTTCTTCTAAATTAGCTATAAGCATGAATTCTTAAATGCTCCTGCGTCGCTAATTTAAGAACTGTTGATTGCTATAATAAAGAATCCTTTATTGCTCTTTGTTTTGCTTGTAATCATTTCTCTTCTTCCTCTTGAATATGGTGAAAGATTCTTAGTTGCCTTTCATCCCTTCAAGACCATCCATCCACTTTAAATTTTAAGGATTGTTCTCCGTCTAGCTATCTTGCCCTGTAATAGCATCTTGTGTTCAGAAAAGAAATCCAGTAAAGCCATCCTTAGACTCCATAGCCCAATGGACTGAAAGCCCTCAACCTTGCCCTTAGTTTGTGGATTCCACCATTTCCCAAAACAAACTTTGCATCTATAACTAGCCTAAAATCATTCAAAAACAAAGATAAATCATAAAGAGAGAGCCCTCTCTGGATGCAGATTGGCTAGATTCTGCATCTAAAAGGTTGGTTTGTGGTTACCTCGGGTATACTTTCCTCTTACACAACTTCTAGGGAAACCTGAGTGATGGGCTGTATAACTCCTCGTCGCTTTTTGTTCAAGTGCAGAGACAAACATCCACTAAGGGAATGCCCAATGGATAAAATACCAATTTGTACCCTTTGTGAGAAAGATCATGAAACAAAACAATGTCCATCTCTACTAGGAATAAAGGCAGCATTACAGCCAACGGAAGAAGAAGCTGAAGCAGTTTACCTGCTAACTCAAAGAAGACAATGGCAACCAAAAGGACAAGGTATGAATTCTAGTATGCCATTTAATCGTTGGAACAATTATTCTGCTTTTGGTCAAACAAATTACCCTCCCTTTAATCAAATGCAATACCCACCCTTCAATCAAATGAATTTCCCACCCATGCAACAATCAAACCCTCCCTTTGTTGATCCTACAATGTGGGCTCCTTGGCCTCCACAACAACCATCTTCTTTTAACCCTTGGAATTCAAATTGGAGAAGCCAACAAACCCCGTATCCAAATCAATTTCCTCAATTTCAACAACCACTTCCTCTGCCATCAAATGCTCTGCCAAATAACCAAATGAGACCCCAACTACCTGTGCAACCAAATCCTAACCCCAATAATAAAGTTGTGCAAGTCATTGATATTCAGAATCAGTCTATATTTCCTACTATGCAATGTAATGATATTCATTTAAGATCCGGGAAAATAGTAGAGCCTATTATTGATGACATAACTTTTTCTGATTCTGATAAAGAGGAAACTGAGAAACATAAGAAAGCACAACCACCTTCTAACAAGAGTGTTGAAATAACAGAACCACCATTCCCCGAGCGTTTGATTTTAACTAGAACGCCTGAAACACCTGCTTTTAATCTTTTAGGGGAATTGCAAAATTTGTATGTTAAAATTCCACTTTTACAAGCATTAAGAGATGTACCAATTTATGCCAGAACAATAAGGGATATTTGTGTTAAGAAACCTGGTAGGAAAACTAAAGATCCTCTTACAGTACATGTGATGGGTGACTTATCTTCATTAATGTCCGGAAAAACCCCTCCTGTGAAATATGGTGATCCCGGCCATTCTACCGTGATAGTTCATATTGGTAAAACAATGATTCCTCAAGTTCTGGTAGATTTAGGTGCTGCAATAAACATAATGACTCTTGAAACTTCACAATTGTTACAGCTGAATAACACAATCAGAGATACACCTACTATTCTAGAGTTGGCTGACCGTTCTACAATTAAACCTGAAGGAGTTGTTGAAGATCTACTTATCTCAGTTGAATCCTGGAATTACCCAGCTGATTTTGTTGTATTGCAAACTAAAACAAAGCTGGGGGGACATCCTTTAATTCTGGGGAGGCCATGGCTGGCCATAGCTGATGCCTTTATTAGTTGCAGATCTGGTTCAATGACAATTTCTAATGGTTATGAAACCAAACAGCTTACTCTTTATCCTCATGCTACACCCATAATTAATAATGAAGATTCTATGTGGATGGATTATGATGATAATGTTGTTCAACCCATTCTAACTATTGGACAAGCCTTAACTCTTAAAGACAATACAGAGGATGAAATAATTAATAATTTTATTTGTGAACCTTCTTTTGTAATTGCTAAAACATACAATCAATTGACTGCAATTTTTGAAACAGATACCCAAGAAAAGATTGAATCTGAAGAATTATCTCAGACATTAACCACCATCTCATCTAAAAGCATAACAGTTGAAATTGAACCTGGCAAGACATTAAACATAAATCCTGATCTAACAGTTGCTGAAACACAACAGTTAATGAAGTTATTGCATGAAAATAAGGAAGCATTTGCATGGGATTACACAGATATGAAAGGGATCTCTTTTGAACTATGTACTCACCGAATTTACATTAAAGAGCGATGTCGACCAGTCTGTCAACCCCAAAGACGAATGAACCCTAATTTACGAGAAATTGTTAAAGAAGAACTTCAGAAATTGCTTAATGCCGGATTTATATACCCCATATCTGACAGTGAATGGGTTTCCCCATTGGTAATTGTCCCTAAGAAAAACGGGAAATGGAGAGTATGTGTTGACTACAGAGCCTTGAACAAAGCTACTCAAAAGGATCACTTTCCTTTACCTTTCATTGATCAGGTTTTGGATAGTCTGGCAGGGAAGAAATTCTTTTATTTTCTAGATGGATTCAGTGGGTATAATCAGATAAGAATTGCACCCCAAGACCAAGACAAGACCACTTTCACTAGCCCTTGGGGAACTTTTTCTTATAGAGTTCTTCCATTTGGGCTATGTAATGCACCAGCAACTTTTTAGAGGGCTGTTATAGGGATTTTTTCTGATATGCTGAATGACTCTATGGAAATATTTATGGATTATTTTACTCCTTATGGTGTGTCTTTTGAAGATGCATTACAAAATCTTGAGAAGGTACTTAAACGATGTATACAAGCTCACCTCTCCCTAAGTACTGAAAAATGTCATATGATGATGAGTGAAGGAGTAGTGCTTGGACATTTTATTTCATCTCAAGGTATTCAGGTAGATCCATCTAAAATATTAGTCATTCAGAATCTTTCTGTTCCTAAAACACAAACTGATGTGAGAAGTTTTCTAGGACATGCTGGATACTACAGAAGATTTATTAAAGATTTCTCTAAGATTGCTTCTCCATTATTTGTGTTGCTTTTGAAAAATGCTGAATTTAAGTGGACTAATTCTTGTCAGAAAGCTTTTGAAGAACTCAAGCATCAGTTATATACTGCTCCTATTTTGAGGGGGCCTGATTGGGCCCTCCCTTTTCATATATCTTCTGATGCTTCAGACACTGCAATTGGAGCTGTCTTGGGACAAGAGGAAAATCATCTTCCCTATGCTATCTACTTTATCAGTAAGAATATGACCCCTGCTGAGCTTAATTATACAGTTACCGAAAAGGAGTTTCTTGCAGTAATTTATGCCATTAATAAATTTCGACATTATATCACTGGTTATTCTACTTTTGTCCACACTGATCACTCAGCTATTAAGTATTTAATGAACAAATCTGTTACAAATGATAGAGTTACCAGATGGCTATTATTACTGTAGGAATTTGATATCACAATTGTAGATCGGCCTGGTAAAGAAAATGTGGTGGTTGATTTCCTTTCACGGTTAAAAACTGATAATGATATTCCAGTAGATGATTCTTTTCCTGATGAGTATTTGTTTGCAGTTTTTGCTCACTCTCCATGGTATGCAGATATTGCTAATTATTTGGTTGCAGGAAAATTACCATCACACCTGTCATACAGAGAAAAGAGAAGAATTGTTCAACAAAGTGCCAGGTATAGCTGGATAAGTGGGTGTCTTTTCTACACGGGGCTTGATCAGGAAATCCGAAGATGCATTACGGAGGATGAAGTGTACGACATACTAAAAGCTTGTCATGATGGCCCTTGCGGAGGGCATTTTACTGATAAAAGAACAACACACAAAATTTTGAGGATGGGTTACTATTGGCCCTCATTATTTAAGGATGCAAAGAAATATGTGAGGGCTTGTGACAGCTGCCAGCGAATGGGTCAACCCAATCATAGAGATCAAATGCCATTAAACCCCCAGGTAGTTTTTGAACCATTTGAAAGATGGGCCTTGGATTTCATAGGACCCATTAATCCTCCATCCAATCAAAGAACTTATATATTAGTCTCTACAGACTATATGACTAAATGGGTGGAGGCCAAAGCACTTATTAAAGCCAATGAAGAGGCTGTCCTAGCTTTCTTATTTGAAGAAATCTTCACTATATTTGGAATTCCTAGAGAGCTAGTTACAGATGGAGGACCTCCATTCAATTCTCATGGTTTTAAGTCTACCCTTCAGAAATATCATATTCATCATAGAATGACTACACCATACCACCCCCAGGCCAATGGGCAGGTGGAAAGCACAAATAAAGTATTAGAAGTCATTCTAACTAAAACAGTGAAGGATAACCGGAAGGATTGGTCTCAAAGGCTCCCTAAAGCACTATGGGCTTACAGAACTACCTGGAGAAACACTACAGGTTTTTCTCCCTATGAATTGGTTTATGGTAAAAATGTTGTTTTTCCTGTGGAATTTGAAATTAAAACTCTAAGAACTGCTTTAGCTGTTAATCTTGATTTGACTGATGTGCAGACAACTAGGTTGCAGCAACTTCTTGAATTGGATGAAAAGAGATTAGATGCCATTCACCAAAGAACCATGATTCAAAAACAAAGAATGAAGTGGCATGATAAAATTATCAAACACAAGTAGTTCCAAAAAGGTAATTGGGCCTTATTGTATGACTCTCGGTTTGAAAATTTTCAGGGTAAGCTACGTACACGTTGGCTTGGACCATATGAAGTAGATGCTGTTTTTTCTAATGGAACAGTAAGACTTCTAACAATTGATGATTCTAAAACACCTCTACTAGTCAATGGTCATAGGCTTCGTTTATACCAGCGCCCTGTTTCTAAAGAGGATTTCAAGACTGCTTGCATGACTGATATACATTATCTTTTTCTAGGGGAGTCTTCTGCTCCTCACAGCATTTAATTTTCTGCACTGTGTTTTTTAGTATTAGATTAGATTAGATTTAAAACTAATAATCCCTGTCAAGGGTTGGCATATTAAAATTGAATTTTGCAGATTCTGGAAAAGCTTATTAAGGAGGACAGATTCATCATAAGAAGATCTGAAGCTTCAATCACAGAAGCTTGTTCCCTTCATCTCAACCCATTTCCTAGCAATATCCCTTTTTCCCATTTTTACATTATTTCCCTTTTTTCCCACTTCTACCATTCCTGAAATATCATCCTTCAGCTAGTATTTCCCATTCCTTACTGCTGAAATTATCCCTTATCAAATATTTCCCCCACTTGTTTTAAACCCAAGTCATTATATCCCATTTTCCTGATTTTCCCCTTGCTGAAACACCAGTTTCAGCAATATGTCGTTCATTTTTCCGTTGCTGAAACACCAGTTTCAACAACCTGTCATTTATCTTTTCACCACTAAAACATCATTTCTTTCCTCTGCTATACAAGCTTTTCAGTTCTCCACTTCTACTCTTCAGATCCTTTGGGTGAAAATTACTCAGTATTGAGCAGATCTTGATATGCTCCTGTTCTACATTTCAGAGAAATCTACAGATTCTTCCATTAATATCAAGCCATTATGAAGCACTTTATACTTCGAATTTTAAAGACAAAGGTAAAAATATAAGGTATGCGGTTTTTATGTAATGCAGTTAAATCATATTTTAAAGAGAGGATCTTGCTCATAATGACTAAAATCTCCACACGCTTAAACATCATTGCACCATACGTAGGGGGGGGGGGGAATTTTGAAAACTGAATAATCATTTCACATCATCCAATCCTCCGTCATTCTTCATATCCATTTCTGCCGTCATTGAGACTCCATAACCTCTGTTGCAACAATTAGCCTGACCAAAGCCTGTGTTTCTGTTCTCTACGCCTCTGCCTGTGACTCAAGCTAGTAGCTATGGGAGGGTCGGCTATTAGACACGAGCATGGTTCGATAACTCTTCTTCAATTGTTCCCGGAGGCCTATCAAATCTTTCAACAAGCAAGATGGACAACATACTTCGAAAGGTTAGGAGAATTTGATCAGCAGCAAGTCTTAGAGTTCGCACAGAATCTTCAGGGGAATTATTCAGTGGTTCAAGGGGTCCGCATTTCAGTTACAGAGGAGGACATAGCTCAAGTTTCAGGTTTTCCGGTTATAGGGGCTCGCTGGTTCAGTAGGAAGCAAGTTATTTTAAATGCACAGCAAGATTTTCTTCTTCCAGAAGAACCGGTTGAACTTAAAGGCCGCGGTATAAGTCTGCATTCACTTCCTCAACCATGGCCAACAATAGCTAAATTCATCAAGCATTACTTGACATGTGAAGGGCGTTACCAGGTAGTCTATCAACACGACTTCGTCTTGATGAAACATTTAAGGCATGGTCGATTAGTTAATATTCCCTATTATCTGCTTGGTTGTATCAAAAACATGTCACATTATTGCAGACGGGTTAAATTCCCATTGTTATCCCTTACCCATCACCGTTTACGCCAATTATTAATTCAGAGGGGTTTTGCTCAGCAAAACCCCCCTCTGAATAATCCACTCCTCATTCCCCAGCAAGCCGAAATTCCCCAGCAAGCCGAAATTCCCCAACAAGCCGGAAGTTCCCAAGAAATGCCTGAGAGTTCTTATGAAAGGAAACTGGACAATATCCCAGACTCCCCAGTAATTCCATCCTCAGAACCAGTTGACCTACCCCCAAGTTCGTCCCACTTAGTAGAGTCACCCCTTCCCACTATTCCTATCCCTAGCGATGACTCTCCAACACCCCCATCTCCACCTACTCATAAAAGAAAGAGACGAACCCCAACAGTCTCTGTCTCAAAACGAAGAACAAGGGCCACATTCCAAATTTTCACTTCTTTCGAAAGCCCTTCCCCCAGAAAAGAATCTTCTCCTACAAAGAAAAGGAAAGACAGTGACTTCTCTGCTTTCCTACCAAAAAGGAAAATGAAAATGACTGTTGAAACAGGAGTTACTCCCATTTCCCCTGACCCCGCCAGTATCCTGCTAAAACTTCAATCCTCACCCCCATTTCAAATTCCCCAACCCGTCTCGTCTGGTGGCACTGTCACACAAGAACCAGTGCCCCGGGATAACATGACATCGTTTATGGCTCAAACAGTGACTTCCACACAAGAACCAGTCACTTACCCAGAGGCTGAAACACAAGAACCAGCCACTGTGGTACAAGAATCATACACCAAGCATGATAATACAGGGAAACCAGCTGTAGCTGCTCCACAAGAACCAGCTACAGCTGTGGATCAGCAGGAAACCCTAGCAGAATCAACCAGCACACAGGGTTCACACACTATGGCATCTTTATTGGAGGAAAATGAGTTTTTGAAGTCAGAACTAGAGGCCTATAAGAATGAATTAATCATGGCACGAGAGGCCTTTGATAGAGAATTGAATCTCTACATGCTAGCACACACAGCATCGGCACAAAATAAGGATCCATGCAGAGAATACATGTGCCATGAGTGTGGTAACATTTACGAACAGGCAGCGTACAAAGTAGTCAAAATTCAGGTATCTGAGGCATCTACATCAGCTGCAATTAAAGAAGAATGCCCTACTGCTCCACAAGAACCAGTAGGGCCCTCAAAAAGTCTGGAAAAAGAAACTAAACCACAGATATCTCGCCCTGTGCTAGTCAGCTCAGCCACCCAGACAATGACCCAACCACAGATATCTCGCCCTGAGCTAGTCAGCTCAGCGACTCAGACAATGCCCCAACCACAGATATCTAGCCCTGAGTTAGTCAGCTCAGCCACTCAGACAATGCCCCAACCCAGTACTTCTAATGCCGGGACACAGACCCTGCCATGGAACCAATTAGAACTTATGAAAAAATGGAAGAAACAATATGTTGTAGATCAAGATAAAATATTACAGCAGCATAAGTTAGCATGGTAGAATCACATGTATGCCAACTGGGATATTTGGGAACAGACATTTCAACAGCTCAGGGATTCCAAGAAAGAAGTCAAGGAATCAAACGAAAAGTTGGTTTTGATGTTTTCATTAGTGCAAAAGTTGATGGCTACCCGAAAACCCTCTGTGAATTATTCTATCTTCCTCTCTGAACGTTTGGTTTATTTTCAATTGAAGGCAATAAAGGATGGCAGACCTCATGAATTGCTTACTGCGGAACAATTTGTTAAGACTTTTGCCGAGGCCCCTGAAAGTGACCAACATTTGTTGTGTGAACTTTATCTCCATAATGAGGCCATGCCTGAGAATAGAAGAGTCAATCTCACTCCAATTTTAGGTGATGTACAAATTAGGGCATTCGTTTCATTCCTGGCCAATCAGATCACCTGGCAAACTGCGTTTATTGCAAGTAGGCATAATGAGGAGAATAGGCTCCTTTGGATTAGACCGGAACCTTTAATTCTGGCCATGTTTGTAGCACAATATCACCAATTCTTGTAGAAGCCAGGAATGCACAGGTACATACAACAACTACAAGCTTCAACACTTTTAAAGTGTCTACAGCTAATCAGAGTAAAGGAGGCTGCTGCATTGAATTCCAACACTATGTTTTGGCAGCAGTCATGTAAGGAAAGACAAGAATATCACCCTTTCAGCCCTGATAATCTTCAAGCTGCACTGTCCAGGGTACCTAATTACATCAGATGTATTCGGCATTGTGGAGAAAACTGGATTGGTTACCATTTTCATTTTCCACTTCTATGGATGCCTACAGAGAAATACCAGTGTCACTATCAATTGGCTGACAGAGATGAAGCTGTAGCATGGCAGCAATTGCAGAACAATCGAGGATTCCGAGCTCTGACAGAAGCCACCTTCTCCAGCTACTGCTTGAGCAACTTGCACGCACAGAGTCAGTACTCAAACTCTGACTCAGACTAGGAGTTGCCTGAGGACATGCAACCCTTTCAGCTGGGGGGGATGTTAGGACCTTACTATGTATCATTTTTACTATATATTTTGACACCACCTTACCTTTATAACCATGTTTAAAAAGGATTCCATCATCATTTTCATTCACTTTATCCAAAGGTATATAAAATCCTCTTCTTTATTATATATTTAATCTGTTTACATATAATTCCATATTACTCTTATATTTCATCATTAATCGAAGTAGATTGTTGCTAACATAAGTCTAAAAGATCGTAGATAAATTACGTGCTGTGCTGGAACAATCGGCCGTTGCTGAAACAGTCAAACTTTGTTGCTGAAACAGTCGACTCCATTGCTGAAACAGTCGACTCCGTTGCTGAAACAACCAGCAGGCACGCAAATTCCATCACTATTCGTAATTTACGATTCTGGAAGAGTATTTCTTGGAACAATGGCAACAACATGAAGATGTGGTTACACGGATTATTCTGAAGATAGCACTCTTTTTGTATCTGTTGTAACAATACCTTTTTATGGAAGAACAGAATAGCCCTGTTTTAAGAAAGAAGAACAGATTTGGGATAAACATAGATTTTCTCCAATGTAATTGTAAGAGATGTCTCCTCTTTAAAAAGAGGAGACATCATCATTAGAGGGGGCTCGAAAACTACAGGAGAACATTGTGTTTGAAAGGACGGGAGCTAGACTCCATTTGTAATGTATCATTTCTTTTGACAGATGAATTAAAGTTCCTTTTGAGCGCTTCAATTTAATCCTTCTCTGGGGAATCTTGTGAGAAGGAAAGGGCCCGCCTTCCTCACAAGATTCACCCGACTGTTCCTGTAGTTTGTTTGATTTCTTTATGATATTCGCACTTTACTTTAATTCAGTTTGCTGAAACACCAGTTACATAGTTCTGTAGTTTATTGAGTATTCTGTTTCCTTAACGCTGCATGTGTTTAGTACATTCATTCTTAAGAAGTTGAGAGATCTATTTCTGTTATTTGTTTGAATGTATGATGATGGGAAGCAGGTGCTGAAGATTCCTGTACAAAGGAATAGGGTCTTGTTCCCATTGATAGCCTTTCTTTTCCCTGCAGTGTGATTAGAAACAGGAGACAGGTGCTTAAGGTTCCTGTTGATGGGAATAGGGTCCTGTTCTCTTGAGTTTATCTTTTCTACAGAGTGATTAGTGCCAGGCAGCAGGTGCTGAAGTTCCTAATTGAAGGAATAGGGTCCTGTTCCCTGTTATGGTTGATTGGTTTCCTTTCCTGCAGATTGATTTCCCTTTATTTGGACTCTTAACTGCAATAGAGGAATTGCTTCTGCTATAACATAAGTAACTTCAGCTTTGATTGAATAGGGTGTGAATAATTAGATTTGTATGATTAATAATTGTGTGGCTTTTTACTACAACATTTTTTTTGCTTTTGGAATTGAGCATATCCAGTGCGTGATTGTCTTTGGAATAAACAGACTTCCTCGGGTTGACAATTTATGTGGAGCTTGAATTGTAAAAATAATTAAAGCGACCAACATTTCCCATTATAAAAATTTCATCCATAATTCCATTCAAAGTTAGAAAAATCAAAAATACAAAAACAATAGAAGAAATAAAAGAGGGCAAATTGTAAAAAAAATATAAGTACAACCCCATACCAAAAAAGAGAAACAAAATTTTAAAGTGTGCAAGCTCAAATGCCACTCCTGAAAAACACACTCCTAGTTAGTCATATAGCCTAATCATGACTAATTAGTTTTAGATTTACTGTTGATAGGTTAGTGAATCAGATTTTCCAGACAACTTAATCTTGGCTTATCAGTTAGGCAGATTAGGATAGAAAATAAAGGGTTCAAACAAGCTCAAAATCCAAACCTCAGTTTTCAAAAGAAGAATGAATCTAATCTGTATAAAATTATGAGTAAAAAATAGAAGTAAGCTGGTTATAATTAGCCCAAAACTTGAACCAGAAAGGAATGTAAAAAAGCACAAACAAACTCAAAAAACAGAGCTGAAGAAAAGAGAAGGTCGTGCTTAGAACTTTCAGATCTTAAGCCTTCAATGTTTTGATTTAATTTTCTGCAAAATAATATCTATGTACAACTTGTTTATTATGCCATAGATCAAGAACAAGTTAGACTGTTCAATCCTGACTTGTATGCTTTTAAATTTCTGTTTTAGAATATTAGAGAATAAAATCTGTTAGACTGTTTAATCCTAGCATATAATAGATTAGGTAGAGAAGCTTATGAACTCAAATGTTTAATCTGAGTTCATGGAGAAATAAGAAGTAGACTTAGATTATTTTTTTTCTTTCAAAAGAATAAAATGTTTGTAAAAGAGTTTGCCAATCCAAATGCACTCTAAAAGAAGAAAAAATGTTAGATCAGTAGGATTTGGTAGGTAGAAAGCTTTTGTTGATGAATTTCAATTTTTTTTTCATGGTTGCTAAAATTTTCAGAGAAAAAGAAGATAATCCAAGTAAAAAGGGTTGCATCCCAATGGATGAGGCACTGATCAGCCCCCTAGAGAATACAAGTCTGAAGTTCTTGATGCCTTCAAGAAGGCACCATCCCCATGTGGAGCCATTGTTAGCCACCTATAAAATTTGTCATATCAAATGGTGGCTAAATCATTTTTAAAGCCTTCAAGAAATAATTTTTATTGTCAAAATTGTTATCTCTTGAATTCTTATGAAGACATCATATCCTTTGACTAATCTTCACTGTTGTATCCATTTTAAACTCTGAAATTCTGCTTTTTTCCTAAAGAAAAAGATTGTTGAAAACTCCATTTTACCCCTCCCTTCACTTCAAAATTGACCTTCATTTTATTCCCTTTTTTCCTCATGAAATTCCTCTATTTTCCCTTATTTCCCATATTCCCTTCATAAATCCCCTTTTTTAAGGTTTGAAAATCCTTTTTTTGACCTTACCGAAACCCTCAAATTCCTTTGAAAAACATTGAAAATCCATAAAAATCCATGTTTTTTACTACAGGCTTTAGCCCCCTTCGGTTAAGACCCCTGAACCACTTCCCCACATATACCCTAGCGCTAGGACCAAGCGCTATGTCCAAAAGCGCTTATCGCATCGGGGCATTTGCGATGAGCGCAAGTCTTTTGTTTTATGAAACCTCCGATCCGATTGGCCCCTTTGAATAAACCTCGACCCTTCACTCCCTTTGTAAAAACCATGAGCCTGCAATCGGGTGCTTAACACTTTATATAAACCCTTCCCCGATGAAATTTTCCTTTGTATAAACATAAAGCCCACTTTCCTATGTTTTATATGAAAACCCACTGTTTCATTGTTTTAAAGGGAAGGACCGTCGATCTAAAAGGTTGATCAACAGTCAATAAGATCTCGCATCGGAGATTTTTCATCGATCACATTTGAAAAGGCCCCTCCATCATTTTGATTCCAATTGGCCCCTCTTGTGCATATAAACCCCAGTCCCTTTATCTTTTTCATATAACCCAAGAGCCCGCAATCGGGTGCTTAAAAGTATAAATAAACCCTTCCCCAATGTAAATATCCTTTGGATTTCATAAATAATTCGATTTTCATATGTTTCAAAGGGTTCATCTGTTTCATAGTTTAAACCAATCCTGACCGTTGATCTTAAACCATATCAATGGCCTGCGCAATCTCGCATCAGAGATTTCATTGGATGTGATTAAATTTTTTATTGTTTCCCCTCCGATTGGCTACCTCCCGATGTAATATTAGCCGTTGATCTCCTCCCCGCCTTCCTAGATCTGGCGGCTCTTATCATTCCATCCCAAAGCCCATCCCCGACCGGTGAACTCCTCCGATTCATTCTCCACCGTCGATCTGATCCTCAGATTGACGGCCCACAGTCAATCGCATCGGAGATTTTTGTGTGATCATTCCTCTATCCTCCTCTGATTGTGAGACCTCTGATTTCATCTGGGTCGTCCCTGCAATAAGATCCGACGGTCTAGATCTTTTCTTGCCACCTTGGTTAAATTCATGAACCCCGTTGTGTAATGTTTTTTGGGGAAATCTCAGCCGTTGATCTTTGCAGATCAATGGCCCACACTAACTCTTTCTCTGCCTCATTTTATTTCCTTTATCCCACAGATCAAATCTCTACCATTGATCCGTTTCATCTAACGGCTCATATTGAAATCATTTTCCCCTGCCTCCACCTCTTTCCATCCTTGCATCTTATTGATATTGCGCTCTCTTATAGCCGTCCATTCTAAAGACCCAGATCTAACGGTAGACGTGCGGTTTCGTGTGAATTCATGCAGAAAGGTTAATTCTCCAAGAGCTACGCGATATAAGTGGTTTTGAAATTCCACGTGTCAGGCTAAGACGCATATCGCATTCAAAAAGGTGAAACTGCCTTACCACCTTTTCGCTGCGCGATACCACTGGTTTCTTGGTCCGAAACCGCTTTTCCTTGTTTCCACTGCATTCCATCGCGTTCGTCTTCTGCCGTTGATCTCTACAGATCAACGACCCACATTTAATATGAGCATTTAACTATCACCCTCCATCTTATTCTAAGGGATTTCATAGATCAACCACAACCGTTTATCTCAGGGGCCAATCTGATCCAATGGCCCCTGATCGATCGGAAACCCTAAATTTCCTTCCTATGCATTTTACCTCCGCTAAAGGTTTTTAACCCCACCTCTTTTTTTTTCCTGCCATTTCATTATAATGTGGCCCTCTGCATTATATTTCCCTTGATGAATCTCGACCATCGATCTATGCCGATCGATGACCCTAACTTAATATATCCCACCATTCAATCAACTGCCTCTCTTTTATCTCTGCAAGCAATCTCCGTCGTTGGATGTTTTCATCCAACGGCCGCGACCTAACTGCAACCTCCAAAGCAGTCTGACCCAAATAATGCAGGATTTTCTTAATATTTTTTGTTTGTGTGGGATTTAAATTTTTTTCAAAAGTTTTAAAGGAAAAATAAAATCTGAGCATGACGATCCTCTAGGCTTTCATTTATCAAGGAGTATCAACCTACAGGGTGCAACACCATGTTTTATCAGTGCCTCATGAGTGCTGATACTATTATAAGCCCTCTGCGCACTTGCACATCAAAAAGACACAGAAAATTTTAACAAATCAAAGAGTATCAGTGTCGAAAACCCAACCACAACAAAGATGAAGAATCGAACATTGATTATACAGTTTGGGGTGTATTACGGCTAAGATCGACAATCAAAAACCTAATCCACTAAATTAAACACATTTAAACAACAGAAGACAGAGAATTAGGCCTAATTATGCCTAACACACAGATCAGAAGCAAATTAGTCCTGTTTTAGGTCAAAACAAAAATATCTACCAGACCGAGAAAGCCTCCACTACCACATTAGAGGCTAATTGAATCCTCTCAGTGACCAAAAGCCACCTGTAGCCTCAAAGCATTCAAAAGAGGCCGAGTTATTACCAGAACAGAGGATATTTTCCTCACGACATCCAAACAGTTATATCAAGCCAAAGAACTTATTGCAAAATATCAGCAGAGTTATTATAAACATGACACATAGCCTTAAAGTCAACAAAATCATTCCAGCAAGCTTAATACTTAATGTAAAGCCAATTAATACATAGAAATATCTGTAAACTTCTCCATTGAGCACCTCAAAGGTCGAGAAGCATTAAAACGTATTAATTGAGCTTGTAGATCTTTTCTATCATTCGACCTCCTCATTTCTCTATAAAATATCCTTGAGGAGCTCATTGTAAAGGGTTGGTTGTAGAACTTTGAAATATACTTGTGCTCGAATTTTCTACATGTAAATAACGTTCAGAGGCTCTTGAAGCTCTATTTGTGATCAAATAATTTAGGTTGAGAAGAGAATATGATTGTTGAGCTGAAACGTCGGACTTGAAGAATGTAACTGGTTTGACATCAATAAACAAGCTGTTTCTTGGGATCCTGGTCTATATCACTGGTGAAGTTCTTCTTTCTATGTTATTGTTTTCCTTTCATGTATGCCATTTTTTGCATTTATTCTTTGATAAAGAACAACAAGCATAGAGTTAGGATTTACTGTTTGCAGTACCCTTCTCTAACTGATAAGATTTATCTCAATGTTTTCCTCCAAATCGTGTGTTTAAGAATGATTCAATACAGTTCTAGTAGTTAGGAATGTTGGCGTTCCCTCGTCCTACTGTTTACTTTAAAAATTGTTCTTAAATGTTATTTTCATTATTTTCTTAGTAAATTTGGACTATAAAAGTGATGGTGTGCCCTGTTTTCTAGCTTCTTTCTCCAAAGGTAGTTCTAAAAGTTTCCCCAAGAGTATGCTGAAAGCAGTTTAGATTTAAAAGTATCTTTCCTGATCTTAGGCTGCACTTCGTTTTCCTTATTTGTTTTCATCCTTTCTGAAAGTAATTATGTGAATTATTGGATTGTTTGTATGTTGAGTCGACTTCGATACGAGCTTGTCCAAAGAGGTTTATGGTTAGCCCAGTCCTTTGGTCAGTTTTAAACAGTTACTTAAAAGGATTTTCTTGTTTGGACAGACTGATAAATCCTAGTTGAAATTATTGTCTATTTCCACCCCTCCAACACTTTTATTGTTCCATTCCATCATTTTAATCTCAAAGATCTTGTGATATAGATGAATTTCCCCTTGGACCACTCTTGAAATTGTTGGGAAATTAAACCCTTTTATGACTCCATAGCCCAATGGACTAAAAACCAACGTTATATCTATCTTATCAGCCAAAGCTTGTCCTTTTTTATTGAAACTTCACACCTTTGAAACTCTTTCATTTAGGACTTTTCACTCAACTGAAATCATGCTCAACCATCCAAAAAAAAACAAAAACCCTTGTTCTTAATAACTAGCCTAATATCATACCCAAAAGCTTTAAAGATAAATCAATCTTTGCACTTATAGGAGAGATCCCTCCACATATTTAGGAGGGCTAGATCCTAGAATCCCAAAGTGGTTCAAGTGTTCTCTCTACAGTTATGGTCTCACCAATATGCTAGAATTGTAGGTTTTAACCCTGAACAGAAATTATCTACACACGAATCTTATAACAGAAAATAAACAATAGAGAGAGCATAAAACATAAAATAGATAAACACAGAGATTTTCCCTTGGATCCCAAATCGGGACGACCAGCTTGATTTTTCATTATAGTCCTTTTAGTGTTACAACACATATATATACATGCAGAAGCATACATAAACCCCAATCCATTAACCCTGGATTAGAACATAATTGTAGTTCCCTTGACTGGATCTACAAAATACCAGGGGTTGAAAACCATCTTACCCCAAAAACCATGTGAAAACTCATGCACAAAACATGGGTGGGTCTGCATATGAGTGGGACCACATACCAAACAAATTTTCGCCGGGGCATTACCCTGGACCCCGACAGGGGGGGTTGCCACCCCCCCAGTTGTGCCCAACGCAACGTACAACACGTGGGGCTAGTCATGGAAAGAATATAACTGTTGAGGAGGTAAATCCCTTCTGCGGACAAAGGCGATCCCTACTAGCCCAGATCAGGTCTAGCAACAATCAAACACGCTACAGTGCAGGTTCCTAATCGTAAATAAACCGACTTGCGAAGAAGGCTTACCTAGAATCCAACGCTGTCGTTTGTAGAAGAGGTGGTGCTCCCGTTCCTTTGCCCTGGCAGATCAAAATCCTCACGATATCCGTGATCGGACACCTGCACATGCAAGAAACAACACAAACGCAAGCATAAAATCTAGTACATACAACTATATGTCAGTCGAAGAGGACATAACTCATGAACATGATCAAGAACAAGAGTGGAACCATAACCAATAGTCGCTTAATATTAATGAGTCAAAAAGAAGAATACAACCAAAGCTTCGACGCTGAATTCTCCTTTGGCAGGTCGTCAGCAGAACATGTCTCGATAAAGCCTGTCAAGGATGGGACAAGCCTCTCTCTCTGGATACTTGGAAATAGTATCCTTGCTTGGATTTGGCCTTAGGGAATCAAGAAGGCTTTTGTAGCATGAAAGCTCTTGGGAACTTGGAGATTCTGGAACTCTCTATTCAGCCATTCAGCCTTTCCGCCCCTTCATCAATGGATGAAGGCTATATTTATAGAGGAGAGGAGGAGGTTGGGATCCCTACAATATTGGAAGGGAGGCCTTATCCCTTGGGAGGTTCCCCATAAGGTGGAAACAAGAGGCCAAAGGAGGAAGGCCATGGTTATTTAGGTGAAACCACTCCTGATGACTCATCCACGAAGTTGTTGTAATCGAAACTTCGCCTCTTTTTTTAAAAAAATTTCCAAAAGCAGATTGTTGTGGGTGTTTAACTGGGAAAGAGTGCCAATTGGCACGGGCTCAGTGTTAATTTTCCCCCATTAGCGCGAGTACATAACGGGCTACCAGCGCCAAAGCAAAAACAAGTGTTTTTAGGGGTCTGCTCAGGAAATGATCAACAAAAGAAATGTTGTCCTCATGGAAAGGGATGCAATGATGGTATTTGCAAGGCATAACACTACTTATTGGTCACAGAAAAAACCCTCCAATGGGCGAGATGGGAATTGCAGGGATGGTGACAAATTAATGTGTAACAAATGCCCCCTAAAGCATGAGGCCCGAAAGCGAGAGAGGGGTGAAATGCTTTACGAGAACATGCCAACTGAAAACACTGCCATCGGAAAACCTGCGGAGTGAAGTACAATTGATGTCTCAGATACATGAAATATATACGTGGTATGGGCGCAGCCATCCATAACAGAGTATACAATAATCGAGATCCAAGGCATGGGCGCAGCCATCCAGAGAGGATCGATAAATAGACTCAGGTATGGTCGCAGCCATCCAATCAGTGAGTCATGTAAATAATCATAATAATCCACAATATCACAGCCTGGATTACAACAGACACAATCCATGGTCTTGCGCTCCATCTCGACCTGAACAAAGTACAAGTTCAAGCATGCGAATATGTGAGTTGAAGTCGAACATGCAAGAACATCATCTGATTACCAGCCAATGATGAAAGCTGTTAACAGACGTGAGAGGAACCACCAATAATGACAATGGCCCTCAAGGTACTATAGGTACAATCTACGATATGTGAATCAATGAGATGACGTCGAACACCCGTAGAATCACTCGATCGGAGGCCAATGATTAAAACCTCACGTCGAATGCGACGAACCTTCCATTGAGGCATGCAGGCTCCAAGGTACCATAAGGGAGTCTCTAGATCAGCTTCCTGGATAATGAGCTGAAGTCGACAGGAAGTGACCTTGATCGAAGGTGGGCCATAGTGTTTCCCACATCATCAACATGAGACAGAGAAACATAATGTTTTTGTGAATCACGATCAGATGAGAATCAGAGGAAGGTTGGTACTTGCAGAGGTCAACTTCTCTTGAACATATTGACGGCATGACAGTGGATTTGGCAGTATTTGACATCAAAAGATCAAAGGTCATTACGATGAGGCAACGAGAAGATGAGAGGTCAAAAGGGATTATCCAAACCCACGGAGGCAAGTGAAGAACGAGATGAGATGTCCCCAACCCGACACGAATGCAGACAAGTGCCATGTTCAAGAGCGACGTATTGCCAACACGACAATGATACTGGTTCCATTTTCCCCACCATTTCGGTGAGTACCACTTTATTTTTACACAAGCTTGAAGAGGATACCATATGCTTGTCATATAAGTCCATCCTTTGGACGAATCCATCCTAGTACATTTAACGAGCCCTAGGAAGGAGCGACTCGAATAACGTCATGATTGACAATTTCCGATGTCATTTAGGTTTAACGAGTCTGAAAAAGGAAGAACTCGACGTCTTTTCATGTTTAGAGAGTTTGAAGAGACAGCTGAAAAGTAAACTCCAAAGGTCCCTTTTCGTAAATAGTTCCTCGGACCCGAAAAGGTAGAAAACAATATCCGAAAAAAACCTCCTAGTCGTGATAGGCTAGGGTATTCATTTTTCGTAAATAATCTATACCAGCCTAAAAAAGGGGTAAACATATACTAGGTAGATGTCATTTCGTAACCACTTTAATGAGATTGAAACGACCAGGGACTTGGCAATCTTTTCATGTTTAGAGAGTCAGAAAAGAGCTGAAAGATGACTCCTCCTGGAGGAACGAGTGGTATAAAGGGTAGCAACTAGTTCCGGTAATGGTGGAACTGCTCAGGACAAGATAAAGGTCAAGAGGCTGGCTAACAAGACCACTCATCGCAGTGGTTCCTCAGGAACGGGTGAAAAAACCAAGTGAAGGCATATGATCGGCCAAGCAGATAATGACGATGGAATGAGAGAACCAAGGCTCATCTGGCAAAAACAGGCTGATAAAATGGCAATCACAAGAGGTAAAATGGGAAAGGTTTCATTTTTACACAAAGGTTTCATTTTTACACAAGCTTGAAATCAAGAAACTCTGATTGAAGTTGGTTTCATTTTTACACAAGCTTGAAACAAAGATAAACTATGCTTGAAACCGGTTTCATTTTTACACAAGCTTGAAACGGAAACAAACTATGCTTGAAAAATGTAAGCATGCCCCTAGCATGGTGACTCAATTCGAGGTACATGCTCCCCAAGCTTCAATCCATATGAAAGGAATATAGAGTGAAGGTTCAAGTTACGAGATCAAGAGAAAGACTCGACTGGGATTTTACGAGATCTTAACAAAGACTCGAATTGAACAGGAACGTGTTTCATTATTTTAACGAGGTTGACACATTACAAGAACTATCCTCAGGACACCTTGTTTCATGGTTTAAGGAGCTTGACACAAGACAAGGAAATCTGCTCCGACAACCTTATTTCATTTTTTAAGGAGCTTGACACAAGACAACGAACTATGCTCCGATAGACCTCATCATAATGAACAAGAAGTCATCGCTTCCAAGAGTTCCACTCCTGATGGAAGGGAAACATCCTGGAAGTCAGGTACCAATGCCCCCAGCACCTGATGCACGATGGCATCATCACTGAGCACAGGCACGGGATAGGTAGCCACATAGTTGACCTGCGGTGGGGCAGATAAAACGGGTGGATAAAAACTAGGAAGGGATGATAGGGGGCCAGCTGGCACATCAGGACCAAAGAACAAAAGTTGATCAATGGTCACGATCCGTCCTTCATGCGGAAAACAGACCACACAAAAAAGGGAGGAGACAAGTGCTCCCATGGCATAGGTGTAATCGCGCCCCAAAAGAAAATTGAAATCCAAGGGGCCTAGAACAACCATCATGTCCATATGGATGGTTTTACCTCCCAAAGTAACAGGTAACCTTGGAAGGATCCCTAACGGTTGAGTCGTTCTTCTGTTAAATGCCAACAGATTCTGCGTAACAGGCGCAAGTGGTGGCGAGCCAAAAGCTTGCCAAGTAGTTGAGGATAGAACACTAACAGAGGCGCCTTCGTCTATAATGGTGTTGGGTACAACCAAACCAAAAGCCTGTATTGTGATCTCGAAAGGCACATAAGATGAAAGGCGGTATCCTGCAAATCGATTCTAATCGAAGGAAGCAACCAAACTACTTGGAGGGGCTACCATCGAACTGAGATGATCTTCCCCTGGTGTTACGGAAGAAGAAGGAGCATCCTCCACGACCTCCATCTCGAAGGTGGGAGGAGTATCCTCTGGGACCTCTATCACGGGAGGTGGAGGAGCAGCTTCTTGAGGTATAGGGAGGGGAGAATTTTCTCCAAGTCCAAGGAATCTGAAGAAATGAAAAGAACCTGATGGATGTGAGGTCCACTCTCAACGGAAAAGACCTGGTGCACCGTAGACGGGACCAGTTCGACCGATCCCATGACCAATGGTTGGTCAGGGATGGATTCTTGAATTTTAATTTCCAGGGAAGTAGGATTGACCAAGGATGACTCTTGACCAATCGCAGGATCAGTAGGTGGAAGACTCAAAGAAAGCTGTTTATAACCAGTCGGAAAGCATAGTGTAGAAAAAGTTGAGTTGTCCAACACTCGCTTGGCTTCATCCATATACGGACAAAGGTGAATGGCATGATGCCCTTCACACAACTTACAGGGATTGGTGAGCTTACCCTGTTTCTTAAGATTTTTACCAGCGCTAGCTGAAGACGTGCCCCCAACTTGACTCTTAGAAGCCAAAGGCAACAGTGGACGACCGTTGGACCATATTTCGAGCACCTTGGGAATGTCAGGGCAGTCTCGAAGAAGATGGTCTCCCGTGCACAACATGCAAGGGAACTTGACTTTCCGCAGAGGGTTGGGAAGTTTATCAAGAGGAGATGTTTCAGAAACAGTAGTGACAGCTTTAGCCTCTCTTTTATCAGACTTCTTCTTCTTTTTCTTCTTCTTCTCTTTATCCGACGACGCTCATTTATCGAATCCGCACACTGTTTAACTCAGAAGAGGAGGATGGAGAAACAAAGAAGAAGGGGAGAGGTCCACCTTGGAATCAACATGATGTTGCTCAGGTGGAGGAACTGATTGAACAATATATGAGACATTCGGGACCACAGAGGTTGAAAACAACCAAATAGGCAACCCAATAGTTAACCCAGGAAGTGACAACGTTGCCATATAAGGAGCACCAACATTCCCAAAAGGAGGAAAAATACCCAGATTCCCATCGGAGGGGATTCCTTGGTTGGTGTAATCTGGAAAAGTTTCCATTAGAAACGAGCTTCAGAGCAACACCCTAAGGAAACTAACTCTAACCAAGAATATTTCATGGGCAATTAATTTTAAAACATTGAAACAAAACTCTACCGTTTCATATTTTAAGAGTCGAGAAATAGGCAAAAGGTGACTCTATCACTTTTATATTGGAAACAAGCGTGAAAGGACAAGCGCTTGATGATCTTTTCAAATTTAATGAGTCAGAAAAGATCAAATGACTACTCAGGAATACTAGGCAAAAGGGTGTACCAAATAACCGTGAACTGCAATATACACCTTGGTTTCAAAATGAAAGAGAAATCAACCAAGGGCTTAACGTACGTGTAGGAAATATCCCTGAATGCTGTGTCCGGTGTATCACGGGTATAGGGTAGCAGAATCGGCTTCCTATGGATAAAGGATAGAAACCTAGTGGGGTCTCCCTTTATATACTCGACGGTATGGGGAGCACAAGTCCGTACTAGCGCTGTCTAAAGCCAAAAGGTGAATGAAAGCTACTAGGTTTAACGACGTCGGAACACGTCTCTAACCTAGACCTCTAAATTTTTCGTTAATGTTTCAATGCTTCCTTAGGTAAATTGAGTAAATTTTATGGTTGATCTTCAATTATGTCTCGGTTTCAAGGTCCTACCGTATGTCATCTGACAATCTCCTATATGCAGCTATATGAGAAAAGAAAACTTTTCAATTCGATGAATGCTATCTAGTTAAGGGAAGAGCTTGAAACAATGATGCAACGATCAACAACACTGTAAACGAAATCCTTCCAAACTAGATGACTTTCACTATCCAAAAGTAATTTCAAACATTCAACGATACGAATAATGCAATGTAATCTATGCAAAATCCTCTTTTTCAAAAACTATGCAATTGTAATCTATGCACAATTTACTTTTTCCTTTTCAAATAATAAGAATGCACTCAATACATTTTTCGATGAAGTGAGAATCTACTTAATGCATGCTTTTAATAAAAGAGAATGCAATCAAAGCGATTTATAGTTTTCAATCATTAAACAATGTAATCTAAGTTTAATGATGGATCTCAAAAAATACTTTTCAATGCAATGTGATCTAATGCATCTTAAAAAAAAGAAAACACTTTGAGACGAAAACTAAATAAACGCAAATCTCCTTAATGAAGGATGAATGCAAAAGAGATGTAAACAAACACTAAGAATGTAATCGTTGTTTCAAACACTTTGTAACGAAATCCCTCAAAAGGCGATAAGACATATGAGGTCAAACACAAAGAGGACTTCCAAAGCAAGAGATCAAAACAAGGCATTCATTCCATTTTACATCAAACAATCATGAAAAGAAGACATTTCAAACAATGAGCAATGTAATCTATGCTCATACAGTGAAAAGACTGGAAGGGAAAGACACACTGGTGAAGGATTTAGGGAAAAAATCTCAATTTTCATACACCCTGAAATTGGCTCGACTTGTACATTGACAACTAGCGCCAATGACCAATTGGCATGGGTTGCTAACTGACAACAAGCGCCAATGCCTGAAAATGAAAAAACAAAGAATTTATCCCAACCAAGACCAGACTCACCACTTCCAGCAGAATCTCCAAGACTCAAATGAACCATGTAATCTAAGCTCAAAGAGAGGCAAAGCTAAACACATAGATCAAGCTTAGAAAGCTAAAAATAGAGCAAACCCAATCGATTACAAACCTTTGTGGCTTAGCAGAGTGAAACTAGCGCTATATCCGAATTGCGCGTGAGTGACAATGAATAAGCGCACCAATTGAATGTTGTCATGCTAAAGCGCATGAGTCAAGTTTGCTGCTCTTCAAAATAAAAAATAAACTTAATCTAAGATCGGACCCCGATGTTGACTGCCTCAAAGACCCAAATTCTGAAAAGAACCAGTGGAAGGAAGAGTGACCAAGCAATAAGGGCCAAGAACTTGATCGGAAGAGAAGACAGGTCAATTTGTTTGGGTCTGTTGTTGGAGATTGGTAGACAACGTTGATCTCTCGCTAGTACGAGCAAAGCTTGTTCGAAGGCTATACGCATTGTGCTTCGGGCTCAAGTATGGCTTGCTGATGTGAAGCAACAAGGCAGAGCTCTTGGTGGGTTAATGGTGTTGAAGAGGTAAATCCCCTCTGGGACAGAGGTGATCGCTACTAGCCCAGATCGGGTCTAGCAACAATCAAACATGCTACAGTGTAGGTTCCTAATCGTAAATGAACCAACTTGCGATGAAGGCTTACCTAGAATCCAACGCTGTCGTTTGTAGAAGAGGTGGTGCTCCCGTTCCTTCGCCCTGGCAGATCACAATCCTCACGATCTCCGTGATCGGACACCTGCACATGCAAGAAACAACACAAACGACGCAAATCTAGTACATACAGCACATATTTAGATGCAGAAGGACATAACTCATGAACATGATCAAGAACAAGAGTGGAACCATAACCAATAGTCGCTTAATATTAGATTAAAAGAAGAAATACAACCAAAGCTTGGTGGAATTTTTATCCTTTTAAGGGTGGGTAAATCAAGCAGACATGTGTGATAAAGCACAGTCAGGATGGACAAAGCCTCTCTCTACGGATACTTAGCAATAGTATCTCTTACTTGGATTTGGCCTTGGAATCAGAACTTTCTTGTTTGAAAGCTCTTAGGAACTTGGAGATTAAGGACTCTCTATTAAACCCATTAGTAACTAGCTTCTTCATCAATGGATGAAGGCTATATTTATAGAGGAGAGGAGGAGGTTGGGATCACTACAATAGTGGAAGGGAGGCCTTATCCCTTGGGAGGTTCCCCATAAGGTGGAAACAAGAGGCCAAAGGAGGAAGGCCGTGGTTATTCAGGCGAAACCACTCCTGATGACTCATCCACGAAGTTGTTGTAATCGAAACTTCGCCTCTTTTTTTAAAATACTTTCCAAAAGCAGATTGGCGCGGGTGTTTAACTGGGACAGAGCACCAATTGGTGCGGGCTCAGTGTTAATTTTCCCCCATTGGCGCGAGTACATAACGGGCTACCAGCGCCAAAGCAAAAACAAGTGTTTTTAGGGGTCTGCTCAGGAAATGATCAACAGAAGAAATGTTGTCCTCGTGGAAAGGGATGCAATGATGGTATTTGTAAGGCATAACACTGCTTATTGGTCATAGAAATGACCCTCCAATGGGCGAGATGGGAATTGCAGGGACGGTGAGAAATTACTGTGTAATAATAACACATACCCAACATTCTCCCACTTGTTGTTTTCTTTCCACAGGGGGCCACAGGAGAGCTTAGTCATTGAGCCAATTCTTCAACACCCATTGTTTCTCTACACCTAGAGAACTTCTGAGTGCTCACAGAATTCGTCAATGCATCTGTAACATTCTTCAAAGTGTCCACCTTTACCAGCAACACCCTTTTAGCCTCAACCATATCTCTATCAAAGTGATATTAAACATCAATGTGCTTTGTCTTTGAATGATAAGCAGGGTTCTTAGCCCAGAAAATTGCACTTTGGCTATCGCAGTCTATCCTTATATTTTTTTGTACCAACGCCATACTTGAACACAATCTCTGCAACCAAACTGCTTCCTTGCTTGCATGAGTGGCTGCTACGTATTCTGCCTCTGTAGTTGAAAGAGCCACTACAGACTGTCTTTTACTCATCCAACTGATGGTGCCTCCAAATAGGCTAAACACATACCCACTTGTAGATCTTCTTTGGTCTAGATCTCTAGCCCAGTCTGCATCAAAAAAACCATGAATTTCCAACATTCTTTCCAATCTTGGTCTTCCCTAGTAGCACAAGCCATAATCACTAGTGCCACGTAAATATCTGAAAACTCGCTTCACAGTTGTCCAATGCTCCTTCCTTGGGTTTGACATAAACCTGCTCAATACTCCCACTGCATGTGAAATGTCTAGTCTAGTACATACCATTGCATACATCAGGCTACCCACTGCACTTGCATATGGAACACGGGACATATCCTCCTCTTGTTATTGTGTCTTGGGACAAGGGACCTTTCATTATTGAACAACTTTACACCTCTGGGAATGACCCTTCAGGTTACTATGCATGAACCTATCACAATATCGATCTTCAAACGCTACTACCTCTGGTTTAACCAGAGCTTCCTCTTTACCCGTTCTCTCTTAATTTCCATGCCCAAAATATAGTTTGCAGCACCAAGATCCTTCATGTCGAATTTGGAGAACAGTTGGGTCTTCAAATCTTGGATAATTTCTTTGTCATTTCCAATAAACAACATATCATCCACATACAATACCAAATAAATAACACGGTCACCAATTAATTTAAAATAAACACAGTGATCCTCCTTGCTTTTGGCGAAGCCAAGTCCCCGTATATAGGTATCAAATTTCTGATACCACATCCTTGGTGATTGTTTTAACCCATACAGAGACTTCTTCAACCTGCACACCAGTTATTTCTTACCCTTCACCATAAAGCCTTCAGGTTGCTTCATGTAGATCTCCTCTTCTAGATCCCCGTGAAGAAATTTTGTCTTCACATCCATCTGTTCTATCTCAAAATGAAATGCAGCAGCAATAGATAAAAGTAATCTAATAGAAGTAACTTTCGCAACAGGAGAAAAAATATCACCAAAATCAATTCCCGGCACCTCGAAATAACCTTTGGCTACCATTCGAGCTTTTTATTTCTCCACCTTTCTTTCTACATTCATCTTCTTCTTAAACACCCATTTTCTCCCGATGGGCTTCCTTCCAGCCGGCAACTCTACCAAATCCCATGCCTCATTTTTATGCAAGGATGCCATTTCATCAACCATGGCCTCCTTCCAGAGTTTTCCATCTTCTAAATATACTGCCTCCCTGACAGTTCTAGGATCATAATCAGTTATAGTTAAGGAAAAACCTGAACAAAAAGCAGATGGACTATACCTTTCTGGTTGCCTTCTTTCCCGAACTGATCTTCTCAAAGTTGGGGTTTGTGGCTCTTCCTCTTCTGAATCTTCTTCTGTTGTAGAGTTTGATTCATCCTCCTTTAGCTCAAACTCTATCTTCTCAGGTTCCTTTGGTAGGACTTCATGTGTAACAACATCTTTCACCTCTCTAAACACCACATCTCGGGTCGTACACAACCTTCCTGGGTCCTCGGGTTCCAGAGCTTGTAACCCTTTAAACGATCCTTATACCCAATAAAGATGAACCTTTCAGATTTATTATCCAACTTGGTCCTTTTCTCCTTTGGAACATGTACATATGCATCACATCCAAATACCCTTAGATGTGAAAGAGAGGGTTTCTTACCAGTCCATACCTCATGTGGAGTCTTATCCTCCAACACTGATGAAGGTGATCTGTTAACTAAGTAACATGCAGTCTCCATTGCCTCTGCCCAGAATTCTTGTCCTAACCCGGTACCACTGAGCATGCTTCTTGCCTTTTCCATCAGTGTTCTATTCATTCTTTCTGCAACTCCATTTTTTTGAGGTGTGTATGGAGTAGTCTTCTGCCGTGCTATACCACACTTCTTACAGAACTCTTCAAATTCCTTCTTGCAGAACTCCCCACCATTATCTATCCTCAGCGCCTTTATCTTCTTCTCTGTCTGGTTTTCCACCAGAGCCTTAAATTCTTTAAATCTGTCAAAGACTTCAGATTTCTTCCTCAAGAAATATATCCATGTATTCTTTGAGAAGTCATCTATGAATGAAACATAGTACACAAACTTTCCCAGTGATGGAACTGACACAGGTCCAAACACATCACTGTGCACAAGTTCTAATATCTTGTTCGCCCTCTTAGCACCAGAAGGAAAACTCACCTGATTCTACTTCCCATATACACAATGTTCACAGAAATCGAAATCCAGAGACAAATTAGACATACCTTCTACCATACCATTTCTATGTAGTATCCGAAGGCCATTCTCTCCAATATGTCTAAGCCTTTGATGCCATAGCATGGTCTTTTCTCCAGAGACAGCTAGGCTTTCTGCTCCTCTTTCAGGAACCATAGAACTGTTACACCCATCAATAACATTTCTAGCTTGTAGCTTGTACAGAGTTCCAATCCTAACTCCCCGCATTAATAACAGTGCTCCCCGAATCATCTTGCAGGCATCTTTCTCGAACACTGTTTTTACACCTGCATCATCCATCTTGCTTACAGAAATCAGATTTCTAGCCAATGCATGAATATGCAGAACACCAGGAAGTGTTCTAATCCTTCCACCTTGCAGCTTCATCTTGACCTTTCCATGTCTGACGATTCTGGCCTTCCTATCATCCCCTAGAAAGACATCACCACCATCATATTTCTCATACTCGCAGAACCACTCCCTATGGGGAGTGAAGTGAAAGGATGCACCTGAGTCAATCAACCATGACTCATGATCTACATGTGTATTTGAAGAAGAAGCTAAATACACATCCCCACCTTCATCCGAGGTGGTTTTTTCCTCTGCAGAAGGACCTTCATCAGATCCCTTTCCTTTCTCAGGAGCTTTAGATCTGCATTCCTTTTTGTAGTGCCCTTCCTTTCCGCATTTCCAGCACACCTTTACAAACTTTCCAAGAGATTTAGATCTCCCACTCGAAACCTTATTCTTGTTTCTGTTCTGGGACCTTCCTCGTACAGATAAGGCATCTCCATTTTGACCCTCCATATTTCTCCGTCTCATTTCCTCCGACAGCAAGGCTGAGACAATGTCATCAAAATTCAAGGTAGTTGTATTGCTACCTATTTCAATAACTAGACTGTCCCACGAGTCTGGTAGAGAACACAACAAACTGATGCACTTATCTTCATCTGAGATTTTAATATCAACAGATGACAGCTGACTTACCATAGTATTGAAGGCGTTCAGATGCTCTGTCACCGAGTCTCCATCCTTCATCCTCGGGTTATACAGCTTTTTCCGCAGGAACAACTTATTCACCAGAGACTTAGATTGGTACAAAGTCCCAAGTTTTTCCCACAAATTCTTCGTCGTAGCTTCCCCAGATACATTCAACAATACTGAATCTGATACACACAACCGTATTGTGCTTTTAGCCTTCCGATCCAGTTTCTTCCAGTCTTCATCTGACATTCCTGTTGGCTTAGTACCTGGATCTACCGCGATCCACTAATCTTTATCCACCAGCAGATCCTCCATCTTGAGCTTCCACAACTCAAAACTCTGACCATTAAATTTCTCCATCTCTATCTTTCTGCCACTCGCCATCTTCTTTCATAGCAAGAATCGATCCCGCAGATCTCCCACTGAACAGGGTCTACCTTATGCCCAAGAAAAAAACCCTCAGCAGCAAAGGCATCCCCTTGAAGCTGAAACAGCTCTGAAACCAAATGTAGGTTTTAACCCTAAACATAAATTATCTACACACGAGTCTTATTAAAGAAAATAAACAATAGCGAGAGCATAAAACATAAAACAGATAAAAACAGAGATTTTCCCCTGGATCCCAAATCGGGACGACCAACTTGATTTTTCATTATATTCCTTTTAGTGTTACAACACATATATATACATGCTGAAGCATACATAAACCCCAATCCATTAACCCTGGATTAGAACATAACCGTAGTTCCCTTGACCGGATCTACAAAATACCAGGGGTCAAAAACCATTGTACCCCAAAAACCATGTGCAAACTCATGCACAAAACATGGGTGGGTCCGCATATGAGTGGGACCGCATACCAAAAAAAAAAATCTGGGGTGCTGCCCCGGACCCTGACAGGGGGGGCTGCTACCCCCCTTCTGACCCCCCTACTGCGCTCGATGCAACGTATAGCGCGTGGGGCTAGTCATAGAAATAATATAACACATACCCAACAGGAATTATCGGGAGCTAACAACATGAAGAGATTTCTTCTCAAAAGGAAGACATGGAGACCCCTCTTTCAAGGGAAGACCAAGATCTAAGGTCTCTCATTGATGATGAGGTATTCTCAAATATTGATGAGGAGAATGAACATGAAGGTAGTAACAGTGATGTCACTTCAAAAGAAGGACCATCACTACATAGGGATGGGCATGAAGTTATTGCTTCAAGAGGGGTCTCCAAAGAGCATCATGGGATAGTATTATTGGGCAGTAACACCTTGATACAAGGAGGAGAGAGGATGGATCAACATCCAAGGATGAGGAGCATACACCCTTGTTTATTTCAAGGGGTTTATATTCAGAATAAGGAGACTGATTTATGCAGCAAAGAGAGGGACAAATCAATCCACTCATTTATACAGTCTACTTCATATTTTGATGTCTCTTTGCATAGAGGCATTCCACCAAGGAGACCCCCTAATGAGAAGATGAATAAAGTGTTCTCTCAACTTGTTGTAGCAAGGAAATATTTGGCTAAGGAAGGAGCCTTGAGAGGAGCTACCATAGTGTTGAGAACCTTTGATGGGTTCCAAGGAGAGATGAGAAAATTTCTAAAATGGACTTTGCTCCCTTCCCCTCAGCTATTTGCGCTGGAAAAGAAGGAATCAGAAATATGTGATGACATGATCATGGTGTCAAAGGGCCACTCCATAGCCTTGGAGTAGCAAATGATACTTCCACACATGAGAAATATTTCTGAATATGAAAAAAGGGTATTAACACTCTTATATGGATGGGCCTAACTATGTAAGTTTCGAAAGAAAGAGACCTTTCAAAAGGAGGCTGAATTCCATGAACTTGAATCTTCTCTTGAGTAAGAACAGTTGCAAGAGAGGGAGCAAAAGTGGAGTTATAACACTTCAACATCTGACTTTGGCATTGAGCATGTCAAAGAGGAGAATGATGATGTGATAGCTACTTCATTTCAGAATTTTACAGTGTTGTCATTGTTGGGAAGCCTAGATCCATATTGGGAGTCCCAACTCTTGGTAGAATATTCCAAGAACCTCTTACATGTAAGGTTCTTGATGGGAAAATGGAAGATAGGAGATATAGAGTGGTTGATGGAGTCATTTAATTTCATGATCAGATCTATTTAACTAGAGACTCAAAGCTCAAAGATAAACTACTATATGCAGCCTATGACATCTTTCTTTCCAACCCCACCAGTTTCATTAGAACCTACCATACTATTTTAGAGGGATTCATGTCAGAAGACTTCAAAGAGGAGACGCACAATCATATGAGAAAGTGCATGGATTAATTGGAGGATGAGGAGAAACACAAATATTGGGAAGAGTTGTCATCAGTACCTCCTTACTCATGGGATGTTAAAGGGAGCTCATCCATGGGCTACCTCACTGATTTGAACCAAGTGTATGGTAAGACTGATATTTCTGAACATCATGATGTATTTACTATATACTTGCATCTTCTTACCACACATGTGTAGGGCATTGCTCCAAGAAGGGGCACTCTTCCTTACTTGCTTTATGGGCTACTTGGAGCCATGAGCAATGATGATGTTGATCACTACCTAGGATATTTTGGGGAGATGATGTATTCTTTGTGGTGTGTCACATTGACACCAAACATCATACACCACTAAAAGTGTATGAGGAGAAATATTGGTAAATAATATGCTTTTGTATCTCATGATTCATTTGATTATTACTTGTATTATTTTACAATGTATATGCAGGCCATAGCTCCTAAGAGGAATGTTATTCCATACAAACTTCATGGCCAAATGTGGGCCAAAATCACTTCTGAACATGGCCACTCTCTTAGAGAACAAAGGGAGATATTGTATCATTGTGGGTGCATATCAAAGGCACAAAATATATCTCACATCTTCAGCCACGGTGATATTACTTGGGCAGAAAGTAAGTGGTGGGGAAACCGCTTACCATATCACTATCTGTTTCAGTCAGGAGATCTACTGTGCTGGTTCTACATGTGGGACTATGATCCACCTCCATCATTGCATTTGATTGTTTATATATTATTATTTTTTATCCCACATGAGGAATATTCTCTTATATTTGTTGGGAACATGATTGGAGGGATGACACATTGGTTGGATGTGTCCATTGGGGATGAAACTTCCCATATCTATTCATGCTTCAAGAGGAGGATGGGATATTATATGGTTGCTAAATTATGTTTTTTGTTTCCTTATGCAAGGGGCCATATGTTTGACTTATGTCTTTGGGATAAGCCTCTCACATGGGAGGATTTCTGGCAAGACATGTGTTGCTTGAATCATACTCAGCCAACACCTATTATCCTCTACTATTTTCAAGCTTTGGAGAAGCTTATGGCAGCAAGAAGTTGGTTGGATGGACACTTATTATATCATGTTTTGAGGTAGCAAGAAGGATAACATCGCTGGTCTCAATGTAGGGACTATTGTCACCATCCAATATATCATATGACACTTAGTACATGTTTCTTTTAGATCATATATGGTGATTATTGATGCAGGAGCATCCTGGTTGATTTTTCATTAAAATATTGTGTAAATAGGGGGTGGTGTTTTTTAATTATTTTATAAATTATTATGCTCATTTAATAAATTAGGAGAGGAAAACATAAGTGTGAGGATTATTGTAAATATTCTTTTAATAAATGGAGGATATGAGTTTAGTTGAGTTAGGTAGATAATTTAGGGATCAAGAATTCCTTCAATGGAACTCAGTTGAGTCAAATAAGGGATAAATATATTTTAGATTTTGGTTGAAATTTGTGTGGAGCAAATCATGGATTGGAATTAATCCATAATTATGTATAAATATGAGGATTGTGTGAGGCTGAAAGACAGTGACGAATACAGAGAGAGATAGGGAGAGATGGTGTGAGAGTTATTGTAAAGGGCCAAGAGCCAAGAGGCCACAAATTGTAATATTTAGCCAAATTGGTTTGAATATGAATTTATTGTTATTATTGTACGCTAGTACGTTATTTGTGTTGGCTATATATTCTTTGCATATGTTTTGAGCTGAATTAAAATGTGGTTTTTAATGACGAATTTGATGAAGTTTCCATGTAAAGGAAACACACACTTGTATTGTGCACAAGGATATGTTTTATTTTAGAATCCCTACATCATTTGGTATCAAAGCCCAATGCTCACATTAATCCATACAACCATGAACAAGAGATGAGTGAGTGAATTTAATATCTACTTTTATATATATGTTGTATATAAGTGTGTGAATTCAGGAAAATTGGTGCATTTGAAAAACCAACATTGACTAAAGACAACCTCAGATTTGTGGAGTGTAAGTGATTGGTGTGGTTTCAAATTGGAAACCGAAACCTAAAGTTTGAAAATTCTTGGAAGAAGTCTATCACTACAGGCTGGCATATTTTCCAAAGTGTAGACCACAGATTTTTTTGCATCACAAACTAAAGACAACAACGTAGGTGAAAGGCGTCACAGAAAGTTGGCATGGTTGTCAAATGCAAAGACCACAAGTTTGTTTAGATGCAATCCCCATGGATCACAGTGTGCGGCCAACATATGGTATTGCGTTAGCAGAGATGTATACATACCGTGCCATTCTGATATATATACAGTCAGTGTTTGACATTTCTGGAACGACGTCCCATGTTTTAGCAGTGAATTCACAACGCATAGAAATCTCCACCGTGTACTGATCATGGTTGGTAAACACACCTTGTGAATTTGCATAGTGAAGTAGAGCCTGTAATTTCTACATTGTTTTGGGTTGTGATTGAACCGTAGAGAGATTCGATGGGAATTTTATTGCACTTATGTCTAATTGTAGTATTTTTATAATCTCAGAGAATTTAGCCACAGATTTTACTCTGTTGCGGTTTGGGAATCTTTAAATTATTACCATAAATTCTATGTAGACATTCATAGTTTAATGGAAATTGCGTTGGCGAATGGTGATTTCCAAAAATATTATTAGATTGTGCATACGTTGAAGGTTTAAAAACATTATTTGTTGGGAAGAGATTGTTAGAAAATTGACATTGTACATTCAAAGTAAAGTAAAGTATGAATTCAATCTCATATGAAGAGATATTATAACACCTGTTGATAGAAAACGTCAGGAGAAATAAAGAGTGAAATGATCGCTATAATTGTCACTTGTGCAAGTATAATGATCACACAAATCTGTGTTTGAAATGTGTTGTTTTTCATTTTCACGAGAAACGAGATTTTTGTCGTAACAGAGTTCTGGTTGAGGAGTGAGGGTATCGGTTCCCCGTATCGATCAGTCAACAAATTAAAAGAGGTGGAGAGCCGTGGATTGGCCTGCGTAAAGAAGGGGTCATGGGAGAGATTTCACATGGATAAGTAAAGATCATGTGTTGGACTAGAGGGTTGTGTGATCCACAAGTGATCATTTGAGACAAAGTAAAATTATTTCCATGGCATATTAATTCAATATTTCAACAAGAATGGGAATACTTCATTGGTTCGATTTGTGCAGAGATTTGGATGTGGAGAAAACCCAATCCTCACCCATATTGAAAACAAATTTCTAATATTCTTGAAGCAGTGTGGTGAGCTTCCCGATCAGGGCTAGTGTGTGGTAGTGGTTCGTCCCAAGAGATGAAATGAAGTGCCTGGAGTGCCTTGCTGTAGCGAGCCAAGGTAAATTCGGTTGTTTGTTTTAAAGTACAGTTGTTTGTACAGGATTGGGTAAATGAATTTTTATGGTGAAAGAAAGCTTGGGAAGTTCTCTATGTTGAATTAATGTTTGAGAAAGTATCATTAGTATCATGGATAACGTTTGGTCTAGCTATGCCATTCTATTTACAGATATTTTGATAATGTTTTGCACTGCTATATATACTGATACTTCATAAAAATATCTATAGTGCGGAAGCTCAAGAACTATCGACGGGAAAACTATGAAGGTGGTTAGTCAAATGAGTTTTTATTTTATTTATATAACATAAAATGAATATGTAATTCAGATTGAGAAGAATAGTTCTTAAGGCCATATACACTTTACGTTTCACCAAAATTCATGAGTGGGAAGAGAGATAATAAGTTAAAGATCATGAATCATCATTGCTTGTAATGCACGTGTGTTGTGAAACCAGCTCCAGAAAGAGAAGAAAAGAGATATCAACGTCTTAGAAATAAGCCACTTTGAGGGGGCAACCACCATTACATTACATGATTGAACAATTCTTGGATGATTCAAATTACAAAACCTCCTTTCTATATATAGGAGTCCATGGGGCCAAAATGTAATCCTAGTGGGGCCACAATGTAATCCTAGCTGACCTAACAATAATAATTTAAGGGAACAATAATAACAATATGGGGGTTACAAGGGTACAATAATAACAATAAGGGGGTTACACTAACAATAATAAGGGACTATACTAGTAATATAGGGACATAACATGCCCCTCTCCTTCAAAAAAGTGTTGTCCTCAATGCTTGAGTAGCTTTGGGTGCTTTTGTATAAAATTCTCATCCTCCCATGTAGAATCTTCAGTGAGTAAGTTCTTCCATTTGATGAGATACTCTGAAATTGATCGATTCTATAGTTGTGGAGTTCTTGTTTCCATGACCGCTTCAGGTTCCAATATGATTTTTCCTTCCTCATCAAGTTCTAGCAATATTGTTTGAACTGGAAGATTTTCACCTATAACCTTATTTAAGCATGAAACATGGAAAATTGGATGCACACGTGAAGACACATGAAGCTCCAATTTATATGCCATAGTACCAATCTTTTGCAACACCTTGTAAGGACCATAGTACTTTGGCGATAATTTATTATCCTTCTTAGCTTGCTTGAGGGACATTTGTTTGTATGGTTGTAGCCATAAAAATACCCAGTCTTCTACATCAAAAATTCTCTCGCTGCGATGTTGATCTTCCTTTTGTTTCATTCAATTTTGTTCCAAATTCAGGTTGTCCTTTAAGAGTTGGAGAACTTCTTGTTGATGCTCGATGTGATATTCCACTGCTTGAACCTTCTAATTTTCTCTTAAAGATGATGTGATGGATGGTGGATGATATCCATAAAGTGCCATAAATGGGGTCATTTTTGTTGCGGTATGGAAGGAAGTTTCATACCACCATTCAGCTAGAGGTAACCATTTGACCCATTGTGTTTGTTTATCAGATAAAAAGCAACGAATATATCCTTCCAAAAATTTATTTAATATCTCAATTTGACCATTAGACTGAGGATGATAAGATGAGATATGAGCTAATTGAGTACCCAAACAAGAAAATAACTTCGTCCAAAAAATTCCAGTAAAAATGGGATCTCTGTCGCTCACAATAACCTGTGGGTTTCCATGTAGCTTTTGAATTGTGTCCATAAATGTAGTAGCAACTGTACTTGCTTTAAATGGATGAGATAATGCACAAAAGTGTGCATACTTGGTAAGTATATCAACTACCACCATGATGACATTATTTCCTTCAGACTTAGGTAAACCTATGATAAAATCCATTGAAATCTCCTCCCAACATTTACTTGGAATGGATAAAGGTTGTAGAAGACCTGAGGTCTTAATTGTCTCAACTTTCTTCTGCTGGAAAACCAAAAATTCAGCCACAAACTTTTGAATATCAGATTTAAGGCCATCCCAAAAGAATTCTTTTGTCACCCTGTGGTAAGTTTTTAAAAATCCTGAGTGTCCTCCTAAAGGAGAAGTGCGCAATTCCAAAAGAATCTTTTGTTTTAGTTGGGAATTCTTACAAAGAAATAAGAAATCTTTGTACCATAAGGAATAATTTTTCCAACTAAATGTATCATATGTACTAGGATCTTGCTGCAACTTTTGAATGAGTGTCCACATGTCTTCATCCTTCTTCCATTCATCTCTTGCTTTAGTTATCCAATCTGGTTGGATAATAGAAATGGCACAAAGCAATGCTTCCACCTCTTCATTCTTTCTTGAGAGTGCATATGCAACAACATTTAGCTTCCATTTTTTGTACATTATTTCAAAGTCATAACCCAACATCTTTGTGACCCATTTTTGCTACTCTTCTAAAGATAGTCTTTGTTCCAAAAAGTGTTTAAGACTATCATGATCAGTTTTTACCTTGAAGTGTCTTCCCATTAGGTAAGTTCTCCATTTCTTTAGTGCATGCAGTATTGCTAACATTTCCTTCTCATAAATAGGTTTCTGTAAATAATTTCCTTTGATTGGACGAATTTCAAAATAAATGGGTCTTCCTTCTTGCAATAAAACAGCACCAATTCCATTTCCTGAGGCATCACATTCCACAATAAATTTTTTTGTGAAGTCTAGCACAGCTAAGACTGGTTCTAGGCACATTACCTCTTTAAGATGTTCAGAGGCCTTAGTTGCTTCAGGAGTCCATGAAAATGCATCTTTCTTCAATAATGTTGTTAGAGGTGCTCCTATTCTCCCAAAATTCTTTAAAAACTTTTGATAATACCTTTTTAACATGAGAAATTTTCGTAACTGCTTTATGGTTGTGGGGACTTTCCATTCCTTAATGGATTTAATTTTGTCAGGTTCTACCTTAACACCCTCGTGAGATACAATATGACCCAGATATTCCACCTCTTGTACTCCAAAGAAACATTTGGATGTTTTTGCATATAATTATTTCTCCTGTAATAGTTTGAGCACCCTGTCAACATGTTGAAGACGATCCTTCCAAGACCTGCTATAGATTAGTATATCATCGAAAAATACTAGCACAAATTTTCTAAGGAACGGTTTGAAAATGGAATTCATCAACCCTTGAAATGTAGAAGGTGCATTGGTAAGGCCAAAAGGCATGACCAAAAATTCATAATGACCCTCATGAGTTCGAAATGTTGTTTTCGGAATATCTTCAGTCTTCATTCTAATTTGATGATACCATGAATGAAGATCCAATTTGGTAAAATAAATTGCTCCATGTAATTCATCCAATAATTCATCAATCACAGGAATGGGAAATTTATCTTTAATGGTGAGCTTATTGAGCTCCTTATAATCCGGACACATTCGCCATGATCCATCCTTCTTGTGTACCAATACTACAGGAGCAGAGAAAGAACTTTGACTAGGTTGAATTATACCTGCCTCTAACATTTCTACAATCATACGTTCAATTTCGCTCTTTTTGACATAAGGATATCTATAAGGCCTGATGTTTGGAGGAACACTTCCTGGAATCAAATGAATAGCATGATCATGATCACGAATAGGTGGGAGTCCTTTTGGAGTTTCAAAAACCTTGGAATGATTATCCAAGACTTTTTGGAGATCTGCAGAAATAGATGATTTTGATGTTGGAACTTCTAGTGAGCATAATTGTGCAATTATGCCTCGTTGTTCTTTCTTTAGAAGCTTTTTCATGACATTAGAGCTTATTATCTTTCCCAGCTTCCCTGCAATACCCCGTAATTTTACTTCCTTTCCTTCTGCAAAAAATTTCAAGAAATTTTTTTGAAAATTAAAAGCTACCGTCCCCAAATATTGTAACCATTGTACTCCTAGTACAACATCAGCACCTCCCATAGGAATTGAAAGCATTGGAATATTCAATACATATTCCCCCATGGTTAGCTTTATATTAAGTCATTTTCCAAAGCAATTTATAGTTGCTCCATTTGCAGCTATCACTTGACATTCTGGTGCTGGGTATAAGAAACAATTCAATTCCTTCACTACCTTACAATGAATAAAATTATGGGTACTACCTGAATCAATCAACACTATTACCTTTTTCTTCTTGATATGTCCTTCTATCTTGAGAGTTTGAGGAGTGGTAATTCTTGCCAATGTATTACATGATATGGTTGGACTCATTTCTTCCGCTTCTTGGGTTAGTTCCTGGTGTATATCCTCTTCTTGTTCATTTTATTCTTCCTCTTCACAATCTATGTAAAATAGTTTCTTCTCAGGACACTTATGACCTTTAGTGTATTTGCTATCACAACTGTAGCAAAGACCTTTTTCTCTTTTTTCTTCCAATTTTTGTCGTGTCAACCTTGTAGGTTGTGGAAATCTAGGAGTAGCAACACTTCCCTCTTTATAGAAGTGAGTGGTAGGCTTCCTTGTCGCCATAATTTTACATTCAATTTTTCTTGCCAACCTGAATGCCTTCTCCAATGAATCAGGTTCCAAAACGCGAACTTCATGTTGGATGTTATCCTTTAAAGTGCCTATGAAGAGATCAATCCTGTGTTCCTCTGGAATATCAGTTACCCTTATATTCAATTTTTGGAAGTCCTCAATGTTCTGCCCCACTAAACCCTTTTGTTTGAGATTTATCAATTGGCTAAAGAAGGTGTTGCTCTTTGTATCCTCATAATGTGCTATCATTTCCTCCCTAAAAATTGACCAAGTGACAATTTTTTTACGGGAGCAAAGCCATCGATACCATACAAATGTATTTTGTTCTAAATGTAAAGTTGCAATGCGCACCTTTTGTGTGTTTTGCACATTATGGAGATCAAAATATTGCTCCATCTGTAGTATCCATGTTACAGGATCCTTTCCATCAAACTTCCTCATATCCATTTTTGGAATATGGTGGTTCTTCCCACCAACATTAGATTTTATGAAATCACGATCAACATTTATTTTGTTCTCATCATGAGTTTCCTCTACTATCTTTTCACCATTAGGAAACATTTCTTGTATCAACTTTTTCAAACCTTCCATGTTTGCTTTTAGATCATTCTTCATGTTTTCCATTTTCTCATCTATCTTAGCTCCATGTCATCCATCTTAGATTCCATGCCAGCTTCCATGCCATATATCTTAGATTCCATGCCATTATTCAAACCATCCATCTTAGATTCCACACCTTTCTTCAAACCATCCATCTTTCCACGCCTTTCTTCAAAACTTCCATGTCATTTTTTGTTGCTCTTTGTGAGAGAAAAATTTGTTGCACTTGCTCTTGTAATTTTGATGTCATGTTGCCATTATTTGTCTTCATGAATAATAGTAGAGCTTTCTAAAGGCTTAATGGGTGTTGAATTATTTTTAGGGGCCATTTTAGAATCCAATACTGATATCTATTCTACAATATGCCCTTGGAATCAATTCAACTTGATTCTTCAAACAAGACTTATGCAATTCGGAAAAAACAAATACACACTTACTTGCTTTTGAGGAGCTTGATATTGAAATTGAATTATCTCTATAATTGTGGATCCTCAATATCTAAAATTCAGCCGTGTAGTAGCCCTCTGAAGCTTCTTTCAAATGCCATAGGTATGATCTGATTTGGATTCTTAAAGTCAAAGCTATGTCCAATCTCCCACAATGACCCAATTTTGGACTAGTTCAATAAAGCGAAATTTTACGACTTGCCACGTGTCACTGTTTCCTCCTTTCGCTTAGAAATTGATAGACCAAAAACTAAATTCTATGCACTTGCGGCCACTTTTTACAGTATTCCAATCCGATTCTCAGAGAGAGAGCTATGAATATTTTACCATGATCACCTCTTTGAGATGAAATTCAGAAGCCTCAAAAAGCCCTAAATTCCACAGATCATATCTCCGAAAATATTACGAAAAAATATCTGAAATTTTTTGACGATGTTCCTCGGGATTGTGGCTTCGCACTCTAAAAATTTCAGCTTCTGAACCTTCGTATAAAAAAAATTATTACGAAAATACCACGCTGACATGTTTAGGTTAAATTCACGAGCCTGCAAAATGACCTAACTTGCACAGATCATATCTCCGAAAATGTTCTGAACCAAGCTCTAAATTTTTTTGACAATGTTCCTCAGGATTGTTTCTTTGTACTCTAAAAATTTCAGATTTTGAACCTTTGTAGAAAAAGCGTTATAGCGAAAGTTCCACGCTGACCTGTTTGGAGCAGCAAAACCCTAGAATCTCAAAGCTCTTATACCAAATGTTGTGAAACCATCTCCAAAAAGAGAAAAAAAGAGATATCAACGCCTTATAAATAAGCCACTTCATGGGGGCAACCTCCAGTACATTACATGAATGAAAAATCCTTGGATGATTCAAATTACAAAACCTCCTTTCTATATATAGGAGTCCATGGGGCCAAAATGTAATCCTAGTGGGGCCAGAATGTAATCCTAGCTGACCTAACAATAATAATTTAAGGGAACAATAATAACAATATGGGGGTTACAAGGGTACAATAATAACAATAAGGAGGTTACACTAACAATAATAAGGGACTATACTAGTAATATAGGGACCTAACAACGTGAAAGTATCCACATTGTTTTGTCCCGAAGATAGTACAGTTTTTGTTTGTTGCTGCCAAAGAAATATATTGATGCCACCATGATAAGAGAAAGTTTTGGAAAATTCCTATGAATAAATTGTTTTTTGCCCTAAAGAGAGACGACGTTGCATGAAAACCATCACTACAAAGAAGGAGCTGCATGGAATTACAAGAAAACTGGTTGCGCTAAGATGATGAGCATGTTGAAGAGGTTATGGTATAAAAGACATGCAAATATTCACAGTGATAAATACCAGAAGAATGAAATCTAGAGAATTGAAATTGCAAAGAAAAGGTTTATTGACAGGAGAATAAGGTATGATAATTCAAAAAGGTATTTTTGAATGTTGAAAATTGAATGGTTTATTTATTTTCACCATAAAATAAATCTTCGGAAAATGGATTGCATTTCGATGTAAAGGCTTCAGTATCATGTGAAGTGATAATCGGAAACTTATGGAGTATGAGAGAGAGTGAAGATTTTACATCATGAAAATGTATTAAGGGTGGATGTTCATTAGTATGTTGTATAACTTGAATTAAAGTCAAAATATCCACTATTGTAATTATTGGGTCAAGCTTGAAGTCAAATTAGATGTTAAGGTCAAATGAAAATTTGGGTAGCTTGAGTCAAGTTAAAAAATTGAGTTGTTATGAAAGAGGGTGCACTTTTCATCCAAGATGAAGAGTTGATGTAAAGTCTAGAGTCAAAAATTCGTAAGCAAAGTCAAAGGTTTGAATGTAATTTGGTGCATAATCGGCGGAGATCGACACCCAAAGAGTTGGTCATTGTAACACAAGAATTACTAAAGTTGTTGTTTGCAGCAAAGAGGAGCAAGAGAATTTCCTAGAAATTATTCCAAGACAGAGAATTGAAAGAGGTCAAGCGTAGGAAGAGAGCTTGTATTGTTGGATGAAAAGTATGAAGTATTGCTGAAAAAGGGATTTGAATGAAATCCACACATGAACAAATGAAGTTCACAAAGGAGGAGATGTTGGGAAAAATACTGAGAGGGGGGGGTGAATCAGTATTTAGGACTTACTCAACTTTTAATCTTTCATTCTCTAAAAACCCATATGCTACTTTACTGAAGCCAACTAGCCTATACACGCGGATATCCTTCATAAAACTCGCGTATATACAGAGATCTTGTTATGCCATTAATTATTTACTTAGATCTATGCAACATTCATTCTTCTAATGATTAGATAACAATAAGCATGTGCAGTAATAACAAAATAAACCATCACACATAAGCATCACACAAGAACACCAGGATTTAAGGTGGAAACCCAAGACGGGAGAAAACCACCGCTCCTGTCGTCTCAGTCTTCAATATTTATTATATAAAGAAAACATGTTACAACCATGTACTGGCGCAAACTCATACCAGCACGCATGCACCCACCTACAGAAGGCTACAAAATTCTCTCTTTTACCAGCCTCTCCTGGAAGGGAGCTACAACCCCCTGCTCTCGTTTACCAACCTCTCCTGGAATGGAGCTATGACCCCCTGCTCTCGTTTACGAGCCTCAACTGGAAGGGAGCTACAACCCCGTGACTAAAGGCTACAACCCTCAACACCACCATGGACCACGTTTCATCAATTTTCACAGTGGATCCAATAGCTTCATTTAGAACACAACTTGCAGGCCACTTTTCATCATATTTTCAGACTGGACCCACTCCACACATTCAAGCTCAATCATACAGCAAACTGATACTTATAACTTCATCAATTCATTCAATGAACCATCAACCAGTCAATCAACAACTTTATCTTTCATCAATATAATCAGCAGAATAATCATCATTCAAACAACCCAGATCTATATGAATACCTCATTGACAGATAACAGTAAACCAACAGAACAGATTAGACATTTCATTCCATAGACTTCATCAAACCCTAGTTTTCATACGCACTTTCTATTCACTGATCCTGCGTATATACGTGCTTTCATGCATATCAACCTGCGTATACATCTGCAAATATTGCAGAACTAATTTCACAACCCATACGTGCTTTCGCTTGATCCAACCCACATATATACATGCTTCCTCTGTTACAAACCTGCGTATATATCTTCAGACATTTTAGGGCAGCACAATTATTCAGAACAGATGCATAGCTTAGATTTTACCCTTCACTTCAGAAACACATTCGCCTCATCTCAGATCTAAACATTCCATAAACAGATCTAGAAGATACAAATACATTTCAGATCTACAGATCCCTCTTCATCATTTTCTTCATAAATTCAGATCTATCATTCAACTGTTACCCATTCCATACAGATATACTTTAGAGATAAGTATTCATTAAAACCCAGACATCTTTCACACCCTTTTCACATTGAATTTCTTCTCCTTATATAGATTTAGCCTTCGTCAATACCATGAGCCAAAACCACATCACATCCGATGGTATTCCTGGACGGGATCAAATAGATATTCAAGCACTCGATACAATGGGTCAATACCATGGTAATAACCCCTGGTTTTATAAATTTAGAGCACAATTAGGCATACGTGACTTGGCACGTACTTTTCCATGTGCATACACTACTTATCCTAAAAAAACCCGCGTATGCTTTGTGGCACACACTTTTCATCATTGTTCTGTCTCTTACTGATATTTATTTCTTATGCACCTTCTGTACTAATTGTAGATACATCAGATTTACATCATTAACAAGCTCATCAAGTCAAGAAAAACTTCATCAAGTAGGTTGCCATCATCTTCATCAAGTGAGTTGCTATCAAGGACAACACTCTGCATCATATTTCCAACAACCTCCCCCTTTGGACTTGATGGCAACCACGATGGTGTTTGATCACCACAACAGATAGATACATTGATTATAAACATTATACAATAACCATGTTACGCGTCCCTTATTCAAACACCATGTTACTCTCCCCCTTTGACATCAAGGGCAAAGGGCGGATCAAAACCAACACAAGGTTTTTCTCCTCATCTAGAAAGAAGAGCGTTGTAGATCTGATGTGCACTGAAGTTACCATGCTCCCCCTCAGTTCAAGCTGAATCTTCAAACATATTTTTCAATGAAGCACATGACTCTATGACCTTCCTATCATCAAAGAATCATACTTACATCAAAGATCCAACCAAGTGGATTTACATATGAGACTTAAGTACCCAACCAAGTGGGTTTACACATTTTCACTCAACTACCCAACCAAGTGGGTTTGCAAATTGAACAAGTCCTTACATGACTGAATATTACAATTTCACATCATAGGTCTCATCATGACCTTTTCATCAAATTACAAATATGACTTTTTATGACCACTACCAAGGAGACCACAAGAGAGATCATGTTTCAGAACCATCATAATGCCAACAATGCATTATACTCAGCAAGTCTAATGCTCCCCCTGAAAATGTGCACCCAAGCATCCTTTCCATATGACCAAGGCTCCTCCTTAGCTTGTGCAACCTAAACACCTTCAACAGCAAGTCATCAACAACAATCTCTGCATGATCTGTCCTTATCTCTTAATCATAAAACTTCCATCTCATCCATGTGTGAAAGCAAGGAATACTTTTCAGCAAAAATAAAACAGGGCTCATTTATAATCTCATCATATTAAACCATGTATCATGTCAACATTATTTAGAACTGAGAAATAAGCAGATACAGTGCCAATAATATAATCATTAGCAGTTAGACAGATGCTCCCCCCGAACATGTACTCCTGATCTTCAGCTTCCATACTAATTTTCTTATCATAAATGCATACGCGACTGTCTCCACTGGAACTCGCGTGTATACGTGGCTTTAGTTCACATAACCCACATATGGAAAGTGAAATATGGAAAACTTTCACATTCCTTCATCTCCCCCTGAAGTTGTACCACCTGTACCTGTCTTCTTCACATCAGATGCTTTGTCAGAAATAAACATACCCAGAATAACCAAACCAACCATGAGAATCATCATACATCGCTCCCCCTGTGATGATACATTACTAATCCCAATAATATATCTCACATAACTCCTGCAGTCATTAAGAGAAGTAAGCTTTAGAAGTGGATGACTGCAGTAGGTTCAATATTCCCTACATTTTTGACAGGTGTTTCTTCTTTTTCCAGCTTTGCTTGTGATTTCTTATAGTGTGCTGGAAATTCTCCAATTTATCAGATCTGTTCATCATACTTATCCTGCAATCAGTGGCCTTATGACAAAATGAGTTACAATAGAAGCAACATCCATGAAAGCAACCCTTCGTTCTTGTTCTATGCAATTCTTTACCAATCAGATCTCTTTCTTTTGTGAAATTATCATCTTCCATAGTAGATGCCATGAGTATTTGAAGATCGTGGTCAGAACCTTCTTCATCCTTATTTGACACTTCATCATCATCTTCATTTGTATAATAAATCTTTCCCTTTTCAAATTGTTTCCCTTTACCATGATTTTCTTCATAAGGACATTTAGCAGCATAATGACCAACTCTTCCACAAGTAAAACACTTGAAGGGAAGCTTACCTTTGAATCTTCTAGTTCCTAGTTGGAGTCTTCTCACAAAATTGGCTTCTTCTTCTTCTGATATATAATTTGATTCCTTGACAACTTCCTTTTCTTTTCCTTTTGCACATGCCTTAAAAGTAGCTTCTCTGATTTGAGAGGGACCTCCTTTTCTCATTTCAAAAGCAGTTAGGATACCATGTAGTTGAACAATAGTCAGAGTTTGCAGATCTTGCTTTTCTTCAATAGCAGATAATTTAGATTCAAATTTTGAAGTCAAAGATCTTAAGAATTTTTCCACCAGAGTAGTATCGGTTATGGTTTCACCCAAATTTCTCATTCAATTTACAATATCATCTAGACGTAAGAAAAAACTGGCAATACTCTCATCACTATGCATCTTCAAATTTTCATATTCAATTCTGAGGGTTTGGAGTTTTGCACTTTTTACCTTTGCATCACCTTCATAACTTAGAATGATTTTGTCCCATATTTCCTTTGCTGTATTCAGCTGCATGACTTTGACAAATTTTGATTCAGTTAAACTTCCTGTTATAGCATTGATCGCTTTTGCATTTGATTCATAATTCTTCCTTTCAGTTGGATCTGTTGGCGTAGCAGCTGGATATTGATATCCTTGTTCAACAATGGCCCATACATCTTCTCCCATAGAATGAAGATAGGATCTCATCCTCATTTTCCAGAATAAAAAATTACTTCCATTCAATAGAGGTGGCCTTATAGAAAATACTCCTTCACGACTTCCCATTGCGACGGATCTCCTTCAAGCAATCAAGCTTTTGTAGAAGGACCTGCTCTGATACCAATTGTTGGGAAAAATACTGAGAGGGGGGGGGGGGGTGTGAATCAGTATTTAGGAATTACTCTAATATTTTTAATTTTTCATTCTCTAAAACCCATACGCTACTTTGATGAACCCAACTCGCGTATACACACGGATATCCTTCATAAAACTTGCGTATATACAGAGATCTTATTATGCAATTAATTCTTTACTTAGATCTATGCAACATTCATTCTTCTGATGTTTAGTTAATAGTAAGCATGTGCAGTAATTATAGAATAAACCATCACACATAAGCATCACACATGAACAATAGGATTTAAGGTGGAAACCCAAGTCGGGAGAAAACCACCACTGTCATCGTCTCAGTCTTCAATATTTATTATATAAAGAAAACATGTTACAACCATGTACTGGCGCAGATTCATACCAACACGCAGGCACCCACCTGCAGAAGGCTACAACCTTCTCTCGTTTACCAGCCTCTTCTGGAAGGGAGCTACAACCCCCCACTCTCGTTTACCAGCCTCCCTGGAAGGGAGCTACGACCCCCTGCTCTCGTTTACCAGCCTCACCTGGAAGGGAGTTACAACCCCCTGACTAAAGGCTACAACCCTCAGCACCACCATGGACCACGTTTCGTCAATTTTCACACTGGATCCAATAGCTCCCTTTAGAACACAACTTGCAAGCCACTTTTTATCATATTTTTAGACTGGACCCACTGCACACATTTAAGCTCAATCATATAGCAAACTGATACTTATAACTTGATCAATTCATTCAGTGAACCATCAAAAAATCAATCCACAACGTGATCTTTCATCAATATAATCAGCAGCATAATCATCATTCAAACAACCTAGATCTGTATGAATACCTCATTGACAGATAGCAGTAAACCAGCAGAACATACCAGACATTTCATTCCACAGACTTCAGCAAACCCTAGTTTTCATACGTGCTTTCTATTCACTGATCCTGCGTATATATGTGCTTTCATGCATATCAACCTGTGTATACATCTGCACATATTTCAGAACTAATTTCACAACCCATACGCGCTTTTGCTTGATCCAACCCGTGTATATACGCACTTCCTCTGTTACAAACTTGCGTATAGATCTTCAGACATTTTAGGGCAACACAATTCTTCAGAACAGATGCATAGCTCAGATTTTACCCTTCACTTCAGAAACATGTTCGCCTCATCTCAGATCTAAACATTCCATAAACAGATCTAGAAGACACAAACACATTTCAGATCTAGAGATCCCTCTTCATCATTTTCTTCATAAATTCAGATCTATCATTCAAATGTTACCCATTCCATACAGATATACTTCAGAGAGAAGTATTCATTAAAACCTAGACATCTTGCACACCCTTTGCACAATGAATTTCTTCTCCTTATATAGATTTAGCCTTTGTCAATACCATGAGCCAAAACCATATCACATCCGATGATATTCCTGGACGGGATCAAATAGATATTCAAGCGCTCAATACAATGGGTCAATACCATGGTAAGAACCCCTGGTTTTATAAATTTATAGTGCAAGCGCATCAAGTCAAGAACAACTTCATCAAGTATGTTGCCATCATATTCATCAAGTGGGTTGCCATCAAGGACAACACTCTGCATCATATTTGCAACAATTCCAATTTTATTTATGTTAGTTTTTCATTTTCTATTACATAATTTAAGGATTTTTTTGTTTTCTTAATGTTTTGAGAAGTTCAATTATTTTGATATCAAAAATTTGTATAGTCTAAAATGTCAGAAATGCTTTGCACCTCAAAATATTTAATCTCTCTCGTGGTTATCTCTCTAACACACAAGGATACATGTGTGTGTATATATATACATAGAGAGACTACAATTATCTTCAAAATATGCTAAGTTTTCTTGAGCACTAATATTATGTAGACTACAATTTCAACAAAGCTTTTCAAAAAATTACCTTTAAATATATTGAAAAATAATGAAGATCTAAAATAGTAAGACAAATAGAAATGTTTTATAATGTTCTAAAAATGAGATTTATTTTTTTATTTGTTTATATAATATTTACACTCATGCATAAATAACATTGAAATATTTTACTTATTATTGGAATCAAAATTTTTATTTACTGAGTAAATTCTCCATATTAAAGTATTTTATTTTAATTAATATATTTGTAAATACATGTTAATATTACATAACCTTCAATACTGAAATGTTTTATTTATGAGCCATATTTTTATTTTTATTATTATTAATATTTTTTAAATGTTACATGTCAATTTTATACTATCATAACCACATTATTAATTGTGGTTGAAATACACTAATAAGAGTTAATGGTATAGATTCAATATCTATATTAATATGAATATTGATAAAGTAATATTATAAATTTATAGCATTATTAAATAATTACTACATTATGAAATATTAGTCAATAATATGAATACTACTACTAATAAGAATAATAATAAAAACTATGGATTATTTATTAATAATAATAAGAATATTATTATTATAATAAACCTAAGAGATTAATATTATAAACCCAACATTAAATGTTAATGTTATTTTAAACACAAGGGACTAATATTATAAACCCTAAGGATTAAAAACATAATGGATTAATATTATAAACCCTAGGGATCATAAGCCCATGGGATTATTAATATAAGGCGAACTATTTAATAAACGCAAAGGATTAATATTATAAACCAAAGGGATTTATAAACCCTCATTTTTTAATGTTGAGAGGCGATATTAAATAAATTGTAATGTAATGCAACATTGTGACAATGAGTATCATATTTATTGTTATCTTGCAATAATGTTTGTCACAATGGTTCAACATGGTAGTCACATTGACAATTGTTAACTATGATTCCCATTCTTCAACATGGTAACCTGAAGAGAGTTATTTATGAAAAGAACTAGGAGATTTGGGGGGAGATTGAACAACTTCTAATATAAGAATAGGAGATCTTGAACCAGGATTAAGCTTTGGTTCCATTAATAGTCAGATCGCACTCATTCTAGTGTAAAAAATGTTGATGCCCTAAAAATTGGTGCAACAACATCAGGGAAAACCACCCGGTCAGGGACTTAAAAACCGTCCCTTTTCCGTTTGGAATGGTGGCTTCTATTGGATTTATGGGATCAATTTCCCAGGGAAATATAATTGGGTGAGTGGATGGATTTATCACTATCTGTAACTTGGTATATGGGAGAAATAGAAAGCTTGTAGTAAATAATATGTCTATCTATATGTATCCTGAGATGAAATATATATTCTTGTGCAATTTATAAAGATGATATTTTAGCGGATGAAAACAAATATTATAAAAGAAATTTGAAATAATTGATTTAATTAAATAGTTAATTAAATCAATTGGATAAGGCTACATCGCAACTGTTTAATGCTTGTATTGAATATGTACCAAAACATAACAATATAACATTTTCAAAAGTGAGTTATTGCATGAAATTTTTTCAAATAGATACATGAAACAAGACATCATAAAAATTGACCATTTCTCATTTGGAACACAAATATAACATATAGGATAAAATTACCATGTATATGCTTTTCTCATTTGAGAAAACGCACTTGGTCCAACCCTTTATATTAAGAAAAATTCAGGAGAACAAAAGTGTGACTTCTGTAAAGTCTCCCTTTCAAAATTTCAGGACCCCTTCTTAGAAGAAATTAAGGGGTTTATATACTAATAATAAAAGTACTAAAATATTTATTACAATAAAAGGTGAGGAGGTTTAAACAATTCTCCTTAAGCTAAGTGAAAACTAAACAGAAACATAATTTAAAGGGGTGGCTTGACTGATGGTTTTCCTTATGTCTCGTCAGCCATTCGTTCATTTAGTTGAAGGATGTTAACCGTAGGCTTAACCTCGGGATGTTTGCTTGGGATGATGCATAGCTGTCCAAAGAAAACAGCATCAGAAAGTGGGGGCAACATGTAGGAGGATATATATATATAAGACATCACAACATAATCCATTGGTTATGTGGCTTTACAAACTATCTCCAATACTTATCCAAAAACTTCTTACCATTTTCTTATCAAGTCTTTCATAATAGGAAGCGAACCCATAGTCCATCTATTAGTAAGATTTGTAGAAATGAGATTTTGACTCATAGTTTCAACAATGTTAGTAGCCACATAATTTTCTTTGAAAATGGCTCTTTCAGAATGTTTCAACTATATGTCCTAGTGAGTAAACAATATTTCCTTTCTAGACTCTTCAATCCTGGGCAGGTTGGCCTTTCGACCATCAGTAGAATCCTTCCAGGTGACATACTGTGAAACCTTATCATAGATCTCATCGAAACTGATCCTCCAGTCTGATATGTGATTAATAAATGAGTTTAGTTTCTCACACAATTCAACGATATTTGATAACTTTTGACAAAAAATAACTTTTTTTGTGCCAGTAGGGTATTTAATTCCAAGGCCTATTTTCTAAACTCATTTATCTTTGGATTATCTTTCTATTTCTCTACAGAAAAATGTAATTGATGAATTTGAGTGTCCTTTCACTGATTTCATTTTTGTGTTGAATCGTAAATTGGTCCATGCTCTCTTGGAGCTTCGTGCCCTGTACCTATAGATATTGATTGACATTTTTCTTCTCTATCTGTAGGTCATGTTATAATTGGATGATACCTTAAGATTTTTCTTTCATCAATTTTCGAACCTCGGAAGCTTTATATATATTTGGAGATGCATAAGCTCCTATGAACTGGGTCCGATGAGTTATATCATGTGAAGGATCTTCCCGTGAATCTTTCCATACAACTTCTAGTGAGACATCTCCTCAGACAAGGAGTTGAGATTGCTCTATTCTCCTTCATTTATTTTGTCAGCTCATAACTTCTATATGTTTAGGACTGTAGAATATATATAGAAGAGAGATTTCCTCAAAATTAACTACAACCTATATAGTGGGGAATGTTGGGATGAATTCCATTTTCTCTATGCTTACTAATTTGTCAGAGGGAAAAATAGTGAAGGAGTCTTGAATTTTAGTTTGAGGCATTTTCACAATCTGTTGATGACCATTAACTATAACTTCTTGTCCTCCCTAGAGTTTTTGGTTAAAATACTTCCGAACATCATAGAGATTATTTGGGAAATATAATTCCATTGTTTGACCTTTGTGTAACAACTCCAACTAACCCAAATATTTTTTTATAGTAATTCTGGTCGTAATTAGTCTTCTATTCTGATATACTCATCATTGTTTATGTTTAACAATAGTAGTGCAACTCGAAGACTGCTTTTGTTTTATTTCTTTCACATTCTCAACCTCTATATTGGCTTATATTTTTCATGAATTGAATTTTATATCCTATGTTGATTTATCTAACAACCTCATTAAACTAAATAGCCACACTTATTTTACACTAACATGAATCATCTTATTTGGATTATTATACATTTTTAACATATATATTTTATACTAATTCTACCTCCATTTTATTAGTATTCATCTTAACAATGTCATGACATACCATTGTTAGAACAGTGTCATAGAACTACATACCATTTTGTTCAAGTTATGAATTTCTACTTATAACTTTTCCACCTATTATTATTGCTATCTAAATAATAAATATCTCCCTACCATATTATATTATTCGTTAGTGGTATAAGCACTTTATATATATTATTACATACCCCACCTCATGATTTTTCATTTAATGTATATACTACCCAACAATACATATAACCAAATGAAATGTTAGAGGCCTATATCTCAATGTATATCAACTTAAGGTTCCCACCACCTACATTTAACATATATGAAACTATGGGAATCCAATGATATTTCTCAATTCTAATGATCATATTTTAACAATTATTTTTAATTCATTTGCATGACATTAATAATTTAATTTATGAGTGATGGGATTCTACCCATACTGTATTAACTATCACTCTGTACATTATTGTTTCATTTCCATAAACCATTTAATGATAATACGTGATCACCTGCATATCACATGGCTTCAATCTTTACAAGGATACTTGTATGATGGTGATGAATGATAGATATTTATCGGTATTTCTTGATTCGTTAAACAACTTTTTTTAGGGTTTCATAGTTTAATTTGGTTTTCCGTTTGGCCTGCTTTCCATTTTCAGAGATCAATGCACAGAAATATAACTATCTGTTGTTTTTAAAATGAATTTATATGATGTAGACAAGCATATTAATTTTATGCCCTCCCTCTTCTTGTTCTCATGCTGTGAAAACATTATGGAAAGGTTCAATTTTCATTTCTGCTTCCAATCCAATGTTTTAAATTTTTCATTAAAGGTAAGAAACCTTCGTTTTTAAATTTACATGGTTTGTTTTTCCACCTTTCTCTTATTTCATTTTATCTCTCACAAGACTTTCAATTTCGTTCATGATTTTAATTTGAATTTCAATTATTTGTCATAGAGTTTAAATCAGTATTGAAATCCTTCGAAATCCCCTTCATCTTCAGCGTATTCCTCATGGCTAGAAGGATGAGGTAAGTCATTTACTCTATCATAAATTCTCGACGGTTTTTCCATTATACATTTTTGCTGAAATTCAAACCCTATGATTGAATTTATATTACGCATTTATCTAAAGCCACTCTCTTTACATACGAGGGTTTCTACTTCCACTAGTTTTCTCCATTCACTATGTTTTCTTATTATGTCTTTGTTTTGCATCAATTGAAGAGTTTATCATTTTTACATTTACTAGAATTATTACATTCTAATTATAGTGACTTTCCCTTTGAAATTAATATCAGTTTTCTCTTTCCTTTCAGAATTGGAATTTATCCCAAGTTGGGATTCTGGGTTTTGCACAACATTTCCATTACAATTTTGTATTCATTATTTAACAATCTATTGTACAAAAAATTTCACTTTCTCTCTTACATTTAAATAGAATTGATTTATATAAATGTTCCTCATTATAGATGTAATTTATATATCTTTTTTATATAAATTATTGTTACGAACTTTATTATTTTAGTTTTTTTGTATATTTTTTATTTGGGTTCACTTGACAACATCGTTCCATCTCGCATCGAGAATACTTTCTCGTGCTTTCAAAAGGGAAGGATCCATTACTCTCTATGTCATGGTAAGCGATATTATTTTTACTGATCGTGCAATTAAATTTTTTATTTTAATCTGCAAATGGGTTTTTAGAATAGAAAAGATACCTTTAAATTTTTTCAGTGTCGTTTTAGGATTTACCTTTATGATTGGTGAATAATTTATTTTGGACAGAGATACCCAAATAGAAGTTTATGTAAAATATTTTTATGACTTTCAACGACTTCCATTTCTTTCGGTTTGTCGTACATTATGTGACTTCACTACATATATTTGATTTCCCCACTTCAATCCCTAATTGGGATTTTCGTTCATTTTATATACTTCTTAGGATTACAATTTCCCTTTTAATTTTAAATGTTATATGTAGCATTTATATTATTTATTCCACCCTATATTTACTCTTTTATTTCGTCTGCACAAAAGAGAATTGAGACAATTGTATATGTGATCCCGCATTTATATATACATAATTTATAAGTATTTTCCTGATATTCAAGTTATCTCTGTATAATAGTATTTTGTAAATCTTAATATAGTCCCAAATTCTGAAATTAACTTATCTCTAATTATATTTTAGAACTTCATTTATATCGTAATATTATGTATAGTTAGAGTAATTGAATGTAAAACTAATACTTCCAAAATTTAATTATGAAAAAATATTTTATAATAATTTTCCTTCTGGAACTAATTTGGGAATTCTCTTCCCACATTATCATGCTCTTTCAATACTCTATATAACACTGATTCACTTCAGGACACCTCTTCCCTCAGGTGAGTAATTATATGTTCCTATCTTTGTATTACTTATTGGCAAATATTTAAATATGTTCTTTTTTTCCATTTTTACTTACAGTTTCTTTTATCGTATGCACAGGAAGAAAGCTTCTAGTACGAAGATAATTTCATAGGTATTATTATTACCATGTATTTTCTGAATTTTTCATTCTCATTTTTGTATTTAATATTTCCAACTTTGATCGCAATCTTTGTTTCAGGTTTGTCCTATTATTTTCATTTTCTGATACAATTCTTCGCCATCAACAATGAGAGTTCCTGACTATTAATTTCACCTTATTTCAGGTTGGTGATAAGAGAAATGGAGGCTCTTCCACCATTTTGTCCACTCTGCATAATTCATGTTCACACAATGTATTTTGAATTTAGATGATGACCCCGATGAAATTGTAAACAACCTTTTGTATAATGGATTATTTAAGGTTGATAGGCTTTTTTCATCGTCATCTCCACTAGAGGATTTTATCAAAAAGGATTTCCACATGTACAAAAGAATTATAATACAGTTACTTACTTTTTTTTTATTAAATGTTTGAAAATATGTGGTTGAATCTTTGTATGGATAGAAATGTATAATAATTTCTATATGACAACATATATATTTTTGTTTCTAATTTTAATCTATATTATATATTCATAATTCAGATATGTATTACAAAACATGTTGTATGTATACATTATATTCTATTTATAATTTCATATCTATTTCATATTTCATGATATTACTATAGCTGAATTATATTTTGTTTCATAGTACATATACTGGAACTTTTTCAGTGAAATTTAAGATATTAAGTTGGACTTAAAGAACACATTTAGACCCTAACAAAGGGTTTAGAGATTTTATCTGTTTGTCCCTAAACTTCGATTAAGTCTATGTAACAACACAAAATGAATAATTTTAATCCCCTATAGTTAATGTCTATAAAATACATATGACACTTAAATTTTATGAACTAAACACTCTACAATACACATAATTTCTATAATTTAATATACATAAATCAAGTCATAATTTATAAAATAATAGTTTTTCTACATTCCATTCTCAACTTAAATAACTAATAAAAGCAATGTAAACATAAAAAATTCATAGAATGTGCATACCACTATTATAAGGAATATTTACCTCCTAACCTTGAGCTTATTCCATAACTCTCCCCCGAGCAAAGACCAATCCTTCCTTAGTGTCGAAAACCCCTTTGTCATACTGGAATATATTATTTAAGCTTGCTTTCCCTCAACCTGTTTCCATAACTACACCCCGTTATTCTGGGATGTTGTTTCCCTTACCGTAGGCTTCACTTCTATTTTTTGCACAAAAGCTCGTTTTAAAACTAGATTTTCCTCTTTCTATTTTTATTCTTACCTCTTCTCAATAAATTTCCACTTTCCTGAGGCTTTTACTAGATTATTTTCTCACTTCTAGTAATTTTAATTTTATTTTATTTTTATCAAAGGATTCCAGGAGAATTTTGCGGAAGTCTTAAGATTCTAGTCCATCCTCATGGATTTGAACTCCTAGTCTCAAATTTACTCTAATATTTATACAATAATAAAATTTCACATTCATTTATTAATTTCTAAAATAATGTGTCCACATATAGTTTTTCTTAGGTCCACTTGACCTTTAGTTTTATTAATTGTTCATAAAATATTAAAAATAGCGATATTACATAGTCCCCCACTAAAAATAAACTTTGTCCTCGGTGTTCCAAATATTTCTATTCATTCCTTAAACAATTATGGATATTTTTCTTTCATCTCATCTTCTCACTCCCAACTAGCTTCCTTAGGTGCAAAATTCTTCCACTTCACTTTCACTTGAGCTATTATTCTATTCCAGAGCACGATTTCTTCCTGCTCCAGTATACAAAGTGGGTTTGGAATACATTCCCATTCTATTTCCACCTGTATCACAGTCTAGTCAATCACATGAGTAGGGTCATGTACATATTTCTTTAATAAGGAAACATGAAAAACATTATGAACTTTAATATGACTAGATAGAGCCAATTTGTAAGCTCCTAGCCCCACTCTCTCCAAAACCTCAAGTGATATATAGTAGCGTGGTGCGAAATTAACACAACTACCATCATGCAATGTACTTTTGCAAGGATTAATCCTTAAATTAACATGATCTCCCACTTTCAATTCCCTGAGAACTATTTTCTTGTCTGCATAACTCTTTAGATGATCTTGAGCTACTTTAATATTTTGTTTAATGCTTTTCACACTTTGTTCCTTTTCATGTAGTGCTTCTCACCTAGGGACTAATTTGTCCTCTAGTTGACTCTAGCTGAGCAGAGTGTGTCATTCTCTGCCATACAACGATTCAAAAGGACTCATCTTAATTGAAGCATGATACCTATTATTATAAGAAAACTCAGCCAAACAAAGAAAAAAATTCCCACTTAGTGGGTCTATCCATAGCATACATGCACAACATGTCTTCCAATTTTTTATTGGTTCTCTCAGTATTTCCATCCGTTTGAGGATGGTAATTTTTACTCAAGTTCAGCTTCATACCCATTCCTCTAAACAATGCTTTCGAAAATGTTGATGTGAATTTTGCATCTCTATCAGAGATAATCATTTTTGGAATTGCACGGAGTTTAAAAATTTCTTTCATGAATACATTGCACACTTGTGCTGTGCGACAAGTAGATTGCACTGACATAAAGTGTGCTACGTTAGTTAGAGTGTCCACTACCACCATAATAGATTCATGTTGATACTTAGTATGTGAAAATCCAGTAATAAAGTCTTTTGAAACCACTTCCCGCTTCCATTCTATAATAGGGAGAGGATTCAATAGTCTTGCAGGATGTTTATGTTCTACTTTTACTTGTTAATATTGTAAACAACTTGCCAAATAATCAACTACATATTTCTTCATGCCTAGCTAAAACATGTTTTTCCTCAATGTTGTTATCATATTTTGATAACTAGGATGACCTACATAAGGTATCTTGTGGTATTCATCTAAGTTTTCCTATTTTAAAGATGTTACATTAGGAATATACAGTATTTATTTGTATATGATCAATCCTTGTAGGTTTATGGTATATCCTATATTTTCAGTTTTCTGTAATTTTTGTTGCAATCCTAGATATTACAGATTTTGAAAAAATACTCCTTGAATCTGTTCTTCTACATCAAACCTTACACTACTTCTTGTATGTGTCAAAATTTGAAGAGGGTTTCTACTCAAAGCATCCACATTTATGTTTTATTTCCATATCAAACTCACTAAGGAGAGCTAATCACCTTGATTTTCTGGCATTTAAATCTTCTTGGGTAAATAAACATTTCAAACTTATGTGATATTTCATTAATATGAATTTCCTTCCCAACAGATAATGTGTCTCAATTTTTAGTGCATGTATAATAGCAGTCAGTTCTAAGTCATATACTGCATAATTTTGTTCACGTTTCTTTAGTTTCTTTTATTCATAAGTTATTACTGCATTTCCTTGCAGCAATAAGCCTCCTAGCCCCTCTATAAAAGCATTGCTACACACTACCAATTCCTGATTTGGATCAGGAATTTTCAATATATGTGTAGTAGTTAATTTCTATTTTAGTTGTTTAAAACTACTTCGAAACTTTGATGTCCACTGAAACTTTACTCCCCCTTTCTGCATTGAATTAATGGGGCAGGATAATGTAGAAAATTATTCTAAAAATATACGGTAGTATCTGGAAATACTCATGAATGATTGTATTGATGGTACATCTGTGGGTACATGCCAATTCATTATTGCTTATACATTTTTTGGATATATCGCTAATCCATCCTTATAAATTACATGACCCAGATATTGGATATTGTTTTTATAAAATACACATTTGCCAAGTTTTTCATATAGCTAATGTTCTCTAAGGATTTACAATACTATTCTAAGATGTTCTTAATGTTATTATTCATTTTTGGAGTATACCAAAATGTCATCTATGAACACCAATACAAACATATCCAGATATTTATGCATCACACAATTCATTAAACACATTAATGTAGCAGGGGGATTTGTGAGTCCAAAGGTAGCACTACAAACTCATAATGTACATATCTAGTTTTAAATGATTTTTTGTTGATGTCTTCATCTTTAATCTGGAGTTGGTGATATCCAGTTCTCAAATAAATTTTAGAGAATATGGTGGCTCTCTGTACTTGAAAAAATAGATCATCTATTTTTGGAAACAGTGTTTGATAGTTAACTTATTCAACTATTTGTTGTCTACACACATCTATAAAGTCTCATCTTTATTTTTGAAAAATGACACTGGTGCTCCCCACAGAGACACACTTGGTCTAATGTTCCCTTTGTCTAATAAATATTTTAATTGAAGTTTTAACTCTAGCAGTTTAGGAATACTCATTCTATATGGTGCCCTGGAAACTGGGGTAGCTCCTAGTACTAGTTAAATGGAAAAATTAGTGTCTCTTTTAGGGGGTAGATGATAGATTTCTTCTAGGAATATATTTCTGAATTCCCTGATTATAGGTTAGTCCTCTATAGCCGCATTTTCTATTGGCTGTCCCAAATCCTCAACTTGGACGACATATACTTGACAACCTTTTCTTGTTGTCCTTATTAATTGCAATGCAAAAATCTCTCTGACAAATATTGGTTTTGGTTTTCCTTTAGCTAATACAAGTTGTCCTACAACATTTCTGCAATTCACTATTTTGTCTAAGAAATTTACTATTTCTTTCTATTTTTCTAGCCAATCCATTCCTACTAATAGATCATATGACCCTAGAGGGAGAGTGTTTAAATGGAGTTCAATTCTATTTCCATTTAAATTTCAGCAATTTTGGGGAGTTTATGCGTAACTTTCTTCTTTTTTCCTGTAGCGTTATGTACTAGCCAAGATTTCTAAAATTTTTCTAATTTTAGCTTACATTTTTCCATTATCCAGTGGTTGATATAGCTTAAAGTTTCTCCTAGATCAATTAAAATAGAAACATGTTGGTCAGCAATCATACCTTAAATTTCTCTCATTGTTGATTGGTGTTTAGTCTATCTGTCTACTAATGCAACACTGATTCAGGGAACATTGCAAACAATATCATTTACTGTAGTTTCTTTTCGTACTACCTAAATATTTTGGATTATTCGAGTGTTGTGTGGGTAGTCCCACAACATATGAGGCTCTCCACACCCCCAACATTTTAATGGTTCTTTCACTTTTACAACTCCTTCTCTTTTGATGTTTGTTTCCATTGGCTTGGAACAAGTGTGGGATTGTGTTGTCTGATTTTCCCCACTCTTATTAAAATTTTTACATTGCTGGTTTTTCTCAAAAATTTCAGATAGGCTAGTTTTGATATTTTTGTGCTTGACTCCCCTTTCTCTTTCTCTTTATTTTGCCACTTTTTCGACTGATCATTTCTACCTTGAAATTGTTGGTAGAACAATCTTTATTTTCAAATAAATTCATACATTGTTTTAGGATTATAAAACTCAATTCTTTCTTTCTAGTTGGTAGTTAAGAAATTCAGAAATTTTTGTACTTTGGCATTTTCTTCCCTAATGTAAGGCACATAGTGAAGTAAAATTTTAAATTTTGGAACAAATTCATAAATCCTGAGTTCTCTAGGACTCAGCTCATAAAATTCCTTCACTCTATCATCATAATACCTCTCACTAAGGTACGTTGATTTGAATTTATCTTGAAATTCCTCCCATGTAACATTTTTTTTCATCGAGAAAGTATATAATCTTGGTCCCTTCCCACCAAAGACTAGATTTACCTTGCAGCTGGTAAGCTGCCAATCTTGCTTTCAAATTGCTTCCATATTCATATACCTAAAATTATTTGACCATGTTCATGAGCCAAGCTTCCGGATCCTCTTCATTTTCCCCATCAAAGGTTGGAGGCTTAATTTGATGGAATTCCCCTTCCAAATCATTTTCCTTTCTTGGTTTTGATAAATATTATTCCCCACTATCAGAACCCTCTGATTTCGGTTTAATTTATTTTATCTTTCTTTCTTAGTTTTCACTTTGATGACTAGACCTGGAGGTTCATTCTCTTATCAAAATTTCTTTCTCATTACTAGCCTATAACAACCATTCATTGCTAGTCCTTTGCTGAACCATTTCTTGCTACATATTCCTTACAATATCCAGTATTTGAGCATTTGGATCTCGTGGGGCTCTGCCACCCCCTAGGTCTACGTATATCTCTTCTTCATTATTTGTAAAACCACAATAATTGTTTCTACACTTTGATCACTGTACAAAGACTTAAATTAGTATTCACAAAAAAAAAATTATTTAAATTTTAACACAATAGAATTTATTTTCCTATGTTGGCACCCATAAGCCCAGAGTTTTCAACATGGGCTCTCATACCATTTGTAACAACTCCAACTAACCCATTTTTTTTTTCAATTTTTTTTTACAATTTCTGGTCATCATTAGTGTTCTCATCTGACATGCTGGTGATTAATTATTTTTAACAATAATAGTGCAAATCCAAGACTTTTTTTTTTTTTTTCAAATCCTCAACCTCTACCTTGGGTTATATTTTTCATGGCTTAAATTTTACATGTTAGGTTGATTTATCTAACAACCTCATTAAACTAAATAACCACACTTATTTCTCACTAACAGGAATCCTCTTATTTGGATTATTATAAATTTTTACCATATGTATTTTATCCTAATTCTACCTCCCTTTTATTAGTATTCCTCTTTATGATGACATGAATTACCATTGTTAGAGCCTTACACAAACCTGCATACTCTTCTATTCAAGTTATAAATTTATACTTATAACTTTTCCACCTAATATTATTACTATCCGAATAATAAATATCACCGTACAATATTATATTATTCGATGGTGGTATAAGCACTTTATATATATATTACTACATACACCTCTTCATAATTTTTCATTTAATATATATACTACCCAACCATACATATAACCCAACGAAATGTTAAAGGCATATATCTCAACGTATCTGAACTTAAAGTTCCCACCACATACATTTAACATATATGAAACTATGGGAATCCCGTCATATTTCTCAATTTGAATTATCATAGTTTAACAATTATGTTTAATTCATTTGCATGACATTAATAATTCAATTTATGAACGATGGGATTGTACCCATACTATATTAACTATCCCTATGTACATTATCATTTTTTTTTCCGTAAACCATTTAATAATAGTATGTGATTACCTGCATATCACATGGCTTCACTCCTTATGGGGACACCTATATGATGATGATGAACGGTGGAGATTTATTGGGATTTCTCATTCGTTGGATGAATTTTGTTAGGGTTGCATAGTTTCATTTGGTTTTTCATTTGGCCTGCTTTATGTTTTGCGATATCAATGCACAGAATGATACCTATCCGGTGTTTTTACATGGAATTTTTATAAGATTGATTGGAATATTACTGTTATTCCCTCACTCTTCTTATTGTCTTGCTCTGAAAAATTCAGTGGAAGACTAAATTTGTATTTCTTCTTTCAAACCTTCATTTATAAATTTACTATGTTTTTTTCCCCTTTCTCTTATTTTATTTAATTTCTAATGTGACTTTCAATTTCGTTCATGATTTTAATTTTAATTTAAATTGTTTTTCACAAAGTTTACTTTATTATTGAACTCCTTCAAAATCACCTTCATCTTCAGCGTATTTCTTACATCTAGAAGGATGAGTTAAGTCATTTACTCTATGAGACATTATCTAGGGTTATTCCATTATACATTGTTACATAAATTCGAACCCCATGATTTTATTTATGGTTCCTCATTTCAATGGATGATTTCACATCCCACGAATTCAAAAATTTGTATCTTTTCTTTCTATACTGTAAACTTGATATTACACATTTATCTGAGGCCATTATGTTTACATATGAGGGTTTCTACTTCCACTAGTTTTTTCCATTCACTGCGATTACTTATTGTCTTTATTTTGCATCAATTAAAGATATTTCCATTTTTACATTTACTAGAATGATTAGATTATAATTACAATGAAATTACATCAAAATTACTACACGTTTTATTTTTCGTTTCGCAATTGGATTTTTTTTGAAATTGAGATTCTCGGCTTTGCACAAAATTTCTATTACAATTTTGTATTGAAAATTTAATGATCTATTGCACACAAATTTTCACTCTCTCTGATATTTAAATAGAACCGATTTGTATAAATGTATCTCATTGTAGATGTAATTTACATATCTATGTTACATAAATTCTTGTTATGAAGTATATCATTTTAGTTTTGTATGTATTTTTTATTTCAGTTCACCTGACAACATAGTTCCTTCTCGCATCGAGAATACTCTCTCATGCTTTCACAACCCAAGGATCCATTACACTCTCTGTCATGGTAATTGATACTATTCTTAATACTCATGCAATTAAATTAAGTATTTTCATTCTCAAATGGGTTTTCAGAATAGATAATAGACCTTTAAATTTCTTCAGTGTCATTTGAGGATTTACCTCTATGGTTTCTGAATAATTTATTTTTGGCAGAGATACCCGAATAGAAGGTTATGTAAAATATTTTTATGACTTTCAATGACTTCCATTTATTTGGGTATGTTGTAGATTATGTAATTTAATTACATATTAATTGATTTTCCCACTCGAACACTTAAGTGGGATTTTTGTTCATTTTATATACTTCTTGGGATTAAAATTTCCCTTTTAATATTAAATGTTTTATGTAATATTTATATTATTTATTCCACCCTGTATTTACTCTTTTAATTCCTCTTCATAAAAGGGAACTGATACAATATTATATGTTATCGTGCACACACACACACACACAGATATATATATATATATCCTGAATTTATAAGTAATTTTCTTATATTTAGATTATCTATGTATAATAGTATTTTTTCTATATTAATATAGTCCCAAATTCTAAAATTATTTTATCTCTAATTATATTTCAGAAATATCTATAGTTAAAGTAACAGAGTGTAAAACTAATAATTTCATATTATAATTATGAAAACTTATTTTATAATAACTTTCCTTCTGGAACTAACTTGGGAATCCTCTTCCCAAATTATCATGCTCTTTCGCAACTTTGTATAATACCAATTCGCTTTAGGACACCTCTTCCCTCAGGTGAGTAATGAGACCTTCACATTTTTCTATTACTTATTGTCACATATTTAAATATGTTATTTTTTTTCCATTTGTACTTACAGTTTCTTTTATCATATATATATGAAGAAATATTCCAATATGAAGATAATTTCACAGGTATTATTATTACCATATATTTTCTAAATTTTGTCCTTTTCATTTTCATGTTTAAGGTTTATAACTTTGATCACATTATTTGTTTCAGGTTTCTCCTATTATTTTCATTTCTTGATACAATTCTTCATGATCAACAATCAAAGTTTCGACTATCAATTTCATCCTATTCCAGGTCAGTCATGAGAGCAATGGAGGCTCCTCCACCATTTTTTCCATTCTGCCTAATTCATCTTCATACATTGTATTTAAATTTAGATGATGACCCTCATGAAATTGTAAAAAATTTTTTGTATAATGGATTTATTATCTAAGGTTGATAGGATTATTTCATCCTCACCTCCACTAGAGGATTTTATTGAAAATGATTGCGACATGTACAAAAGTATTATAATACAATTAATTGCCTTTTTCTATTACATGTTTTCAAGTATGTGACTGAATAATTGTATGGATAGAAATGTATAATAATTTCTATATGACATCATATATATTTCCTTTCCAAATTTCAATCTGAATTGTATATTCATAATTCAGATATGTATTAAAAAACATGATGTATCTCTAGGTTATATTTTGTTTATAATTTCATATCTATTTAATATTTACTGCTATTAATATAGATAAATTATATTTAGTTTTGTACTACATGTACTGTAACTTTTTCAGTGAATTTTTAGATACTTAGTTGGACTAAAAAAAAAAAATTAGACCCTGACCAAGGGTTTAGAGATTCTGTCTGTTTTCCCCTAAAATTAAATTAAGTCCATGTAGCATAAAAAATGATTAATTGTATTCACCTATAGTCAATATCTGTCAAATACATATGACACTTAAATTTTGTAAACTAAACATTGTACAATACATGTAATTTTGATAATTTAATCTACATAAACTCATGTTAAGATTTATAAAATAATAGGTTTTATACATTCCATTCCATAATTAAATAGCTAATAACAAAAGTGTAAACATAAAAACTTCACAGAATGGGCATACCGCTGGTATAAAGACTATTTTCCTCCCAACATTGAGCTTATTCCACACCGCTCACCCGAGCAGAGACCAATTCTTCCTTAGTGTAGACAACCATTTTTTCATACTAGGAATATCTTATTTAATATTGCTTTCCCTCAGACTATTTCCATAACTGCGTCCAATTTTTTTGGGATGTTGTTTCTCTTAGCCTAGGCTTTTCTTTTATTTTTTCCACAAAAGCTCCTTTTAAAACTTTCTTTTCCTCTTTCTAGTTTTATTCTTACCTCCGCTCAGTAGATTTCCACATTACTAAGGCTTTTATTAGATTATTTTCTCCCATCTAATAGTTTTAATTTAATTTTAATTTTCTCCAAGGTTTTCTCGAGAATTTGGGAAAGTCTTAGGATTCTAGTCCATCCCCATGGATTTGAATTCCTAGCTTGAAATTTACTCTACTATTTATACAATAATAAAATTTCACATTCATTTATTAATTTCCAAAATAATATGTCCACATATAGTTTTTCCTTAGGTCCACTTTAAATTTAGGTTTATTAACTATCTATAAAAGATGAAAAATAGGGATACCACACTTTGGCAGATTTATCTTGCTTAGTTTTCCTAAGGTTTGTAGTATCCTTAGGTGCATGTTATTTTTCCTTTTCCTTATGTGTGAAGGGTTGGGATAATTCCAGCATTTTCAATGAAATTACTTCTAATATCTTGTTCCTGTATTATTGAAACATTGGAAATTGTTGTGGATGGAGGAATATGGTTGCCAATTTATGAACTAGAGACAAATTATCAACTGACTCAAATAAATCATCGAACTCATCAAATTTATGAACAAAAGGTCTGATTTTAACATGGATAGTAAAATCATTGGAAATTTCAATTGGGTCATATTGTCTGTTTGAAATTGTAAACAATTTCAAACATTTAATTTGGCTGATTTCTGAAATTACATGCTTGTAATTGTCCAGACCGTAAACATGACAATTAACTTGAAAGGAGGGTCGTGATTCATTCTTATCTTCGTTAAGAAACCTGGTTAATCTATTGCCAACAACTTTATAAGCTACTTATCTTGTGAGAATATTATTAGGAATATACAAAGGTAAAACATCGGCCAAGCTAGCCGCCAAAATAATTTTACATAGGTAAACAAATCTTCTCCAAAGGATTTTACAATGGAGGAGAAATCATCTTGAGCTTCTTTTGATAATATGGGAGATTTATCGTTAATTAAGACTTGAAATAAATGGAGGATAACTCCATGGCATATTTTATAAAAATGGTTCTCAAATTTTGACTCCCATAAAATGCTATGATAAACATGAATGGGGAGAGGGTCCTGGGTAGTCCATTTTCAGCCCATGGTTGGAAACTCTGAAGTGAAACACACAAAATCTAGTATATAAGAACTCATACAACATGAGAGGAAATTTTGGAGGAGATAGAACGATTTTTCCAGTATTTCAAAATTTGAGTAAAAATATTGTTGGAAATAATGTTTCCCCAATCCATAATATAAGAGTATGCGACTTCTTCCATTAGGTGAACCCATTCCACTAAAAATTTAGTAGTGTTAGACAAAGCAAAAAGCCTAGACATCATTGGAGCAAAAAAATAGTAGGGACTAGCAAGGGAGTCAATATAATACATGCCGTTGTCATAATTCTTGTGTTTATTTTGGTTGCTTCCCCATTTCTTGATTTTATTTGGCTTCATCTTGTTCTCACTAGAAAACTGCGCCAGAAATTCCTTGTCATATATCTTTTCTAGGTATCAAATGTGGTAGATTAGTTTCAAGTCTTCATCTTTAAAGGAACCTATCATCGTTCCTCTACTGCTTAGAAAAGTATTGTCCCAAATGTTGAAATTATGAATTATCCATCTTACCATAATAGAGTATGGTAATATTTTAGGGTGTAGAGAAATTCGATGCAGAATTGAATTGGCCACTTCTTCTATAGTTTCTTTTGAGGAATCTGAAGCATCAACAATAAATTTCCTCTAAACCCTGTGAGGTATCTCATCCTCAAATATCTTGTAGATGGCTTCCCATGAGGAAGATCCACTTTGTTGTCCAGATGTCCTATGTATAAACAAAGGAAGAACATATTTTCTTTCTCTTGCAACAGGTGCATGATTTGAAGGGGCCATCAGTTTCTTAGATTTATTGAGGGGTTTTCAAATTTCGAAAGAACTCTATTTATTTGGGCTCGCTTGTGAGTAAAATAATGAAACTTGGCACGCTGTTAATACATGAATTCAATACTTCTTCCAATCAAAGAATTTCGCAGGCATGGGTTATAGAAATGTTAAGTTATGGCATTAATGGTTGGTATGGGTTGATGTGCCCATGTCATCATTCCAGCATTAAAACCAAATATGTCCCATCACAGTGTTGCTCATGTGTGAATATTTATAAAATTTTGATCGGCTTGGTTTTTCCAATTGCGATATCATAATTGAAATATTAGAAAAAATGGATGAAGGGGAAGGGTGGTCACATTGTGAAAGTGTGATGCGATAGAGAATATTGCATCGAAAAATATGGTTGATAGGAAATAATGGTTATGTTTTCCAAAATGTAATGAGATAGAGTGTAACACATCGGGAAAATGTGGAGGGTGATATTAATATTGTCGGGGTAGAGTTGTGAAATGCTATTTGCAATCAACAATTTGTGTACGTGGCAAAAGTGTGTCCTATAAGCGTTTTCTTATAGAATTTGTTTGAAAAAATGGCTTTTCCCTTTATAAATGTGATTTATATATATTGCACCACAATATGTATTGAGTGGCTTTTAAGAGCCATATTTGTTACATTGAGGTATTTGTGATTGTGATATTGCAATCATTCTCTTCTTGAGTGATTTTAAGGCCAAAATTAAAGGTTTTTTCCCCCTTTCATTCCTATTTCTGTCTAAATGAATCACACTAGGGTTCTTAATTGTTTTACTCTAAAAATTTAAAAAGGGTCCCCTTTATTTTATAAGGTAACTAAGAAAAAATAATGGGGGTTGTTGAATACCCAAACACATTGTGAAAATTCTATAGTACAAGAAAACAAGAATGAAGAAACAAGAACCACAAGAAAAATTCAATTGGTTTTTATTCGCATAAGCCCTAAATATATGAGTATTTTACTATTACTGTAGTACGAAATCTTATGATTTTTATAGTACCTTTCGTTATGATATGAAAAATTATGTATTAGTCATGGGATTATACCTTAATTAGGTTTTTAATATCCACTAATATGCATGGTTAGAAGTTAATATATGTGGATGGGTAATGTATGCAGAGGTGTAGAAATCAGGGAACAATGGTTATCTCACACATAGCCTACTTCTACAAATCCTTCCCTTTTGATAAAATGGATATTTTATCTAGAGTGATTTATACCTTATTGATTTGTTTACGACTAGTAAATATTATTAAGAACATAAATGATGTCTTGATTACCTATAGACTTGTTGAATAAATTTTGAAAATAATATTTATAATATTGATCGATATGATCTTCTATATTTGCTAACATGTAGTAATGATTACGTAATTCATTTTAGTAAATTCTATTTAGCATTAAAAAAATGTCTTGTGTGTGTGTCAAATCACCAAATAAATGCTCACATTTACCATGAAGGGAGATTTTGTTAACTAGAGGATTAAGCGATGATTATTATTCTAATATGTTACGAAGAACTTGAACGATTTATTGGTTACATTTTTATTCACTGAATAAATTTTGAAGACACTTACATTACCAGCAAAAAAACTTAAGTTAGTTGTAACACTAATTCTTAATTAATTATTTTTTATATAATTTAATTCATGTTTTGGGAGGTTAATTGAATCTATACACCATTTCTCCAAAATATTGTTTCCAAACAAGGAAATATACAAAAGAAATTTGTGGATGGGTTATGCACATCATTTCAATCTTCTATGGCAGATACAGGTTGGGGATCCTAGTGCAAATTCTTGTCTTGCTTGTAAGTAGTAAATTTTATTAGGAATTTGAACGATATGATGATTAAAGGCTGATTAGCCGAAAAAATGTGGAAAATAATATTATATAATATTAATGGACATGATATTCTTGATATGTTTACAACTAGTAATAATTATACAACATGCCAAAGTAAATTCTATGAAGCACTCAAACGATGACCTCATTGCGCATCGATTCATTGAATATATGTTAATAATATGAATAAACTTAACTATTTTTTTTTAATAATGAGTGTGGAGTAATCTACATTGTATTTAATATCCATCATTGGAGGTTCCAACACCTTCGCAAACATTTTTTTTCTAAACATAGTTTTTCCATATATGGCCACCCTGCAAACATGTCCTTTCTCACATGTTTTGGTACTAAATTATCTCAATAGTTTATAATAAACATGTTTTCATTATAAACATTTCATTGATTAATGATTTGATTGTAAGGATTAAGGACACTGTTTTGCTATGGAAAGAAAAATATTTCATTAGGGGAATTTTGAGGTCTAAAATGGGCCTCATAAGAAAAATGTACAACAAAAATAAACTTTATAACAACCAATAGGATTCAAGATGATGATGTCATCCACAATGGATGATTCACCATTTTTGGAGTAAAAAAGTAAAAATATTAAAAAATAATAAAATAATAAAACTACTTTTTCAACTCGTATTTTAAACTTATCTCCCAAAATTTTTACTCTAATTTCGAGCGGGAGTACTCGTTGGATGCGGAATTTAATTCCTCATCCAAGGAGTACCCATGTTGCATACTTTCGATGAACTCTTCTACACGAAAAATGAGAAATACATAAAAAACGTGATTGTAATCATGTTTTTTTATGTATTTCTCATTTTTCGTGTAGTAGGACCCATTGAAAGTATGCAACATGGGTACTCCTTGGATGGGGAATTAAATTCTGCATCCAACGAGTACTCCCGCTCGAAATTTGAGTAAAAACTTTGGGAGATAAGTTGGAAATATGAATTGAAAAAGTAGTTTTTTCATTTTTCCCTCTAAAATTTGATGATGTCATCAAATCTTATTAGATTTTTTCCACTATTATTTTATAATTTCCTTAGGAGGCCCATTTTAGACCTCAAAATTCCCCTAATGAATTTTCTTGGTAATCCTTTACCTTACTAGTATATGGTGAGTTGTTTTTGCTCTTAAACATGTACAAATGATATGGGTATCATGCTCAAATTTACTCCCTATAAAAGTGACCCAGGTTAATAAGATAAAAGCCCACACTAATTGTTCATTTAAATGACATAAATTTCAATGTATTATGGATTCTTCTAGGCAAAAGTCACAAAGTCTCATGTGGCTAGTGTGATTTACTACCATCTGTTACTTATCTTGGAAACATAAGGATTTTTTTGTTTTTTCTCTTTTTGCATGATATGGCATCACTTCACACCAAATATGTGTGTAACCAAAAAAATCCATGCCAAAAACATTAATAATTCAAAAAAACAAATTAAGTTATTAATATGAAGTGTGTTAGAATGTATATAAATGTATGGAAATTTGTCTAACAAAGTTTCTTTTTCTTACTCCACACACTCACTCTCTCATAAAACACTTCTTCCTCACAAAAAATGTTGATTAAAATTGTCAAGTAAGTTATCGATTATATGGTAAGTTACAGCTCTACATAAGGATATGTGAAAATTTGATCATCGTAAATGAACACTTAGAATAGCATAGAGAGAAACCAACCTCCAATCACCTTTCGCACATGTGGGTTTGAATATTATTTTAATCTACCCAAGTGTGTGGGGTTGAACAACATTGAAAGGATATGTATAATATGAGTTATGGCCCCAATTCCACACCTTTGTACACACATCATTTGAGTTTTCTATGATGGATACTAGCTATGGATACTTGTGCATCTTCTTTATTTTCCTATGGGTAGTATATGTTATTAAGCACTAGAATAATGTGCTGATTATGGGTTGATTTACTAAATAAATGCCAAACTTGATATATTTACAACTAGTAAGAATTATAAAATTCATGAGAACAAATGCTATTAAGTGCTGAATAGATGTTAATAAAATAACCAAGCCATACTTATTTTTTTAATGGTGGTTGAAGAGCCCTCTGCACCGCAATCAATATCTATCACTGTAGGTTCCCATACTAGTCAATAAAATACAATGAAAATAAAATGTATGAAAAGATTTACTATTTTTATTATCAAAACTTTATATTTATATTTTTTTATCTTTTAAAGTTTGAGAGGTATTATGTATTTAAATAGTTTTTTTTTTTAAATTGAGTTAATTTTATTATGTAGAGTGCGAAATTGTAGGGGGGGGATCTCATTGTGGTTTCTATGCACTTTGCACAATGAAATCTTCTTCTGCACCTACACACTCGTAATAATGAAAGTCCCCCCCATTCATTCACACTCATCACAATGAAATATTATTCCACACCTCAGAGTGAAATTGATATATTATTTTTTTTGCGACTTAAATTTTTGTGTATGCACTTACTTCATATATAATATTGACGAGCTTTTCCCTCACCTTCATTTAATCCAAATGCTTAATTTTCTACAACTTTAGCCATTTGGGACAAATACTCTAATTATTGCAAAGTGTGCATATCTAAAGGTTTAACTTTTATTATGCATCTTGCAGAGGTGTGGAGGAAGCTTTCATTGTGACCAATGTCGAATTATGGCTTGTGGAAAAGATTGTATAAATGAAACATTCTCAAATAACATCAAAACATAAACCTCACAAAAAGAGGCAAGAACTATGTTGGTATTCAACTATCACCATTATTTTTAAGTATTATCAATAAACTCTATAACAAACACTAAGAAATTAACACATTTTCATAATACCTAACTAGATTTATATTTAGTGTTAATTCCATATATATATATATATATATATATAACAACTTTAAAAATAATAATAAAAATAAATTTCACTATGTATCTTTTTCATTTCAAAGCATTTTTTTATATTATTTAATTTCGTTATATAATCATTTAGAAATTAAAATATTTAAATATATATCTTCATTTTTTATAAAAAATTTACCATAAAAAATCATATACATTTCTTTCTAAATATCATAAATTAAAATAGTATACTCACGATCCATAACAAGAAGTGAGATGCACTGCAAAATTTTGTTCAGTGTGAAGTGAGAAAAAATAAGTAAAATAGTGTTGTAGGAAAGCAACCAATACTCTTAATTCCACATGTACTTTTTCTTTCTAAAATTATTTTCGACCACACTAAAATATGAATAATTTGTAACACTCATTTTCATCATGTTTTTTCAAAGAAAAAAAATTCTAGAATTGTCTGGGAATGCCCCATAATGGTTTAGAAATAGCAATAATTCTGGATAAGAGTTTTTGAAATTTTAATATTAAAAGGATACTATCTTAAAGCAATTTTTTAATTTAGAAAAAAAAATAATAATATAATAAAGGTTTATATATATATATATATATATATATATATATATATATATATATATATATATATATATATATATATATATATATATATATTACAGGTGGGAGTTTAAAATTATAAAAATATTTTTCTTAATGATGTAAAATATATTTAACTCACAATATATACTTGATTTATTTTAAATATTTGTATCATATTTATTTTAAAATATTAATGAAAAAATAATATAAAAAAATATTTAAATAAAAAAAATAATGATACATACATTATATTTTTAAAAATTAATAATGTTTATTGTGGGTATTTTATATTACAATATGAAATAAACATAAAAGTCTTTTTAATAAAAGACATTTTAGCATTATAGTTGTGAACAAACTATATCATTAATTTTTATTATATTTTTATATTATAAATTTTAAAATAGAAATATTAATTTTTTCCCATTAAAAACAGTTCTCCCTCTTACACATATATAAAATTATTAATTTTTTTTTAATATATATATATTAAGAAAATACTTGTAATTCTGATATGAAAATATATATTAGTAATATTTTGTGACTTTGATAAAAAAAAAAAAATATATATTTTTTTAAGGAGACCGGAGACTCTTTTATAGACTTAAAAAAAAACACCTTATATCGCTATCAAGAAAAAACTAACACAACTCTATCCTTAAATATATTAATTCAAAAAATGTATTTGTAATGTCTCTCCCTGCACCCCAATAAATTTTCTTTTCTTTTTTTGTTAACCTGTCATGGAAATTCTCTTGATTGTCTCATTTGCTCCCTGACTAGCATTGTCTCTTCTACAATTATCATAGGCCTTACCCTATACAGTACTTTCCACCAATCATCTAACTCTTTATCTATAAGTAAAGATATACCTCTACGTTATTATCTATAAATATATTTCATATATATATATATATATATATATATATATATATATATTTTAAAATTCTAACATGAATCCCTTTTTCTTGTTAAAACTTCACCTGGTTGTTAACTCAACACACACTCCTTTAATTTAACTATGTATAAATCGATCCATTTCATATTTATCTCGACCCCACATAATTAAAATGTGGTTGTAATTAACATAATGTTAAAGAGAAGTATATAATTTTGGACTTACCATAATGAATGGATATCGCCTTTCCCTCTTCGTGTAGAGCACATGATTTGGTGGCTTTAGCATATTAACTTACTTTCCAATCTGCCACAAAATTTTAATACCAACCATTGCATAGTTAAAATACTAATTTTTTTTTTTTTCCCAGCTCATGAATTAATGAAAGTATGATACGCCATTATTGATGCGATCTCGCTTTGGGTAGAATGTGTGTATGGTGGTATGGATTGGTGTGCTGGTTGAGTGATTTTCTGCCTTACGTTCCTTGGCTACCATATATCGTATTGCTTGGCTATTTAATTTTTCCCAATCGTATTTGCGTGATGAACTGGCTACTCGTACCTTGGATACGGCATGCGTATATTGTGTTTCATTCTTTTCTGGTACCTAGTGTACATGTCAATTCGTTTTTCTTCCAGTTATCAAGGTGATGGTTGATCTCTCCTCGAGCTCAATAAATTTTGTATCTGGTAATTAAATTTTTTTGGAGCGCCGTAGATTTTCTTCTCGATCTCTCAGAATTTCCCACCCTCAATCTCAGCAACCCTAAATTACTATGATTCTCATTCAAGATTTGGGGCTTCCAGTCATGTTTAAAAACCATGGTTCCTCTTGGCGAAAACCTTCTGTGTCTCATTTGGTTTTGCCACAGGGTGCTCTCACGCAGAGATAGAGAAGTTGGAACCTCGGCCTCAACATAGGAACGTTGCCAAAATCGCGTCAATTCAGGCTTTCAAGTAATCCACCTCTTAGTGAACGATTTCGCCTACTTGTGGGTTATATCAACACTATTCCGATTCATTTTATTTCATTTAATTTAACTCAATATCAGAGTTTATTCTTGTTATATCTGAAGCTCATCATCTTCATTTTTTTTTCAAGTGTTATTATTCGACTTGCAGCCTATCGAGGCGTATATCTCTAGTTTCTGTTATATCATTATTTGTGTTGGGAAAATCTTGTTACCTGGTTTACACCCACGACCAATATATACATTGTTTTTTTTTTTCTATGATTCAAGAATATGGATTCCATCTAAGAAATCGATTCCTTACAGGCCTACTGAACAAGGCTATCACTAGGTTCAATTTTGTCACACCCAAAAGTTGGGAATGCTGCTTCCTCATTTGGGAGTCAAAAGGGTAATGCGTCACTCGGCTGTCTTTGGGAATGTTTATAAAATCTTCTAATTTCTTTCTCACAGGTGTATGCTTGACTCGTTCTTTTTCTCGGCGAGTTTGTTTTTTTGTCATTCTGACTGTGTTATTCTTCACAGGAAGGTATTTGGTGACCAACTTCCAGCCTCAACCAGGTATCGAATCCTTTCCTTTCTCTCGATTACTCCATTTCTTCCTCGATTTTGTTTGCATAGGGGTTCATGCTACTCCCGTATAGATTTTATGTTATTTGTTCCTTTGTAATTTCATTAATTTTATGTGAACACAGTTACTGCTTGTCACACCACTTCGTGAAATCTCTCTTCGGCTGTATGGGTAGGTTTATACTCTGACCTCCGAATTTCGTTTAAAATATGCAGGATGAATGTCCTGTCATCTTGATTTCGATAATGACTTCTCCTTCTGGAGATTCAAACCCTTTCGGCACTTTTGTGTGTTTAATTTTTTTTTTCAATTTTACCCTGGATCATTGTATATGAGCTTTAACATTTAACTGCTCCAATGTTTAATTCATATCTACGGAAATAACTCTAAGTGACATTGTCATGTCAGACATTCCTAATTTCATACACAATTTTTCTTATTTAAAGTTGACTACGAGTATTATAATTTTATTTTCTCATGCGCTAAGTTTAGTTCTTATATTCCTACACTCGTTTGCCCATTTCCACTGTGGTTGCTATCATAACTACACAGGATACAGTTTTGATGCTTCCCCTTTGACGATTCCCTTATAGATGTAATGATTTTAATTTACAGAGGCATGTTATATTACGCATAGAAATAGTAACTGAAGACTGAGTTAAAACTCTATTTATTTTCAACTTTCAATGGTTAATGTGACACAGTTAAATATATTTTTTTCTTCTGTTGTCTATTTCTACAAGTTACTTGTTCCATAATAATAACATGGTTTAAAATATATGCTCACCATTTTCTTGTCTCTCACTCGAAAATAGGAAGGTTTTTTTTACATTTATTATCTTGTATTTTTGTGTCACTTTATGATGTTATTACTGCAAGTAGATGTTTCATTTTGTTCTCATCCTTCAATAATTTCTAACAATTATTTATGTGAAATTAAATTAATTACTAATCAACCCCAATTCATGTAAAGGTCGTTGTCACTCATATTTATTTAAATTGGTAGTCTCAACTTCATATAAAAGTTTATCTTTTCATGCTAAATCCTAGTTGGCAGCCTCATGTTAAACAAGCTGTGTGTACATGTATATTTCAGATAGAAATTTGATTGTATTAATTCCTAGATAACCTACTATCTTGGATATTTTCTTCACTAACTACTATGTACTTCATTATTTTATAGAAATAGACTAGTATATGGAGGAAGAAATTTATCTGTTACTTCTATTTGTGTATAGATGGTGTGTTTACCACAAGACATCATATGTTATCAATCATTTCCTACATAGCTCAGATGACAGTTTGTCTAATTCTATTTTGATAGTTGTACATGAAATCTCATGCTACTTTCTCCTACGTATGCATAACAAAGTCCTATATCTACCTAGAAGCAGATTAAAGTTAATTCGCTAATTTTTTTTTCTATGGAGAAACATGTATCCTCAGATTTAAACCCACATGGGTTTAGAGACTTTGATAGATTCTCCTCCATAATTTTCTAGTTCTACAACTCTACAGAATTAAAAGGGTTAATTTCTTCTTGCAATTCTGTTAAATGTAAGAACTAATAAATCCCATATCTTAAGCAAAAAATATATATATGTAATCACAGAATTATGATCTACAACCATTCAACTTAAAGACATACCACTATTGCAATTGACCAACCTCCCAACCTTAGAGTTCTTCTGTCTCCCAGAAATGACCCCCGAGCTGAGATCATCTCCTATAACAGACCAACCTCTAATCTATTTAGGAATAGATTATTTAAGACTTTTCTCCCCAAATCCTGTTTCTAATTCTGCGTCCAGAATATCAGGATGGTTTTCTTCTTGTTTTCGTAGGCTTCCCTTATTTAGGGATTTTTAAAGCTGCTTTCTACTTTTCCCAGCTTTTTACCTCTTCCCAACTACTCTCCACATCATTGGGGAAACTATATTTTCCTCAAAATCTAATTTGGACATAAATTCTTTCAAGGATTTTTGAAATATTTTTGGGGAAAGTGTTTGCCTCTTTCCATCCCCATGGATTTAGCAAGTGATCTCATAATTCTCATTTGGTCAATATGCACAGCATTATTTTATTTATTTTTCAAAATTACATTTTTAATTACATCCACAACATAATTATCCATTGGGGTCCACTCCCCTTTGGATTAAAGTTCAATTGTCTAACTTTGAAAGAACATAAAACTAGGGGTGTTACATATTCCCCCTCTGAAAGCAAACACTGTCCTCGGTGTTGATAAGTAACTATTAGAGTTCATTTTTTTAAACAAAAATGGCTATTTTTCCATCATCTCAGCTTCTCTTTCCCAATTATATTCTTCAGCAGTAAAGTGCTTCCACTACACTTAAATTACTGTTGCTACCATTCGATTCCTCAATTCAATTTCTTCTCGCTCCAATATTTGAAGCGGCTCTGGAAGGAACTCTCCTTCTGGTTCCACCTATATCACATTCCAATCAACAATGTGAGAAGCATCATGTATATATCTTTTTAGTATTGAAACATGAAACACATCATGAACTTTAACATGGGTTGGTAAGGGCAGCTTATAAGCCACTGGTCCCACCCTTTCTAACACCTCAAAAGGCCCGCAATATCTAGGAGCCAATTTTTCACAACTTCCAGCATAATGTGTGCTATTTCCGGGTTTAATACACAAATACACATGATCTCCCACTTTAAATTATCGATGTACCCTCTTCTTATCAGCATATTTTTTCTGGCGATCTTGTGTTGTCTTGATGTTTCTCTCTATTTTTTTAACAATTCTTTCCATCTCTTCTAAGGCATCTGGTCCCAACATTAGTTTATCTTCAAGTTGGCTCCAACTCAAAGGAGTACGACATTTCCTTCCATAGAGGGCTTGAAACGGACTCATCTTAATGGAGGATTGACAGCTATTATTATAGGCAAATTCAGCCAAATGCAAGTAGTCTTCCCATTTTGATGGCCTATCCATCACATACATTCTCAGCATATCTTCCAAAATCTGATCTGTTCTTTCTGCTCTACCGTCGGTCTAAGGGTGATAGGCAGTACTGAAATTCAACTTAGTGCCCATACCTCCAAATAGAACTTTCCAAAAGGCTGTTATGAACTTAGCATCTCTGTCTGAAATAATCATCTTTGGGACCCCATGTAACCTTACTATCTCTTTTAGGAACACATCTGCTACTTGGGTTGTCCCAAAAGTAGGCTTTATAGGTATAAAGTGTGTAGCTTTTGTTAAAGTGTCTACTACTACGATAACTGAGTCATGCTGGTACTTGGTTCTGGGTAATCCTGTTATGAAATCCATAGAAACTGTATCCCATTTCCATTCTACAATCGGCAAAGGATTTAGAAGACCAGCAGGATGTTGATGTTCAACTTTAACTAGTTGACACTCCATGCATCTAGCTAAATATTCTGCTACATCTCTTTTCATTCCTAGCCAAAATAGCTTCTTTTTCAAAGATGTTGACATTTTATGATATCTAGGATGCCCTGCATATGGTTGTTTGTGATATTCATCTAGGATATCTCTTTTCAAAGACTTTACTTGGGAACATATAATTTTCTTTTGTAGCAGATCAATCCTTTCTATTTTTGAGTGTATTCAACCATCTCCTTCTTCAATATTTTCACCTGTAGATTCTCATAAGTTGGATCTTGATATGTTACCTTCTTCACCAGTTCTTCTAAATCGAAACTAGCATTGTTTCCAATGTTGTTTATGTTTTGACAAGCATTTCTGCTCAGTGCCTCCGCAATTTTATTTTCTTTCCCCATGATATGTTTTATGTCCATATCAAATTCACTCAGAAAAGACAGGCATCTGGCCTATCTAGCATTCAAATTAGTTTGGGAAAAGAAATATGTAAGACTAATATGATCAGTCATCAATGTAAATTTCTTTCCAAGGAGATAGTGTCGCCACATCTTCAAGGCATGAATTACAGCAGTCAACTCCAAATCATATGCACTATAATTCTATTCATCTGTCTTAAGTTTCCTAGACTCATAGGCAATAAACGAATTTTCTTGCAATAGGACTCCTCCCAACCCCTCTCTACAAGCATCTATACACACAACAAATTCTTTATCAGGATCTGCAATCTTCAGTATAGGGGTTGCAATGAGTTTTAATTTTAATTGTTCAAATTTTTTTTGGCATTTTTCATTCCACTCACACCTTTTCTTTGTAGTGAAGTTATGGGATGTGATATTGCAGTAAATCTTTCTACAAACCTGCGATAATAACCTGCAATCCCCATGAATGATCTCACTGCTGAAACAACAGTTGGCACCGACCATTCTCTAACAGCCTTTATCTTTTCACGGTCAACAACCAACCCTTGTTTAGGAATAATATGACCCAAGTATTGTATCTTGTCCTTATAGAATTCACATTTACTGAATTTGGCATATAACTAGTTTTCTTTCAAGGTTTGCAACACTAACCTCAAGTTCTCTTTGTGCTCCTCTTAATTTTTGGAATAGACAAAAATATTTTCTATGAACACTAGTACAAATTTATCCAAATACTTGTTTAAAACATTGTTCATTAAGCACATAAAGGTGGCAGGGGCATTTGTCAAACCGAAAGGTAGGACTACAAATTCGTAGTGGCCATACTTGGTTCGAAAAGCTATTTTGCTAATGTCTTCCTCCTTAATTCTGAGCTGGTGATAACCAGTCCTTAAATCAATCTTAGAAAATACCGAATCTCCTCTTACCTGATTAAAAAGGTAATCAATTCGAGGCAAAGGGTATCTATTTTTAATTTTCAACTTATTCAGCTGACGATAATCGATGCACATTCGAAAGGTTCCATCCTTTTTCTTCAAAAACAGCACCGGTGCTCCCCAAGGAGACACACTTGGTCTGATGTAACCTTTATCTAGCAATTCATGCAATTGCATTTTCAACTCCATGAGTTCAGGGGGACTCATTCGATTTGGGGCTCGGGAAATAGGTGTTGCTCTAGGCACCAAATAGATTGAAAAGTCAATCTCTGTTTTGGGAGGAAGATGAGGAATGTCATCTGGAAAAAATTCCTTAAACTCCCTCACCACTGGTAGAGTATCCATTAGGTTTTCTTCAGGTTTGCTTCAGGTTGCTGCAGGGTCTTATCCCAACAGTTCATCATGGCCTTTTTCTTTTCCAGCCAGTCCATTCCTATCAGCAAGTCATATGAACCTAATGGAAGAATGTTTAAATTCACTTCTATTTCAAAAACATTTACTTTGATTGCTATTTGTGGTAACTTATGAGTTACTTTCCTCTTGGTGCCAGTGGCTAACTCGACCAACAAATATTGCTGAAATTTTTCAGTTTTGAGATTGCATTTTTCTGAAATTTTTGGACTAATGTAACTCAAAGAAGCACTCGGATCAATTAAAATTGTAACAGATTGGTCAGTAATCTTACCTTCTATTTAAACCATGGTAGCTTGGTGTTCTTCTTGTCGATTCTTGAAGGCTGCACTGATAGTGGGTATATTTCTTGCTATGTCATTCATTGTGGTAGCTTCTCGATCTCTCATAATCATCTGAATGTTTCGGTGGGGACAATTCCTCAAGAGATGGGGTTCTCCACATCCCCAGCATTTCAAAGGTTCCCTCATTTTAATTGTGCCTTCCTTATTATTTCCTTCATCCAGTTGTTTGGAACCAACTTGAGACTGTGCTGTTTGGCTTTCTTTTGGTTTATTAAACTTTTTCCGTTGATGATCCCTGCCAAAGTTCTTTAAGTAAGCTGGTTTCTGTTTCTTTCCTTTGATTTCACCTTTGTTTATCCAGCCTTTTCCATGCTCACCCTTTCCTTTAAACTACTGGTAGAATAATCTAGCTTTTCTCACTGGTTCTTCCATAGTTTTTGGGTTATCAAACTCTATCTTGTCTTTGTACATGGTAGGCAAACAGTTCAAAAACCTTTGTACCTTGGCCTTCTCTTCCCTAATGTAAGGGACATATTTCAACATATTTGTAAACTTGGTGACAAACTCATCAATAGTGAGCTGCCCCAATCTAATTTCATGGAATTCCTTTGCTTTATCATCATAATAACGTTTGTTCAAATATTGATTTTTAAACTTGACTTGGAAATCTTCCCAAGTCATTGTTTTTTCATCGATAGCATGGACCATTTTCGTCTCCTCCCACCACAAGGTAGCCTTACCTTGTAGTTGGTAGATAGCTAATCTGGCCTTCAGATTGCTTTCATATTCATAGACCTGGAAATATTTAATCATGTTCAACAACCAGGCTTCAGCATCATCCTCCTTCGCCCCATCATAGGAGGGAGGTTTGATCTTTCAGAATTCCCCCTGTAATTCCTTTTCCTACTTATATTCATGCCTAGTAGCATCATATTCCTCAGATTCATCAGATATCTTGCCCTTCTTCCTCTTTCCGGAACCTTCACCTTCTTGGCTATTCCGAGAGGTTAATTCTCTGATGAGCCTTTCCTGCTCCTCACTGGATAATGACAATCTGTCATTCTGGCTTCTTAGCTCAGCCATCTGTCGTTGCAAACTGTGCAACATAGCCATCAATGGAGCATTGAGATCTGGTGTATTATCTTCATCACGTAGATCAACATAAATTTCCTCACCTTCTTCCATTCAACTTTTATGTTTCAGCACCACTGTACACTAAACAACATAGATCAGTAATAATTTTTTTTTTTTCCAACAATAAATAATTTATAAAGTGAGCACATAACAATAGTGAGCACAAAAAAAACAACCCAGTTTATGTAACATGGGCTCTAATACCATTTTTAACATCTCTCCCTACACCCCAATAAATTTTTTATTTTTTATTTTTTTGTTAACCTGTCATAGAAATTCTCTTGATTGTCTCATTTTCTCCTCGACTAGCATTGTATCTTCTACAATTATCATAGAACTTTCCACCTATCATCTAACTCTTTATCTATAAGTGAAGATATACCTCTACATTATTATCTATATATATCTATATATATATATTAAAATTCTAACATGAATCCCTTTTTCTTGTTAACACTTCACCTGGTTGTTAAATCAACACATACTCCTTTAATTTAACTATGTATAAATCGATCCACTTCATATTTATCTCGACCCCACATAACTACAATGTGGTTGTAATTAACATAATGTTAAAGAGCAGTATATAATTTCGGACTTACCATAATTAATGGATATCGCCTTTCCCTCTTTGTGTAGAGCACATGATTTGGTGGCTTTAGTATATTAACTTACTTTCCAATCTGTCACAATATTTTAATACCAACCATTGCATAGTTAAAATACTAATTTTTTTTTTTTTTTGGAGCTCATGAATTAATGAATGTATGATACACCATTATTGATGCGATCTCGCTTTGGGTAGAACGTGTGTACGGTGGTATGAATTGATGTGCTGGTTGAGTGATCTTGTTCGTTACGTTCCCTGGCTACCATATATCGTATTGCTTGGCTATTTAATTTTTCTCAATCATATTTGCGTGATGAACTGGTTACTCGTACCTTGGATATGACATGCGTATATTATGTTTCATTCTTTTCTGGTACCCAGTGTACATGTCGATTCATTTTGCTTCCAGCTATCAAGGCAAGGGTTGATCTCTCCTCCAGGTCAATAAATATTGTACCTGGTAATTAAATTTTTTTGGAGCACTGTCTATTTTCTTCTCGGGCTTTCAGAATTTCCCACCCTCGATCTCAGAAACCCTAAATGACTGTGATTCTCATTAGAGATTTGGGGCTTCCAATCATGTTTAAAAAAAATGGTTCCTCTCGGCAAAAACCTTCTGTGTCTCATTTGGTTTTTCCGCAGGGTTCTCTCACGCAGAGATAGAGAAGTTGGAACCTCAGCCTCAACATAGGAACGTCGCCAAAATCACGCCGATTCAGGCTTTTAGGTAATCCACCTCTTAGTGAACGATTTCGCCTACTTGTGGGTTATATCAGCGCTATTCCTATTCATTTTATTTCATTCAGTTTAACTCAATATCATAGTTTATTCTTATTAAATCCGAAGCTCATCGTCTTCATTTTTTTTTCAAGTGTTATTATTTGACTTGCAGCCTATCGAGGCGTATATCTCTAGTTTGCGTTATATCATTCTTTGTGTTGGGAAAATCTTGTTACCTGGTTTACACCCACGACCAATATATACATTTTTTTTTTTCTATGATTCAAGAATATGGATTCCATCTAAGAAATCGATTCCTTACAGGCCTACTGAAGAAGGCTATCACTAGGTTCGATTTTGTCACGCCCAAAAGTTGGGAATGTTGCTTCCTCATTTGGGAGTCGAAAGGGTAATGCGTCACTCAGCTATCTTTGGGAATATTTATAAAATATTTTAATTTCTTGCTCACAGGTGTATGCTTGACTCATTCTTTTTCTCAGCGAGTTTGTTTTTTGTCATTATGACTGTGTTATTCTTCACAGGAAGGTATTCAGTGACCAACTTCCAGCCTCAAACAGGTATAGAATCCTTTCCTTTCTCTCGATTACTCTGTTTCTTCCTCGATTTTGTTTGTGTAGGGGTTCATTCTACTCCTGTATAGATTTTATGTTATTTTTTCCTTTGTAATTCCATTAATTTTATGTGAACGCAGGTACTTCTCATCGCACCACTTCGTGAAATCTCTCTTTGGCTGTACGGGTAGGTTTATACTCTGACCTCCTACTTTCGTTTAAAATATGCAGGATGAATGTCCTGCCGGCTTGATTTCGATAATGACTTCTCCTTCTGGAGATTCAAACCCTTTCGGCACTTTTGTGTATTTAATTTTTTTTTCAATTATACCCCGGATCACTGTATATGAACATTAACATTAAACTCCTCCAATGTTTAATTCATATCTGCGGAAAGAACTCTAAGGGACATTGTCATGTCGGAATTTCATAATTTCATACACAAGTTTTCTCATTTAAATTTGACTACGAGTATTATACTTTGATTTTCTCAGGTGCTAAGTTTAATTCTTCTATTCCTGCACTCATTTGCCCATTTCCACTGTGGTTTCTATCATAACTACATAGGATACAGTTTTTATGCTTCCCCTTTGACGATTCCCTTGTAGATGTAATGATTTTAATTTATAGAGGCATGTTATATTACGCATAGAAATAGAAACTGAAGACTGAGTTAAAACTCTGTTTATTTTCAACTTTCAATGGTAGATGTGACACAGTTAAATTTTTTTTTTCCTCTGGTGTCTATTTCTACAAGGTGCTTGTTCCATAATAATAACACGGTTTAAAATATATTCTCACTATTTTCTTGTCTCTCACTCCAAAATAGGAAGGTTATGTTTAGATTTATTATCTTGTATTTCTGTGTCACTTTATGATGTTATTACTGCAAGTAGATGTTTCATTTTGTTCTCATCCTTCAATAATTTCTAACAATTATTTATATGAAATTAAATTAATTACTAATCAACCCCAATTCATGTAAAGGCTATTGTCACTCATCTTTCTTTAAATTTGTAGTCTCAACTTCATATAAAAGTTTATCTTTTCATGCTAAATTCTAGTTGGCAGCCTCATGTTAAATAAGTTGTGTGTACATGTATATTTCAAATAGAACTTTGATTGTATCAATTCCTAGACAACCTATTCTCTTGGCTATTTTCTTCACTAAATACTATGTACTTCATTATTTTATAGAAACAGATTAGTATATGCAGGAAGAAATTTCTCTGTTACTTCTGTTTGTGTATAGATGGTGTATTTACCATAGGACATCAGATGTTATCAATCATTTCCTACACAGCTCAGATGACGGTTTGTCTAATTCTATTTTGATAGTTGTACATGAAATCTCATGCTACGTTCTCCTATGTATGCATATCAAAGTCCTATATGTACCCAGAAGTAGATTAAAGTTAATTCACTAATTTTTTTTTTCTGTGGAGAAACATTTATCCTCAGATTTAAACCCACATGGGTTTAGAGACTCTGCTGGATTCTCCTCCACAATTTTCTATTTCTACAACTCTACAAAATTAAAAGGGTTAATTTCTTCTTTCAATTCTGTTAAATGTAAGAACTAATAAATCACATATCTTAAGCAACAACTATATATATATAATCACAGAATTATGAGCTACAACCATTCAACTTAAAGACATACCACTGTTGCAATTGACCAACCTCCCAACCTTAGAGTTCTTCTGTATCCCAGAACTCACCCTCGAGCTGAGATCATCTCCTAGAACAGACAAACCTCTAATTTTTTTAGGAATAGATTATTTAAGCTTTTTCTCCCCAAAGCCCATTTCTAATTCTACGTCCAGAATATTAGGATGCTTTTCTTCCTGTTTGCCTAGGCTTCCCCTATTTAGGGATTTTTAAAGCTGCTTTATGCTTTTCCCAGCTTTTTACCTCTTCCCAAGTACTCTCCACATCATTGGGGAAACTAGATATTCCTCAAAATCTAAATTGGAAATAAATTATTTCAAGGATTTTTGAAAGATTTTTGGGGAAAGTATTTGCCTCTTTCCATCTTCATGGATTTAGAAAGTGATCTCATAATTCTCATTTGGTCAATATGCACAGCATTATTTTATTTATTTTTCAAAATTACATTTTTAATTACATCGACAACATACTTATTTGTTATGGTCCACTCCCATTTGGATTAAAGTTCAATTGTCTAACTTTGAAAGAACATAAAACTAGGGGTGTTACAGTATTTTATCATTTCAAACTATACTATTAAAATTTGAAAATGTCCCCTCTATTTCATAGTCATAAAATAATTCTACTATTTGATGCATATTTGAAAAGGATATACACCTGAGCATTCATCTCCCTAAAGGTGTGTTTGATCTCAAACCTTTACAACTTTCTTGAGTCACGCCTGAAGGATATGTAGAAGATGAAGACCCCAATTCCAATTATGTTTCACATCAAGTAGAGCACTCGTTGTGAGTCACAAAATATTTGTAATTTCCAATCACCGAAGTAGCCACATACGAAAGAGCCTAAGCTCTGCCTTTATGTTAGTGCAATTGCCTAGGAAAAAACAAAAACAATATATATATATATATATATATATATATATATATATATATATATATATATATACATATATATAGATATATATATATATATATATAGATATATATATTATTTGATGATAAGTTTTTTAGGAGGTTTAATTGGTGATGACCGTGAAAATTAAGTGCTATGTGTGAGGACATTCTACGTTAAAATCCCTCGATCCACATCAATCCACTTTGAAAGGGCATACATAAATACCCAAATATTATAGTGGTAGTGCAAGGCCAACCCAACTACTATTTTTCTCAATACTAAGAAAATATTCATTTGCTATTAATTTTTACTAACACTAAATTTTTTTTTGACCTCATCCTAGTGATGTGATTAATCCGAAAGATATTTATCTACATTATGGATCACAAAATTCTTAGATATAACACTAAAAATAATATAATATAAATTTCATATAATGATTTTAGGATTCAAAATGTAAATAAATATAATAAACTTACCAAGATATAAATTTTTATTTAATTGAAAAATAAATAAATATGAATAAGACAATGTTATCATATATACCTCGTACACACATATTCATTTCTACATATTTTTATGTTGTCCCTTTTAGCTTATGATATTGGCCAAAACATTTAAGAAAATACATTAACTGAGCAAGGCCCTGGTTAAGAGTTCCCATCATAATTATAACTATATCATTCCACACACACAAATGCACACACACACACACACACACACACATTTAATGTGTACTTATTATTGCTCGGCTTATAATATCTACTTAATGAAATATTTAGATTCCATATATGTAATTACTAGTCTTTTCAGTTAATCAATATTACGTTATCATCTCATTTTCAATCATTCTTCACCTCTCCAAGTATGAGGTAGTTATAGAGTAGATCATTTAGCAAATCATTCTAGTATTTAGTATTGTGATTTTGTGACTCACAAAAATCTTGATCCCTCTGCATTCACAAGGTACAAAATTTCAACACTATCTGGATTTATTTCCCATGTTTAGGGTCATTGTAGTTATTAGTAAAATTTAATATTCTCAACTCATGCCTTACTGATTTTCACTTGTTAAATTTTGATGTAACACAGGTCTCTCTCCTCGATATCAGAAACATTGTTATTATGTGCTTCCATATCTATTTGGTTTCAGGGAGTATGTTAGATACTATTAGCACACCCCTTCCCATTTAAATATTTGAATTATATTATGTAATTATTACTTCTGAGTCTGATTTTTTTTCGTTATATCTGTCAAAACCTATCTCCAAATGACTCATCCTTGATCAGGTGTCTTATGAAACAATTCTACGACAACTCACAGTCACTTGACTATTATGATCCTCCATTGTTATGCTTTGTGCTAACCATTACTTCTGTGGTTTTATTTTCAAGAGACATTTTACTGCTAAATTTCATTGATTGCTTTATCAATTTGGAGTATATTCATTGACCGTGAAAATTAAGTGTTATGTGTGAGGACATTCTACGTTAAAATCCCTCGATCCACATCAATCCACTTTGAAAGGGCATACATAAATACCCAAATATTATAGTGGTAGTGCAAGGCCAACCCAACTACTATTTTTCTCAATACTAAGAAAATATTCATTTGCTATTAATTTTTACTAACACTAAATTTTTTTTTGACCTCATCCTAGTGATGTGATTAATCCAAAAGATATTTATCTACATTATGGATCACAAAATTCTTAGATATAACACTAAAAATAATATAATATAAATTTCATATAATGATTTTAGGATTCAAAATGTAAATAAATATAATAAACTTACCAAGATATAATTTTTTATTTAATTGAAAAATAAATAAACATGAACAAGACAATGTTATCATATATACCCTGTACACACATATTCATTTCCACATATTTTTATGTTGTCCCTCGTAGCTTATGATATTGGCCAAAACATTTAAGAAAATACATTAACCCAGTGGGCGTCCTCGTTAAGAGTTCCTACCATAATTATAACCATACTATTCCACACACACAAATTCACACACACACACACACACACATTTAATGTGTACTTATTATTGTTCCCACGTATAATATCTACTTAATGAAATATTTAGATTCCATATATGTAATTACTAGTCTTTTCAGTTAATCAATATTACGTTATCATCTCATTTTCAATCATTCTTCACCTCTCCAAGTATGAGGTAGTTATAGAGTAGATCATTTAGCAAATCGTTCTAGTATTTAGTATTGTGAGTTTGTGACTCACAAAAATCTTGATCCCTCTGCATTCACAAGGTACAAAATTTCAACACTATCTGGATTTATTTCCCATGTTTAGGGTCATTGTAGTTATTAGTAAAATTTAATATTCTCAACTCATGCCTTACTCATTTTCACTTGTTAAATTTTGATGTAACACAGGTCTCTCTCCTCGATATCAGAAACATTGTTATTATGTGCTTCCATATCTATTTGGTGTAAGGGAGTATCTTAGATACTATTAGCACACCCCTTCCCATTTAAATATTTGAATTATATTATGTAATTATTACTTCCGAGTCTGATTTTTTTTCGTTATATCTGTCAAAACCTATCTCCAAATGACTCATCCTTGATCAGGTGTCTTATGAAACAATTCTACGACAACTCACAGTCACTTGACTATTATGATCCTCCATTGTTATGGTTTGTGCTAACCATTACCTTTGTGGTTTTATTTTCAAGAGACATTTTACTGCTAAAGTTCATTGATTTCTTTATCAATTTGGAGTATATTTCATCAATCGTGAAATTTGTTTCAGCTGGGATGATTTAATTGGAATTATTAATACCTAAGTTGTACTATTAACATATCAAATTTTATCCTTTACTGTCACCACCATCAATATTTTCCATATAAACTGGAATGAGTCCAACCATTCAACCAATCACCTATCATTGACTCATATATCCCATTCAACTTGGAAAAGAGTTATCCTTGAATGTGTTCAATTGACATGAACTGGAACTTAAATATAATTAATTTTATAAATTATGCATTAATTTATTAACATGTACATATTATATGGTAAATTTTAACAATTCTCATTTATTTATTTATGCACCATTTATTCCACTGTTGTAATGAGTCATTTTTTGATTTCCCTTTATGAAGGGGAGTTTCAGAAGAAGGTTGATTAATTCGCCTACCATTTTATTTTCATCAGCCATAAAATATGAATTGGTATGTACCAACTGAGTATTAGTGTATGAAACTTAATTATCCATATTCACAGGTTAATGGTGCTCTACACAACCTATGAGACTAGTCACACCAATTAGTATCCCCTTGAGTCAACTTTACACACATGATAGTTTAGATCAATGAATTATAGAGTCCACTTCCAAAGGCAATTTGATCCCACAGGAGTTAGTTTGGGGCTCTCAAATGGATCCCTCAAGCCTTAGTTGGAATTCCATTGGCCAACCAACTCAATAATTCCCCATGTTGACAGTACACTATTTTATAATCAAAATATTTTACAGCTTATAAGTCACATAGTAGCTTCAACATTAACAATTTCATAATATGCTTTAGTTATGAACGCTATCAATAAAAATAGATTCTTCTGTTACGTATTTTATATTCATTTATACCTGTCTTTTTCTTACTTACTCATAAAATCCTTTATTACAAACAAAAAATTCCTTGTCTATCCATTATCCCAAAATTATTGGATATGATTTACCAATTAAGATATATTAATACTTAAGTCATCCGAAGAGGTGTTTTCTCTCCTAGGCACCCAAATTATCAATTCTTATAGATAACAATATATAATGGACTTTACTTCATTGCATTGAGAACCGTATTTCTCTCTTCTCATTGCCATGGTTTTATAATATAGAAAATTTTCATAAGTAAACATTTTCATTTACTTATCCCATGGCTCCTATAGGGCAAGCTTCATTTTTGGTGTAGGTGGTGTAGGCTCAATGGATTAAACACATGTCTTAGATGCTACTAGTGTTGGATGAACAGGATCAATGACATGACCAACTAAATCTACTCGTGCTTGTTTATCTTTTTCTCGATACATTTGTTGAACATATGTTAATGGTGTTGTGTACTTACAATGCGGTACGCCTATATAAAAAATGAGTTCCTCCTAGATTTCAATATCTCTATGTTATTCTTTGCCACTTATTTTTCCTTTAAAAATTCCATGGCGTTGAACCATTCATGTCTGATACCACTAGTAACATCCATCATCTCTAAAAAAAAAATTACTTATCTTAATTGAGTTAATACAACCATCATTATATGATTATATACTTCTTAAATTTTGAACTATGTTCTCATTATATAATATGGTAGAAATGATACATAAGTCCTATTTCATTTTTGAATACATTATAATATAATTGTTATTACTTAGTAACTTTAATGCTTCATCACATAAACTTATGGCGCACTAATAAAATGAGGTTAAATTTTGTTATGGACACAATCGTGATTTAGTAAATAAAAATAAAGGCATGACATTCATATCCTTGTGATTTGGTTGGTATTCCAAGAGATTCTCTAGAACCCTAATTGTCATCCACTTGAATGAACCCTGGCTCTAGCCAGTTGGGACACTTGTCCTCGAGTTGACCGTCGATCTCATTGGAGATTGATCAGACGATCATAGATTTCGTCGAGTGGTTAAGGGTAACTTTACCTACCTCCACTTGAATGAATCCTAGCTCTAGCCCATTGGGACACTTGTCCTCGAGTTCATTGTGGATCTCATTGGATATTGATCAGAGGATCATAGATTTAGTTGGGTGGTTAAGGGTAACTTTCCATACCTCCACTTCGCCATCGACATTATTATTCTCTGAAATTGGTTTTTCGAGTTTGGAGGCCTCCAATAAATCCTAATGTGTTAGAATTTTATGGTAACTGAAAACTTTCACTTGGTGGTTTTTCCCATAAATTCAGTAGGTGACCATAACCAACTTTAAATAAAATCAAAATAAAATAAACTTTAAACGTTAAATTTTGGAGGTTAAGTTACTATGGTAAAAGTAAATCAAATATTTAATTTTCATTAATTGGTGTTACAACATCAAAATAAGAACATATACATAAGTTGTTACAAATATTTGTATTATATTTATTTTCAAATATTAGTACTAAACAAACACCAACGTTTATCCAATTAGTTGTTTTAAATATTATGTATATATATATATATATATATTTGTAAAAATTAATAATTTTTTACTACAATATGAAATAAACATAGAAATTTTTTTAATAAAAACATTTTGGCATTATAGTTGTCAACTAACTATATCATTAATTTTTTTTATAGAACAAATTTTTTCTTAATAAAAAAAAAATTCATTTTGTATATATATATATATATATATGAAGACTTATAATTTTAAAATGAAAATATACATTGGTAATATGTTGTAGCCTTGATTGAAAAAATAAAAAATAAAACAAAATAGTTTTCATAATAAAAATAAAATTAAATAAAAGAATTGTTAAGAAACTATTGAACCTATCCTATTGTCTTAAAAAAGATTTTTTGGAGAAAAAAATCTAACACAAGTCTATCTTTACATAGATTAATTCTAAAAAGTTCTTTTATCATTTTGATCTATACTACTGATAATTTCCCTCTCTATTTATTAATCATCAAAGAATTATACTATCTCCAAAGTGCTTGGAAAACTATAACGCATCTTTTGAAAGAGGATCCACCATAACATTCATCTCCCTAAAGTGCGTTTGGTCGTTATTCGTCAAAAGGCTTTACCTATTGATATATCACTTTATTGCTGAAATTGGTGAGTTCCATACTGACCGTTGAACTGAAATATTTCATAAAATGTCAGTGGAATCGATCATATAAATCCACAATTGAACTACAGTAGCAATATTTACTTTCCATTCCCAAATATTTCATAAGATTTTATTGCTGGCTGATATATAGGTCATATATTGTTACTAGAAAATAACTTGAGGTGGCCATGGAAGTATGAGTCATGCTCCTTTGCGAACAAGAAAAGCAATAAGCAGATCAAGTATAATGTGCATGTACTCTCGAGATTTTTCAATGGCTCTCTTTGCAAATATTGAGAAAAACTCATCTACCAGATGTTCATCCGACCCCAAGTGAGTCTCCACGATATTCTCAAACATTGCTTTGTAAAAATTCCCCAAAACTCTTCCAAAAATCACCTCTTCCCCTTCTATAACATCCCATGATGGGTGCAAGGGAAACCCCTTCAAAACCCTCATGCTCTCTATTTCAAACGATTTCTCTATTTCTACTATGGTCCTCAACACCTCAATACTTGGATAAAATTAAAATAAAATAATTATAAAATTATTTCTTAATATGTATTAATTATAAAATTTATATGTTAATAATATATATTAGCATAGATAAATAAATAACTGATAAAATTTAATGAATACCATTCGATAATAAACATCAAAACTAGTACAATAATATACATTAGCTCATGACAATAATAGATGGACATCAATCTTAACTCCACCATTTCATAACAAGTGTTTTCTTAGCTGTTATGAGTCTCACATGGACTTCCACATGGTCTTTCAAACTCAAATCATGTTGAAAAAAATTGTTTCCAACCCTTGTTGTAAAACTTCATTACCCCCCTCCTGTAGCATAAAATACTCATTTCTCTTGGTGTAATGATGTTACCAAGGTACCATTCTACAACACCTACTAGTTAATGTGGATAGTGTTTTGTGGGTTTCAATAATGGTATCCACTACTAGAACATGTTGGGTAAGGTGGTTGGCCTTCTTTTGTTAGGATATTCCGACACATAGGAAATTGTTAAGTATAACTTGGTCTACCGTAGAGTTAGGTAAAGTTTATTTCTTTACTATAAACTTTTGTAACTTATAATTGTACTGTCATGATACGTAGTAATCTGATGATTCATTATCTCCTCGGTATTACCAACACTTTTTCCGTGGCTTAACACCCGATTGGTCCATGATATATATTTAAAGAGCATGGAGCGTCATTTATCTGGTGACCGTTTATGAGAGAAGCTTAGTTAAATTTTCTTTCTTTATATTAATAAATTTCCTGAAGTAGCCAAATTGGCTCAGGTCATGAACAATTTCCCTCTCTGAGGTCTTTAACCACGTCAAATACTGGTCTACTGATCTGTTATTTTTCTGTGAGCTGTGACATTTGGTATTTGATCTAAGGAACTTACCTTGTAAATTCCGACATGGTATTGGAGCTATTTTGAGGGCCGCATCCATTGTCGATCGAAATTCGAAGATGGTTTAACTGCATGAGACTATCATTTTCTAGATATACTATTTCTAACCACTTTCAAGCTAGGAGAACTGCTATTTTACGTCCAGAGCCTCTATTCCAATGAGGAACCCCTTTCATTTCACATGAAAATATTTCAGATTAACTGATTATGTCATTTTACATTTCGAGGTATAATTTTTTTTTACAGTTATATTTATTTATCTCTCCATTCTTTTTCTATTTATAGTCTTGTTTTATTACCGGATCTATACCCTCTTCTCTGTGTATGCTCGTTTCTTTGCGCTATGTGTGATATAACAAACTCAAAACAAAAAGATGACATTTTTCTGCTATGTTTTCTCTTTCCTGCGACTTTGAGGGATCTCGGGAAATCAGAAATAAAGATAAAAATATATAATTTTTTGATGGTTTAAAAAAAATACATCCTTCTGTCATAATGCTTGTATTTTTTTTGTTTTCACGATTGTATTTTTGTAGGAAAAAAAAACATGCACCCTGAAGAGCAAAAAAAAAAAAAAAAAAAAATTTCCTCATTTCCAAGAATTACATAATCCTTTGACTAGCTAACTTGGTGTAAAGTTACTTTATGACCATAGAGGTCTTCGGTTTAAGTCTCTTTGTCATGATTCTTTTTCTAAAAAGCTTATTTTTCAAGTTACTTTTTCTTAAAAAGCTTTTTGGCAACTTACTTTTTTTGTTTTTTTTTAAGGGTTTTATTTAAAAAGCACATGTAAATTATGTTTTAAAGTTACTTTATGTAATAATGTTTCTCATACATTATAAAAAGTTAGTCACTTACTGTGTAAAGTCACTTTATATTTTATTTAAGTTGCAGTCTACTTGGTTATTAGTTCATAAAGTAACATTGTAAAAGTGACTCTCACTTATTTATAAAAGTGGGTCACATAAAGTAGTAATTTTTTTAAAATGAGCTTATTATATTAATTCGAAAGAGGTGGGGGTCATGTGTTTGTTTTCTAAAAGTAAAACTTCATCATCAACTTTCAACCTATCTCGTAATTTTATATAAACTCTGTTGATTGTTTGCATAGAAAAATTCTTTGCCCCAGGTTGGCCGCCATGACCTAGGGTGTTTAGGTTGCGGCGCAGGCTGCCCCAAGAAGACCTACGTCCCATACCATTAGGTTGCAATCGCTCTCCTTGTTAGCCTTGAGGCTCACCTATGAAAAAATACAGTGGGGGGACCGCTGCTGTCCCCATCACAGGTTAGCCTCCCACAAGGGTGACGGAAGGGGCTGACATCGATAGTCAAAAAAACTTTGGCCCATCTCATGACACTTCAGGGGTGTCTCCCACAACGTAAAAAATAACTAAATCAACAATAGAAGATGAAAACATCATTTCAGCCACATGCATTCCAAAGAACCCCAAAAGAACCATGTTCGAGCTCCCTGCGCACTGTAGCAATGAAAGAATCCAATTAGTGAAGGATCATGTGCTGATACGAAATTTCATGGGTTTTTGGCCCATTGAAAAATACCTTCGAGGATGGATAGCCTCAAAATGGAAACCAAAGGGTCGTATTGACCTTTATCTGTGTAATAAACACTTCTTTAATGTGATCTTTACTTGTACTGTAGAGAAAAATAGGATCATGGGCAGAGGCCCCTATTTCCTGAACTCTGCAGGCTTATACCTCCACCATTGGACTGAGTGTTTCAACCCAGATAAACAATATCTTACATGGGACCCAGTCTAGATCTAGCTCTACTCCATCCACCATCATTACTAGGATGACCTAGCCTTCAAGGACATAAGAAATGCTTTAGGTGAATTCGTCAAGACAACAGAGGAAAAAAATATCAACCATTACACATCATATTCTCAAACTACGTATACATGAACATAGCGGAGTTGCTACCAGGCGTGGTAAGTCTATTGCATGAATGTTTTGAATGGATACAAACTGTTGATTATGAGCATGTTCCTTTTATATGATGGAGGTGTCACCAACATGGGCACCTATTCAGAGAATACCCTCTAAACCAAAAATAAGTGGCTAAAAATGAACCAAATGACTAAGGAATATAAGGGTTCATAAAGGTAGCGAGCAAGAAAAGGCATAACAAGAGAGGTAATCCTCACTAGAAAAAAAAATCCCTATGACTAGCAATAGCTTCACAAATGAATGAAAATCAGAATTAATCAGCCAACGAAGCAGGGTGAACCTCACGGGAGCAGCCCCAGACCCCCAAGAAACAACAGGACAAGATCCAACTGGAGGCCTTTCTGAAACCCCTAACCCGTAGCCTCACAGTGGACAACTATGTATCGAAGGGTAAAGAATAGGTGTTGGATTCGATCCTAGAAGCTATGGAGGAACAATCGTAGAGCATTAATCTTGAAGGCCTGTACCTCATAGGGTTAGAGGATGCATGCAATAAGATGGACTTCTGCTTAATATCTGAGCAACAGGTCCAAAAACTAGAAGAAATCCTCACTCGAGCTCAGTAGCTCCCTTCTCTAGGAATTTAGGGAGGTACGCTCATAAATACAAAATACTTCAAGAAAAAATACCACAAAAGAGGACAAAAAACAATGCTACAAATAACTGTAGAAATGGGAAAATAAATAGTGGATTCTAGAAGATTCCTCAAGTTAACCAGATTCTATGCCTACACTACCAACCCCCCTCAATTAAGATCATCTCATGGAGCATAATAGGGATCAACAACCCCACCAAGCATAAGATCACCAAGAAAAAAATCACTGAGGAACATCCTGCAGTTTTCTACATGCAAGAAACCGAATGCTCCAGCTCCATTCTGGAAACAATTTTCAAAAATATATGGAAAGGATGTAGAACACTAGCAGTAGATGCCAATGGAGCTTTTGGAGGACTGGGAATCATATGCAACCCCCAAATAATCTTCCTAGAGAACTTCCATGCCAATAAACATTTCATTTAGGACAACTTTCACCTGATTGGAATAGACATCCATGCCTTGCTAACAAATTTCTACTTTGCCCACGATCTTCATCAGAAAACAGATCTTCTACAAAACATTGATGAGCTCAATAAACAAAGAACTCTCCCACTCTCGTTGCTGGGGACAAATTTCAATATGATAAAAAATGTACAGGAAAAAAAGGGAGGAAGGTTGCATCTTGACATGGACAATAATATATTCAAGAAATTCATCCAAGAAAACCACCTCATATATCTACAAACTTTCAAATCCAAATTCACCCGAAAAAATAGAAGAGGAGGCACCTATCAAATTACTTCCATATTAGACCAATTTCTCATCATAGAAGAATTCATACGTCTGGGGGATGATTTAGTAGACACCATTATCCTGGTTGCCGACTCTGACCACTGCCCAATTCAACTTCAATGGTTAAGACTAGGTACGCCTACACCCAAACCATTCCACTTTGAACACTGCTAGCTTAAACATCTAGGGTTCAAGGAAATGGTCTCTGATTGGTGGTCCACCCTTTTACCATCACAAGGATAAAAATGAACCAGCTCTAGAAAAAGTTGAAAATGCTAAAAGGAAAACTAAAGGTGTGGAACAAAAACATCTGAGGAAATAACTTCAAAGATGAAAGAGAGCTGGAAGATAAAAGAGATCTAGAAGATCAAATGAAGAAGCTTCAACAAACTATCATCATGGAAGTCGTTCAACCGATTTAGAGAACCAAGAGAATATATTAACAAATCATATGGAAGAAAGAAGGAGCCAAGAAGAAATCCTATGGAGACAAAAACCTAGGATTTGATGGCTCAAAGATGGAGAATGAAACACAAAGTTTATCCATTACCCTACCATTCAGTACAGGATGCACAATAGAATCACAGTTCTTAAAAATCAAAATGGAGAGTGTCTGGAAAAGTAAGAGGACATCATGGAGGAGCTGGGAAACCACTTGAAGGATATTCTTCAAGGACCTAATCATCAGAGGTATGAGGCAATAGGAAAAATCAACCAGCATATACCTAATATGATCACGGAAGATCACAACCGAACGCTGCTTAAAGCCTCTACTCTTGCAGAGGTGAACAAGAAGTCTTCCAACTATAGGAAGGGAAATCTCTGGGACCTAATTGATTTACCACCAACTTCTCCCACTTCTTCTGGGAAACCATCAAATACAAGTTGTGGGGTGTCGTTGAGGAATCACACACCACTCACTGGCTCGTTCTAGCTCTAAACACCACCTTCCTCACCTTCATACCGAAAGAAGACAACGTTGCTATGCCAAGTAAGTACATGCCCATAGCACTCTCCAATGTCATTTATAAGATAATTTCCAAAGTTATTGCTAATGTGCTATAGGAAATCCTTCCCCTGATCATACCCCTAGAGAAAAATGGCTATGTAGAAGGTTAGAAAATCCTTGATGGCATCATTTTAACCCATGAGGTCATTCATTCTCTCAAAACCTCCAAAAAACCTAGCAGATCGATCTATCCAAGGATTTTGACAAACTCAATTGCGACTACATAAAACAGGTTCTTCTTGCCTTTGGCTTCAGACACACCTAGGTTAAATGGATCATGAGCTTCATAACCTCCCCATTTCTTTCCATATTGCTCAATGGTGTACCTTCAGCTACCTTGAATCCCTCAAAAGGTATTAGACAGGAGGATACCCCTTCGCGCTTCATTTTCATCATCATGGCTAAAGGGTTGGGCTACCTTCTCAAAAGCTTTATCCATTCAGGGACTGTGTAGGGTATTCCTCTCCAAAATATTCTCCCCACTTCCCATAAACAATTTGTGGATGACAACAAGATCATGGGATAACCCTCTGTCTAGGAACATCGTTCCCTCAAATCTCTGCTAGACTCCTTCTTTGATGCCTCTGGCACAAAGGTAAACCATGACAAATTCTAAATATTTTTCATCCACACACCCCTATACCTCACCGTAATATTTCCTGCATTTTAGGCTTCTCCATAGCCTCCTTGCCCACCAAATACCTTGGCACCTTCTCACCTCCATTAATCACTCCTCATGGCAACTGCTGCTTTAAATAATTAAAACTAGGCTATCCAACTAGACTCATCGCACTCTCAATATAGCGGGCCATTTGGTACTCATCAAATTAGTTCTTAAGTCTCTCCCCATTTACCTCTTATCGGTACTCACAGCCCGCAAATGGGTTCTCAAGGCCATGTGAAAACTACAAAGGAATTTTCTGTGGTGTGGTACCAAAGAGAAAATTAAATGGGCTTTAGTCAACTGGAAATAATTTTGCACACCAAAATATCATGGGCGGCTAGGGATGCATGAACTAGAGAACAACAATAGTATCGTGGGGGCTAGTATCTGGTGGAAATGGGTTTCCGACCCCCACACTCCGTGGGATAACATGTGGGCAGCCAAATACGATATCACCTCACCCAAGGAGGACCTTATCAGATTCAACATAGAGGCAGGAAGATCTCAAATATGGAAAGCAGCAAGTAACCAAAAACACCTAATATAGACCCACGGCTTCTGGGAGCTGTGAAGTGGCACTCAAGTTAGATTTTAAGAGGACTCCTAGCAACAACTTCCTAGAATATATTCCATCTTCCCTAGTACACTATGGAGCATAACATTATAGGAAAGGCAAAGGAAGTGCGTAATGGATTTCTGGACCAATGGCACAACTCAGGGACACAGGAACTGGATACATACAGAAAGATGGCAAGCAAAGTGGAATAATGAAAATCACATAGACATTTGGGAGGAACTAAACACTAAAATAAAAATTAGAGCCTAACCAGGACCTGATATACTTATATGGGATCACAACCAAGTGGAAACTACTCTACCAAGGAAGCCTACAACCTCTTACATTAGCAAAACCCATATCCTACCAATCTCATCTAGAAGAAGATATGGTTGGCCAAGCTTTGGCCGAAAGAAGCCACCTTTTTATGGTTGCTCAGTAAATGATGCATCCTCACACGGGGGAATATATTGAAGAGAGGGTTTGTATGAGCCTCAATATGTCCTCTATGTCAGGAGACCTTTGAAACCATCAACCACTTGTTGGACCTATGCCCTACTTCCAATACCCTATGGGACAGAATAGAAATCTCATGCCTTCATACCAACAGAGAAAGAGGCAACATTATCAACACCATCAACAGGTGTATAGACAATCCTTACTTCAAAAATCTTTTGGACAAACTCTAGCAGATAATTCGAGGCCTCCTAATCTAGAACATATGGAAATAAAGAAACAGTCATATCTTCAAAGACAATGTATCCACCCAAGAGAAAATATGGGCAAGGATTAATGGCAGCCTCACTGAAAAATTGGCTATTACTTCCTAAAGCCAGAAGGATCTCCCCACCTCCACTGCGGAGCGCAACATATGGAGAAACTAGCATATGATCATAAATAGCCCCTGGGACATCATCCCAAGGAGCACAGGAAGAACCCCCTCTCTTGAAAATTGAAGCCTCCCTCAATTAGGTTCTTCAAATGTGGCTTCGATGGCACATCGAAAACCAACCCCAGGAATGTAGTATTTGGAGGCATCTTCAGGAAATCCCAAGATGAGCCACTTCTAGTATGTTATGGCAACATGGGATGGCATAGTAGAAAATACGCGGAGCTTCAGTGACTCATCCAGGGCATCTACAAAGAAATTGAATTTAACTATTTTCCCCTAGAATTGGAGGGAGATTCACAAATTATCACTCTGAAGGCCACAAGAATTCTCCATGGTGTTGCTTCCACAAAGGTATCCACCAGCTGAAGGCTTGCCTAGAGGCTCAAAATTTTGGATCAACTGATATAAAATCATAGAGAAATGACCTTTTGACATGTGTGTGGGAAAGAAAACTCAGTTGTGGAGCTCCTCGCAAACAAGGGGGTGGAAAGTCATAGAGAGCTGCATCATTTCAATCTCACCCCAGTTGAAGATGATTCTTTAAGAGGAGAATGCCAAACTCTCATTCAAAAAGATCTTTTATCCTTGGATGTGGATGATAGCAAAAGTACACATGATAAGTGCCTCTCCCACACTCAAGAGGATGAAGATCTATAATGTAGATCCTCACTCTATGTGGAACCTCACTCTAGCAATCATCACCATGAGCTGACAGATATAGGGAATAATGAAGACACGTATGGATAGCATCACCCCCTCTAGGGTACCTCTCTACCATAATAATTTTGAATGATAATCTGGATTGAAATGTCACTCGGCCATAACTCTTCACACGTGCCTACTCATGAAAATTGTTAGAGTACGCAGCTGCGTGTGAGGCACAATAATGCTCATCCACTTAGTATGTGGAACATGCCTATAAAAGGGAAATTCCTTCAGCACAAAGAGATTCACAATCTATTCATTTGGTTTTATACATTGTTACAGTTCTTTCCCTCCCGCGTGACCAATCTGTCGCAAAGTGTACACCCTAGTGCTGCGCTGTGCATAATTCCACAGCCTATGCTCCCCCCTGACTGTGCGACTCGCGCCAGCTCCATCTGTCCTGCAAGATTCATAAGCCTAGGTGCTCCCATTATCTCATGCCCATTGCCACACATTCCCCTCCAGCGCACCTCCCCATCCACTGGCACCTTGCTTCGCACCTCCCTCCTAAACATGGCACGTAGGGTGTGACAAAGAACCATCAAAAGAGGCTAGAGAGGTGTGCACCTCGGTCAATACCTGTAACACCCATATTTTTATGTTTTTCAAGTTAGACGTCTGAACTTCAGTCCAAAGGGGAGTGGACCCCAATGGATAATTATTTTGTGGATGTAATTAATTAATTATTTATGAAAGATAAATAAAAAAATTTCTCTGCACTGTGACCAAACAAGATTTTTGAGATCACTTGCCTAATCCATGAGGTATGGAAAGAGGCTAAGACTTTCCCCAAAAATCTTTCAAAAAGCCTTGAACTTTTTTTTTTTTAATTTAGATTTTTGAGGAAAAATCTAAATTTCCCCAATGATGAGGAAAGTAGTTGGGAAGAGGTAAAAGCTATAAAAGCATAAAGCAGCTTTAAAGTACCTAAATAAGGGAAGCCTAGGCAAACAGGAATAAAAGCATCCTAAAATTCTGGACGCATAATTAGAAATAGTCTTTGGGGAGAGCATAAGCTTAAATAAACTACTTCAAAATAGATTGAGGTTGGTCTATTCTAGAGAGGGGATCTCAGCTCGGGTGTGAGTTCTGGAGATAGAAGAACTCTAAGGTTGCGAGGATTGGTAATAGAAATAAGTGGTATGCACAGATAGTCTAAATTTTTCTGTTAAAAAATTGATTTAGAAATTTGACCTTGTGTTGAGGTTGCAAGTATTTTATGTTATCACATGGTGTATTTTACATTCCATACATTTAACAGAAAATTTCATAAGAAATAGTCTTCCAAATACTGTATAGTTGTAGGAAAATAAGTAAATGGGAATATATCATTCAAAATATTTAAACCATGATTGGTTTAAATCTGAAGATATGTTGGATCCCCATAAACTATAAATTTATAATTTTAATCTGCTTCTGAATTATAAGTCTATAGTAACATGAAAGAAAAATAGTGATAGTTGAATAATAGATAAGAAACTAAAGTAGATTTAATATTTGTAAACATTAAAGTATGTGAAATAGTAGTTCTAGTTATACCTATTTCAGGACTACACTATTAAGATTAAATTCTATGAGAGAAAAATATTAACTCTGTTCTGTTATGCAAAGAAGAATGTATGTGATTTTTATTGGATAACATAATTAAATACTAAATTGATATTAGATGTATAGTTGTATGTATGAGGAAGTTGCATCACATACATAATAGAATATTTTCATTATATGAAAATGATAATTATCTGATATATTATCCTACTGTGATAGATAGTAACCATAATCATATTTGAAATAAAATTTGATAACCCTATACCATAATACAGTTTATAGAAAAGGGTACTAGATCATTGTATACAAATAAACTGATATAGGAAAATAAGCATTTAAAAGTACAAGCAGAATAAATAAATGCATTCAGCTGTGACTACTTCATCCTTTCATTCTGTAACTATATTCTCAATAAAAATTTATAAATTTTAGAAGTTTTACAGAATTCTGTTTGGAAATGTTAAATGTCTGTATAAACAAAATGGAAATAATTATATGATATTTTATTTCATTAACTTATTAGAAAATAAACAAACTAATATCTATATTTTGAAATCAGATATTGGAAAATAAACTACAACAAGTTATTGATAAAAAGAAAAATTATCTCATTAACATAAGGGCAACATCCAAGCTGATATCTCATATTCGAAAAATATGTTTAATTACCATTTCAAATAAAAAGTGATCTCTTATGATCCAAAAGAAAAGTACAATAAATAAATAAAATTTGAGTTCGAAATATACAGTTTATATAACAAAGAATTTAATATACATAACCGAAAGAGTAATGATAGTCCTCTCTGGGGTTTCTAAAAATAAAAATCATTACAGAACTCGAATATATTCAACTCTGCAATAACAATTAACATTTTTGTAAATAAATCAAACCAGAGTGTGGACACTCTGGAAGTATAAATTTTCCCATAACTGAAAGAGAAAGATGCACATATACCAACCTGTTCCATACGAAAGATAGGTTATCAAAACATAGGTAAAGAGAAATGAGCATCTGCTTCCACAAAGGAAAAAATATCAGGGTGGAATAATTACCTGCATGACAAACGATTATATCATTAATGTACTTAATTTGATTCCAACTTTATAAAACTAAAAATCGATTTAATTCCAACCGAAAGAGATTTAAAATAGAATTGGAGGATAGTTCTATATCATTACGGTGACTGCGTATTCGAAATCACTGGAAACCACTGTTAAAATTAATGGATAATAAGATGAATCAATTTTCAAGAGAAATAGCACGGCGGAGGCGCTATTTATAGATGCATATAAACGTATGAAGAACAATAATAGACTTATACATTGAATAGAAAAACCAACGAACATATTTTAACAAGGGTTATACTTTCATAGTGACTCATTTCACAGTGAGGACTTCTTATAAATTGTAACTCGTTTCAATTTCTTTGCAATTATGGAAACATATTATGAAGAAAGAAAACTTGAAACCAAGATAGGAAATAATTTAATTTTTCCTTGTTAACTTATAGATAAACTAAAATATGATTATGATAAAAAATGTTATAGTATTGGCTTCAAAAGAGTTGGAAAGAAATCGAATGAAACAAACTCTAAATCGATTTTAATATTGTACTGCCTCTTCATATACATTTTTAAAGATTTGAATGTATATGAATTATGCTGTAAAGTTAGTGACAGAATGAGTATATAAGTTACCTATAACACTGAGAAACCTTCACAATATTGCATGTGCGAGATTGGTATGTTAGCACTCATACTGGAAGGAGTTAAGCACAGAGGGAAAGAGAGACCTCAGAGTCATCGGATAAATTTTTGTATGGCAATTGAAACTGTAATGCCAAGGAACAACGTAATATACTAAGACGAAACCCTAATACATCGCTTATCTCCACTGTCCATGTGGAGAGCGATGCACAAATCGAACATCTATCACTTTAATAGTGCCTCGAAAGTCAAGAAAAATCTCCACAGTAGAGGCTCAGATTTAAGAGTTAATGCAATAGTAAAAATGAAACCAACTACGCTATGATAATAGAAATAACGAATGCCACATATTCGGTGTTCATAAATATCAACCTAACATAAATACATCAATACAATAATCGAAATTTATGAAGTACAATTGAGTCGACATAACGATACAATACATTAAAAGGGAGAATATATGACAGGCAGTCTCGTACTGGCCTCGAAATTATTCAAGATCTTAAAAAACTAACTACTATATGAACAAACCGAAATAGTCGAGAAGTCTTAGTTTGATTAGAACGATAGATATTTGAAAAGATTTATAACTTTAAAGGTACCGGTAATGAAGATGGAAACCAACCACAAGTTAGAGAAGTATTATAACATAAAGATTTAAATGATAGGAACATTCCCAAGTCGGTATACTTGATATACGAAAAAGGATTGACATATTTTAACAATAATGTTTTCATCATGTTCGAATTTCATATATATCATGATACTATGATATGATTGGGTTATATATATATATATATATATATATATAGAGTCTCATGCATATTATAATATGGCATTACAAAGATTTGTAAACTAATATAAGAGTAATAAAATTTTATTTTAAGGTAATTAATAAAATGTTTGATTATAAGGTAAGGGTTACCAAGGTAATTAACCTGAGTTATATTTAATGATTTTATGAAGAAATTCAATGAGAGAGATAGTTATCACAAAGTTAAAAAATGTAAACCAATACATAAAAAGTATAGGGTATGGAAAAGATATATTAACTTAACTTGAGAAATTAGTATTGGTACAAAATGTAAAAAAAAAACTGGACATATGAATAGAAAAAAATAAAAATAAATTGTTGGGTAAGTGGAGAGACATTGTAAATGGTATCAGAGCCCATGTTAGAAAAAACTGGGCTGTTGTTGTGCTCACTGCATAAAATAAGTTTTGAAAATTTGCTATTGTTACTGATGTTGTTTTTTTTTAGTGTACAAAGGTACTAAACTGAAAAGTCAATGGCTGAAGAAGAGGAACTTTATGTTGATCTGGGTGGTAGAGATAATACACCAGATCCCAATTCTCCTTTAATGGCTATGTTGCACAGGCTGCAACGGGATATGGCCGAGCTAAAAAGCCAGAATGACAGGCTATCATTAGCTAGTGAGGAGCAGGAAAAATTGATAAGGGAACTAACTTTGCGGAACAACCAAGAAGTTGAAGGTTCTAGAAGGAGGAGGAAAGGTAGGTTCTCAGATGATTCTGAGGAAGATGACACTACTAGACATCAGTCTAAAGAGAAGGAGGAATTACAAGGGGAATTCCGAAAAATTAAACCTCCCTCCTATGATGGAGAGAAGGAGGAAGATGCTGAGGCATGGCTGTTGAATATGATTAAGTAGTTTTAGGTCTACGAATATGAAAGAAATCTGAAGGCCAAATTAGTTATCTACCAGTTGCAAGGTAAGGCTACCTTGTGGTGGGAGGAGAAACAAATGGTTCATGCCATTGATGAAAAAACATTGACTTGGGAATATTTCCAAGTCAAGTTTAAAAACCGTTATTTTAACGAATGCTATTATGATGATAAAGCAAAGGAGTTTCATGAACTCAGATTGGGACAACTCACAATAGACGAGTTTGTCACCAAATTTACAAATTTGTTAAGGTATTTTCCTTATATCCGTGAAGAGAAAGAAAAGGTACAAAGAATTTTTGAACTGTTTGCCTACCGTGTACAAGGAGAAAATAGAGTTTGATAATCCAAAGACTATGGACGAAGTGGTGAGGAAAGCTAGATTATGCTACCAACAGTTTAAAGGAAAGAGTGAACATGGGAAAAGCTAGATAAACAAGGGTGAATTCAAAGGAAAGAAACATAAACCAACTTACTTGAAGAACTTTGGTAGGGATCATCAGCAGAAGAAGTTTAACAAACCAAAGGAAAGTCAAACTTCTCAGTCCCAAGTTGTTTCAAGACCAATAGATGGGGATAATAAGCAGGAAGGAACAGTTAAAATGCGGGAGCCTTTGAAATGTTGGGGTTGCAGAGAACCTCATTTGTTGAGGGACTGTCCACACATAAATATTCAAATGATTCTGAGAGATAGAGAAGCTACCATAGTGAATGATATAGCAAGGAACATACCCACTATCAGTGCAGCCTTGGAGAACTGACAAGAAAAACACCAGGCTACTATGGTCGAGATGGAAGGTAAGATTTTTGAGCAATCTGTTACAGTTTTAATTGATCTGGGTGCTTCTTTGAGTTACATTAGTCCACAAGTTGTAGAGAAATGCAATCTCAAATCTGAAAAATTTCAACAGTCTTGGTTGGTCCAGTTAGCCACTGGTACCAAACGAAAAGTAACTCATAAGTTACCTCAAACAGTTGTTAAATTAAATGATTTTCAGACAAAATTAACTTTAAACATTCTTCCCTTAGGCTTATATGATTTTCTGATAGGAATGGATTGGTTAGAGAAAAGAAAGGCTATAATGAATTGTTGGGATAAAACTCTGCATTGCATAGATGAGGAAGGGAGACCCATTATACTCAAAGGAAAACCAAAACCAATATATGTAAGACAAATATTAGCTCTACAATTAAAAAGGACAACTAGAAAAGGATATCAAGTATATGATGTACATGTTGAAGAATTAGGACAACAACCTAAAGAAAACTTGCTAGACACTTTACCAGTGGTAAGAGAATTTAAGGAATTTTTTCCAGATGAGATTACTCATCTTCCCCCCAAAAGAGAGATTGATTTTTCAATTGATTTGGTGCGAGGAGAAACACCCGTTTCTAGAACCCCTTATCGGATGATCCCCCCTGAACTCATGGAATTAAGAATGCAATTACAAGAATTTCTAGATAATGGTTACATCAGATCGAGTGTACCTCCTTGGGGAGCACCGGTGCTGTTCGTGAAAAATAAGGATGGAACTTTCAGAATGTGCATTGACTACCGTCAACTAAATAAGTTGACAATCAAAAATAGGTACCCATTGCCCAGAATAGATGAAATTTTTGATCAAGTGAGAGGGGCTTCAGTATTTTCTAAAATTGATCTGAGGACTTGTTATCACCAACTCAGAATTAAAGAGGAAGATATCATTAAAACAACTTTTTGAACCAGGTATGGTCACTATGAATTTGTAGTCCTACCTTTTGGTTTGAAAAATGCCCCTGCCACTTTTTGTGCTTAATGAACAGTGTTTTGAACAAGTACTTAGATAAATTCGTACTAGTGTTCATAGAGGATATTCTAGTCTATTCAAAGAGTGAGGCAAAACATAAGGAACACCTTGGAATTTTGTTACAAACTCTTAAGGAGAATCAGTTATATGCCAAGTTTAGCAAATGTGAATTTTATAAGGATAAAATTCAATATCTAGGCCATATCATTTCTGAACAAGGATTGGTTGTTGATCCTGAAAAGATAAAGGCCATAAGAGAGTGGCCTATGCCTACTGATATATTAGCAGTAAGGTCATTTATGGGGGATTGCAGGATATTATCGAAGGTCTGTAGAAATATTTTCTGCAATAGCATACCCTATAACTTCATTACAAAGAAAAAGGTACTAAATTTGAGTGGACTGAAAAATGCCAACATAACTTTGAATAACTGAAATTAAAACTTACCATAGAACCTATATTGAGGATTGTAGATCCTGATAAAGAGTTTGTTGTGTGTATGGATGCATGCAGAGAGGGATTGGGAGGAGTTTTACTACAATAAAATTCTGTCATTGCATATGAATCTAGAAAAATTAAGAAACATGAACATAATTACAGTGTATATGATCTACAATTGGCTATTGTAATTCAGGCCTTGAAGATTTGGTGACACTATCTTCTTGGAAAAAAAATTACATTGATGACATATCATATCAGCCTTAAGTATTTTTTTTCACAAACATATTTGAATGCTCGACAAGCCAGATGGCTGTCATTTTTGAGTGAATTTTATATGGACATAAAACATATCAAAGGGAAATAAAACAAAATTGTTGATGCTTTAAGCAGAAATGCTTGCCAAAACATAAGCAACATTGGGAGTAGTGCTAGTTTTGACTTAGAGGAATTAGTTAAAAAGGTAGCAGATCAAGACCCAAACTATGAGAATCTACAAGTGAAAATGATGAAAAAGGAAATGGCTGAGTACACCCAAAACCAAAAAGGGTTGATCTACTATAGAAACAAATTGTACATCCCCAATGTGGATTCTTTGAAAAAAAAAATCCTAGATGAATATCATAAACAACCATATGTAGGACATCCTGGGTATCAGAAAATGCTTACAACCTTGAAAAAAGAATTGTTTTGGCCAGGAATGAAAAAGGATGTAGCAAACTATTTAGCTAGATGCATGGAATGTCAACTAGTCAAAGTTGAACATCAGCATCCAGCTGGTCTTTTAAATCCCTTTCCAATTGCAGAATGGAAATGGGACACTGTTTCTATAGCTTTTATAACCGGGTTACCCAAAACAAAGTATCAGCATGATTGAGTGATGGTAGTGGTAGATACTTTAATAGAGGTTGCACACTTCATACATGTAAAATGTACTTTTGGGACAGCCAAAGTAGAAAATGTGTTCCTAAAAGAAATAGTAAGGCTACACGGGGTCCCAAAGATGATTATTTCAGATAGAGATGCTAAGTTCACAGTCGCATTCTGGAAAGGTCTGTTTGGGGGCAAGGGCACTAAATTTAATTTTAGCACTGCTTATCACCCTTAGACAGATGGTCAAACAGAGAGAACAAATCAGAGTTTGGAGGATATGCTGAGAATGTATGTGATGGATAGGCCATAAAAATGGGAAGACTACTTACATTTAGTATAATTTGCGTACAACAACAGCTATCAATCCTCCATCAAAATGAGTCCATTTGAGGCACTCTATGGAAGAAAGTGTTGTACTCCTTTAAGTTGGAGCCAACCTAAAGATAAGCTAGTACTGGGGCCAGATACTCTACAAGAAATGGAAAGGATTGTCAAAAAAATACAGAGAAACATCAAGACAGCACAAGACCAATAGAAAAGCTATGCTGATAAGAAGAGAATGCCCGAGAGTTCAAAGTGGGTGATCATGTGTATCTACATATTAAACCCAAAAGAGCACACTTTATGCTGGAAGTTGTACCAAATTGGCTCCTAGATATTGCGGGCCTTTTAAGGTGTTAGAAAGGGTGGGACCAGTGGCTTATAAGCTGGCCTTACCACCCCACGTTAAATTTCATGATGTGTTTCATGTTTCATTATTAAAAAGATATGTACATGACGCTTCTCATATTGTTGATTGGAATGTGATACAGGCGGAACCAGAAGGGGAGTTCCTTCCAGAGCCGCTTCAAATATTGGAGCAGGAAGAAATTGAATTGAGAAATCAAACAGTAGCCAGAGTAAAGGTGGAGTGGAAGCAATTTAGTGCTGAAGAAGCTATGTGGGAAAGAGAAGCTGAGATGACGGAAAAATATCCATATCTATTTCAAAATAAACTCTAGTAATTAGCTGTTAACACTTAGGACGATGTTTATTTTTAGAAGGGGAATATGTAACACCCCTAGTTTTATGTTTTTCAAGCTATACATTTGAACTTCAGTCCAAACGAGAGTGGACCCCAATGGATAATTATTGTGTGGATGTAATTAATTAATTATTTATGAAAAAAAAAAAAATTCTATGCACTATGACCAAATGAGATTTTTGATATCACTTGCCTAATCCATGAGGTATGGAAAGAGGATAAGAATTTCCCCAAAAATCTTTCAAAAATCCTTGAAAAATTTTATTTCTAATTTAGATTTTTGAGGAAAAATCTAAATTTCCTCAATGATGAGGAAATTAGTTGGGAAGAGGTAGAAGCTAGAAAAGAAGAAAGCAGCTTTAAAGTACCTAAATAAGGGAAACCTAAGCAAACATGAATAAAATCATCCTAAAATTCTTGACGTAGAATTAGAAACAGGCTTTGGGGAGAGCATAAGCTTAAATAAACTACTCCAGAATAGATTGAGGTTGGTCTATTTTGGAGAGGGGATCTCAGCTCGGGGGTGAGTTCTGGAGATAGAAGAACTCTAAGGTCGGGAGGATTGGTCATAGAAATAAGTGGTATGCACAAATAGTCTAAATTTTTCTATTAAAAACTTGATTCAAAAATTTTACCTTGTGTTGAGGTTGCAAGTATTTTATGTTATCACACGGTGTATTTTACATTCCATACACTTAATAGAAATTTCAGAAGAACTAATCTTCCAAATACTGTATAGTTGTAGGAATAGAAGTAAATGGGAAGATATCATTCAGAATCTCTAAACCATGATTGGTTTAAATCTGAAGATATATTGGATCCCCATAAACTATAAATTTATAACTTTAATCTGCTTATGAATTATAATTCTATAGTAACATGAAAGAAAAATAGTGACAATTGAATAATAGATAAGCAACTAAAGTAGAGTTACTGATTGTAAACATTCAAGTATGTGAAATAGTAGTTCTAGTTATACCTATTTCAGGACTACACTATTAAGATTAAATTCCATGAGAGCAAAATATTAACTTTGTTATGTTATGGGAAGAGGAAAGCATGTGATTGTTATCGGATAACATAATTAAATACTAAATTGATATTAGATGTATAGTTGTATGTATGAGGAAGTTGCATCGCATACAGAATAGAGGATTTTCATTATATGAAAATGATAATTATCTGATTTATTATCCTACTGTGACATATAGTAACCATTATCATATTTGAAATAAAATTAAAAAACCCTATACTGTAATACAGTTTATGGAAAAGGGTAATAGATCACCATATACAAATAAATTGATATAGGAAAAGAAGCATTTAAAAGTACAGGAAGAATAAACAAATGCATTCAGCTATGACTACATGATCCTTTCATTTTGTAACTACATTCTAAATAAAAATTTATAAATTTTAGAAGTTTTACAGAATTCTATTTGGAAATATTAAATGCCTGTATAAACAAAATGGAAATAATTATATGAGATTTTATTTCATTAACTTATTAGAAAATAAACAAACTAATATCTATTCGAAATCAGATATTGGAAAATAAACTGCAACAAGTTATTGATAAAGAGAAAAATTAACTCATTAACATAAGGGAAACATCGAAGCTGATATCTCATATTCGCAAAATACGTTTAATTACCATTTGAAATAAAAAGTGATGTGTTATGATCGAAAAGAAAAGTACAATAAATAAATAAAATTCAAGTTCAAAATATATAGTTTATATAACAGAGAATTCAATATACAAAACCAAGAGAGTAATGATAGTCATCTCCGAGGTTTCTAAAAATAAAAATCATTATAGAACTAGAATATATTGAACTCTGTAATAACAAGTAACATTTTTGTAAATAAATCAAACTAGAGTGTGGACATTCAGGAAGTATAAATTTTCCCAGAACCAAAAGAGAAAGATGCGCATATACCGACTTGTTCCATACGAAAGATAGGTTCTCAGAACATAGGTAAAGAGAAATGAGCATCTGCTTCCACAAAGGAAAAACTATCAGGGTGGAGTAATTACCTTCATGACAAATGATTATATCATTAATGTACTTAATTTCATTCCAATTTTATAAAACTAAAAATTTATTTAATTCCAAGCAAAAAAGAATTAAAATAGAACTGGAGGATAGCTCTATATCATTACGATGACTGCGTATTCGAAATCAGTGGAAACCACTGTTGAAATTAATGTATAATAATATGAATCAATTTTCAAGAGAAATAGCACGATGGAGGCACTATTTAAATATGCATATAAACATATGAAGAACAATAATAGACTTATACATTGAATAGAAAAGAAAACAAACATATATTAACGAGGGTTATACTTTCACAATGACTCATTTAACACTGAGGACTTCTTATGAATTGTAACTCGTTTCAATTGCTTTGCAATTATGGAAACATATTATGAAGAAAGAAAACTTCAAACCAAGATAGGAAATAATTTAATTTTTCCTTGTTAACATACAGATAAACCGAAATATGATTATGATAACAAATGTTACAGTATCGGCTTCGAAAGAGTTGGAAAGAAATCAAATGAAACAAACTCTAAATCGATTTTAATATTATACTGCCTCTTCATATACATTTTGAAAGATTTGAATGTGAATGCATTAAGTTGTAAATTTAGTGATAGAACAAGTATATAAGTTACCTGTAACACTGAGAAACCTTCATGATATTGCATGCACAAGATTGGTATGTTGGCGCTCCTGCTGGAAGGAGTTAAGCGCAGAGGGAAAGAGAGACCTCAGAGTCCTTGGATAAATTTTCATATGGAAAATGAAACTATAATTTCGAGGAATCGCGTAATATACTGAGATGAAACGCTAAAACATCGCTTATCTCCACTTTCCACGTGTAGAGGGATGCCCAAATCAAACATTTATCACTTGAATAGTGCCTCGAAAGTCAAGAAAAATCTCCACAGTATAGGCTCAGATTTAAGAGTTAATGTAATAGTACAAATCAAACCAACTATGCTATGATCATAGCAGTAACGAATGCCACATAGTCAGTCTTTGTAAATATCAACCTAACAGAAATACATCAAAACAATAATTGAAATCACTGAAGTACAACAGAGTCGACATAACGATACAATACATTAAAAGGGAGAATATATGACAGGCAGTCTCGTGCTGGCCTCGAAATTATTCAAGATATTAAAACCCTAACTACTATATGAACAAACCTAAATAGTCAAGAAGTCTTATTTTTATTAGAATGATAGACATTTGAAAAGAGTTAGAACTTTAAAGGTACCCGTAATGAAGATGGAAACAAACAACAAGTTAGAAAAGTATTATAACATAAACATTTAAATGATAGGAACGTTCCCAAGTCGGTATACTTGATATATGAAAAAGGATTGACATATTTTGACAATAATGTTTTCATCATGTTCGAATTTCATATATATCATGATACTATTATATGATTGGGTTATACATATATATATATAGTCTCATGCATATTATAATATGGCATTATAATCTGGCATTACAGAGATTTGTAAACTAATATAAGAGTAATAATATTTTATTCTAAAGTAATTAATAAAATGTTTGATTATAAGGTAAGGGTTACCAAGGTAATTAAATTGAGTTATATTGAATGATTTTATGAAGAAATTCAATGAGAGAGATAGTTATCGCAAAGTTACAAAATGTAAACCAATACATAAAAAGTATAGTGTATGGAAAATATATATTAACTTAACTTGAGAAATTAGTATTGGTACAAAATGTAAAAAAAAAAAACTGGACATATGAATAGAAAAATAAAATAAAATTGTTGGGTAAGTGGAGAGACATTACACTACCACTGTGGTCGTGATAATTTCCTGGAATTTGTTAAACGTTACTCCTCGGGCAGTGACGTTAGAGAGGCTCCATAGAGCCCTAAAATTTACCATGAGGAGGACGACTCCTCGCATGTTTTGCAGAGAGGAAGAGAGGCAGAAGGAGGAGGATCACCCCTTGCCACATAAAATGAACCTCTTGCAGCTCAGGAAGATTATGGAGATGACACAAATTTCTGGATTATGGACTCAGAATGTACCTGGATTCACGTCCCAAATTTCGAATACTCGGTTGCTCCCATCCTCTGCGCACCGGTATCCAAGCCTCTGTGTCCACCCACCGCTAAAGAGGAAGCATCCGTGTTGGCCTATGCTTGTCCCATAGTGGATGAAGATCCAGACAACGATGATGAAGCTGAAGGCTAGTGACTGCGCAACAACTCAGCTCTTCCTATATTTTGGCCATGCTTTCTTTTATCACAAAAAATATTTTTTCACTAGTGCTACAACAGATTTTGTAATTTTATGTTTCATGTACTTTTCAAGCTACTTTCCTCCATGGAGGGAGCCACTTATCATTACGGAAAAGGATGGATTAGTTAAGCATAGCCAACCAACCCAACCCATAGAATATGTATTTTTTCCTTTTTCGAATTAATATAGATGAGCCTCATTTACCAAAAAAAAAAATTCAAGCTATCATGTGACTACTCGTCATCTACCACAAATTTTCGTCATAAAGGAATAAATCCTTCATTCGGAAGCCGTTTTTTTTAACTAGCCTAATTATTCAAGATCTTACCATTGGATTAGTTAGTATTAAGCTTTTGAGCTTTATTTTTAAAAAATGGAAAGTTCATGTCCAGTTATTCTTAACATCACCAATTATCTCCAATGGCTATCCTACATTTTAGAATTACTTAGAAATAAAGGGCTTTATAGAATAGCCCCAGGAGTAAAATCTAAACCTACCGATGAAGAAAAAAAGGCTAAATGGGAAAATAAACAACATCAAGCACGAGGGTTGATAGGAATGTTTATTGTTCAAGATCTTATATTTCATATCCAAGAAATGGACTCCCCTAATGAAGCTATGAAAAAGTTAAATATTTTTGTTGACATTAAAAATGTAAGCAGACCCACCAGCTTCAAAATGAGTTTTTTACCTTGGACCCCAATAATTTCTCTTCTATTGACGATTTATTTATGCAAATTCAAGACCCTTAGACTTCTCTTAGAAGGTTGTAAGGTAAGAAAGGAAGATGGAAGTATTATCTATTCCATTCTTGCTAAGTTAGGTCCCACATACTCTATATGTGTTTCCATGTTCCATTCCACTAAAGAAGACCTCATTTGTCAAAGAAAACATAAAAAGTACCCCTATTTTGATGCCTTTTGTGAATATTTGATAAGAGAATAGGAAAAACTCTTATAACTTGGTATTATTAATACTGGAAACTCTTCTAAGAAAGCCTTAGAAGCCCAGTAGCAACCATATCCAATTAATCCTAAGAAGAAAAATCCTAAAAAGAATGGTCCTGAACCAATAAAGGGTCGTAAGCAATCTCAACCACAAACTAAAAAAGAAACTCAAAAAGGTGATGAGGAAAATAAAAACAAAAGTAAGAGGACATATAGACATTGTAACTTAGTAAATCATGATGGGCACGTAGGGTGAAATTGTTTTAAGAATATGGAAGCCTTGGAAGCAGTAATGAAGAAGAACAACATACGTTTGGGGAACTCTTCAATGTTATATTTGGGAATGACACTTTCTGTATGTGGTTTTCAAACATCGAGATCTCATTATGCATTGAATGTATCTTATTCTTATCATTCTCATGAGTGGCTCATTGATTCTGGGGCCTCTTACCACACGGGAAAAAATAAAGCCATGTTTTCTTCTTTAAATGATTGTAACACCAAAACTATTTATCTTGGTGATGATCGATTGCTTAGTGTTGTAGATTACTGAACCTTCATCTAGATAATGGCCAGCTTAATTATGTATTATTTGTGCCTACCTTGTCATGCAACCTTCTATCTGTTTATCAGATAATTGATTCAAGTGAAGGCAAAATAGTAGAATTATCACCTCATGATGTTGTAATTAAGGAACTAAGAGATCCTAGACATATTTGAGCTATTTGGATGGTTTATGATTCCACAAAGTTATATAATTTTGAAAAATTTGGGTCATCATATCTTCCCTACATTTTTTTTTCTCATAATGATGAACAGAACAAATTTTGGCATGAGCGATTTGGTCACTTAAACTATAAATCTCTTCGAAATATATGTAAAGAAAATATGGTGACATGTCTTCCTATGGTATCTGGCCGAGATGGTGTTTGTTCTGGTTGTGTACTCAGAAAACATCATCAAAATATCTTTGACAAATGTGCCTCTTGGCATACTTCAACCCCTTTGTGGCATGTGCACAGTGATTTATGTGGTCCACTTCTAGTTTTTTCTTTCTCTCGCTACAAGTACTTATTAACTTCCATTGATGATGTTTCCAGAGGAACTTGGGTATACTTCTTAAAACTCAAGAGTGAAATTTTTAACATTTTCTTAGCCTCTAAGGCCTTTGTTGAGAAACAATATGGACATCACATTCTTAAGTTATGATCTAACAATGGAGTATATGTTAACAAGAAATTTATCAACTTTTCCACTGAGCAGGACATTCAATGGCAACGTAATGTTCCATATACTCCACAAAAAAATGTTGTAGCTGAAAGGAAGAATCATAATATAAAAGAAATGGCTAGTTTTATGCTTCCATCTAAAGGATTTAGTCTTAATTTTTTGGAAGAAGCAATTAAGTGTGAAAATTACGTAGAAAATTGCACTCCTACTATGGTTTTAAGGAATATCACTGTAGAAGAATCTTGGAGCTCAATCAAACTAGATATAAGCCACTTTGTTGTTTTTGGAAGTGAAGTGTAGGCCTATATTCCCGATGAGAATCATAAATCCTTACCACCTAAGAGTGAAAAACACATTTTTGTTGGATATTCTAAATATGTCAAATGATATATAATTATTCAACCCAAATCAAAAAATGTAATCATTAGAAGAGATGTAAAATTTGATGAAAATATATCAGCCTGTGAGCCTAGTTAGATGGGTGTGCCACCTTTGGCACACAAACCTTATTTGGAATATGTGCCACACCTCTCTATCTCTTCTACTTCTAACAACATTCCTTCTACTTCAGATGATGAATGAAAGGATGAAAATCCTTCTCCATCTCCTTAGGATCTTCCTTAATCTTCACAGCTTCCAAAAAGGGTCCACTCGTCTCGAGATGCAACAGGTTCTCTTAAAGGTGACATTGTAGATCAATGTTGTGCATGTTCTCAAGTTGAAAGAGGGTCTTCGTTATTGGCTTAAGTTCCAGATAATCATGATCCACATACCTTTGAAGAAGCTTCAGGTCATACATGTTCAGATGTAGCTATGACTGAAGAATATTTTTCCTTATTGACAAACGATACTTGGGATCTTGTTCCTCTTCCAAAGGGAAGAAAACTTGTCAGATGCAAATGGGTTTACAGAAAAAGTTTGGACTATACGGAAAAGTGGATAAACATAAATATCATCTTGTTTCCAAAGGATTTTCACAAGTTCAAGGAATTTACCATACTGAAACATTCTCCCCTATTGGAAAAATGAATTATATCCACCTTGCTCTTTCCCTTTCTACCTCCTTTACATGGGAAGTCCAATAGATGGATGTTAAATCTTCATTCTTACATGGGGACTTGCACGAGGAAATCTACATGGAGCAACCCCCTATCTTTATCCAAAACAACCCTAGCCTTTTTTTCACCTTAGGAAGTCTCTCTTTGGTCTCAAACAAGCCCCTTAGGCTTGTTGTGCCAAAATGTGTAGATTTCTCTTAGAAAATGGATTTTGTAGATGTCATTCTGACAACGCTATCTATAACAATAAAGTGGGTAAGTCCTTTATCATCCTTATTCTTTATGTTGATGATGATATCTTTACGGGTAGTGATACCAACCATATAAACCATTCGAAGTCTTACCTCAAAATGAACTTTGGAATGACCAACTTGGGACACTTGCATTATTTCCTTTGCCTTCAAGTCTTGCAATCCAAGGAAGGTATTACCCTTTCTGAGTCCAAGTATGCCTGTGATCTTCTACACCACTTTCACATGGAAGACTGTAAGCCAAATCCTTCTCCTTTTTAGTCTAGAGTCAATATTTCAATCACTTGTACTTCCCCTGAAGTTGATGCTACCTTACATCGTTAGGTCTAATACTTTTGTGATTCATAATCAATATGAATGTCTTATGTACATTCGTCTGAAAGACATGGATCTTCATTTAATGGTGATTTATTTATTCAGTTTTAATGGTAAGCATGAATCTTCCTACTCCAGCAGAATCTATGGTCCTTTCCAATTGTGTAGGCATGGCCTCTAAATCTTCACCAGAATCTATTCCTGTCAGCAATTATGTCTCTTCTCCTTCAAGCTCGGAGTATCTCTTAGGTAGTGTGGACATTACGAGTTCGGCTTAACCTTCAACAACGGTAGAAGGTGAGAAAATCTTGGACCTAGGTTGTGGAACGGATGCACAACATACTAGGATTCCAACCCTTCTACATCCTTATTACCCTCTCCCCTCCGTTGGTTTCCTCGAATTCGAGTTTTATCTCTACAGCCATCAACCGAGCCTCGTTTTTGAGTTCTAGTTCTTGGAAGAGGCATACTGATAACAATATCTCTGCTCTTGGTTCGAGGGATGATCTCTCCTTTAATGGTAAGTTTCAGATCTCCAATTTTGTTATCATCAATTCACATAACAATATGAATCTAATTAAAGCTCAATTTTATAACAGAAATTTATATATCAAGAAAAGTAGCATTATTAATAATAATATTTTCAATAATTATAATATTATGAATTCTAATATTAACATAAATATTAATAATAACGCTATACGGGAAAAAAAATAAGGCTCATTGTACTATTAATAATATTAATATTTATAAAAATGATTATAATAATGAAAGCAAGCTTTCAGTTAATAGGGAGAACTCTATTAATAATAAGTATGATCCTAACAATAATTATAATATTAAAAGGTATAATAAAAATGTAATCAACCAATTTCGTTTATCCTTTTATTGTTTGGTATTTTGTCTCCTTAATAGAGGGCTTAATTTTTCCCTTGCCCCAAAGAATATACCCTTGGATGACATTTTTTGTAACATCAGATATGGCATTCAGGATCTCCCTGATAATGTTAAGGAGACCATTTGGCATGACTGCTCCATTAATCTTAGGAAGTCTAAGCCTCCCAAAAGGAAGTTGAGTAAGCCTAAATTTATCGTCCTTAAATCCCTAAGGGACAACCCAAACATTGTCATCCTAAAGGGAGACAAGGGATGGGCCATAGTCATTATGGATAGATTTCAATATCTCAGCAAGATGGTTGACCATCTGTCCAATAGTGTTAGTTATGCTAAGCTTCAAAAAAATTCCTCTTAAATTGGTTTGTAAGGATCTTTCCCTTGCCATTAAGTCAGATTATTTCCTTAATCCTCTCTCTAGGAAGCTCATTGAGAGCAATCCCTTACCCTATGGATCCATGGTATCACAAAGATTCATAAGACCGGGGCCGCATTAAGACCTATTTTTAATAGAATAGGTGGTCCCTCTTATCATCTGGCTAAATTCCTAGCCCAAAATCTTAAACCCCTTGTGGGTCAAGCTGAATCCTTTGTTAAGGACTCGAATTCCTTTATCAAGGAGTGGAAGAAAATCAAGTTGGAGCCTGGTGAGCTATTAGTCAGCTTTGATGTTGTGTAATTTTTCACCAAAATCGCCATGCAGGAAGCCTGTTGATGTCATTAAAGGGATATCTGACCAAGACACCTCTAAATTAGTTAGCCTTTGCCTCACCTTGACTTTCTTCAGTTTCCAAGGTTAGTTTTATAAGAAACTTGTGGCATTTCGATGGGTTCCCTTCTTTCCCGGATTGTTGCTAACTTGTTTATGGAGGATTTTGAATCAAAGGCTGTAGCCTCTACTAAATTTGTCCCAAGGAAGTGGAATATTTTTATGAATGATAATTGGGTCATCTGGCCCCATGGTCATGAGAAATTAGATATGTTCCTTGGGCACCTGGAATCGTTGTTTGATTCCATAAAATTCACAATGGAAGTGGAGGTTGATGGCATGCCTCCCCTTCTTAGATATGGTTCACTCTAGAAATGAGGATAGTATCATTTCTCACCAAGCATTCACAAGAATAATCACACGCAATAGTACCTCCATGCTGGTTCCCATAATTTTTGTGCTCAGAAATTTTGTGTTCTGTGTACTCTTGCGACTCGTACTCTTAGAATATCTGATGACATCCACTTTGATTCAGAGAAATCCCATATTCTTGAAGTTTTTAAAAATAATGATTATATTATATCTCAAGGTCTTAAAACCTTTCTTAAGTCATATAAATGGTTGAGTGGAAACTCTACCAAGGTGGATTGTACTTCCAAGGTCCATCTCTCATTTATTTGAGGGACAACAGATAAAATTTCCAATGTCCTTAGAAGAAATAATGTCTCTTCTTCTTTCAAACCTCTATGTACTATTAGAAATTGGCTTGGGTGTGTTAAGGACCCTATTTACCCTAAGGACATGAAATGAGTTTAAATTATTCCTTGCTCATAGGGAACTCACTATATTGTAGAAACATGTTGATCCATTAGATAAAGAATATGAGAGCATGTTGTGGAAATTAGGAACAATCCGAGAGCATGTGCAAAGTGATTTATGTGGTCCACTTCCAGTTGTTTCTTTCTATGGCTACATGTTCTTCTTAACTTTCATTGATGATGTTTCTAGATGCACTTTGTTATACTTCTTAAAACTCAAGAGTGCAGTTTTTAACATGTTCTTGGTCTTAAGGCCTTTGTTGAGAAACAATCTGGACATCACATTCTTAAGTTAAGATCTGAAAATGGAGGAGAATATGTTAAAAATAAATTATCAACTCTCCCACTGAGCATGGAAATCAATTGCAACATATTGTTCCATATACTCCATAATAAAGTGGTGTAACTGAAAGGAAGAATCTCACTCTAAAATAAATGGCTAATTGTACGCTTCAATCTAAAGGAATTAGTCTTGATTTTTGGGCATAAGCAATTAAGTGTTAAAATTGCACAGTAAATCACACTCTACTAAGGTTTTAGGGAACATCACTCCAAAGGAAGCCTGGAGCTCAATCAAACTAGATGTAATTCACTTTGATGTAAGTCCTTAAGCATCCTTGTTCTTTATTATTTTGATCTTATCCTTAATAGTAGTGATCCCAACCATATAAACCATGTGAAGTCTAGTCTCAAAACTAAGTTTGAAATGACAGACTTGGGACACTTGCATTACTTCCTTGGTCTTCAAGTCCTGCAATCCAAAGAAGGTATTACCCTTTCTAAGTCCACGTATGTCTGTGATATTATATGCCACTTTTACATGGAAGACTGTAAGGAAACCTCTTTTTCTTTTCAGTCTGGAGTCAAGATTTCACTCACTTGTACTTCCCCTAATGTTGATGCTACCTGATACCATAAACTTGTTGGTAAAAGTTTGTATCTAACCCATACTCTTCCTGACCTTTCATTTATCATTGGTCTTGTTGCTCGAATTATGTGCAAACCTTATGAAAGTCACTGGAAAGACGCTAGGAGAATACTTCAATATCTTCAAGGTATAGTTCAGTTCGGGATTCATTACAGTTCAGGAGCATGTCCATTGTTGGTTGGTTTCATAGATTCCTATTGGGCTGGTGACCCTAATGATCGAAATTATATTACAGGTTATGTATTCACTCTTGCTTCAAGGTCTTTTACATGGTCTTGTAAGAAGAAAAGTTCCACGTCTCTTTCTTCAGTAGAAGAAGAGTATCGTGGTGTTCTTGAAGCCAGAAAGGAAGCCTTATGGCTTCCTCAGATCTTGTCTAAATTCAATCTTTAGGAACAACATACAACTACACTTTGGTGTGATAATCAGAGTACCATTCATCTATGCAAATATCCAGTTTAGCATTAGTGCATGAAACACATTGAGCTACACATACACTTCATCAGAAAGCTCATTCATGATCATGTTCTTGAGGTGAACTATTGTTAAATCAATGATGAATTTGTTGATATATTTAAAAGGCTCCCAAAGAATCGAAGTTTACCAAACTTCAATCTATGCTTGGATTTCAAGAAATTTATCATTAAGGGGGGATAGGCTCTAATGCCTCCTTCCCTCCCCTATTGTATCACCTTTGTAAATCCTTCAAACCTATCCCAAGTTCTTCTTACACATTGGAAATAGTGAAGTATAACTTGGTATAAGGTAGAGTTAGGTAAAGTGTGTTTATCTACTATGTAGTTTTCTAACTTATAATATGATGGTCAAAATATATAGTGAACCGACGGTTCATTCTCTCCTCGATATTACCGACACTTGATCCGTGGCTTAAAACCTGATTGGTCTGTGATCTCTATTTAAAGAGAATGGAGAATCATTTGTCTGGTGACCATTTATGATAGAAGATTGTGTAAATTTTATTTCTTCATATTAATAAATTTCCTGAAGTGGCGACATTGGCTTAGGCCATGGATTGTTCCCACCTTGGAGGGTTTTAACCACGTCAAATATTGGTGTATTGATCTGTGATCTGTTTTTGAGCCATGACCTTTGGTGTTCGATCTAAGGAACTTACCCTATAAATTCCTACATCTTATAGGTGGATGAGGACTAACATTATCTCTATATTGCATAGACCCATGACCCATCTACTAAGATTTTCCTATGTAAAAGTACTTGACATGGAGTCTCAACCTGATCAATGCCCATAATTTTGTCAATAAATATAAATATACCTCCATATTATTAAAATGAGGTTTATAAAAAATGATGAACCACCAATTCATCCAACATCCTTGGAATGCTTGGTAGGCGCATCAATTCATAAAAATTCATAATGTATTCTTTTTTTACAAGTATTTGTTGGTTATTTCTTGGGTCAACTAATAATAATAGAAATCCTTTTTTATATATTTCTAAATTGTCTAAATTTTCTTTTATTTAGACTAATTTTATAGTATTCCAATACCCTATATATGTAATAGAAAATATAAGTTAATAGCCACTAGACATTATAAATCGATGATACAATTAAATTTAGCAAACTCTCTAAAGAGAACCATAACGACTCTAGCCATTTTTTAGATATGTATGAATGTAATTAATCTAATCAAGGATGCATCAATTTCGGAATTGTAATTTCTTTGTTCTAGGTGGGAGTTTGGTATTTTTGAATTGAGGATTAAATTCTCATTATGCTTCATGGTAACAAAGTTTAATACAATTCAATAAAGTGATTGTATTTAGGTGATCATTTAAATTATTTTCTAATTTGAAACCAATTTTTCAGGAAATAAATAAATTAATTAAATAAAAAAAAAATTCCATTATAATGCATATCCAGAAGTTTTACGTAAAATATGTACTCTTTTTAAGATTGAGTTATTTCTATAAAACATCTCTATAATCCGGTTATTTAGATTAGATCCCTTTAAGATATGATTTTCTTTGAAAGTTATTTCGTTTTTTTTTTCCAAATATATATATAAAAATATACATGAAAAAATAAATTCTATCATATATTATGTCCTTCGAAATTATGAAAGAAATATACTTCTATTTAATATTGTTTAATATTGATTTCGAAATATACTTATATTGAATAATCTTCAATATTTTATGACAAGGTTTTCCATGTTCCATCAACATATATTGTTTTGTGCAGAACTCTTTGGGATGTTTATTTAAAGATGCAATAATTATGTAGAAAAGTTTTTGAGTGTTCAATGAAACTCTATGAAGTCATTGAGGAAGGTCATGAAATGGAGTTTGAGGTTTACATTATTAAAATTTTATGTAGGTTCATTTTACATTTTCTATTACATAATTTAAGGATTTTTTTTGTTTTCTTAACGTTTTGAGAAGCTCAATTATTTTTATATAAAAAAATTGTATAGTTTGAAATGTGAGAAATAGTTTGCACCTAATATATATATATATATATATATATATATATATATAGATATATATATAATTTAAATCAAATTTTTGAATGTGTAAATAGATATAATATCTTGAAAATATCTTGAGTTTTCTTTGGCACTAGGATTATGTAGAATAGATACAATATCATGAAAATATCCTAAGTTTTCTTTAACATTAGGATTATGTAGACTACATTACTTAAATTGCAATTTCAACAAAAATTTTCAAAAATTCACCTTTAAATATGATTGAAAAATAATAAAAATCTAAAACAGTAAGACAAATCGAAATGTTTCATAATGTTCTAAAAATCAGATTTACTATTTTAATTTGTTTATATAAGATTTACACATGCATAAATAACATTGAAATATTTTACTTATTATTGACATCAAAATATTTTATTTATGGAGTAAATTGTCCATATTAAAGTATTTTCTTGTAATATATATATATATATATATATATATATATATATATATATATACATACATGTTAATATTACCTAACATTCGATAGTGAAATGTTTTATTTATGAGCCATAATGAATATTTTTATTATTATTAATATTTTTTAAATATTACGTATCAATTTTATACCAGTACAACCACATTATTAAATGTGGTTGAAGTACGTCGATAAATGTTAATGGTATAAATTCAATACCCAGAATAATATCAATATTGATAAAATAATGTCACAAAAATAACATTATAAAATAATTATTACATTATAAAATATTAATTAATAATAATAATAATAATAATGAAACCTATGGATTATTTATTAATAATAATAACAATATTATTATAATAATAAACCTAAGAGATTAATATTATAAACCCTAAGGATTAAAAACACAATGGACTGATATTATTAACCCTAGGGATTATAAATCTAAGGGTTTATTATTATAATCCCAACTATTTAAGAAACATAAAGGATTATTATTATAAACCAAAGGGATTTATAAACCCTCATTTTGTAATGTTGAGATGTGATATTAAATAAACTATAATGTAATGTAACATTGTTACAATGAGTATCAGATTGATTGTTATCTTGCAGTAATGTTTGTCACAATGGTTCAACATGTTAGTCATGTTGACAATTGTTGACTATTGTAACACCCCTAGTTTTATGTTTTTCAAGTTAGACATTTGAACTTCAGTCCAAAGGAGAGTGGACCCCAATGGGTAATTATTGTGTGGATGTATTAAATTAATTATCTATGAAAAATAAATAAAATATTTTTTGTGCATTATGACCAAATGAGGTTTTGAGATCACTTGCCTAATCCATGAGTTATGGAAAGAGGCTAAGACTTTCCCCAAAAAAAACTTTCAAAAACCTTGAAAGAATTTAATTCTAATTTATATTTTTGAGGAAAAAACTAAATTTCCCCAATGATGAGCAAGGTATTTGAGAAGAGGTAAAAAAATAGAAAAGCAAAAAGCAGCTTTAAAGTCCCTAAATAAGGAAATTCTAGGAAAACAGGAATAAAAGCATCCTGAAATTCTGGACACACAATTAGAAACATGCTTTGGGGAGAGCATAAGCTTAAATAAGCTACTCCAGAACATATGGGGGTTGGTCTGTTCTGGGAGAGGATCTCAGCTCGGGAGTGAGTTCTGGAGACAGAGGAACTCTAAGGTTGGGAGGACTGGTCATCAACATAAGTGGTATGCTCACTAATTTTATGAATGGTTAAAATAAATACTGTTGTATAATATTGATAAATGTTGTAGCTTTTATTTTGAATTAAGTTTCTGAGATTTGTTATTCTTTACATTTAACAGAATTAAATAGAAGGAAATAAATATTCTAAATTTTTGTATAATAATAGTAGTAAATTTTAGGGAATACTATCAACCAGAATCTCTAAACCATAGCCTGGTTTAAATCTGGATATATTAAAATAATTCCCTAGAATAATTAAAGTGTAACTTTAATCTGCTTCTATAAGGCAATAGTTATATGAACATAAAGATATAGATTTTCTATATTAATAGCTAAATGCCATGATAATTTAAACTTTGTATACATATGCAAAGAGGAATTTAATCCAGAATCAAGAAAAGATTTAGTTCAAATAAACTGTAAGTTAAATCAGGAAAGAGTATTGTTCTGTTGAATAAATATAACAATATAAAAATAATTCTACTGCATCATATGATATGTTGGCATGAAAAATACAAATTCTATTGAGAATGGAAATAACTAAAAGTTGTAAGTAAAAGACAGATATATCAATGGTATTAAATCATTACTGTACTCTCTTATCTGAACAATCAAGGTACTTTACTTGCAATCAGAGTGAACAGAAAAATTTTAATCCTCTGAAATATATGTTATATTTTATCAAAAAAAAATATACCATAAATTACACCAGATTACAGAGAATCTATAGAGGAAGAAAATGTGGGAATCAGTTTAATTAAGTTAGCTTATAACTCTAGGTATGATATCTCTATATCATTCATTGTTAAAGTGAAAACTGGAACATTTATTAAATAGGAATAGAAAAATGTTAACCATATCGATATGTTGTAATTATGAGTTAACTTTTCTGTAAATTATCAATTTTTCCTAAAGGATTTATAAATAGTTTTATTATCTAAATTGAAATTTTACAATAAGAGAGATATAATGGAGGACTAGTAGTACTTATAATAGTGACTAGAGGAAAATACATTCTTCAAATAACTATATATTATTATCCACAAGTATAGTATGAAAATGATGATAAATTGTGAGGTGAAGTATAATAAAATGAAATAAATAAAATAATTCCACTGGAATGCATTTCATGTAACTATCAGTTAGGTAAATATATATTTTAAACCTAGAAAAATTTATTAGTCAAACAAAAATAGTACCCTACTGTTAAAAAGAAGTTTGCCCCTCACTGTAAGACGAGAGGTCTTAAACAAGCATACTATACATTCTAACAATAATTAAAATTATTACAGAAGAGTTACGGTGGAAAAATTCTCACACCATAATATTCTAAAAGGAAAAATGATATAGTAAAAGGTTCTCATTAAAATTCAAGAGAGAGGACTAAGATCCTCGGATTATAAATTCGATCTATAAAAAACTTTAGCAACTGAAGAAATGTTTAATTGGAAACACATAAATGCTCCTTGGTTATCCATGACCAACCTAGATTACAAGCTGAGAGCAATGGTAAGACTTGAGTCTGAATTCTCAGGATAAAACAAAAATTTTAAAAGTGTAAGCGAAGATTTGACGTCTTCATTACCTGCAACAGATCAATAATAGAAGTTTAACATCAGTTTTAAATCGATATAATTAAATTAAAAGGTATAATAAAAAATTTTAATGAGTACTCGAAATATCAACCCTCATTACCTCAATAAAAATATGTTGCAAAATCCTTCACGATTATCTCAAGATCTGCATAGAGACGTGCATCAAATGATGAGTTTCGTTATAAGTCTATATATATATATTCAATATGAAATTTCATCAAACTTCTGCAGTCAAATTAAACCCTTACCAAGGTATACATTCAAGCCGTGAGGTATAACACAGATCGAAGCCATACGAAGAACCATGGAGGATGTTCTACGCTACATAGCGAAAGAAAAGAGAAATTCAACCAATGATATTTTATACATATTTTCTAATTAACGAACTTGGGAGATAAATTGATAACCAAAAGAGTGCAGTGACATTCATACCAGGATTCTTAGAAAAAAATTATCATAATATTTAACAAAGATTGAAGTCATGATTTTCCTACATGTAGAGAGGTCGAATCATTCCATAAAACTCCGAAAACCTTTGAAGCCAAGTTATATAGGTTCCTTTCATTCAGAAGAGGAAGCGATCCGTTGAATCAAAGAACTTGACAAATAAATGAAATCAACTCATAAAGTCAACAATATATACCCCAACGCCATCCAAAACCCTAGTAAATAGACACCTTACAAGTGGCATTATTTGAACGGTGCATATAATAAAACTAGGGTTCGATGGGAGGAAATCAACGTTATCCAATCCATAGTAGAAGAGTTAATGAGCCAATGGGTTCACAATATGTGATAACCCTAAAAGTATTGAGAAGATCTCGAGGAGATCAAATAAAATTGGAATTGAAGTTGAACAAGTACTATAATAGATGGGGTGTACACGTAAATGAAATACAATCACCAGAGAAATTAAAGAGGTTAAGTAATAACCATTAACCAACTTCCACGCACCATAATTGGTATTGGATACAAATATTTTATATTCCGCATAAATTCCAACAAATTAAATGTCAAGGACATTGAGCCGTAAAGCAGGATCAAGTGGATTATGATATTCACCATAAAAAAATTAACGTATAACAAGGTTAAAGGATCATGTAATATGATAGTTATATCAAAATCGAAATATGTATGTGGAGAATTACGTTGGTATAAAATTCAATAATAACTTTTATGATACAAGGTGACATTATAAGTTGAATAAAATTATCACGTTAGAAGATGTGAAAACCTTTGGGAAGTGGAAAAATCATATAGAGTAATATAATTATATTAATGGTTATTTTATTAATAAGTACAAAAAAATAATTATAGGCATGAGAGAATATGAACAAAAATTTATTGAGTATATATTCCTAGGTTGGGTATATGATAATAGGAAGGATCATAGCCATTATAATACGAGAAGAAGTGAAAGTGTATATTGAACTATATATAGAAAGGTTAATAATAGACAAATTTTTAAACTTATATTTAGTAGAGGTATATTAAATATAAAGTTGTAAGTGGTCTTCTTAAATAACTATTAATAGTTAACAGAGAAGAACTAACTTTCAGGAAGGATACTATTTAAAATGAAAAGAAATTTAGACCTATGAGACAACATAATAGAAAAAAGAAATTTGGATGGTATTGAGGAACATTACAACTATGATGCCCATGATTTGAAATGCTAACATGAAGAGAGTCTAGGAGATTTGGGGGGGGGGGGGGATTGAACAACTTATGATCTAAGAATAGGAAATCTTGAACCAAGACTATAAGTTGTAGGAGACTTCGAGGGAGAATGACTCTGATGATGCTCTTCGATTTTTGGATTAATATCTGGTTCCATTAATAGTCATATGGCACTCCTTCTAGCGCAAGAAATTTTGAAGGCCACGAAAATTGGTGCAACAACATCACGTAAAACCACCTGGTCGAGGACTTACAAACCATACCTTTCCTATTTGGAATGGTGGGTTCAATCGGATTTATGGGAACAGTTTCCTAGGTAAATATAATTGGGTGAATCGATGGATTTATAACTATCTATAAGTTGGTAGATGGGAGTAATAGAATGATTTCAGTAAATAAAATGTCTATCTATATGTATCCTAAGATGAAATATATATTCTTTGTGCAATTTATAAAGATGATATTATAGTAGATGCAAACAAATATTATACAAAAAATAAGGGGTATGAAAATGATTTGAAATAGTTAATTTAATTAAATAGTTAATTAAATAAATTCGATAAGGCTATATTGCAATTCTCTAATGCATCTATTGAATATGTACCAAAAGATAACCATGTAATATGTTCAAAAGTGAGTTATTTCCCGACTTTTTTCAAATAGATACATGAAACAAAACATCATAAAAATTAACGACTTCTCATTTCTAACAAAAATATAACATATAGGATAAAAGTAAAATGTATATGCTCACTCTACTCATTCAAGAAAAAGTACTTGGTCTAACCCTTTCTATTAAGAAAACTTCAAGAGAACAAAAGTGTGACTTCTATAAAGTTTTTCTATCAAAATTTCAGGAACCAGTATTAAAAGACACGAAGGGGTCTAAATAATAATAAAAAAATTATTAAAATAGTTATGACAATAAAAGTTGAGGAAGTTTAAACAACTCTCCTTAAACTAAGTGAAAATTAAACAGAAACATAATTTAAAGCGGTGACTTGATTGATGGTTGTCCTGATGTCTCATCAGTCATTCGTTCCTTCAGGTGAAGGATGTTAAGAATAGGATTAACCTTGGGAGGTTGGCTTGACCTGATGCATAGCTGTCTAGTGAGAAAAACATCAAAAAGTGGAGGCAAGGTGTAGTAGGATATATCTGTAGGACATCGCAACATAACCCATTGGCTATGTGGCTTTACCAAATATCTCCAATACTTATCCCAATCAATTTTTTCCGAATTTCTGATGTGTTCCTCTTTGGCCTTTGAAACTTCTTGCCCTTTTCTTGTCAAGACTTTGACAATAGGAAGTGAACCAGGAGGACATCTATCAATAAGGTTTGCATCGATGATATTCTCATAGACACTTTCCACAATGTTAGTAGCCACATATTTTTCCTTGAAAATGGCTATTTCAGCATGTTTCAACTATTTGTCTTGGTGATTAAATAATATTTCCATTTTTTAGTGCTCAATCCTGGGCAGGATGGCCTTTAGACTGTCTGTAGAATCCTTCCAGGTGACATACTATGAAACCTTATCATCAATCTCATCAAAAATGATCCTCTGGTCTCATATTTGATTAATGAGTGAATTTATTTTCTCACACAATTCATGGAGATTTGATAACTTTTGAAAAAAAATAACTTATTGTTTTGCCAATAGGTTATTTAGTTCCAAGGCCTATTTTATAAATTAATTTATCTTTGCATTATCTTTCAGTTTGTCTGGAGAAACCTGAAATTGATGAATTTGAGTGTCCTTTGAGCTAATTTAATTTTGGTGTTGAATCATCAATTGGTCCATGCTCACTTGGAGCTGCATTACCTATACCTATAAATGTTGGTTTACATTTTTCTTCTCTGTATGTAGGTCATGTTCTAATTGGATGATACTTTCATCTTTTTCTTTCATCAATTGTTGCACCTTAGAAGCTTTATCTATATCTGGGTATGCATAAGCTCCTTTGAACTGGGTCAGACAAGTTAGATCCTATGAAGGATCTACCCATGAATCTTTCCAGACAACTTCAAATGAGACATCTCCTCAGAAAATGAGTTGAGATGTCTCTATTCTCCTTCGCTTATTTGTCTAGTCATAACTGCTACATGTTTAGGAATGTAGAATATATATAGAGGACGAATTTCCTCAACCTTAAGTACAATTTCTATAGTGGGGAAGGCTGAGGTGAATTCCACTTTCTCTGTGCTTACTAATTTTTCATAGGGCCCAGGAGTGAATGAATCCTCACTTTTAGTTTGAGGTATTTTCACAATCTATTGATGACCAGTAATTATAATTGTTGGTCTCCCTATATTTTTTCATTAAACTCCTTCTAATCATCATTGAGATTACTTGGGAAACCTAATTCCATGGTTTGAAATTTGTGTAACAACTCCAACTAACCCAAAACTTTTTTTTATACTAATTCTGGTCATGATTAGTGTTCTATTCTGACATAGTCGTCATTGATTATTTTTAACAAGAATAGTGCAACTCCAAGACTATTTTTGTTTTATTTATTTCACGTCCTCAACCTCTCTCTTGGCTTATATTTTTCATGGTTTAAATTGAATATCTTAGGTTGATTTATCTAATAACCTCATTAAACTAAATATCCACACTTATTTTACACTAACATGAATCCTCTTATTTGGATTATTATACATTTTTACCATATGTATTTTATCCTAATTCTACCTCCGTTTTATTATTATTCCTCTTAATAATGTCATGAATTACCATTGTTATAACATTATCATAGACCTGCATAATATTTTGTTAAAGTTATAAATTTCTACTTATAAGTTTTCCACCTATTATTACTGCTATCCAAATAATAAATATCACCCTACCATATATTATATTACTCGTTGGTGGTATAAGCACTTTATATATATTACTACATATCCCACCTCATGACTTTTCATTTAATGTATATACTACCCAAAAATACATATAACCCAACCTAATGATAAAGGCATGTATCTCAATGTATCTAAACTTAAGGTTCCCACCACCTACATTTAATATATATGAAACTATCTGAATCTAGTCATATTTTTCAATTTGAATTATCATAGTAACAATTAAGTTTAGTTCATTTGCATGACATTAATAATTCGATCTATGAACAATGACATTGTACCCATTCTGTATTAACTATCCCTTTTGTTTCCATAAACCATTTAATGACAGTACGTGATCACCTACATATCACATTGCTTCAGTCCTTACAAGGATACCTTATGATGGTGATGAACGAAAAATATTTATTGATATTTATTGATTTGTTGAATGAATTTTATTAGGGTTTCATAGTTTCATGTGGTTTTTCATTTGCCCTTTTTTCCATTTTGAGAGATCAGTGCATAGAGATATACCTATGTGGTGTTTTTACAATGGATTTCTAAGAGATTGACAAGCCTATTACTGTTATGCCATCTGTCTTCCTATTCTCGTGCTCTGCAAACTTCAGTCGAAGGCTAAATTTTCATTTCTTCTTCCAAACCAACGTTTTCAATATTTACTGTGTTTATTTTTCCACCTTTCTCTTATTTCATTTTATCTCTTGTGAGAATTTCCATTTCGTTCATGATTTTAATTTTAATTTGAATTATTTGTAATAGATTTTAATTTATTATTGAACTCCTTCAAAAACCCCTTCATCTTCAACGTATTCCTCATGATTGGAACGGCGAGGTAAGTCATTTACTCTATCATACATTCTCGAGTGTTTTTCCATTATACATTTTTTCATAAATTCAAACCCTATGATTTTACTTATCATTCCTCATTTTATTCGATGATTTCACATCCCACAAATTCCCCAATTCATATTTTTTCTTGCTATAAGGTAAATTTGATATTACACATTTATTTGAGGCCATTTTGTTTACATATGGGGGTTTCTACTTCCACTAGTTTTCTCCATTAACTGTGTTTTCTTATTATGTCTTTCTTTCGAATAAATTGAAGAGTTTATCATTTTTACATTTAGTAGAATTATTACATTCTAATTACAGTGACTTTGCCTTCGAAATTAATATACGTTTTATTTTCCCTTATGGAATTGGAATTTCTCCCAAATTTTGATTCTGGATTTTTCAAAGAATTTCTATTACAATTTTTCATTCATTATTTAATGATTTATTGTACCCAATTTTTTTATTTCTATATTAGATCTAAATAGAACCAATTTGTATAAATTTTCCTCATTGTAGATGTAGTTTATATATCTATGTTGTATAAGTTCTTGTTACGAACTTTATGATTTTATTTTTGTCTATATATTATTTATTTCGGTTCACCTGACAATGTAGTTCCTTCTCGCATTAAGAATACTCTTTCGTGCTTTCACAACCAAAGGACCAATTATTCTCTCTGTCATGGTAAGTGATACTATTCTTACTAATCATGTAATTAAATTTTGTATTTTAATTCGTAAATGGGTTTTTAGAATGGATATATACCTTTAAATTTGTTCAGTGTCGTTTTAGGATTTACCTCTATGATTTCTCAATAATTTATTTTGGACAGAGATACCCAAATAAAATTTTATGTAAAATATTTTTATGACTTTCAACAACTTCCATTTCTTTGGGTCTCTCGTAGATTATGTAATTTAATTACATATTAAGTAATTTCCCCACTTCAATCCTTAATTTGGATTTTCATTCATTTCATATACTTCTTAGGATTACAAATTTCCTTTTAATTTTAAATGTTATATGTATCATTTATGTTATTTATTCAACCATTTATTTACTCTTTTATTCCTCTCCATAAAAGAGAATTGGTACAATTGTATATGTTTTTGTGCAAATATATACATAATTTATAAGTATTTTTATGATATTCAGGTTATCTTTGTATAATAATATTTTGTCAATTTTAATTTATTCCCAAATTCTGAAATTAATTCATCTCTAATTATATTTCAAAAATTTATTTTTATCATAATACTTTGTATAATTAGAATAACTCAATGTAAAACTAATACTTCCAAAATTTAATTATGAAACTTATTTTATAATAATTTTCCTTCTGCAACTAATTTGGGAATTCTCTTCCCACATTATCATGCTCTTTCACAACTCTGTATAATACATATTCACTTCAAGACACCTCTTCCCTCATGTGAGAAATGATATTTTCCCATTTTTGTATTACTTAGTGTCACATATTTAAATATATTCTTTTCTGTCCATTTGTACTTACAGTTTCTTTTATCATATGTACATGAAGAAAGCTTTGAGTATGAGGACAATTTCATAGGTATTATTATTACCATGTATTTTCTAAAATTTTCCTTTCATTTTTGTATGTAATATTTCTAACTTTGATCACATTCTTTGTTTCAGGTTTTTCCGATTATTTTCATTTTTTGATAAAATTCTTCGCGACCAACGGCTAGAGTTCCTGACTGTCAATTTCATCCTATTTCAGCTCAGTCATTAGAGAAATGGAAGTTCTTCCACAATTTTGTCCACTCGGCATAATTCATCTTCATAAATTGTATTTTAAATTTATATGGTGACCCCGATGAAATTGTAAACAACCTTTTGTATAATGGATTTATTATTTAAGGTTGATAGGATTATTTCATCGTCATCTCGACTAGAAGATTTTATTGAAAATGATTGCCACATGTACAAAAGTATTATAATACAATTACTTACTTTTTTTTATTACATGTTTGCAAATATGTGACTGAATCATTCTATGGATAGAAATGTATAATGATTTCTATATGACAACATATATATTTCTGTTTCTAATTTCAATTCGAATTGTATATTCATAATTCAGATATGTAATACCAAACATGTTGTATATCTAGATTATATTCTATTTATAATTTCATATCTAATTCATATTTCCTGATATTACTATAGATGAATTATATTTAGTTTCATAGTACATGTGCTGGAACTTTTTCAGTGAAATTTCAGATATTTTGTTTGACAAAAACCATAGATTTAGGCCCTAATAAAGGGTTTAGAGATTCCGTCTGTTTGTCCCTAAAATTAAATTAAGTCTATGTAACATCACAAAAGGATTAATTGTATTCACATATAGTTAATCTCTGCGAAATACATATCACACTTAAATTTTCTAAACTAAACACTATACTATACACATAATTTCTATAATTTAATCTACATAAATTCATGTCATAATTTAAAAAATAAATTTTTTTCTACATTCCATTCTAGAATTAAATAACTTATAAAAATAATGTAAACATAAAAACTTCATAGAAAATTCGTACCACTATGATAAATACTATTTACCTCCCGACTTTGAGCTTATTCCATAGCTCTCCCCAGAGCAGAGACCAATTATTCATTAGCGTAGACAACCCCTTTTTGATACTAGGAATAACTTATTTAAACTTGCTTTCCCGCATCATGTTTCTGTAACTGTACCCCATTGTTTTGGGATGTTGTTTCCCTTAGCCCGGGCTTTACCTTTTTTTCCACAAAAGCTCCTTTTAAAACTATATTTTCCTCTTTCTAGTTTTATTCTTACCCTTCTCAGTAAATTTCCACTTTACTACGGTTTTTATTATATTATTTTCTCCCATCAAATAATTTTAATTTTATTTTATTTTTCTCCAAGGATTTCTGGAGAATTTTTGGAAAGTCTTAGGATTCTAGTCTGTCCTCATGGATTTGAATTCCTGGTCTCAAATTTACTCTTAATAAAATTTCACATTCATTTATTAATTTCCAAAAGAGTATGTCAACATAGAGTTATTTCTTAGGTCCAATTAAGCTGTAGGTTTGTTAAGTATCCATAAAAGCTGAAAAAAATAGATATTACATAGTCCCCCACTAAAAAAAAGCATCATCCTTAGCATTGCAAATATTTTTTTTTATTCCTTAAACAATTATGGATATTTTTCTTTCATCTCATCTTCTCTCTCCAAAGTAACTTCCTCAGGTGAAAATTTCTTCCACTGTACTTTCACCCGAGCTACTATTCTACTCTTGAGCAGATTTCTTCTTGCTCCAATATATGAAGTGGTTCTAGATGAAATTCCCCTTTTATTTCCACTTGTATCATAGTATAGTCAATCACATGAGTAGGGTCATCTACACATTTCTTCAATAAGGAGACATGAAAAACATTTTGAACTTTAATATGACTAGGTAGAGAAAATTTGTAAGTTACTGGCCCCACTCTCTCTAAAACCTCAAATGGTCTACAGTAGCATAGCGCTAACTTAACACAACTACCTTCATGTAATGTAATCTTGTGAGGCTTAATCCTTAAACAACATGGTATCACACTTTGAATTCCCTGTGAATTATTTTCTTGTCTATATAACTCTTCAGACGATCTTGAGCTACTTTAATATCCTACTGAATTCTTTTCACAATTTGTTCCATTTCATGTACTGCTTCTCACCCATGCACTAATTTTTCCTCTGGTTGACTCATGTTGATCGGATTGTGGCATTTCCATACAGAGCTTCCAAAGGACTCATATTAATTTAAGCATGATAACTATTATTATAAGAAAACTCTGTCAAATGCATAAAATCTTCCCATTTAGTGGGTTTGTCCATAACGTACATGCACAACATGTTTTCCAATATTTGATTAGTTCTCTCAGTATTTCCATCTATTTGAGGATTGTAATCTATAATGAAGTTCAGCTTCATACCCATTCCTCTAAACAAAGTTTTCTAGAATGCTGATGTGAATTTTGCATCTCTATCAGAGATAATCATTTTTGAAATTCCATGGAGTTTAAAAATTCTTTCATGAATACATTGGCCACTTTTGGTGTGCCAAAAGTAGGTTTCACTGGCAGAAAGTGCGCTTCTTTAGTTAGAGTGTCTACTATCACTATAATAGAGTCATGTTGATACTTAGTACGAGACAATCCAGTAATAAAATCTTTTGAAACCACTTCCCACTTCCATTCTGGAATAGAAAGTGGATTCAATAGTCATGGAGGAAGCTGATGTTTTACATTTACTTGTTGACATTGTAAACACATTTCTAGGTAATCAACTACATCTTTCTTCATGCCTAGCCAAAACATGCTTTTCCTCAATGTTGTTATCAGCTTTTGATAACCAAGATGACTTGCATAAGATATCTTATGGTATTCATCTAATATTTCCTATTTGAAAGATGTTAAATTGGGAATATATTGTATTTTTTGTAGATGATCAGTCCTTGTTGGTTTATGGTATATATTTTAATTTTAGTTTGTTGTAATTTTTATTGCAATCTTAAGTACTGCACATCTTGCAACAATACTCCCTGAATTTATTATTCTACATCAATTCTTACACTAATTCTTGTATATGTCAAAATTTGATGAGGATGTAAACACAAAGCACCAACAATTATGTTTTCTTTCCCTTTGATGTGTTTGATTTCCATATCAAACTCACTAAGGAAAGGTAACAAACTTTCTTGTCTTGCATTTTAATCTAGTTGGGTAAAGAAACATTTCTAAAATTATGTGATATGTCATTAATGTCAACTTCTTTCTCAATAGATAATGTCTCCACCTTTTTAGTGCATGTATAATAACAGTCAAATCTAAGTGATATACTTCATAATTATGTTCATGTTTCTTCAGTTCTCATGATTCATATGCTATTACTGCATTTCCTTGCAGCAATACGCCTCCTAGCCCCTCTATACAAGCATTGGTACTGTAACACCTCCAGTTAAAAAAAAAAAAATTCTCTACTTTCCCCTATATTCTGGGGTTTCCTCTCTATTCACCTAGTTATTTGAATAATGAGTTTAGAAATTTAACTTTAGTTCCCTCTTGCTAAAATTTCCTCTACTCATCTAGTATCTCTCTCTTCCTACAAGCATTGAAAATTCCCCCTATATACCTTTCAACCAAGTATATATACTTCCATACCCCTTTATATTATCATGGGATGTTTTTTTTTCTAGACATAATATAAACATAGACTCTATGGACATACATACTTTTCAATAACCTCACCTAACACATATATATTCAACACATATATCTTTGAATCCACCTATATATTCAACACACATATCTTTCGATCCACATATATATATATATATATATATATATAGATATACTACCTATATATAGATAACACACCTCTTGTTAATATTAGTGAATCCACATATATGTATATATGTCTATCTCATTACATATATATAACACATATATATACCATGTATATCTACACCCTTTAATAATATTGAATTGAATGCACACATATATATATAACCTATACATATATATTTATGACACCCCCCTTTGGTATTAGTATTGAAATCGTATAACTATAACCACCTCTATATTCCATTTGACAATATGATTGAATCCGTACCAAGCATGTATTAAACATAATATACCCCTATCTCACTAACACTTTAAAATATCACTATTGTATATAATACAATGGGTACGTTCTCATAGTTGAGTACGTCGATGAGTCTAAGGCGGCAAGACCATTGATTTACATAACAGGGACTCGGCTATTCGTTGTGCCACGTCAACACGGTTTATTAATGGGTATGACACTGTCCGACTATCAATTACGCGGCGTCGAGCCCTACTCATTCCTGGCTATACCTAACCCTATTCCTAAAATCCGGTGGCATTGTTTTATTTTTCCACCCTGTTTCTAATTCGTCGCGGTAGGGTACGTTAATTCTCAGTTTATACTTGTATGCATATTACCGCCTGCAATGATATTACCAGCTATGCATTTTGATGTTCATTGCGTCGAGTTATCATGGTTTTGGTTTAACGTGTGGGATTTCATCTTGATGTCTGATGGTTTGGTATGCAAGCACGGCGTCTCGCGCAGGAGATTGGAGTACCAGACGCCGACGTTTATAGATCCATGCCCTAGCCAATATGTTACGTGTAGCGTTTTCGTTTGTATTCCCGCTTGGCCCAGTACTGTGCGAGCCGACTTCTGCAGTTCAGTACCTAGTTTGCAACTCTTTTACATCACCGAGTACCAGGCTGTCGACGTAGCTGGGTTGTTTTCCAAATCGACTTTGGGATTCTCTGCCCGTCTGGGGCAGTGGGATTAGGGTTTCTCATACCCTTCCAACTTATCTCGGTGGCATCCACTTACTTCTCCCTCTGCTGGTTATTATCTATATATCTAGCTCCTTTTACAGTTGGATCTCATTCTGGTTGGGGTGATTGTTTTTATTTCCAACTCGTTCACCGAGGGAGCTGATCTTTCCATGGGGATTTGATACAGGAGTACCAGGTCAGCTTGAAGGTATGAGAGTTCATGCGTAAAATTTCTATCGTTCTTTACATTCTGCAATTTGTTTTGATATATTTAGATAATGCTGTATCTAAATCATTTACGGATTTTTTGTGCAGAGGGTGCAGACGACGGGGTTTCTCGGCCGCGCTCTTGCTATCCTTGTTTTTCTTATCCTAGGTGTTGGTAGGCTGCGTGGATGTGAAGACGAGTTGTTTTATTCGTAAGGGTTCCCTTTTATCTCTTACTGTCGCGCTCAGTATGCATCGCAACGGATAAAATCCCTCAAATGGGTTTTCCTCCTATCGACACGCTGAACCCTTTGTTAACTTGTTATCCTACGTCTCGACGCCTGATCTCAGGTTTCTTTGCACTCAAGTGTGATAGCCTCCCCCTGGCTGCCGTGCTACTGTTTTATTTTGTATTGACTATTTGTGTTGGTTTTTTTTTTTTTCTATTTCTCTATTTAAATCGATGCGATACCAGGGTCGAAGGAGAGACCTATTCTTAGGTTACTAACTAGTTCGGCCATATGATAGCAGAGATTTACGCATTTAATTTATTTGTCTGTGTTTTCTGAAATCTGGTATTGTTCTAGAACCAACGCTAACTGTCAGAACTTATTTTATGCCGACGTGTATATGTTTTGTTTACATGGCTCAGTCGTGACTATGGTCAACAGCGTTCTGGTCGTTCGCCTCCAACTATGTCGACTTGTTTCGCTGTAGCTGGCGATATTGACCCGCGAACCTTGCCAGGGGAAGAGCCGAACTCCTCCGTCGGTAACTTCCTTCCCTTAACGCAATTACGCCTCTGTATTTCGGTTGTTTTTAATGCTAGTAATATCCTTCACGGAAACAAGCATGGCTGCAACGCCTTGATAACTTTGTCATACCGTGATACCCTGCATTCAGGGTGGTTACTCGGTCATGGTTATCTCCGCGTCGTTTCATAGTTTTAATGTTGATTTTTATTACCTACGCATTAATTTTTAGTTTGTATTGTCACGTCTGATGCCTATCATCGTTTAAAATATGAGTGTTCAGATGATAAATAATATCCATATGATAGATACTATGGATATAGATACTAGGTATTCACATGCCGGTTTAGAACTACATGTTTAAATATACCGTCGTTTTTACAGTCTGTGCAGTCCAGCTCATGTTTAAAAACTAAAATGCCGTGGACGTTAATGTATGTACAGTTCGAGGGTATTGTATTGAAGCAGGCCCACTGCATAGTAAATTGAATAGTCACCATGGTTTAATATAGTTTGGCCGTTCACCAATTCGCATAGATATATGGTACATATATATATATTTTCTCACCAAACCATTCTTTTATAATCGTTGTTACAATGAGTTATTGTTTTAACTCACGGCCCTTATATTTTATTTTTAATGCATTTATATATGTATTGTTATTATCTTAGCTCACGGCTCTTATATTCTATTTTTCTTTTGATGCATATATATATGTATTCGATAGTGATTGAGTAGAGAACCGTACTTATAATTTGAGTCTTTTATTATGGTACTTGTTTCAAGGATTAAAGGTAGATTTAGAAATGCAATATATACACTTATAAATGCTATAAATGATATAACACTTCTAAAGAGTAGAATTTCTTCTCAAGCTAGAAAATTTCGAAGTAACTATTCTATGTCTTTGCTTCTCTCGTATTGTACCATGTAAATTTCAGATCTGCTACCCTAGTTTTCTACCTTACATATGAGCATAAAATTTCACATTTGTATATATATATATATAGAGAGAGAGAGCAAGTTAATATTCATTTATCTGTGGAGACTAAGTACCTTCAGATTTAAACCGTCTTTGGTTTAAAGTTTCTGTGGGTTTCTACTCTATGGATTACTGGTCTCTGTTGAGCAGAATCGGTGAATACCATATGGTGGATTCGACAAATGCTGATGCGTTTTATATTATTTAATTCAACAAATTTTATATGTAGCCAATTCATACCATAATACATCAAAATGAACAAAAATTTTAGGAACATACCACTATTGCAAATGACCAACCTCCCAACCTTAGAGTCGGCTTTGTCTCCCAGAACTCACCCCCGAGCTGAGATCACCTCCATCACAGATCAACCCTCTGATCTGCTTAGGAGCAGCTTATTTAAGCTCATGTTTTCCCCAAAGCATGTTTCTAATTTTGCGTCCAGAATAGCAGGATGCTTTCTTTCCTGTTTAGCCTAGGCTTCCCATTTGGGACTCTTTAAAGCTGTTTTATGTTTTTCCTCAGCTTTTCCATCTTTTCTTACCTCTTCCCAACTACTTTCCTCTTCATTGGGAGAATTTAGATTCCTCCTCAAAATCTAAATTAATCTCTTTCAAGGATTTTTGAAAGACTGTGGGGATTTGTTGCCTTATCCATCCTCATGGATTTGGCAAGTGATATCTAATTCTCATCTTGGTCAAAATGCACAATAATTTTATTTATTTCATCAATTTAAATTTTAAATTACATTCACACCATACTTATCCTTTGGGGTCCACTCCCCTTAGGATTAAATTTCAACTGTCTAACTTTTCAAATTCAACACATAAATTGGGGGTGTTACATATTCCCCCTCTGCAAATAAACACCGTCCTCGGTGTTTTTATTTAACTACCAAAGTTCACTTAAACAAAAATGGATATTTTTCCATCATTTCAGCTTCCCTTTCCCAGGTAGCTTCTTCGACGGTAAAGTGGTTCCACTGCACTTTTACTCTGGCCACTATTCTGTTTCTCAATTCAATTTCTTCCCGCTCCAATATTTGAAGAGGTTCTGGCAGAAACTCCCCTTCTGGTTCTACCTGTACAACATTCCAATCAACTATGTGAGAAGCATCATGCACATATCTTTTTAATAATGAAATATGAAACACATCATGCACTCTAACATGGGGTGGTAAGGCCAGCTTGTAAGCCACTGGTCCCACCCTTTCTAAAATTTCAAAAGGCCCACAATATCTAGGAGCAATTTTTGCACAACTTCCAGCATAAAGTGTGATCTTTTTGGGTTTGATGCGCAAATACACATGATCCCCCACTTGAATTCTCGGTGCACTCTTTTCTTATCAGCATAGCTTTTCTGGCGATCTTGTGCTGTCTTGATATTTCTTTATATCTGTTTAACAATTCTCTCCATCTCTTGTAAGGCATCAGGTCGCAGCATTAATTTATCTTCTGGTTGGCTCCAAATCAAAGGAGTAAGACACTTCCTTCCATATAGTGCCTCAAACGGACTCATTTTAATGGAAGATTGGTAATTGTTATTATAGGAAAATTCAGCTAAATGCAGATACTCCTCCCACTTTGATGGTCTATCCATCACATACATTCTCAACATATCTTCCAAAATTCGATTCGTCCTTTCTATTTTCCCATCAGTTTGAGGGTGATAGGCAGTACTAAAATTCAGCTTAGTACCCATCCCTCCAAACAATCCTTTCCAAAACGATCTAGCTACATTGGCATCCTACGATGCAGGAAACAATTACTTTTTGGCACCCCATGTAGTGTACTACCTCAGCCAAGAATACATTTCTTTACTGGAAAGCTATCCCAAAGGTAGACTGCGAGTATAAAGTGGGCGGCTTTGGTAAGTGTCTACTACTACCATTACGAGAATCATGTTGATGTTAGTTTTGGGTAATCATTATAAAATCCATGGAAACTGTGTCCCATTTCCATTCTGCAATTGGCAAGGGATTTAGAAGACCCGATGGATGTTGATGCTCAACTTGGACTAGTTGACATTCCATGCACCCACTTAAATATTTTGCCACATCTCTCTTCATTCGTAGCCAGAACAATTTCTTTTTGAAGGCTGTTAACATCTTTTGGTATCCTGGATGTCCTGCATAGGGCTGTTTGTGATATTCATCTAAAATTTCTCTTTTTAATAACTCTACATTTGGAATATACAACCTGTTTTTGTAATAGAGTAGCCCTTTTTGGTTTTGAGTGAAATCAATTTTATCCCTTTTCTGTAGTTTCACTAAGAGTGCTTCATAGTGGGGATCTTGATTTACTACTTTTCTCACCATTTCTTCCACCTCCATCTGGGCACTACTCCCGATGTTGTTTAGCTTTTGCCAAGCATTCCAACTTAATGCATCAACAACTTTATTTTATTTTCCCCTAATATGTTTTATGTCCATATCAAATTCACTTAAAAAGGACAGCCATTTGGCTTGCCTTGCATTCAGGTCAGTTTGGGAAAAGAAATATTTAAGGCTAATATGATCAGTCATCAATGTGAACTTTTTCCCCAGAAGATAGTTCCGCCACATTTTCAGAGCATAAAGGATGAAAATTTCATGAATTCTAAATCATATGCACTATAATTTTGTTCATGTATTTTCAGTTTGCTAGATTCATATGCAATAATTGAATTTTTTCTGCAATAGGACTCCTCCTAGCACTTCTATATTAACGAGAAGCATATGTACATACAACAAACTCTTTATCGGGATCAGCAATTTTTAATGAGAGTGAAATAAGTTTTTGTTTTAATTGTTAGAAACTATGTTGACATTTCTCGATCCCACACAAACTTGACACCCTTTCTTTGTAATGATGTTATGGGATGTGCTATGGCAGAAAATCTCTCCACAAATCTACGATAATAACCTGCTATCCCCATGAATGACCTTACTGCTGAAACATCGGTTGGAATCGACCATTCTTTAATTTCTTTTATCTTTTCACGGTCAACTGCAAGGCCTTTTTCAGAGATGATATGACCCAAATATTGAATTTTATCCTTGTAAAATTCACATTTACTGAACTTAGCATATAGTTTATTTTCTTTCAAAGTTTGTAACACTATCCGCAAATGTTCTTTATGTTCCTCTTTGTTTTTGGAGTAGACTAAAATATCATCTATGAACACCAGAACAAATTTATCCAAATACTTATTTAACACACTGTTCATCAGACACATAAAGGTGGCAGGGGCATTTATCAATCCAAAAGGTAGGACTACAAATTCGTAGTGTCCATACCGGGTTCGAAAAGTTGTTTTGTTAATGTCTTCCTCCTTGATTCTGAGCTGGTGATACCCAGTTATTAAGTCAATCTTGGAAAAGACTGAGGCCCCTCTCACTTGATCAAAAAGATCATCAATTCTAGGAAGTGGATATCTATTCTTAATGGTCAACTTGTTCAGTTGACGATAGTCAATGCACATCCTAAAAGTTCCATCCTTCTTTTTCACAAATAAGACTGGTGCTCCCCATGGAGACACACTTGGTCTAATGTAACCTTTATCCAGTAATTCTTGCAGTTGCCTCTTTAACTCCATAAGTTCAGGCAGAATCATTCGGTAGGGGGCTCGGGAAATAGGTGTGGCTCCCGGCACCAAATCTATGGAAAAGTCAATTTCTCTTTTGGGGGGAAGATGAGGAATCTCATCTGGGAAAACTTCTTTAAAATCCCTTACCACTGGTAATTCACTCAGCAGATTTTCTTCAGTTTTCTGTTCCACTTCTTCCACATGTACTGCATAAACTTGGTATCCTTTTCTAGCTGTTCTTTTTAATTGTAAGGCTGATATTTGTCTTATGGAAATGGATTTTGGTTTTCCTTTTAATGTAAAAGGTTTCCCTTCTTCATCCACACAATGCAGGGTTTTATCCCAGCAGTTCATCAGGGCTTTCTTCTTTTCCAGCCAATCCATTCCTATCAGCAAGTCATAGGATCCTAACGGTAATATGTTCAAATTTACTTCTGTTGGAAAGCCATTTAATTGTATTGCTGTTTTGGGCAACTTATGTGTGACTTTTCTCTTAGTTCCAGTGGCCAGCTATACCAACCATGACTGCTGAAATTTTTCAGGTTTAATTTTACATTTTTCTACAATTCCAGGACTAATGTAACTCAAAGAAGCACCTGGATCAATCAAAACAGTAATAGGTAGGTCATAAATCTTACCCTCCATTTCCACCATGGTTGCTTGATGTTCGGCTTGCCGATTTTCCAAGGCTGCACTGATAGTTGGTATATTTCTGGCTATGTCATTTACTGTTGTTGCCTCTCGCTCTCTGCTGATCATGTGTATATTTCGATGGGGGCAGTCCCTCATCATATGGGGTTCTCCACAGCCCCAACACTTCAAAGGTTCCTTCATTCTGACTGTCCCTTCCTTTTTATTATTCCCTTCTACTTGTTTTGAAGCCACTTGGGACTGAGCAGTTTGGCTTTCTTTTGGTTTAGTGAATTTTTTCCGCTGATGATCTCTGCCAAAATTTCTTAGATATGCTGGTTTTGGTCTTTTCCCTTTGAACTCACCCTTGTTCAGCCAACTCTTCCCTTGTTCAGCCTTACCTTTAAACTACTGATAGCATAATCTTGCTTTCCTAACCGCTTCGTCCATTGTCTTTGGGTTGTCAAACTCAATTTTCTCCTTGTACACAGTAGGCAGACAATTCAAAAACCTTTGGACCTTTTCTTTTTCTTCCCTAATGTAAGGGACATATCTCAGTAAATTGGTAAACTTAGTGACAAACTCATCAATAGTGAGCTATCCTAGTCTAAGCTCATGGAATTTTTTAGCTTTATCATCATAATAACGTTCGTGAACTTAGCCTGAAAATCTTCCCAAGTAACTGTCTTTTCATCAATGGCATGCACCATTTTTGTCTCTTCCCACCACCGTGTAGCCTTTCCTTGTAGCTGATACACAGCTAATCTGGCCTTAAGATTTCTCTCATATTCATATACTTGGAAATATTTGATCATGTTCAGCAACCAAGCTTCAGCATCTTCTTCCTTATCCCCATCATAGGAGGGAGGTTTAATCTTTCGGAATTCCCCCTGCAATTCTCTTTTCTGTTTATGTTGATGTCTAGCAGCATCATCATCATCCGACTCATCCATATTTCTCTTTCCGGAACCTTCGCCTTCCTGGCTGTTCCGGGAAGTTAGTTCTCTGATGAGCTTTTCCTGCTCCTTACTGGCTGATGACAACATGTCATTCTGGCTTCTTAGTTCAGCCAGTTCTCGTTGCAACCGGTGCAACATAGCCATTACCGGGGCATTGGGATCTGGAGTAGCAAATTCATCACGCAGATCCACATAAATTCCTCCCTCTTCAGCCATGTTTGCACCACTGTACACACTCATAATATTGGTCAGTGAAATTGAAAGAAGTAACAACAATTTCTACAATGTTCATTTATAAGACTAACATTCAGAATTCAGTGAGCATAGTAACAACAACCCAGTTTTGTAACTTGGGCTCCGATACCATTTGTAACACCTCCAGTTTAAATTTTTTTTTTTTTTTTTTTAACTCTACTTCCCCCTATATACTAGGGTTTCCTCTCTATTTACCTAGTTATTTGAATAATGAGTTCAGAAATTTAACTTTAGTTCCCTCTTGCTAAAATTTCCTCTACTCATCTAGTATCTCTCCCTTCCTAAAAGCATTGAACATTCCCCCTGTATACCTTTCAACCAAGTATATATACTTCCATACCCCTTTACTTTATCATGGGATGTTTTTTTTTTTCTACACATAATATAAACATAGACTCTATGGACATACATACTTTTCAATAACCTCACCTAACACATATATATTCAACACATATATCTTTGAATCCACCTATATATTCAACACATATATCTTTGGATCCACATATATATATATATATACCACCTATATATAGATAACACACATATATATATAATGCATTTATCGAACATATCTTTTGATCCCCTCATATACCCCATATATATATGTAACACACCTCTTGTTAAGATCATTTGATCCACATATATATATATATCTCATTACATATATATAACACATATATATAACATGTATATCTAAACCCTTTAATAATATTGAATTGAATGCACACATATATATATAACCTATATATATATATATATTTATGACACCCCCCTTTGATATTAGCATTGAATTCGTATAACTATAACCACCTCTATATTCCATTTGACAATATGATTGAACCCGTACCAAGCATGTATTAAACATAATATAACCCTATCCCACTAATACATTGAAATATCACTATTGTATATAATACAGTGGGTACGTTCTCATAGCTGAGTACGTCGATGAGTCTAAGGCGGCAAGACCATTGATTTACATAACAGGGACTCGGCTATTCGTTGTGCCACGTCAACACGGTTTATTAATGGGTATGATAGTGGTCCGACTATCAATTACGCGGCGTCGAGACCTACCCATTCCGGTCTATACCTAACCCTATTCATAAAATCCGGTGGCGTGGTTTTACTTTTCCACCCTGTTTCCAACTCGTCATGGTAGGGTACGTTAATTCTCAGTTTACACATGTATGAATATTACCGCCTGCAATGATGTTACCAGCTATGCGTCTTGATGATCATTGCGTCGAGTTGTCATGGTTTTGGTTTAACGTGTGGGATTTCATCTTCATGTCTGATGGTTTGGTATGCAGGGACGACGTCTCGCACAGGATATTGGAGTACCTGACGCCGAAGTTTACAGATCCATGCCCCAGCCAATATGTTACGTGTAGCGTTTTCGTTTGTATTCCCGCTTGGCCTAGTACTGTGTGAGCCGACTTCTGCAGTTCAGTACCTAGTTTTCAACTCTTTTACATCACTGAGTACCACGCTGTCAACGAAGCTGGGTTGTTTTCCAAATCGACTTTGGGATTCTCTGCCCATCTGGGGCAGTGGGATTACGGTTTCTCATACCCTTCCAACTTATCTCGGCGGCATCCACTCACTTCTCCCTCTGCTGGTTATTATCTATATATCTAGCTCCTTTTACAGTTGGATCTCATTCTGGTTGGGGTGATTGCTTTTATTTCCAACTCGTTCACCGAGGGAGCTGATCTTTCCATGGGGATTCGATACAGGAGTACCAGGTCAGCTTGGAGGTATGAGAGTTCATGCGTAACATTCTATCGTTCTTTACATTCTACAATTCGTTTTGATATCTTTAGGTAATGCTGTATCTAAATCGTTTACGAATTGTTTGTGCAGAGGGTGCAGACGACGGGGTTTCTGGGCCGCGCTCTTGCTATCCTTGTTTTTCTTATCCTAGGTGTTGGTAGGCTGCGTGTATGTGAAGATGAGTTGTTTTATTCGTAAGGGTTCCATTTTATCTCTTACTTCCGTGCTCAGTATGCATCACAACGGATAAAAGCCCTCAAATGGGTTTTCCTCCTATCGACATGCCGAACCCTTTGTTAACTTGTTATCCTACGTCCCGACGCCTGATCTCAGGTTTCTTTGCGCTCAAGTGTGATAGCCTCCCCCTGGCTACCGTGCTACTGTTTTATTTTGTATTGACTATTTGTGTTGGTTTTTTTTTTCCATTTCTCTGTCTAAATCGATGCGATACCAGGGTCGAAGGAGAGCCATATTCTCAGGTTACTCACTAGTTCGGCCATATGATAGCAGAGATTTACGCATTTAGTTTATTTTTCTGTATTTTCCGAAATCTGGTATTGTTCTAGAACCAACGCTAACTGTCAGAACTAATTTTATGGCGAAGTGTATTTGTTTTGTTAACATGGCTCAGTCATGACTACGGTCAACAGCGTTCTGGCCGTTCGCATCCAACTATGTCGACTTGTTTCGCTGTGGCTGGCGATATTGACCCGCGAACCTTGTGAGGGGAAGAACCGAACTCCTCCGTCGGTAACTTCCTTCCCTTAACGCGATTACGCCTCTGTATTTCTGTTGTTTTTTAATGCTAGTAATATCCTTCACTGAAACAAGCATGGCGGCACGCCTTGATAACTCTGTCATCCCGTGATACCCTGTATTCAGGGTGGTTACTCGGTCATGGTTATCTCTGCGTCGTTTCCTAGTTTTAATGTTTATTTTTATTACCTACGCATTAATTATTATTTTGTATTACCACGTCTGATGCCTATCACGTTAAAATATGAGTGTTCATATGATAAATAATATCCATATGATATATACTTATGGATATATAGATACTTAGGTATTCGTTACGCGGTTTAGAACTACATGTTTAAATATACCGTCGTTTTTACAATCCGTGCACTCTGTACCTCATGTTTAAAAACTAAAATGCCGTGGACGCTAAAATGCCGTGGATGTTAATGTTCCAGACAGCTTCGAGGGTATTGTGTATTGAAACATGCCCACTGCATAGTAAAGTGAATAATCACCATGGTTTAATATAGTTTGACCGTTCACCAATTTGCTTAGATATATGGCACATATATATATATATCTATATTTTTTTTCACCAAACTATTCTTTTATAATCGTTGTTACAATGAGTTATTGTTTTAACTCACGGCCCTTATATTTTATTTTTAATGCATTTATATATGTATTGTTATTATCTTAGCTCACGGCTCTTATATTTTATTTTTCTTTTGATGCATATATATATGTATTCGATAGTGATTGAGTAGAGAACCTTACTTATAATTTGAGTCTTTTATTATGGTACTTGTTTCAAGGATTAAAGGTAGATTTAGAAATGCAATATATCAACTTATAAATGCTATAAATGATATAACAATTCTAAAGAGCAGAATTTCTTCTCAAGCTAGAAAATTTCGAAGTAACTATTCTAATGTCTTTGCTTCTCTTGTATTGTACCATGTAAATTTCAGGTCTGTTACCCTAGTTTTCTACCTTACATATGAGCATAAAATTTCACATTTGTATATATATAGAGAGAGAGCAAGTTAATATTCAATTATCTGTGGAGACTAAGTACCTTCAGATTTAAACCGTCTTTGGTTTAAAGTTTCTATGGGTTTCTACTCTATGGATTTCTGGTCTACAACTAAACATAATCTGGAAGGTGAATGCCTTAGGATGGACTCTGTTAAATGTAGTACTAATAATCAATCATACAAATTCCCTTAATTTTTATATGTAGCCAATTCATACCATAATACATCAAAATAATCAAAAAATTTCAGGAACATACCACTATTGCAAATGACCAACCTCCCAACCTTAGAGTCCTCTTTGTCTCCCAGAACTCACCCCCGAGCCGAGATCACCTCCATCACAGATCAACCTCTGATCTGCTTAGGAGCAACTTATTTAAGCTCATGTTTCCCCAAAGCATGTTTCTAATTCTGCGTCCAGAATAGCAGGATGCTTTCTTTCCTGTTTAGCTTAGGCTTCCCATTTGGGACTCTTTAAAGCTGTTTTATGCTTTTCCTCAGCTTTTCCAGCTTATCTTACCTCTTCCCAACTAATTTCCTCCTCATTGGGGAAATTTATATTCCTCCTCAAAATCTAAATTAATCTCTTTCAAGGATTTTTGAAAGACTGTGGGGATTTGTTGCCTTATCCATCCTCATGGATTTGGCAAGTGATCTCTAATTCTCATCTTGGTCAAAATGCACAATCATTTTATTTATTTCATCAGTTTAAATATTAAATTACATTCACACCATACTTATCCTTTGGGGTCCACTCCCCTTAGGATTAAAGTTCAAATGTCTAACTTTTCAAATTCAACACATAAATTGGGGGTGTTACAGGTACACACTACAAATTCCTTATTTGAATAAGGAATTTTCAGTATATGTGCAATAGTTAATTTTTGTTTTAGTTGTTTGAAACTACTTTGACACTTTGCTATCCACTCAAACTTTACTCCTTTTTTCTGCAATGAAGTAATGGGGTAGGCTAATGCAAAAAATCTTTCCAAAAACCTTCGGTAGTATCCAGAAATACTGATGAATAATCATATTGATGGTACATCTATGGGTACATGCCAATTCATTATTACTTTTACCTTATCTGGATCTATCACTAATCCATCCTTACAAATGACACCACCCATATATTGGATATTATTTTATATCAAATGCACATTTGCTAAGTTTTTCATATAGATGATGTTCTCTAAGGGTTTGCAATACTATTCTATGAGGTTCTTGATGTTCTTCTTGAAATTTTGAGTATACAAAAATTTCATATATGAACACTAATACAAACATATCCGGATATTTATGCAGAATGATATTCATTAAACAAATGAATGTAGCAGGGGAATTTGTGAGTCCAAAGGGTAGCACTACAAACTCATAATGTTCATATCTAGTTTTGAATGCTATTTTGTTGATGTATTCATCTTTAATCCAGAGTTGGTGATATTCAGTTTTGAAATTAGTTTTTGAGAATATGGTGGATCCCCTTACTAGATCAAAGAGATCATATATTCTTGGAAGAGGATACCAGTATTTGATAGTTAACTTATTCAACTATCTGTAGTCTATACACATCCAAAAAGTGTCATATTTCTTTTTGAATAATAACACTGGTGCTCCCCACAGAGACACACTTGGTTTAATGTACCCTTTTTCTAATAAATCTTGTAATTGAAGTTTCAGCTCTAGTATTTCAGGAATACTCATTCTATATGGTGCCCTCGAATCTAGGGTAGCTCTTGGTACTAGTTCAATGGAAAAATAAATGTCTCTTTTAGGAGGTAGAGGATGGATTTCTTCTAGGAATACATTCTTGTATTCCTCGATTACATGTAAGTCTTCGACAACCTCATTTTTTGTTGGCTCTCCCAAATCCTCAACTTGGAAATCATATACTTGAGAACCTTTTCTTGTTGTCCTTTTTAATTACAATGCAGAAATATGTCTGACAAATATTGCTTTTGGTTTTACTTTAAATATTACATATTTCCCTACAACATCCGTGAAATTCATTGTTTGGTTTAAGCAATTTACTATTTCTTTCTCTTTTTATAGCCAATCCATTCCTACTAGCAGATCATAATATCCTAGAGGGAGAATGTTTAAATGGAGTTCAATTCTATAGCGATTTAAATTTATAGAACTTTGGGCAGTTTATGAGTAACTTTCCTCTTTGTTCATGTAGCTAGATGTACTAGCCAAGATTGCTGAAATTTTTCTAATTTTAGCCTACATTTTTCCACTATCTTTGGGCTGATATAACTTAAATTTTCTCCTAGATCAATTAAAACAGAAATAGGTTGGCCAACAATCATACCTTAAATTTATATCATTGTTGATTGGTGTTAAGCCTGTCTGTCTTTTAATGCAACATTTATCTAGTGAATAGTACATGCAATGTCATTTATTGTAGTTGCATCTCATACTGCTTGAATATTCTAGAATTTTCGAGTGTTGTATGGGTAGTCCCACAACATATGCGGCTCTCTACACACCCAAAATTTTAATGGCTCTTTCGCTTTTCTACTTCTATTTTGATGTTTGTTTCCATTATCTTGGAACCAGTGTAGGATTTTGTTGTCTGATTTTTCCCACTCTTATTAAACTTTTTACGCTGGTGGTTTTACTCAAAAAAATTAAGATAAGTTGGTTTTTGATATTTTTGTGCTTAAATCCCCTCTCCCTTTCTCTTTATTCTGCCATTTTTTTAGCTCATCATTTCCGCCTTTAAATTGTTGGTAGAAAAATCTTTATTTTCGAATAGATTCATCCATTTTTTTAGTATTATCAAACTCAATTATTTCTTTGTAGTTCGTAGGTAGACAATTCAGAAATCAATGTACTTTGGCCATTTCCTCCCTGAAGAAAGGCACATAGCAAATTTGTAAATTTTGTAACAACTTCATAAATCCTGAGTTCTCTAAGCCTCATCTCATGAAATACTTCTCTATCGTCATAATATCTCTCACTAAGGTATCTCGATTTGAATTTCTCTTCAAATAATTCCCATGTAACTATTGTTTCATCAAGAAAGCATATAACCTTGGTCCCTTCCTCCCAAATAGTCGCTTTACCTTACAACAGGTAAACTGCCAATATTTATTTCAAATTAATTATGTATTCATATACCTAGAGGTATTTGACAATGTTTAGGAGCCAAGCTTTCGCATCCTCTTCCTTTCCCCATCAAAGGTTGGAGGCTTAATTTTGAAAAATTCCCCTTGCAACTCCTTTTCCTTCCTTGATTTCGATCCAGATTCTTCCCCACTCTCAGACCCCTCTGAGTTGGGTTTAGCTTCTTTTCTATTTCTTTCTTGGTTTTCACTTTGATGACTAAACCTTGAGGTTAATTCTCTTACCGACCTCTCTTGCTCATTACTAGCCTATAGTAACCTTTCATTCCTAATCCTTAGTTAAACCATTTCATGCTGCATATTCCTTATCATTTCCATCATTTGAGCATTTGGATCTGGTGGGGTTCCCCCACCCCCCATTTCTACGTATAGCTCTTCTTATTTATTCGTAACAACAACTGTAACTATTTCTCCACTTCAATCACTATATATAGAATTAAATTAGTATTCAAAAAATATATATATTTAAATTTTAACAAAACATAATTTATTTTCCTGTGTTCAGACCCATAATCCCAAATTTTTCAACATGGGATCTCATAGCATTTGTAACAACTCCAACTAACCCATTTTTCATTTCTATTTCTATTTTTTTATTTTTATTTTTAATTTTTTTATTTATTTTTAATTCTAATTCTCGTCATGATTAGTGTTCTATTCCGACATACTCGCCATTGATTATTTTTAACAACAATAGTGCAACTAAAGACTTCTTTTGTTTTATTTTTTTCACATCCTCAACATCTATCTTGGCTTATATTTTTCATGGCTTAAATTGTATATGCTAGGTTGATTTATCTAACAACCTCATTAAAATAATTAGCCACACTTATTTTACACTAACATAAATCCTCTTATTTAGATTATTATACATTTTTACCATATGTATTTTATCCTAATTCTACCTCCCTTTTATTATTATTCCTCTTTACAATGTCATGACTTACCATTATTAGAACCTTACCACAAACCTACATACTCTATTGTTCAAGTTATAAATTTATACTTATAACTTTTCCACCTACTATTATTACTATCCAAATAAAAAATATCACCTTACCGTATTATATTATGTGCCGGTGGTATAAGCACTTTATATATATTAATACATACCACTCTTCATGATTTTTTATTTAATGCAAGCCAGCGAATCTCAACTTAAGGTTCCCACCACATACATTTAACATATATGAAACTATAGAATTGTGTCATATTTCTCAATTCAAATTATCATAATTTAACAGTTATGTTTAATTGATTTGAATGACATGAATTATTAGATTTGTGAACGACGGGATCGTACCCATACTCTATGAACTATCCCTCTGTACATTATCATTTCGTTCACGTAAACCACTTAATGATACTATGTGATCACCTACATATCACTTGGCTTCGGTCCTTATAGGGACACATGTATGATGGTGATCAACGGTGGAGATTTATTGGGATTTATTCATTCGTTGAATGGCTTTTTTTAGGGTTTCATAATTTCATTTTGTTTTCCATTTGGCTTGCTTTCCATTTTGAGAGATCAGTGCACAAGGAGATAACTAGTCGTTGTTTTTACAAGGAAATGTTATGAGATTGATTGGCATATTAGTGTTATTCCCTCCCTCTTCCTATTCTCGTGCTGTGTAAACTTCAGTGAAAGGATGAATTTGTATTTCTTCTTTCAAGCTAACATTTTCAAACTTTCATTATAGGTAAGAAACCTTAATTTATATATTTATTGTGTTTGTTTTATCACCTTTCTCTTACTTCATTTTATCTCTAGTGAGAAATTCAATTTCGTTCATGACTTTAATTTGAATAGAAATTATTTGTGACAAACTTCGATTGAGTATTGAGCTCCTTCGAATTCCCCTTCATGTTTAGCATATTCCTCACAGCTAGAAGGAGGAGGTAAGTCATTTACTCTATGAGACATTCTCCAGGGTTATTCTGTTATACATTGTCATAGAAATTCAAATGCTATGATTTTATTTCTTGTTCCTCGTTCTATTATATGATTTCACATCCCACGAATTCCCTATTTTGTATTTTTTCTTTCTATACTATAAACTTGATATTACACATTTATCTGAGGCCATTCTATTTATATATGCGGGTTTCTACTTCCACTAGTTGTCTCCATTCACTGCATTTTCTTATTGTCTCTGTTTTGCATCAATTAAAGAGCTTATCATTTTTGCATTTACTATAATGATTATATTCTAATTAGAGTGACTTTCCCTTAGAAACTAATATATGTTTCCTTTTTCATTTTGGAATTGGATTTTTTCAAAATTTGGGATTTTGGGTTTTGCACATAATTTATATTATGATTTTCTATTTGTAATTTAATGATCTATTATACAAATTTTTTAACTTTGTCTCTTATATTTAAATAGAATCAATTTGTATAAATGTTTTTTCTCTCATCGAGAATACTCTCTCGTGCGTTCACAACCCAAGGATCCATTACACTCACTATCATGGTAAGTGATACTATTCTTACTACTCATGCAATTAAATTTCGTATTTTAATTCAAAAATGGGTTCTCAGAATATATTATATACCGTTAAATTTGTTGAGTGTCATTTTAAGATTTACCTCTACGATTTCTGAATAATTTATTTTGGGGAGAGATACCCCAATACAAGTTTATGTAAAATATTTTTATGACTTTCAACGACCTCCATTTCTTTGGGTGTGTCATAGATTATGTAATTTAATTACATATTAATTGATTTCCCCACTTCAATCCTTAATTTGGATTTTTTTGAAATTTATATACTTCTTAGGATTACAATTTCCCTTTTAATTTTAAATGTTATATGTATTATTTCAATTATTTATTCGACCCTGTATTTACTTTTTTGATTCCTCTTCATAAAAGATAATTGATAGAATTGTATATCTTATTGCACACACACACACACAGATATATATATATATATATATATATATATATATATATATATATATATATATATATATATATATATATATATATATATATATATATATATATAAGTATTTTTCAAATATTTAGATTATCTCTCTATAATATTATTTTGTCTATATTAATAATCCCAAATTCTGAAATTATTTTATCTCTAATTATATTTCAGAACTTTATTTATATCATAATACTCTGTATAATTAGAGTAACTGAATGTAAAACTAATACTCCGAGAATTTAATTATGAAAACTTATTTTATAATAATTTTTCTTCTCGAACTACCTTGGGAATCCTCTTCCCAAATTATCATGCACTTTTGGAACTCAGAATAATACCGATTCACTTCAAGACACCTCTTCCCTCAGGTGAGTAATGAGATTTCCCATTTTTCTATTAAATACTAACACATATTTAAATATGTTCTTTTTGTCCATTTGTACTTACAGTTTCTTTTATCGTATGTACATGAAGAAAGGTTTCGGTATGAAGATAATTTCACAGGTATTATTATTGCAATGTATTTTCTAAATTTTCACTTTTCATTTTGATCTTCAATATTTCTAATTTTGATCACATTCTTTGTTTCAGGTTTGTCCTATTATTTTCATTTTCGGATACAGTTCTTTGCGATCAATAATCAGAGTTCCTGTCTATCAATTTCATCCTATTTTAGGTCAGTCATGAGAGCAATGGAGGCTCCTCCACCATTTTGTCCACTCTGCAAAATTCATATTCATACATTGTATTTTAAATTTATATGATTACCCTCATGAAACTATAAGAAAAATTTTGTACAAGGGATTCATTATTTAAGGTTGATAGGGTTATTTCATCCCCATCTCCACTAGATGATTTTATTGAAAATGATTGCCACATGTACAAACGTATTATTACAGTTTCTTTTTTTTATTACATGTTTGCAAATATGTGACTAAACCTTTGTATGCGTAGAAATGTATGATAATTTCTATATGAAAACATATATTTTTCTTTTCCTAATTTCAATATGAATTGTATATTCATAATTCATATATGTATTACAAAACATGTTGTATATCTAGATTATATTATGTTTATAATTTCATATCTATTTCATATTTCCTGCTATTACTATAGATGAATTATATTTAGTTTCATAGTGAATGTCCTATAACTTTTTCAATGAAATTTCAGATATTTATTTGGACTTAAACAACAAATTTAGACCCTGAGAAAGGGTTTAGAGATTCTGTCTGTTTGTCCCTCAAATTAAATTAAGTCCATGTAACAATACAGAAGGATTAATGGTATTCACCTATAGTCAATCTATGTAAAATACATATGACACTCAAAATTTTTGAGCTAAACACTGTACAATACACATCATTTCTATAATTTAATCTACATAAATTCAAGTTAGAATTTATAAAATAATAGTTTTTCTACATTCCATTCTAGAATTAAATAAATAATAACAAAAACATAAACATAAAGACTTCACAAAATGTGCATACCACTGTAATAAATACTATTTTCCTCCCAACCTTGAGCTTATTCCACAACTCTCCGCCAAGAAAAGACCAATTCTTCCTTAGTGTAGATGACCCCTTTTTCATACTAGGAATATATTATTTAAGCTTGCTTTCCCTCAACCCATTTCCATAACTGCATGTAGTTATTTTGGGATGATGATTCTCTTAGCCTAGGCTTTTTTTTTTTTTTTTTTCCCACAAAATCTCCTTTTAAAACTAGATTTTCCTCTTTCTAGTTTTATTCTTACCTCTTCTCAATAAATTTCCACATTACTGAGGCTTTTATTAGATTATTTTATCCGATATAATAGTTTTAATTTTATTTTATTTTTCTCCAAGGATTTCTAGAGAAATTTGGGAGAGTCTTAATATTCTAGTCCATCGTCATGGATTTCAATTCCTGGTCTCAAATTTCCTCTCGTATTTATAAAATAATAAAATTTCACGTTGGTTTATTAATTTCCAAAATAATATGTCCACATATAGTTTTTCCTTAGGTCCACTTTAACTTTAGGCTTATTAACTCTCTATCAAAGCTTAAAAATAGGTACATTACACTTTGGCAGATTTATCTTTCTTAGTTATACTAAGGTTTTCAGTATCCTTAGGTGCTTGTTATTTTTCATTTTCCTTATGTGTTAAGGGTTGGGATACTTCCAGCATTTTCATTGGCATTCATTCTAATATCTTGTTCCTGTATTGTTTAAACTTTGGCCATTGCCATGGATGGAGGTGTAGGGTATCCAATTTTTGAACTGCGGAGTAATTATCGACTGACTCAAATAAATCATCAAACTCAGCATATTCATGGACAAAAGGTTTGATTTTAAATTTGGTATTAAAATAATTGGAAACTTTAATTATGTGATATTGTCTGTTTTAAAATGTAAACAATTTTAAACATGCAATTTTGATGATCTTTAAAACTACATGCTTGTAATTTTCCAGAACATAAACATCATAATTAATTTGAAAGATGGGCCATGATGCTTTCTTAGATTTCTTAAGGAACCTGGTTAATCTATTGCCAATAGCTTGGTAATTTAATTATCTTGCAAGAAGCTTATCAGGAACATATAAGGGTAAAACATGAGGTCGAGCTAGGCTCCCAACTACTCTGACATAGTTAAACAAGTCTTCTCTAAATGATTTTCTAATGGAGGAGAAATAAACTCAAGCTTTTTTTTGCAATTTTTGGGCTTTCTCGTTAAAGGCGACTTGAAAGAAATGAAGGGTAAATCCATGGAATATTTTATAAAAATGGTTCTCAAATTTTGACTCCCATAGCATGCTAGGACATACATCAATGGGGAGAGGGTTCTGGGTAGTCCATTTCCAACCGATGGCTGGAATGTCTGAAGTGAAACACACAACATCCATGATAAAAACACTCATACAAAATGGGGGAATCTTTTGGAGTAAATACAATGGTTTTTCCTGTATTGCAAAATTTGAGTAGCAATATTGTTGGAAAGAATGTTTCTCCAATCTATAATATATTAGAGTATGTGATTGCTTCCATTACGGGAACTTATTCTACTAAAAATTTGGTATTTTCAGGCTTAGCAAAAGGCCAAGACATCATTGCAACAACATAATAGTACGGACTACCAAGGGAGTCAATAGAATACATACCTTTATCATCGATCTTGTGTTTATTCAAGTTTCTTTTCCTATGCTTGATTTTATTTGGCTTCAGCTCGTTCTTGTTGGAAACTGCACCAGAAATTCCTTGTCATAGACCTTTTCTGGTTCTAATATTTGGGACATTGCCTTCAAATTTTCATCTTTAAAGGAACCTATCAGCATTCCTCTGCTCGTTAGAAGAGTACTTTACCCAATTTTGAGGTTATAAATTATCCATCTTACCATAACAGTGTATGGTAATATTTAGGGCACGTAGAAATTCGATGCATAATAGAATTGGACTATCTTTTAGGAGGAACCAATTAATGAAAATAAATATTTTAAGCTGTTGGTAAAAAGGTTTCCAAGAATAGGAGGTGCTTGGGGACAGTTGGAAAACAGTTACATACTCCTCTGAGGATAAAGCTGAATCCCAAAGGAAGAGTAGGGGTTCTGTGAAATTGGTAAAGGGGGAGTATTCTCTAGAGCTAATTGGGACCAGTTGAAAATAGCTTACAGCAACCGTTGTAAAACCAAAAGTTATGAGTGTGACTGGATTGGCCATCCAGAGGTCATAGCAGAAGAATATACTATTAACCTGTGGCACGGTCCAGATTCTGGAGCTAGGGGGCAAGTGGAGGACGTAATAGCCTCCCTTGAATGGTTGGGAGGACCACAGCTTGAATCTAAATAATTCAGATAAGTATTACTGTGCAATTTTAAGCAGGTTAAATACTTGCATGAAAGGATGTTAATAGTAGTATAGATGTATAGAATATTGTTTTAGTTTTATTACAGGGTGTATAAGTACATATATGTATATATATGCATAAAGACAGAAAACGAAACCTGTTCTTGGCACTACTTTTATCTGGTATTACAATGGGATAGAATAATGAGATAATAGTAACTAAATATTTTCTTATTGTCATTATTTCCTATATGGTATGAGAAAAAAAGAAAGATAAGCCGAGTAGGCTAACTGTTATTAATAACAGAAAAATAGAAATACGAAATCAAAGTATTAGAATAGTCTCTGAGTTATAGTTGTTATTACAATGTTTGTATGAATACAGTCAGTTGCTTTGTGACAGGCACAGATAAACCCCCATTATAATTATGCTACTTAGAATATTAGTGAATATAGAACTGGATTATTTAATAAGATTTTAACAGCCTCACGAACTGTTGATCTCAGTTCTGGGTGAGAACCCCAAACCAAGATTCCATCATTCACAGCCATAAAACCATCTAAACACAGACATTAGGTAAAAGTGGTCCAGGAACCATACTCTAAAAACTAATGGGTACATAACAGAAATTTCAAATACAGAGAAAACATCTGAAAGGAATACATATTATAAAAGATTTTAACCAGTATTGCGTAGTAAAATATCTCTTGCATTCGAAAGAAATTGATAAACGAAATGAAAAAGGGTTAGAGGGAAACCCTCTGTATATGATAATAATAATATTCTATTTAAAACCTTAATGAGCTTCTTCATTAAGACAAATATTGTTCCAAAAATCAGAAACCTTGGGTCCATAAATAAACCCTTAAACCGAATAAATATTTATATATGTTACCATTGAAGTCTATTACTACAACTAGTAACTGTAACTACGAGATTTCGGTCTCTGTTGAGACCTCCGAGTAACTGTGAATAACAAGAAGGGAGAAGTTAGCTACGGCCGAGTTAAAAATAGAAAACCAGCAAGGGATTAACTGCTCAAGGGTTTGGCAATACTGACTTGTAATAAGAATAACAAGAATTAGTACAGGGACCTAAATTTGTGAGAAATTCAATAATAATAAGAATTAAACGATGGGAAATCATAATAAAAATAAACGAAGAAGCATTACCTAAGAAAGGGAGTCTTGACCGCACTGTGGAAGCAATAAAACTAGAGGTTAATCTCTGTAATATCAAAGTAGAGTGTTTCATAATACGAACCCCAGAGGCAAAGACAAAATGAAACTAGAAAATAAAATATTTACCCTTGTACTGAGACTAAAACCCATCCCTTGCAGTAACGAACCCTCGTAATCAAGTATGAATTCCATGCTATCTGTAGATTGACAATAGTTAAAGATACAGAGTTCTGATAAACCTAACATTTGGTAGCTCAACTCAAAAATTTGTAAATGAGGAGTTGCACCAAATAGAAAAGCGACAGAGAAAATGATCAAGGAATGCAAACCTGATAAGGGGTTTGAGGCAGAGCGTTCAAGGGTGAAGTTGAGCCAAATGAAAGCACCAAAATCCGATGAGCAAACATTTTACCTCACAGTTAACCCGTAGACAAAATCAGAGAAATCTCGAAATTCATGAAGGATCCAAGGCATATCCCACAGCTGTACTGAAGTAGTAATACTGAGTACTATTTCTAATTAAATGGAGTTGACAAATCATTCATGGGTGAGCTGTTATAATTCCAAGTGGAGCGAGCCATATCCCAAGGCTTACTGCCAGCATAAATAAAATTAAATATATTGGATTTGCAGATATACAGATCAAATACATTCCTCTGTGCGTGTTATTATAATAAATCATTTCGAAAATCGCGAATCCATAGATAGAAACCCAAGGGTTGATTGGCGATCCTATTCTTGTAATGTTTTATATTATTGTTAAACATATTCGATAGCCATGATATTGATATTGAGAAATGAATTCAAAGGTTACGAGTGAAACAATATATTTATGATTAAAATGGATACAACTTATGTTTATGAGCATATGTTAGTAAATGGTTATTTATAGTTATATTTTGAATAAGGTAAGATTTTTTTTTTGTGGTAGTAAATGTTTAGGAATGATGGTGAAAAGTGGTATCAGAGCCAAGTTGCTACGCTGGGACCCTAAGGGTCTAGTATCAGTGAAGCTTTGTATGTGATTAGTGCACACGGAGAGAGAGAACCAGTGACAATGAGAAGAGCTATAGCATCACAATCGCAACCAGTGGAAACTTAAGCACCAACAATCATGAATCTAGAAATGTGGGTTCAATTAAGTGTAGAACAACATCAAAAGACTAGTCGGTTGCTCGAATAACAGCAGCACCAAAATGGTTTTTTGTTGAATAAAGTGAAAAAATTACAAGAGGAAATGTTAAGACTCAGAAAGGATAATGAGCGATTGTTGCAATATCAAGAGAAAATTTTAAAGAGTTTATCAGAAAAAAAAATCAGGAGATGGGACATCCTAGTGATGGAAAAGAATTATCAGGAGAACAAGAAGATCAGCAAACTAGAAACAACATTATAGGCATAGCTAAAAATATTCCCTCCAAGAAAAGAAAAAACAAGAATTATAATGAGGCAGAGTCGGGCAATTTGTCTGACCAGCAAGAAAATAAGAGACAGAAAGTGGAATTGCAGGGGGATTTTCGTAAAATTAAACCACCAACTTTTGATGGTGAGGCCATGGATGTGGCTGAAGCCTGGTTAATTAATATAAATAAGTACTTCTACGTGTATGAATATAGTAGCAATCTGAAGGCCAGATTGGCTATATACCAGTTATGGGAAAAGGCGACTCTGTGGTGGGAAGAGGTGAAAAATGTACGCAACATTGATGAACATGATATTTCATGGGAATTGTTTCAGCAGTATTTCAAAGACAAGTATTTGGTACAAATGTTTTATGATGATAAGGCTAAGGAATTCCATGATTTATGGTTGGGGCAGATGACCATGGACGATTATGTCACTAAATTCACTTCCTTGCTATGCTATGTTCCTTATCTCTGAGAGGAAAAGGCAAAAGTGCAGAGGTTTCTGAGTAGTCTACCTACTCATATGAGAGAACGGATAGAATTTTTTAATCCTTAGAACATGGATGAAGCCATTCGTAAAGCCAAGATGCGCTATCTATAGTCCAAGTAAAAAGGTGAAGGAGGGAAAATCTGGTAGCCAAAGAAAAACTAGAAAAATAATTCCAATTTTAAATGAAGTAAAAGTGGAAATTCTAAAGGTGTAGCATGAAACTCCATCAGTAAGAAATTTTGTAAAAATCACCAAAGAACTAAATGGCTAGGGGAAGAGAGGCCCATGGAGGCATCTAGCAAGCCAGAGCAGGGATAGACCATAAAACCTCCTTTTCAATGCTGGGGCTGTGGAGAGGCTCATTATTATAAAAATTGTCCACAGCGAAATAAAATTGAAACTGTAGAAAATCTGTAGGTTGCATCTACGGTAGGGGACGCGGCGCATAACATACCCCGCATCAATGTAGCCTTGGAAGATTGGCAGGCTGATTTTCAGCCCATAACGATCAAATTAGAAGGTACTTTACTAACTAAACCTGTTTCAATTTTAGTAGATCCTGGAGCAAGTTTGAGTTACGTAAGTCCTAAAATAGTGGAAATGTGCAAGTTAAAAAAGCAGAAATTTAAGAATTCCTGGTTAGTTCAGCTAGCTACCGGGGTAAATTGAAAGGTAATTGCAAAAGTTCCTAACTATATATTGGAATTAGCAGAACAACAGTTATAAGTAGATTTAAATATCTTACCAATTGGGTCTTATGATATTTTATTGGGTATGGATTGGTTGGAGAGACACTGGACCCTAGTGGACTACAAAGAAAAGATTATTTACTTCAGAATGCAATATGGCACGCAAAAATAAATTCAAGGAATTAAAAAGCCCGTGAAATTACGACCAATAACAGCATCCCAAATGGGAAAGTGTATCAGAAAAGGATGTCAATTGTATGCAATTCAAGTAGGATATGCAGACTCCAAGGAAAAGGCTGCAATAATAGAAGATATTCCCATAGTACAAGAATTTCTGGATGTATTTCCAGAAAAAATTCATGGTTTTCCACCCAAGAGGGATATTTACTTCACCATTGAATTTCTTCCAAGAGCCTCTCCGGTGTCAAGAGATCCTTATATAATGAGCATGCCAGAACTAACGGAACTAAAGATATTGTTAGTGTCGGTATCTTCATCCCTCCGTTAGTGATAAAAATCCTCTTGTTGCATTGCATATTAGGTGTCTCACTCGGTCAGCTGCATTCCATTAGGAGCATGGATCATCTGACGGTAGTGGCTTGTTACTCATGTCCCTCATGTCCTTTACCTGCTGGCCCATTTCTGTTGATGAAGATCATTTGCTGTCACATTTTGTCTCATAGTTTGCAAAGAGTCATTCTTAGGGTTTTAGTGTCATTAGGTCTAGGGTTTCATTAATAAGGTCTTCAAAATTCCCAATAATGGTCAGCAGACACATGAGGAGTTTGAAATAAGGTTTCAGTACTAAAAACTTCATCACCATATGCTTAATAATGTATTTTTCTTCAAAACTCTGTTTTGAGGAAAAATTGAGTATTTCATCTTTTATGTATAAATGTAATGTAATTTCAAGTTTTCTCAGTTGTAAAAATAATTTCACTGGCAACATTGGTCACCTTTGTCAAGATCCAGAAAATTCATTCCCTGCAAGGAAAATAGAAAGTACATCATTCAGTCAAAAAGCCAAAATGAAGCAAGTTGCCTAAAACAGAGTTTCAAAAAGTGTCAAAATCTGAAACATTAAAAAGTGGGTTTTGTTTGAAATGGACAATTAAAGATTTTTGGTATATAAATCATTTTTATGTTTCAAGAGTTCATTTTTATGCCAAGAGGAGAGATTGAGCCAAGGAGAAACCATGTAGAACGAAGGGAACAATTTGAAGGAAAATTTGTGCAAGTTTCAGTGCGCGGCACATGGATGGGTGACGCAGCGCATTGGACAGGTGTGATGCATTGGGTTGGCCCCCACTATGTTAAGAATACACCTGTGTGGCACATAGGAGTGGCACGGTGTGTTGGGTTGGTTGCGCGACGCGTAGGGCCGCAAAGCAATTTCACTATGATTTCTCTTCAAATTTCAAATCTCCTCGGTCACCTGTGGTCCAAGTAAGTCAAGTAACCCCTCCACTACCAATGAACGTGAATCTTATGATGTCTATGAGGATTTAATAAAAAAAAATTCAAACCCTATTTTCTTGTTCAAGAAAAATTTCCTTAGGGTTTATGGTTTGGTTTTGTGCCTATCACTTCCACTTCCCCACCTTGTTTTTCCCTCATCAATGTTCTAGTTTTATCAACTCTTTCCCCATATCCATAAATTCACTCATTCCCTATCAGAATTCCCATTATCCCATCCTAACTATGAAATTCCCCAACCCCCAATGCTATCCCAAAAAGCCTAGAAGCTACCCCTAAAACGCTTTAAGTTCCCAAATTTCAATTGGAAATACTCTCAACATTACCCTTATGCTATCCCTTCATAGCCCCTCACATATTGTCATACATTTGGCCACAAAAACAGAAGACACCAAAACTCCTCATACTAATCTAAGACAACATAGACTTTGGCAAACATGGAGATAGATTCCTCTTATGACTGAGACAATGACTCTCCAACTGAATTGCATGTACCTAGGAGACCTCACAAGAGTGGCAGACATGTGAGGGAGGAGCCTACTTCACTGGCTGAGCTGTAGGCCTGTCCTCTTGCTATTTCATGTTTTCAATAGCAGTCTTGTTATCAGTTTTGTGAGATGGTTGCTAGAATCCACCACCATCTTGAGCTAGCCATATTGTTTGTGCTACATTTACATAATGGCTAAGTCACTCTTGCAGGTGTGACATTCACTTTGACACTTGAGTCTATCTCTCTAGCAACAGGTATTCCAAATGTTGGAGAGCAATGGAAAAAAAGGAAGCAAGTTGACAGGGAACACTATGAGCCATATATAAAGCCTGGTTTTTTGAGACAACTTAGTAGAGTTTTTCCCTTTTGGTTCCTGAAGGATTCATACGCTCCTCTGATGAAACTCATTATCAAATATTTCAGTTGTGAGGGCCAGTTTTCATGCCTCTATGCCCATCATATCAGGTTGCTGATGCATTTTACCAGGGTCAGAATGATGAACATCCCTTACTTCATGTGCCCGAATATTGAGAAGATGACCACCCTAGTGCAAAGGAAAACTCCTAAGAAGCAGTATAACAGTATCTATCAATTTTCACTCATCAAAATTTTGGTTATGCATCAGCTTGGTTTGCAGGATATTTCATGGGAGGATTTCATTTCTAATGACTTCTTCACAGATCCTCAAGTACCTTCGGAGGCTTTTCATGACGAAGGTGAACCTTCATATCAACACGAAGGTCACGAGACACAGATCGCTAGTGTACGAGTGTTTGTCACCTATCAGAGGGGCACTAGAGGGTTGTTTGCAGCAACCAAGAAAGTATTATCTCCACCTGGGGTGGAAGCGGTCTCGCTCCCTTCATCAGCAGTACAGGACAAGGGTAAGAGGCCAATACATGAGGAGGGGCCTTCAGGAGCCCAAGATATAGACTTCATACTCATTGATGATGATTTGGGCTCACCAAGCTCAAAACTAAGAGAGATTGTTCAGGAGCAGAAGGCAGAGATAAACACTTTGTCAGTCAAGTTGAAAAGAGCCCAGTGGATAATCAACTACCTTGAGCGAAGAAAAAAACAGCTATAAGATCAACAAACTATCATGGAGCTACAAAACATACGTGATAACCGGCAGGCTACCAAAAGGAGCAAAACTAAGATGACATCCATTGAGCAAGCGATTGAGGCTGATCGTGAAACTCGGCTTAAAAGGGTAAATATTCATTTCAAAAAGCTATTTGCGAAGGCCAACAAGGAAAATAACATGTTGAGACACATGGAAAATCATTATTGGGCAAGAAATCATGTTTGCAAGGCACAAATCAAGATCCTGAAGGCTAAGTTCAATAAGGCCTCAAAGCATCAGAAAAGGCAAGATAGACTTAAGATTTTGGCCGAGGCTTCCTTGGCTCAACATAGTACATGATGGAGGAAACGCAGTCCAAATTTCAAGAAATTTGGGACACTTTTTGCAAATTTTGATTTTTTGGCCTGAAAACAGATTTTCTTGCTCTATGCGCTACGCCACTTGGCGCGCGCTTTTGATGGGGAACTCCTCTTGAGGAAAAATTTACATTTTGGAATTTTCATGGAAAATTATGCATGCCTACTTATGGCCAAGAGATTTTGATAGGTTTTGGGCTTCCAGAAGGGTCAAAAACACCCTAAAAATGACCTTTCTGCCCCTTTTTGGACACATAGGAAGCAGTATTGGGAGAACTAAGTTTTGGAGGGGAAAATGAAGGCCAAATTTAGAAATTGCACTTGTGTTGGAAATTAGGCAGGAAGAAATTTCTAGAAAGCCCACTTGGAGCAAATTTGGACACCGAGAAGGCCTCCAAAATCAGCTCCAAACTGGTGCAATGCATACAGAAATCAGGCGTGGCACATTAGGGATTTTTGTTCATTCTGGACTTAGTAACTCTGTTTTTCGCCTATTTTTTGACATTTTGACTTTCTTTCTTCCAAATGTTAAAATCATGATGTAATTTTATGTAATTTTATGGATCTTGATGTAATTTTGTTAAATTTTTACTCATGGAGGTAGATTCATCCATCAAAAGGTGAATTGCAACTGAATGAATCGGTTTCCTATCTTATAGAGGCAAGTTGTTCCACTGCGTATTTTCCAGTTCTCAATTTATATCTTTTTGAAACAACTCCTAAAATTGTGAGCTCGACCCTTAGAGTTTGGGGATGATTTAGTGTTGTATATATCTTGTAGTTTTTCAGTCATTAGCATGGCTGGACACTTGGGATCGCTTTGAACATCATTGTACATTCATCTCTACAGTTTGGCAAAGGAATAGACCAGGGTTTGCAACAATCCTTGGGATTCATGTGGCTCTTTTTTTTGATGATTTGTTTATCTTTGTTAATGTAAGTTTACTGGTGTTTCATGCGTATCATTTTCCCTCTTATTTCTTCTTAAGTTAAACAAACAAGGATAAAGGTGGAATTCATTAAAATTTGTAGTCCTCTACCTAAGGTTTGTTTAATTTTCTATGTTTTCAACTATTTCAAGAGGATTCCTGAAATTTTCTTGCCCTCTTCAACTCCTCACCGGTATGAGCTATCCATTTCATTCAAAATTGAAGTGTCAAAACAATTTCCTACCTTGCCCCATTCAGATCTCTGCAAAAAATAGGCCTCATTCCCCGGACCCAAAATTTTCCCCTCCCTTTGATGCAACAAACACCCTCAAAATCAAATCAAACTCTTTTAAATATACACCTAGCCTAAAATCAGCCTTTATTCAAGTCATCTCAAGCCTCACTAATTATTTTTGCTGAGATTGACCAGGAGAGAGCCCTCTCCCGATCTGGTAGGGCTAGCTACTAGATTAAGCGTGGCTTGATGTTACCCTAGATTTTGCCTTTCTCAGCCTGAGGTATATTTAGGGAATAACATAGTCACGACCATACTGGGGAACACAAAATTGTTTACTTGTTAGTGTTATTCATTTTATAAACTACAGACGGAGCCTGAAGTTATGACAGGTACCCTTCGAAACACTCGTTCTTTGCATTATCGAAAGTAGATAAATGTTGCTTCAGTCAATCTCCGGTATAGTCTTATAAATGTAACATCTAACTTGTAAATTTCCCCAGTAATTTACACTTTAAATTCATAGAGTCTGCATCTGCAACTCTTTGGTCATCCGCAGTTACATCTAGTTCACAAATTCCTACCGAGCCTCCTTTCACTCCCACCATTCCCGTGAAACATTCTATCTCTGATCAACAATCTGCAGTAGTATCACCTCCCTCCACACCACATAAACCTCATACATCAACTGCTCTGACTCCTCCTATATCCCCAAACCCGGTTGTAAATCCACCCAGAGCAATGGCTACCTGATTTTCACCCCTTGCGTTTCCTCAAAACTTGGATGATATGCCTGCTCATTATCAAAGAAAAATTCCATTGTTTGATGGCACTCCTCAAAAGTGTTACTTCTTAGCAACATGTGGATAAGATGGCAGATTTCTTTGACCTTCATGAGATTGATGTGGAAAATGTGACAATGAGACTGTTTGTACAAACCTTTGGAGGTGAAGTAAGAAAGTGGTTCAGAGCTTTGCTGGCTAGAAGCATTACTACATTGCCTAATCTTCAGATAAAATTCTTGGATCGATGGGAAGTGAAGAAAGACCATTTTCAGATCCTTTCCGAATATGAAAATATCAAGTGAAACGTTGGTGAGTCTATTCAAGATTATTGTACTAGATTCAATTATGTTTACAATGCAATTGTTGTTGATGTAAATCCACCTAGGGGGTCGGTTTTAATTAAGTTTCTGGATGGCTTTGATCCTGACATGGCTTATAAATTAAGAGAAAGATATCCAGGAACTTTAGAAGACATGTAGAAAATTGCAGTCAGCGTTGAAGCCAATTTGCTTGCTAGGAGAGCTAGAATGAAAGATGAAAATAAAGTAGTAATAAAGGAAGAGGTTTCAACTTCAGATCAGGTGCTCCGTAAGATGGAAAAAATGTTTGAAATATTAACAATTGATAAGTCTAAACCGCAAATTAGAAATCCTAACTTCCGTGGCCAGTAGCAACCACAATTTAGAATCAAGCAAAGAGAGCAGCGAATACAAGAACAAGCAGCACAAAAGCAAGTGAAGACACCTTTACAGAAGAATTTTCTACATGGTCTGGAATCAGATGATGAGGAGAATGTAATCGGAGAAGAGAATCATTTCTTTACGCCTGATGATATGCCAATTTTTATCACTGAAGGTGAGGAGTATTCTGAGAATTCAGTTGTACAAAAGGATGAGAATTTCATCTTGGCAAATGAGACAGCTCTTGTAGAAGATTCTGATGAATATCAGAGGGGGTACATGAATGCCTTGACCACCCAACAGCGACAATATTCACTCAGAAGTAGAGAGGTACCCATTAATCCAATTCAAAAAAGAAAGGAAGCTACAACACCAAAGAATGATCCACTCGTTGTGCAGAAAAAGGGAAAAGAGACAGTTGATCCCACTACTAGCAAATCACCATCAGCAAATGGAAGATCCAATCAGCCAAATATGTCAAGGGAGAAAACTAAAAAGAAGGATGTCCCAGCTAAAGAGGTAGAGAAAACTCAACTTTTTAACTTAGAAAATTAAATTGCTAAGTAAAAAGTGTCCATTCCTTTGAGTGAATTGATGAAGAATAGCAGCTATAAGGGTCAAGTATCTAAGATTTTGAGTTTAGATCCATTGTCTGATATGGTAAACGTGGAAGATGATCAACCTGAGTTGATTTTTGGTCCAGAATTGGATGGTGAGTCTCCAGATAGTGATGTACCTCATTTTTACATCAGCCTTAGATTGCACGACTATGTAATACACAATGCTATGTTTGATTCCGGAGCCTCTCATAATCTCATGCCTAGGGAGATTATGGAGAAATTGGGATTGGATATCACTAGAAAGTATCATGACCTTTACTCTTTTGATTCTAGTAGAGTAAGATGCATTGGGCTTATCAAAGATTCGGTGGTCAGTTTGGATCATATTCTAACAAAAAATGTTTTGATGGATGTGGTTGTGGTGGATATTCCTCCTAGATTTGGCATGCTTATTTCCAGATCTTGGGGAGCGAAACTTACAGGGACATTGCAGCTCGATTTCTCCTATGCTACTATTACCGTGTTTGGTAAGATGAGGAAACTATACCGGGAGCAAAAGATGAAGTATATGATCACTAGCAAGGAGAGACCAGTAAATCATCCTATCAATTATGTACATACTAATTTAGAATCATTTGTTTTGTACTCAGATAGATTTAATGATGTAAATAGTCAATTAATTGAAGTAGAGGACATTCTGGAAATCACTAAAAATTTCAGAGAGGTCTTAAAGAAAGAGATACAGACACTTGATAATACCAATGAGAAATCAACCTTCCGACAGCAACAAAATGTTGATGGACAGCAAGACGAAGCAAAATAGCAAACAAAATTTCAGCATTTGGAAGAAGACGAAGATGGTTTGTGGACCATGCATTTTGATGGTGTGGTAGGAAGGGATGGTGTTGGAATTGTCATTTGGGTACACAGCCCTGTTTCTTCCCCAAAAAAAGTGCCAAGTAATGTAAGGGTATGTTCTTATAAATTGGCTTTTCATTGTTCAAATAATAACGCTGAATATGAAGCTTTAATTGTTTTTTTGAAAATTATTAGAAAGTTAAATGCCAAAAGAATTGCAGTGTATGGCGACTCCGAGTTAGTAATCAAGAAAGTGAAAGGTTAATATCAGGCTAAGAATCCTCAAATGTGGGCCTACCGCAATGCGGTACTAGATATCTTGAGATTGTTTTCAGATTATACTTTGACGTGTGTCCCTCATATTCAAAATGGTATTGCAAATGCACTTGCAACAATAGCAAGTAATTTGAAAATTCTGATGAATTCAAGCAACAAATTTGAAATCCATGTGAAGCATCGTCGGACTATCCCTGGCAATCGAAGGTATTGGCAAGTGTTTCAAGATGAGAAAGAAATTGATGAATTTATGCAAAATGAAGGTAAATTCGAAGACACTTCTATTGATGGGGAGCATGATGATGGCGAGGCGAATGTAGAAGTCAATCAAATGGAAGTTTTGCAGCTGAAGGATAATGTCATTCCTAAAGGTCTAATACCTTTAGAGGATCTTTTCGACCAAGATGATGTAGCTCGGAAACCGAGCTTGCTGCCAACCGGGAAAGGAGTTGAGGATGTGAACATCGGATCAGCAGAAAATCCTAAAATGGTGAAATTGTCCAAAGCATTGCCCCCACAGGTAAAAGCAAAGTATGTTAGTTTATTATCTTCCTTTGCTGATGTATTTTCTTAGGAATATTCAGATTTGAAGACATATGACACAAACATAATTCAGTATACCATTCTGATCAAGCCAAATAAGAAGCCCTTTCGGCAAAAATTGAGAAGAATAAATCCAAAATTGCTGCCCTCAATAGAGAAGAAAGTGAATCGGTTGTACAAAGCTGGTATCATCGTCCCCATAATATTTTCAGATTGGATTTCTAATTTGGTGCCCGTGCGCAAGAAAACAGGTGAGATTCGCTTATGTATTGATTTTAGGAATCTGAATAAAGTATCTTTGAAAGACAACTATCCATTGCCCAAAATGGATCACATACCTCAGTGAGTAGTTGGAGCATCCCGCATGTCGCTACTCGATGGTTATTCCAGTTATAACCAAATTTTGGTCCATGAGGATGATAGAGATAAAATAGCGTTCACAACTCCGTGGGGAACTTTTCATTATGCTAAAATGCCTTTCGGTTTGAAGAGTGCTAGTGCGACCTTTCAGTGAGCAATGGATATGGAATTTGCAAATGAGAAAGATGTCTTTTTGGTTGTGTATCTTGATGATTTGACAATTTTTTCTAATTCAGATGAAGAGCACCTTTATCATTTGAAGATTGTATTTCAGCAGTGTAGAAAATATGGTGTATCTCTCAATCCAAAGAAGAGTTTGTTTTCCATGGATGAAGGTAAGCTTCTTGCTCATATTATATCAAAAGATGGCATCCTCATTGATCCAGCTCGAGTAGAAGCTATTCAACAAATTGATCTTCCTCGAAATAAAAAGGAGATTCAATCATTCAACAGTAAGATGAATTTCTTACATTGCTTTGTGCCCAATCTTCCAGAATATTTAAGGGAAATCACAAACATGCTCAAGAAATATAGTGTAGTGAAGTGGACTAAGGAAGCAGTAAAGTCTTTCAATTTAGTAAAATTGGCCCTTTCTTCAGCTCCGGTTTTGATCAGCCTGGATTATACTCAGGATTTTATTTTGTTTTCATTTGCTTCAGATCATACTATGGCAGCAATCTTAATGTAGAAGAGAGATCAGCTTCAGAAGCCAATAGCATTTTTCAGCTGAACCAGAAGAGATGCAGCTTTAAAGTATAATATTATTGAAAAGCAAGCTCTTGCCTTAGTAAAAGTGTTGAAATATTTTTGAGTATATATTCTGCATTCTCACATTCTTGTTTATGTTCCTAATGCTGCTGTTAAATATGTCTTAGTGCAAACAGATCCAGAAGGGAGACGAGGAAAATGGATTGTAGCCTTGTTGGAATATGACGTGGAGATAAAACCTACAAAGCTTATCAAAGGACAGGGTCTGGCTAAGCTAATGGCTGAGTCAAATTTGCATGCCTTTGACATTAATCTCATTACTGCTATGTCCAAGGAAAATGAGGAATGTTTTCTAACTCCCGTATCAGAAATTTTTGTTCTTTCTCCTTGGTACTCAGACATTGTTTATGTGCTCCAAAATCTGTCACCACTACCAGGAATGGCTAAAAACAAAAGTAGGACACTGAAATTGAAGGCTGCCAAGTTTTGTATCATGAATAATGCACTCTATTGGAAATATCTTGGTGTTGTCTTGCTCAATTTTTTGGTTGAAGAGGAGGCAAAACAAGTTATGGAAGATTTTCATAAGGGAGATTGCGGAGGTCACCCTTTCTGGAAAAAAATGGCCAACAAAATTTTGAGAGCAGGATATTATTGGCCAACTCTCTTTGCTGATGTGTACAAAACTATTAGAAGCTACCATGAATGTCAAATTTCTGAAGGGAGAAAAAAATTGCAGCCTTTGCCGCTCAAGCCCATTGAAGTAAGTGCTGCTTTTCAGCAGTGGGGTTTGGATTTCTTCAGTGCAGCATAAGTGGATCCTTACCGCGATGGACTATTTTACTAAATCAATTGAGGCGGTTCCCACTAGGCAGGCCACAGATTTGGTAATCATTTCATTTCTTGAAAACAATATTTTGTCTTGTTTTGGTTGTCCAAATAAGATAATCACTGATAATGCAGCAACCTTTAAATCTAAAATAATGATTGAATTTTGTGATAAGTATCAAATTACTTTGGGGCATTCAACCGCATATCATCCAAAAGCCAACGGATTGGCCGAATCCTCAAATAAATCCTTGGTCAGTATTATCAAAAAGCTGCTGGAAATAAACAAGAAAATTTTGCATAAGAAATTGGTTAATGCGTTTTGGGCAGACAAAGTAAGTCAAAAGAAATCTATAGGCATGTCTCCTTATGAGCTCGTGTATGGTGTTGATACTGTATTCTCGACCTCTCTCGCAGTTCCAGTGGTTAAACTTTTGTAGGAAGCTAGCAGCGAAGATGATCATATGCAACGAAGAATAAATCAAATGATCCATTTACAGCAGACTAGAGACGAGGTTTTTCAGAACACTTTCAAGCTGCAAGAGAGAATCAAGAAGATATATGATCAAAAGGAAAAGGAGGACAAGTTTTGAATAGAAGAAGTGGTGCTAAAATGGGATGTAAGAAATGAAGATAAAGGTAAGCATGCCAAGTTTGAGAATCTTTGGAAAGGACATTTCAGAATTGCTCCATATCGAGGCAAAAATGATTTCCTTTTGAAAGAAATGGATGGAAAAGATTGTCCAGGAGGGCCAGTCAATGGTCGACTACTCAAACGGTACTATTTTTGAAATGTTTTCTGTTGTCATAAATATCATTATACATACCAGTTTGTTTAAGTTTCATTGCAAGCGTGTGCTGTAATCATTCTTTCAGTTTGGGGCCCAAGGTGAAGGCTATAAAACTGAAGGTTGATTTTAGTTTTGGTTTGGTTTGTTGAGTTAGGTCTTTTAGTCATTTTTGGTTTTGAAATTGAGTCAATTTTGAGTCGGTTTTTAGTTTTGAAAATGAGTCAAGAGTCTGGTTTTGGTTTTTCAAAGTTATTGAATCCATAGCCCAATGGACAAAGGAACTGCCTACTTTCCCAGAGATCTGTAGTTCTTGGAACGTCTAAGGAGCTACCATCCCCATTGGAGCCAATGTTAGTTTCGGTATATTCATCCCTCCGTCAGTGATCAAAATCCTCTTGTTGCATTACATATTAAGTGTCTCACTCAGTCAACTTAATTCCATTAGGAGCATGGATCATTTGACGGTAGTGGCTTGTTGCTCATGTCCCTCATGTCCTTTACCTGCTGGCCCATTTCTATTCATTAAGATCATTTGTAGTCACTTTTTGTCTCATAGTTTGCAAAGAGTCATTTTTTAGGGTTTTAGTGTCATTAGGTCTAGGGTTTCATTAATAAGGTCTTCAAAATGCCCAATAATGGTCATCAAGCACATAAGGAGTTTGAAATAAGGTTTCAGTACTAAAAACTTCATCACCATATGCTTAATAATGTATTTTTCTTCAAAACTCTGTTTTGAAGAAAAATAGAGTATTTCATCTTTTTATGTATAAATGTAATGTAATTTCAAGTTTTCTCAATTGTAAAACTAATTTCACTGGCAACCCTAGTCACCTTTTTCAAGCTCTAGCAAATTTATTCCCTGCAAGGAAAACAGAAAGCACATCATTCAGTCAAAAAACAAAAATGAACCAAGTTGTTTAAAACAATTTTTTAAAAAGTGTCAAAAACTGAAACATTACAAAGTGGGTTTTGTTTGAAATGGAGAATTGAAGATCTTTGGTATATAAATCATTTTTGTGTTTCAAGAGTTCATTTGTATGCCAAGAGGAGAGATTGAGCCAATGAGAAACCTTGTAGAATGAAGGGAGCAGTTTGAAGGCAAATTTGTGCAAGTTTCAGTGCGCGATGCATTGGACAGGTGCGACGCATTGGGTCAGCCCCCACTGTGTTAAGAATACACTTGCACGGTGCATAGGAGTGGCGCAGCGCATTGGTTTGGTTGCGTGACGCGTAGGGCCGCAAATAAATTTCACTATGATTTCTCTTCAAATTTCAAATCTCCTCTGTCACCTCCAGTCCAAGTAAGTCAAGTAACCCCTCCACTACCAATGAACATGAATCTTATGATGTCTATGAGGATTTAATAAACAAAAATTCAAACCCTATTTGCTTGTTCAAGAAACATTTCCTTATGGTTTATATTTTGGTTTTGTGCCTATCACTTCCACTTCCCCACCTTGTTTTTCCCTCATCATTGTTCTACTTTTATCAACTCTTTCCCCATATCCCTAAATTCACTCATTCACTATCAGAATTCCCATTATCCCATCCTAACTACAAAATTCCCCAACCCACAATCCTATCCCAAAAATCCTAGAAGTTGCCCCTAAAACTCTTTAAGTTCCCAAATTTCAATTGGCAATATTCTCAACATTCCCCTTACCCTCTCCCTTCATAGCCCCTCACATATTGTCATACATTTGGCAACAAAAACCAAAGACACCAAAACTCCTCATACTCATCTAAGACAACATAGAATTTGGAAAACATGGAGACATATTCCTCTTATGACCGAGAAAATGTCTCTACAACTAAATTGCATGCACCTAGGATACCTCACAAGAGTGGCAGACATGTGAGGGAGGAGCCTAATTCACTGGCTGAGATGCAGGCCTGTCCTCTTGCTATTTCATGTTTTCAATAACAGTCTTGTTATCAGTTTTGTGAGATGGTTGCTAGAATCCACCACCATCATGAGCTGGCCAGATTGTTTGTGCTGCATTTACATAATGGCCAAGTCACTCTTGCAGGTGTGACATTCACCTTGACACCTGAGTCTATCAATCTAGCAACTAGTATTCCAAATGTTGGAGAGAAATGGCACAAAATGCAACAATTTGACAGGGAACACTATGAGCCATATATCAAGCCTAGTTTTTTGAGACAACTCAGCATATTTTTCCCCTTTCGGTTCCTGAAGGATTCATATGCTCCTTTAATGAAACTCATTATCAAATATTTCAGTTGTGAGGGCTGGTTTTCTCGCCTCTATGCCTATCATATCAGGTTTCTGATGCATTTTACTAGGGTAAGAATGAGGAAACTTCCTTACTTCATGTGCCGGAATATTGAGAAGATGACCACCCTAGTGCAAAGGAAAACTCCTGAGCAGCAGTATAACAGTATCTATCACTTTGGACTCATCAAAATTGTGGTTATGCATCAGCTTGGTTTGCAGGATATTTCATGGGAGGATATCATTTCTAGTGACTTCTTCACATCTCCTCAGGTACCTTCGAAGGCTTTTCATGAGGCAAGTGAACCTTCATATCAGCAGGAAGGTCATGAGACACAGACCGCTAGTGTGTCGGTGTTTCTCACCTATCAGAGGGGCACTAGAGGGTTGCTTGCAGCAGCCAAGCGAGTATTATCTCCACCCGAGGTGGAAGGGGTCTCACGTCCTTCATCAATGGTACAGGACAAGGTTAAGAGGCCAATACATGATGAGGGGCATTCAGGAGGCCAGGATATAGACTTCATACTCATTGATGATGATTTGGGTTCACCATGATCAAAACTGAGAGAGATTGTTCACGAGCAGAAGGCGGAGATAGACACTTTGTCAGTCAAGTTGCAAAGAGCTTTGTCAATAATCAACTACCTTGAGCAAATAAATAGACAGCTAGAAGATCATAAAACTATCATGGAGCTACAAAACATACGTGAGAACCAGCAGGTTGCCAAAAGGAGAAAAACCAAGATGACATCCATTGAGCAAGAGATTGAGGCTGATCGTGAAGCTTGGCTTGAAAGGGTAAATATTCATTTGGAAAATATTTTCAAGAAGGCCAACAAGGAAAATAACATGTTGAGGCACATGGCGAATCATTATTGGGCAAGAAATCATGTTTGCAAGGCACGAATCAAGATCTTGAAGGCTAAGTTGGAGAAGGCCTCAAAGCGTCGGAAAAGGCAAGATAGACTTCAGATTTTGGACGAGGCTTCCTTGGCCCAGCATACTACATGATGGAGGACACTCAGCCTAAATTTAAAGAAATTTGGGACACTTTTTTCAAATTTTTATTTTTTGGCCTAAAAACAGATTTTTCAGCTCTATGCGTCATGCGACTTGGCGCGCGCTTTTGATGGGGAACTCCTCTTGAGGAAAAATTTACATTTTTTGATTTTTCATGGAAAATTATGCATGCATACTTATGTCCAAGAGATTTTGACAGGTTTTGGGCTTCCAGAAGGGTCAAAAACACCCTAAAAATGACCTTTCTGCCCCTTTTTGGAAACACAGGAAGTAGTGTTGGGATAACTAAGTTTTGGAGGGGTAAATGAGGTCCAAACTTATCAATTCCACTTGTGTTGGATAGTAGATAGGAAGAAATTTCCAAGAAGCTCACTTAGAGAAGATTTGAACATCGGGAAGGCCTCCAAAATCAGCTCCAAGCTACCGCGACACATGGAGAAATCAAGCACAGTGCATTGGGGATTTTTGCTCATTTTGGACTCAATAACTTGGTTTTTCACCTAGTTTTTGACATTTTGACTTTCTTGCTTCCAAATGTTAAACCCATGATATTATTTGATGTACTTTGATGGTTCTTGATGTAATTTTGTTAAATTGTTACTCATGGAGGTAGATTCATCCATCAAAAGGTGAATTGCAACTGAATGAATCAATTTCCTATCTTATAGAGGCAAGCTGTTCCACTGCCTATTTTCCAATTCTCCATTTAAATCTTGTTGAAACAACTCCTAAAATTGTGAGCTCGACCTCTAGAGGCTGGGGATAAGTTAGGGTTGTCTATATTTTGTATTTTTTCAATCATTAGCATGGTTGGACACTTGGGATTTCTTTGAGCATCATTGTACATTCATCTCTGCAGTTTGTCAAAGGAATAGACCAGGGTTTCCAGCACTCCTTGGGATTCGTGTGGTTCTTTGCTTTGATGATGTGTTTCTCTCTGTTAATGTAAGTTTACTGGTGTTTCATGTGTATCATTTTCCCTCTTATTTCTTCTTAAGTTAAACAAAAAAGGATAAAGGTGGAATTCACTAAAATTTGCAGTGCTCTACCTAGGGTTTGTTTAATTTTCTATGTTTTCAAATTTTTGAAGAGGATTCTTGAAATTTTCTTGCCCTCTTCAACTCCTCACCAGTCTGAGCTATCCAATTCATTCAAAATTGAAGTGTCAAAACAATTGCCTACATTGCCCCGTTCAGATCTCCATAAAAACTAGGCCTCATTCCCCGGACCCAAAATCTGCCCTTCCCTTTGATCCAAAAAACACCCTCAAAATAAAATCAAACTATTTTACATATATACCTAGCCTAAAATAAGCCTTTATTCAAGTCATCTCAATCCTCACTAATTATTTTTGCTGAGATTGAGCAGGAGAGAGCCCTCTACCGATCTGGTAGGGCTAGCTACCAGATTAAGTGTGGTTTGATGTTACCCTAGATTCTGCCTTTCTCAGCCTGAGGTAGATTTAGGCAATAACAGATACAACTACAAGAATTTTCAGACAAAGGCTATATCCATCCAAGTGTGTCTCCATGGGGAGGACCAGTTCTATTTGTTAAGAAGAAAGATGAAACCTTACGCGTGTGTATGGATTACAAGCAGCTTAATAAGCCGACTGTTAAAAACAAATACCCCTTACCCAGAATCGATGACTTATTCATTCAATTAAGAGGGGCTAAGGTGTTCTCTAAGATAGACTTAAGATTCGAGTATCATCAGATTCGGATTAAAGATGAAGATATTTTCAAAACAACATTTCGCACTCATTATGGGCATTATGAATTTGTGCTGCTGCCCTTTGGATTGACAAATGCACCAGCAACCTTTATGAGGTTGATGCATGGCATCTTTCATCAATTTTTGGATAACTTTGTACTTATTTTCAGAGATGACATACTGATATATTCTAAAAGTGTGGAGGAACATAAAGAGCATTTGAGAATAGTTTTGGAGATGATAAGAAAGCATCAAGTTTATGTTAAGTTTAGTAAATGTGATTTCTTTAAAACAAAAATCCAATATCTGGGACATGTTATATGAGATGAAGGAATCACTGTTGATCCAGAAAAGATGAAAACTATTATGGAATGGTGAGTGCCCCAGAATGTGGCTAATATTAGATCATTTGTGGGATTAACTAGTTATTATAAAAGATTTATAGAAGGATTTTCTAAAATTTCTTTTCCTATTACATCTTTGCAAAAGAAGGGAAATATCTTTAAACAGACAAATGAATGTCAGAACAGCTTTGAAAAGCTGAAGCAACTTCTGAATACAACATCGGTTTTGAAGGTAGCTGACCCTGATAAATATTATGAAGTATGCACTAATGCAAGTAAAGAAGGTGTTGGAGCAGTATTAACACAGGAAGGCAAAGTGGTGGCATATGAGTCCAGAAAACTAAAGGACCATCAAAAGAAATATTCTTCTTACGACTTGAAACTTACACTAGTGGTACATGCTCTCTGGGTGTGGAGGCATTACCTACTGGGTAAGGTTTGTACTTAAAACATACCATAGTAGCTTGACTAATTATTTTAAGCAAGCAGATCTAAAGTCCAGGAAAGCAAGATGGAATGCCTTTCCAAGTGAATTTATATGGATATTCAGCATGTCAAGGGAAAGGAAAATCGAGTAGCAGATGCATTGAGTAGAAAATTACATGGCATTTATGCATTATATTGTAATCAGCTTGAAAGCCAACTGTTGGAACAACTAAAAGAAGTAGCATAGAAAAACCCAGAATATAAATTCTTGTGGTAGCAAATGGAGGATGATAAGAAGCAAGGCAAGGCATCTGAGTATGGAAAGAATGATGGTCAGGTGCTGACTTTTCGAGGAAAAATTTACGTGCCTAATCGTACAACTCTCAAGGAGTTAATACTGAATGAGTTCCACCGCAACAATTACGTTGGTCATCCGAGATATCAAAAAATGCTTACTACAATAAGAAAGGTATATTATTGGCCAGGTATGTGTAATAATATTGCTGAGTATCTAAGAAAATGTTTGGAATGTTAGCAGGTAAAGGTGGAGCACCAACATCCTGCAGGACTATTGTAGCCCATACCCATTTCTGAATGGAAATGGGAGGTTATCTCCTTAGATTTCATCACGGAACTACTCGGAACAAAAAGACAGAATGAATCAATCATGGTAGTGGTAGACAGATTATGTAGGTATACACATTTTATACCTGTACAGTCTATGTAAAAGACTGTACAGATTGCTGATATATTTATGAAGGAAATCTTCAGGTTGCATGGCATACCAAAAACTGTGATTTTAGACTGGGATGTTAAATTCACATTTTCATTTTGGAAAAGCCTGTTTATCAGTTTGGGAACACAAATACATTTCAGCACTGCCTATCATCCTTAGACTAATGGGAAAATGGAGTGGGTAAACCAGGTATTGGAAGACATGCTGCAGATGTATGTGATGCAACAGGCAACTAAGTGGGAGGATTACTTGCACCTTGTTGATTTTTCCTATAACAACGGCTATCAAGAATATCTGAAAATGAGTCCCTTTGAGGCATTGTATGGTAGGCAATGTCAAACACCTATAAACTGGAGTAGTCCAGAAACAAAATTATTGTTGGGAGTTGAAATGTTGGCTGAAATGGAAGCTGAGGTAGAATTTGAAGGCTACACAAGATCGAAAAATATTTATGCAAATAAGAAAAGGTATTATCGTGAATTTGTAGTAGGGGACCATGTTTACGTGAGAATTAATCCCAAGAGGAGTACCATGATATGGATCTCTTGTGCGAAATTGGCTCCCCGATACTGTGGAAATTTTCAAATACTCGAAAGGGTGGGACCAGTAGCATATAGGTTGGCCTTACCCACTCATATTCAAGTACAAAATGTGTTCCATGTGTCTTTGCTGAAGTGATATGTACATGATGAAAAACATGTGATTCATTGGAAAAATATTCAGGTAGGAAAAATATATGAATTCTAACTTGAAGTTCTGAATAAATTGATGCATACTAACTTGAAAACATTTTTGTTTTTCAAGTTGAACCAGACGGAGAATTTTTTGTCAGGCCGCAATGCATACTTGACCAAAGAGAAATTTAACTTCGCAAATGAGTAGTTATCCAGGTGAAAGTGCAATGGAAGCACTTAGGACCAGATGAAGCTACTTGGGAGGATGAGAAATTTATGCGGGAAGCTTACCCACAGCTCTTTGCAGAGCTGGGCTGAAACACCGAGGATGGTGGTACTTCCAGGGGGGAAGTTGTGACAGCCTCATTAAGAGTTAACTAGTATTAACTAGTTAAAGACAATTTGCTTATTTTATTTTCTGGCAAGAAAGACTTAAATTGTTATTGTTCGTAAAACAAATATATTTTTTTTTTAATTGAGTTATTAGGAGGAACCAATTAATGGAAAGAAATCTTTTAAGTTTTTGGTAAAAAGGTTTCCAAGAATATGAGGTGGTGGGGGATAGTTGGAAAACAGCTACCTTATCCTCTGAGGATAAAGCTGAATCCCAAAGGAGGAGTAGGGGTTCTGTGAAATTGGTAAAGGGGGAGTATTTTCTAGAGCTGGTTGGGACCAGTTGAAACTAGCTTACAGCAACCCTTGTAAAACAAAAAAAATTTAGTGTGACTAGATTGGTCATCCGGAGGTCATAACAGAAGAATCCACTGGTAACCCATGGCACCGTCTAGATTCTGGAGCTAGGGGGAAAGTGGAGGACGTAATAGCCTCCCTTGAATGGCTGGGAGGAGCACAACTTGAATCTAAATAATTCAGATAAGTATTACTGTGCAATTTTAAGCAGGTTAAATACTTGCATTAAAGAATGTTAAAAGTAGTGTAGATGTGTAGAATAATGTTTTATTATATTACACAGTGTATAAGTACATATATGTATATATATATACATAAAGATAAAAAACAAAACCTATTATTCGCACTAGATTTATCTGGTATTATAATGGGATAGAAAAATGAGATAATAGTAACTAAATCTTTTCTTATTATCATTATTTCTTATATGGTATGAGAAAAAAAGAAAGATAAACTGAGTAGGCTAATTGTTATTAATAACAGAAAAATAGAAATACGAAATCAAAGTTCTGGAATAGTCTTTAAGTTATAATTTTTATTACAATGTTTGCATGAATACAGTCAGTTGCTTTGTGATAGGCATAAATAAACCCCCATTAGAAGTACACTACTGAGAATATTAGTGAATATAGAACTAGACTACTTAATATGGGTTTAACAGCCTCACGAACTGTTGATCTCGATTCTGGGTGAGAACCCCGAACCAAAATTCCATCGTTCGCAGCCATAAAACCATCTAAACACAGACAGTAGGTAACGGTGGTCTGGGCACCATAGTGTAAAAAACTAATGGGTACATAATAGAAATTTTGAATATAGAGAAAACATATGAGAGGAATAAATATTATGAAAGATAATAACTAGTATTGCGTAGCAGAATATCTCTTTCATTCGAAACAAAATGAAATATACATAAACTTAGAAGTTTATCATTATGTTGTAGAAATCGTTTCTTCAAAACATTTAACAGAGGGAAAAAAAATACAATATCACTGTATAGTAGCTAAGAAGATTTAAGTGCAATAAGAAAACCTATCCATAAAATGAATTGTAGAACTGATAACCAGATATGTGAAGAAGTAATCCATTTAAATTACCATTACAGGAAAGCTTATATAGATTAAATATTAATAGAGTTTCATCTCTGAAATTATCGTGCATGTTATAGCTTAGCCTCTAAGCCTTTAAACGACATGCAAAAGGATTAGAGGAAAACCCTCTGTATATGATAATGATAATATTCTGATGAAAACCCTAATGGGCTTCTTCATTAAAACAAATATCTTTTCAAAAATTGGAAACCTTGTGTCGGGAAATAAACCCTTATACCCAATAAATATTTATATCTGTGCACATTGAAGTCTAATACTACAACCAGTAACTGTAACTATGAGGTTTCGGTCTCTCTTGAGACCTAAGAGTACCTGTGAATGCCAAGAAGGGAGAAGTTAGCTACGGCCGAGTTGAAAATAGAAAACCAGCAAGGGATTAATTGCTCAAGAGTTTGGCAATATCGACTTGTAATAAGAATAACAGGAATTAGTACAGGGACCTAAATCTCTGAGAAACTCAACAAAAGTAAGAATTAAAGGATGGGAAATCATAATAAAAATAAATGCATAAGCATTACCTGAGAAAGGGAGTCCTGACCACACTGTGGAAGTAAGAAAACCAAAGGTTAATATTTGTAATAACAAAGCATAGGGTTTCATAAATCGGAGAAATCTCTAAATTCATGAAGGATCCAAGGCATATCCCACAGCTGTACTGAGGTAGTAATGCCCAGTACTGTTTCTAATTAAATGGAGTTGAAAAATCATTCACAAAGGAGATGTTATAATGAAACGTGGAGCGAGGCATATCCCAAGGCTTACTGTCGGCATAAATCAAATTAAATAGATTGGATTTGAAGATATATGGAACAAAGACATTCCTTTGTGCGTGTTATTATAATAAATCATTTTGAAAATCTCGAATCCATAGATAGAAACCCAAGGGCTAATTGGAAATAATATTCCTGTAACATTTTATATTATTGTTAAACATATTTGATAGGCATGATATTGATATTGAGCACTGAAGTCAAAGGTTACGGGGGAAACAATATATTTATGATTAAAAAGCATACAACTTATGTTTATGAGATTAGGTTAGTAAATGGTTATTTATAGTTATATTTTGAATAAGGTAAGAAATTTTTTTGATGGTAGTAAATGTTTAGGAATAATGGTGGCAAGTGGTATCAAAGAGAAGTCGTTGCGCTGGGACCCTAAGGGTCTACTAACAGTGAAGCTCTATATATGATTAGTGCCTAGAGAGAGAGAGAACCAGTGACAATGAGAAGAGCTATAGCATCACAATCGCAACCAGAGGAAACTTAAGCACCAACAGTCATGAATCCAAAAATGTGGGTTCAATTAAGTGTAGAACAGCATCAAAAGACTAGTCGGTTGCTCAAAGAACAACAACACCAAACTTGTTTTTTGTTGAACACAGTGCAACAATTACAAGAGGAAATGTTAAGACTGAGAAAGGATAATGAGCGATTGTTGCAAGATCAGGAGAAAATTGTAAAGAGTTTATCAAACAAAAATAATCAAGAGATGGGACATCCCAATGCTAAAAAAGAATTATCAATAGAACAAGAAGATCAGTAAACTAGAAACAACACTACAGGCAGCGCTGAAAAGAGTCCCTCCGAGAAAAGCAAAAACAAGAATTATAATGAGGTGGATTCGGGCAATTTTTCTGACCAGCAAGACAACCGGTAGAATTTTTTAATCCTCAGACCATGGATGAATCCATCCGTAAAGCCTGGATGTGCTATCAGTAGTCCAAGGCCAAAGGTGAAGGAGGGAAAAGCTGGCAACCAAAGCAAAACCAGAAAAATAATTCCAATTTTAAAAGAAGTAAAAGTGGAAATTCTAAAGACGCAGCACAGAACTCCATTAGTAAGAAATTTGGTAGAAATCACCAAAGAACTAAATGGCTAGGGGAAGAGAAGCCCACAGAGGCATCTAGCAAGCTAGAGCAGGGACAGACCACAAAACCTCCTTTGAAATGTTGGGGTTGTGGAGAGGCTCATTATTATAAAAACTATACACAGTGAAATAAAAGTGAAACTGTAGCAAATTTGTAGGAGGCATCTATGGTAGGGGACGTGGCACATAACATTACCCGCATAACTTCAGCCTTGGAAGATCGACAGGCTGATTTTCAGCCCATAATGAACGAATTAGAAGGTACTTTACTAACTAAACCTATTTCAATTTTAGTAGATCCTAGAGCAAGTTTGAGTTACGTAAGTCCTAAAATAGTGGAAATGTGCAAGTTAAAAGAGCATAAATTTAGGAATTCGTGGTTAGTTTAGCTAGCTACCGGGGGAAAATGAAAGGTAACTGCAAAAGTTCCTAACTGTATATTGGAAGTAGCAGAATAGCAGTTACAAGTAGATTTAAATATCTTACCATTGGGTTATTATGATGTGTTATTGGCGATGGATTGGTTGGAGAGACACTGGACCCTAGTGGACTGCGAAGAAAATATTATTTACTTCAGAATGCAAGATGGCATGTGAAAAGAGATTCAAGGAATTAAAAATCCTATGAAATTACAACCAATAACAGCATCCAAAATGGGTAAGTGTATCAGAAAAGGATGTCAACTGTATGCAATTCAAGTAGGATATGTAGAATCCAAGGAAAAGGCTGCAATAATGGAAGATATTCCTGTAGTACAGGAATCTCTAGATGTATTTCCATAAAACATTCCTGGTTTTCCACCCAAGAGGGATATTGACTTCACCATTGAATTGTTTCCAGGAGCCTCTCCGGTGTCAAGAGCTCCTTATAGAATGAGCATTCCAGAACTAACAGAACTAATGAAACATCTACAAGAACTATTAGACAAAGGCTATATCCGTCCAAGTGTGTCTCCATGGGGAGCACTAGTTCTATTTCTTAAGAAGAAAGACGGAACCTTACCTACGTGTATGGATTACAGGTAGCTTAATAAGCTGACAGTTAAAAACAAATACCCCTTACCCAGAATCGATGAATTATTCAATCAAGTAAGAGGGGCTAAGGTGTTCTTTAAGATAGACTTAAGATCCAGGTATCATCATATTTGGATTAAAGATGAAGATATTTTCAAAACAACATTTCACACTCATTATGGTCATTATGAATTCGTGGTGCTTCCCTTCAGATTGAAAAATGCACCAGCAACCTTTATGAGTTTGATGCATGGAATCTTTCATCAATTTTTGGATAAATTTGTAATTATTTTCATATAGGACATACTGATATATTATAAAAGTGTGTAGGAACATAAAGAGTATTTGAGAATAGTTTTGGAGATGCTAAGAAAGCATCAGCTTTATGCTAAGTTTAGCAAATGAGATTTATTTAAAACAGAAATCCAATATCTAGGACATGTTATATCAGTTGAAGTAATCGTTGTTGATCCAGAAAATATCAAAACTATTATGGAATGGCGAATACCCTAGAATGTGGCCGATATTAGATCATTTGTGGGATTAGCTGGTTATTATAGAAGATTTATAGAAGGATTTTCTAAAATTTCTTTTCCTATTAAATCTTTGCAGAAGAAGGGAAAGCTCTTTAAATGGAAAAATGAATGTCAGAACAGCTTTGAAAATCTGAAGCAACTTTTGACTACAACACCGGTTTTGAAGGTAGCTGACCCTGATAAAGATTATGAAGTATGCACTGATGCAAGTAAAGAAGTTGTTGGAGCAGTCTTAACCCAGGAAGGCAAAGTGGTGGCATATGAGTCCAGAAAACCAAAGTACCATGAAAAAAAATATTCTTCTTACGACTTGGAACTTACAGTAGTGGTACATGCTCTCCAAGTGTTGAGGCATTACCTATTGGGTAAGAGGTTTATGCTTAAAACAGACCATAGTAGCTTGACTAATTATTTTAAGCAAGTAGATCTAAATTCTAGGCAAGCAAGATGGAATTCCTTTCTAAGTGAATTTGATATGGATATTCAGCATGTAAAGGGAAAGGAAAATCGAGTAGCAGATGCGTTGAGCAGAAAATTACATGGCATTTATGCATTATATTGTAATCAGCTTGAAAGCCAAAAGTTGGAAAAACTAAAAGAAGTAGCACAGAAAGACCTGGAATATAAATTCTTGTGGCAGAAAATGGAGGATGATAAGAAGCAAGGCAAGGCATTTGAGTATTGAAGGAATGGAGATCAGGTGCTTACTTTTCGAGGAAAAATATACCTGCCTAATCATACAACTCTAAAGGAGTTAATACTGAATGAGTTCCACCGCAGCAATTATGCTATTCATCTGAGATATTAGAAAGTGCTTACTGCAATAAGAAAGGTATATTATTGGCTAGGTATGCGTAAGAATATTGCTGGGTATCTAAGAAAATGTTTGGAATGTCAGTGGGTAAAGGTGGAGCACCAACATCCTGCGGCACTATTGCAGCCCATACCCATTCCTCAATGGAAGTGGGTGGTTATCTCCTTATATTTCATCATGGCACTACGTTGAACAAAAAGACAGAGTGACTCAATAATTTTAGTGGTAGAAATATTAAGTAAATTTTCACATTTTATACCTGTAAAGTCTATGTACAAGACTGTACAGATTACTAACATATTTATGAAGGAAATCTTTAGGTTGCATGGCATACCAAAAACTGTGATTTTAGACGGGAATGTTAAATTCACATCTACATTTTAGAAAACCCTATTTACGGGTTTGGGAATGCAAATACATTTTAGCATTGCCTATCATCCTCAGACTGATGGGAAAACAGAGCCAGTAAACCAAGTACTGGAAGACATGTTGTGCATGTATGTGATGCAGCAGCCAACTAAGTGTTGCAGCTTGTTGAGTTTCCCTATAACAACGGGTATTATATCTGAAAATGAGTCCCTTTGAGGCATTGTATGGTAGGCAATGTCAAACACCTATAAACTGGAGCAGTCTAGAAACAAAATTATTGTTGGGACCTGAAATGTTGGCTGAAATGGAAGCTGAGGTAAAAAGAATAAGGTAGAATCTGAAGGCTGCACAAGATCGACAAAATATTTATGCAGATAAGAGAAGTTCTTATCGTGAATTTGTGGTAGGGGACCATGTTTACGTGAGAATTAAGCCCAAGAGGAGTACCATGATATGGACCTCTTGTGCCAAATTGGCTCCCCAGGACTGTGGATCTTTCCAAATAATAGAAAGGGTGGGACCAGTAGCCTATAGGTTGGCCTTACCCAGTCATATTAAACTACACAATGTGTTCCATGTGTCTCTACTAAAGCGATATGTACATGATGAAAAACATGTGATTCATTAGCAAAATATTCAGGTAGGAAAAAGATACGAATCCTAACTTGAAGTTATGAATAAATTGAAGCATACTAACTTGAAAACACTTTTATTTTTCAAGTAGAACCAGATGAAGAATTTCTGGTCGAGCTACAATGCATACCTGACCGAAGAGAAATTGAACTTCGCAAACGAGTAGTTATCTAGGTGAAAGTGCAATGGAAGGACTTCGGACCGGATGAAGCTACTTGGGAGGATGAGAAATTTATGCGGGAGGCTTCCCCAGAGGTCATTTCAGAGCTGGGCTAAAACACCGAGGATGATGTTACTTTGAAGAGGGGAAGCTGTGACAGCCTCATTAAGAGTTAACTAGTATTAACTAGTTAAAGAAAATTTGCTTATTTTATTTCCTGGAAAGAAAGTCTTAAATTTTTATTTTTCATAAAACAAATTATTATTATTTTTTTTATTGAGTTATTAGGAGGAACCAATTAATGAAAATAAATCTTTTAAGTTGTTGTTAAAAAGGCTTCCAAGAATAGGAGGTGGTTGGGGACAGTTGGAAAACAACTACCTACTCCTCTGAGGATTCAGCTGAATCCCAAAGGAGGAGTAGGGGTTTTGTGAAATTGGTAAAGGGGGAGTATTTTATAGAGCTGTTTGGGACCAGTTGAAAATAGCTTACAGCAACCCTTGTAAAACCAAAAGTTCTGATTGTGACTGGATTGGCCATCCAAAGGTCATAGCAGAAGAATCCACTGTTCACCCGTGGCACCGTCCAGATTCTGGAGCTAGGGGGCAAGTGGAGGATGTAATAGCCTCCCTTGAATGGTTGGAAAGAGCATAGCTTGAATCTAAATAATTCAGATAAGTATTACTGTCCAATTTTAAGCAAGTTAAATACTGGCATGAAAGGATGTTAACAGTAATGTAGATGTATAGAATATTGTTTTCTTTTATTACATGGTGTATAAGTACATATATATATATATATGAATAAAGACAAAAAACGAAACATGTTCTTGGCACTACTTTTATTTGGTATTACAATGGGATAGAACAATGAGATAATAGTAACTAAATATTTTCTTATTGTCATTATTTCCTATATGGTATGAGAAAAAAAGAAAGATAAGCCGAGTAGGCTAACTGTTATTAATAACAGAAAAATAGAAATATGAAATCAAAGTATTATAATAGTCTATGAGTTATACCTTTTATTACAATGTTTGTCTAAATACAGTCAGTTGCTTTGTGACAGGCACAGATAAACCCCCATTAGAAGTGCACTAATGAGAATATTAGTGAATATAGAACTAGACTAATGAATAAGGGTTTAACAGCCTCACGAACTATTGATCTCGGTTCTAGGTGAGAACCTGAAACCAATATTCCATCGTTCACAACGATTAAACCATCTAAACACAAACATTAGGTAATGGTGGTCTGGGCACCATAGTCTAAAAAATAATGGGTACATAACAGAAATTTCTAATAGAGAGAAAACATCTGAAAGGAATAAATATTATGAAAGATAATAACCAGTATTGCATAACAGAATATCTCTTGCATTCGAAAGAAAATGAAATATACATAAACTTGGAAGTTTATCACTATGGTGTAGAAATCATTTCTTCAAAACATTTAACAGAGGGAAACAAAAAGTACAATATCACTATATAGAAGCTAAGAAGATTTAAGTGCAATAAGAAAACCTATCCATAAAATGAATTGCAGAATTGATAACCAGATATTTGAAGAAGTAAGTCGTTTAAAGTACCATTACAAGCAATCTTGTACAGAATAAATCTTAATAGAGTTTCATCTCTGAAAGTATCATGCAGGCTAGCGCTTATTCTCTAACCGTTTAAACGACATGCAAAAGGGTTAGAGGAAAACCCGCTGTATACGATAATAATAATATTCTGTTTAAAACCCTAATGACCTTCTTCATTAAAACAAATATCGTTACAAAAATTAGAAACCTTGGGTCAGGCAATAAACCCTTAAACCCAATAAATATTTATATCTGTTCACATTGAAGTCTAATACTACAACCAGTAACTGTAACTACGATATTTCAGTCTCTCTTGAGACCTCAAAGTACCTGTGAATGCCAAGAAGGGATAATTTAGTTGCGGCCAAGTTGAAAATAGAAAACCAGCAACGGATTAACTGCTGAAGGGTTTGGAAATACTGACTTGTAATAAGAATAACAGGAATTAGTACAGGGACCTAAATCTGCGAGTAATTCAACAATAATAAGAATTAAATGATGGGAAATCATAATAAAAATAAATGCAGAAGCATTACTTGAGAAAGGGAGTCCTGACTGGACTATGGAATCAAGAAAACCAGAGGTTAATCTCTGTAATATCAAAGCAGAGGGTATCATAATATGAACCCCGAAGGCAAAGACAAAATGAAACTAGAAAATGGAATATTTACCCTTGTACTGAGACTAAAACCCATCCCTTGCAGTAACAAACCCTCAGAATTTAGTATGAAGTCCGTGCTATCTGTAGATTGACAATAGTTAAAGATACAGAGTTCTGATAAACCTAAAATTCGGTAGCTCAACTCAAAAAATTTTAAACGAGCAGATGAACCAAACTGAGGAGCAACAGAGCAAATGTTCAAGGAATGAGGGGTTTGAGGCAGAGCGTTTGAGGGTGAAGCCAAGCCAAATGAAAGCGCCAAAATCCGATGAACAACCATTTTACCTCACAGCTAACCCGCAGAATAAATCGGAGAAATCTCAAAATTAATGAAGGATCCAAGGCATATCCCACAACTGTACTAAGGTAGTAACGCCCAACACTGTTTCTAATTAAATGGAGTTGACAAATCATTCACGGAGGAGTTGTTATAATGCCAAGTGGAGCGAGGCATATCCCAAAGCTTACTGCCAGCATAAATCAAATTAAATAGATTGGATTTGTAGATATACGAATCAAACACATTCCTCTGTGTGTGTTATTATAATAAATCATTTCGAAAATCCTAAATCCATAGGTAGAAACCCAAGGGTTGATTGGCAATCATATTCTTGTAACATTTTATATTATTGTTAAACATATTCGATAGCCATGATATTGATGTTGAGCACTGAAGTCAAAGGTTACCGGTGAGACAATATACTTATGATTAAAATGCATACAACTTATGTTTATGAGCATAGGTTAGTAAATGGTTATTTATAGTTATATTTTGAATAAGGTAAGAATTTTTTTTTATGGTAGTAAATGTTTAGGAATGATGGTGACAAGTGGTATCAAAGCCAAGTTACTGCGCTGGGAGCCTAAGGGTCTACTAATAGTCAAGCTTTCCACGTGATTAGTGCACATAGAGAGAAAGAGAATCAGTTGCAATGAGAAGAGCTATAGGATCACAATCGCAACCAGAGGAAACTTAAGCACCAATAATCATGAATCCAAAAATGTTGGTTCAATTAAGTGTAGAACAACATCAAAAGACTAATCGGTTGCTCGATGAACAAAAACACCAAACTAGTTTTTTGTTGAACACAGTGCAAAAATTACAAGAGGAAATGTTAAGATTCAGAAAGGATAATGAGTGATTGTTGCAAGATCAAGAGAAAATTTTAAAGAGTTTATAAGACAAAAAAAATCAAGATATGGGACATCAGCAAAAAAAGAAGATTAGCAAACTAGAAAAAACACTACAGGCAGAGCTGAAAAGAGTCCCTCCCAGAAAAGAAAAAGAAAGAATGATAATGAGGAAAAATCGGTTAATTTGTCTGACCAGCAAGATAATAAGAGACAAAAACTAGAATTGCAGGGGGAGTTTCGCAAAATTAAACCACCAACTTTTGATGGTGAGGCCGACAAGATGGTTAAAGACTAGTTAATTAATATAAATGAGTACTTCTAGGTGTATGAATATAGTAGAATCTGAAGGCCAGATTGGCTATATACTAGTTACGGGAAAAGGCCACTCTGTGGTGGGAAGAGGTGAAAAATGTACGGAGCATTGATGAACAGGATATTTCATGGGAATTGTTTCAGCAGTATTTTAAATAGAGGTATTTGACAGAAAGTTTTTATGATGATAAGGCTAAGAAATTCCATGATTTACGGTTGCGGCAGATGACCATGGATGATTATGTCACTAAACTCACTTCCCTGCTATGTTATGTTCCTTATCTTATAAAGGAAAAGCCCAAAGTGTAGAGGTTTATGAGTAGTCTACCTACTCATATGAGAGAACGGATAGAATTTTTTAATCCTTAGACCATGGATGAAGCCATCCGTAAAGCCTGGATGTGCTATCAGCAGTCCAAGGCCAAAGGTGAAGGAGGGAAAAGCTGGCAGCCAGAGAAAAACCAGAAAAATAATTCCAATTTTAAAACCAGTAAAAGTGGAAATTCTAAAGACGTAGCATGGAACTCCATCAGTAAGAAATTTGGTAGAAATCACCAAAGAACTAAATGGCCAGGGGAAGAGAAACCCACGAAGGTATCTAGCAAGCTAGAGCAGGGACAGACCACAAAACCATCTTTGCAATGCTAGGGACGTGGAGAGGCTCATTATTATAAAAAATATTCACATCGAAATAAAATTGAAACTGTAGCAAATCTACAGGAGTCACCTATGTTAGGGGACATGGCGCGTCACATACCCCTAATCAATGTAGCCTTCGAAGATCACCAGGCTTATTTTTAGCCTACAATGATCGAATTAGAAGGTACTTTACTAACTAAACCTGTTTCAATTTTAGTATATCCTAGAGCAACTTTGAGTTACGTAAGTCCTAAAATAGTGGAAATGTGCAAGTTAAAAGAGTAGAAATATAAGAATTCGTGGTTAGTTCAGCTAGCTACTGGGGAAAAATGAAAGGTAATTGCAAAACTTCTTAACTATATATTGGAAGTAGCAGAACATCAGTTACAAGTAGATTTAAATATCTTACCATTGGGCTCTTATGATGTGTCATTCGGTATGGATTGGTTGGAGAGACGTTGGACCTTAGTGGACTCAAAGAAAAGATTATTTACTTCATAATGCAAGATGGCACGAGAAAATAAATTCAAGGAATTAAAAAGCTTGTGAAATTACGACCAATAACAACATCCTAAATGGGTAAGTGTATCAGAAAAGGATATCAACTGTATGCAATTCAAGTAGGATATGTAGACTCCAAGGAAAAGGCTGCAATAATGGAAGATATTCCTACAGTACAGGAATTTATGGATGTATTTCCAGAAAAAATTCTTGGTTTGCCACCCAAGAGGGATATTTACTTCACCATTGAATTGCTGCCAAGAGCCTCTCCGGTGTCAAGAGCTCCTTACAGAATGAGCATGCTAGAACTAATAGAACTAAAGACACAACTACAAGAACTGTTAGACAAAGGTTATATCCGTCCAAGTGTGTCTCCATGGGGAGCACTAGTTCTATTTGTTAAGAATAAAGATGGAACCTTATGCATGTGTATGGATTACAGGCAGCTTAATAAGCTGACTGTTAAAAACAAATACCCCTTACCCAGAATCGATGACTTATTAGATCAAGTAAGAGGGGCTAAGGTGTTCTCTAAGATAGAATTAAGATCTGGGTATCATGAGATTCGGATTAAAGATGAAGATATTTGCAAAACAACATTTCACGCTCATTATGGGCATTATGAATTCGTGGTGCTGCCCTTCGGATTGACAAATGCACTAGCAACCTTTATGAGGTTGATGCATGGCATCTTTCATAAATTTTTGGATAAATTTTTATTTATTTTCATAGACGACATATTGATATATTCGAAAAGTTTGGAGGAACATAAAGAGCATTTCAGAATAGTTTTGGAGATGCTAAGAAAGCATCAGATTTATGTTAATTTTAGAAAATGCAATTTCTTTAAAATAGAAATCCAATATCCCGGACATGTTATATCAGCTAAAGGAATCGTTGTTGATCTAGAAAAGATCAAAACTATTATGGAAAGGTGAGTACCCCAGAATGTGGCCGATATTAGATCATTTGTGGGATTAGCTAGTTATTATAGAAGATTTATAGAAGGATTTTCTAAAATTTATTTTCTTATTACATCTTTGCAGAAGAAGGGAAAGCTCTTTAAATGGACAAATGAATGTCAGAATAGCTTTGAAAAGCTGCAGCAACTTCTGACTACAGCACCGGTTTTGAAGGTAGCTAACCGTGATAAAGATTATGAAGTATGCACTGATGCAAGTAAAGAAGGTGTTGGAGCAATCTTAACCCAAGAAGACAAAGTTGTGGCATATGAGTCCAGAAAACTAAAGGAACATGAATAGAAATATTCTTCTTACCACTTGGAACTTATAGCAGTGGTAGATGCTCTCCGGGTGTGGAGGCATCACCTGTTGGGTAAGAGGTTTGTACTTAAAACATACCATAGTAGCTTGACTAATTAGTTTAAGAAAGAAGATCTAAAGTCAAGGAAATCAACATGGAATGCCTTTCTAAGTGAATCTGATATGGATATTCAACATGTAAAGGGAAAGGAAAATCGAGTAGAAAATGCATTGAGAAGAAAATTACATGGGATTTATGCATTATATTGTAATTAGCTTGAAAGCCAACTGTTGGAACAACAAAAATAAGTAGCACAAAAAGATGCAGAATATAATTTTTTGTGGCAGCAAATGGAGGATGATAAAAACCAAGGAAAGGCATCCGAGTATGGAAAGAATGAATATCAGGTGTTGAATTTTCGAGGAAAAATTTACGTGCCTAATTCTACCACTCTAAAGGAGTTAATACTGAATGAGTTCCACTGTAGCAATTCGCTGGTCATTCAGGATATCAGAAAATAATTACTGCAATTCGAAAGGTATATTATTGGCCAGGTATGCATAAGAATATTTCTAAGTATCTAAGCAAATTTTTGGAATGTCAGCGGGTAAAGGTGGAGCACCAACATCCTACAGGACTATTGCAGCCCATACCCATTCCTGAATGGAAGTGGGAGGTTATTTCCTTAGATTTCATCACGAGACTATTGAAAAAAAAAGACAGAATGACTCAATCATGGTAGTGGTAAAAAGATTAAGTAAATCTGCACATTTTATGCCTGTACAGTGTATGTACAAGACTATACAGATTGCTGACATATTTATGAAGGAAATCTTCAGGTTGCATGGCATACCAAAAACTATGATTTCAGACCGGGATGTTAAATTCACATCTGCGTCCTGGAAAACCCTGTTTACGGGTTTGGGAACACAAATACATTTCAACACTGCCTATCATCCTCAGACTGATGGGCAAACGGAGTGGGTAAACCAAGTACTGGAAGAGATGTTGTGTATGTATGTGATGCAGCAGCCAATTAAGTGGGAGGATTACTTGCACCTTGTTGAGTTTTCCTATAACAACGGGTATCATGAATCTCTGAAAATGAGTCCCTTTGTGGCATTGTATGGTAGGAAATGTTGAACACCTATAAACTAGAGGAGTCCAGAAAAAATTTTATTGTTGGGACATGAAATGTTTGCTGAAATGGAAGCTGAGGTAAAAAGAATAAGGAAGAATCTAAAGGTTGCGCAAGATCGACAAAAGATTTATGCAGATAAGAAAATGTCTTATCATGAATTTGTGGTAGGGGACCATGCTTATGTGAGAATTAAGCCCAAGAGGATTACCATGAGATGGACCTCTTGTGCCAAATTGGCTCCCCAGTACTGTGGACCTTTCCAAATACTAGAAAGGGTTGGACCAGTAGCCTATACTTTGGCCTTATCCAGTCATATTCAAGTACAGAATGTGTTCCATGTGTCTTTGCTGAGGCGATATGTACATGATGAAAAACATGTGATTCATTGGCAAAATATTCAGGTAGGCAAAATATACGAATCCTAATGTCAAGTTATGAATAAATTGATGCATACTAACTTAAAAACACTTTTTCTTTTCAAGTATAACTGGATGGAGAATTTCTGGTCGAGTTGCAACGCATACTTGACCGAAGAGAAATTGAACTCCGCAAATGAGTAGTTATCCAGGTGAAAGTGCAATGGAAGCACTTCGGACCGAACGAAGATACTTGGGAGGATGACAAATTTATGCGGGAAGATTACTCGGAGCTCTTTCCAGAGCTGGGCTGAAACACCAAGGATGGTGTTACTTCTAGGAGGGGAAGTTGTGACAACCTCATTAAGAGTTAACTAGTATTAACTAGTTAAAGACAATTTGATTATTTTATTTTCTGCCAAGAAAGACTTAAATTGTTATTGTTCATAAAACAAATTATTACTATTATTTTTTATTAAGTTATTAAGAGGAACCAATTAATGAAAAGAAATCTTTTAAGATGTTGGTAAAAAGGTTTCCAAGAATAGGAGGTGGTTGGGGACAGTTGGAAAATAGTTACCTACTCCTCTGAGGATAAAGCTGAATCCCAAAGGAGGAGTATGGGTTTTGTGAGATTGATAAAGGGGGAGTATTTTCTAGAGCTAGTTGGGACCAGTTGAAAATAGCTTACAACAACCCTTGTAAAACCAAAAGTTATGAGTGTGATTGGATTGGCCATCCAGAGGTCATAGGAGAAGAATCCACTGCTAACCCGTGGCACCGTCCAGATTCTAGAGCTAGGGGGCAAGTGGAGGACGTAATAGCCTCCCTTGAATGGTTGGGAGGACCATAGCTTGAATCTAAATAATTACGATAAGTATTACTGTGCAATTTTTAGCAGGTTAAATACTGGCATGAAAGGATGTTAACAGTAATGTAGATGTATAGAATACTATTTTATTTTATTACAGGGTGTATAAGTACATATATGTATATATATGCATAAAGACAGAAAACAAAACTTGTTCTAGGCACTACTTTTATCTAGTATTACAATGGGATAGAAAAATGAGATAATAGTAACTAAATATTTTCTTATTGTCATTATTTCCTATATGGTATGAGAAAAAAATAAAGATAAGCCGAGTAGGCTAACTGTTATTAATAACAGAAAAATAGAAATAAAAAGTCAAATTATTAGAATAGTCTCTGAGTTATACCTGTTATTACAATCTTTGTATGAATACCATCAGTTGCTTTGTGACAGGCACAGATAAACCCCCATTAGAAGTACGCTACTGATAATATTAGTGAATATAGAACTGGACTACTTAATAAGGGTTTAACAACCTCACGAACTACTGATCTTCATTCTGGGCAAGAACCTCGAACCAAGATTCCATCATTCGCAGCCATAAAACTATCTAAACACAGATATTAGGTAATGGTGGTCCAGGCACCATAGTCTAAAAACTAATGGGTACATAATAGAAACTTTGAATACAGAGAAAACATCTGAAAGGAATAAATATTATGAAAGATAATAACCAGTATTGCATAGCAGAATATCTCTTGCATTCGAAAGAAAATGAAATATACATAAACTTAGAAGTTTATATTATGCTGTAGAAATGGTTTCTTCAAAAAATTTAACAGAGGGAAACAAAAAATACAATATCACTGTATAGCAGCTAAGAAGATTTAGTGCAATAAGAAAACCTATCCATAGAACGAATTGCAGAACTGATAACCAGATATGTGAAGAAGTAATCCATTTAAAGTACCATTACAGGCAAGCTTATACATAATAAATCTTAATAGAGTTTCATCTCTGAAAGTATCATGCAGGCTAGAGCTTAGCCTCTAAGAGTTTAAGTGACATGCAAAATGGTTAGGGGAAAACCCTCTGTATATGATAATAATAATATTCTGTGTAAAACCCTAAGGAGCTTCTTCATTAAAACAAATATCGTTACAAAAGTCGGAAACCTTGGGTCGGGCAATAAACCCTTAAACCAAATAAAAATTTATATATGTTCACGTTGAAGTCTAATACTATAACCAATAACTGTAACTACGAGATTTCAGTCTCTCTTGAGACCTCAAAGTACCTGTGAATTCCAAGAAGGGAGAAGTTAGCTGCGGCCAAGTTGAAAATAGAAAACCAACAAGGGATTAACTACTCAAGTGTTTGGCAATACCGACTTGTAATAAGAATAACATGAATTAGTACAAGGACCTAAATCTGTGAGAAATTCAACAATAACAAGAGTTAAACAATGGGAAATCATAATAAATATAAATACAGAAGCATTACCTGAGAAAGGGAGTCCTGACCACACTATGGAAGCAAGAAAACCAAAGGTTAATATCTGCAATATCAAAGTAGAGGGTTTCATAATACGAACCCCAGAGGAAAATGCAAAATGAAACTACAAAACGAAATATTTACCCTTGTACTGAGACTAAAAGCCATCCCTTGCAGTAATAAACCCCTAGAACTAAGTATGAAGTTCGTGCTATCTGTAGATTGACAATAGTTAAAGATACAAAGTTATGATAAACCTAACATTTGGTAGCTCAATTCAAAAATTTGTAAACAAGAAGCTGAACCAAACAGAAGAGCTATAGAGCAAATTTTCAAGGAATGCAAACCTAATAAGGGGTTTGAGGCAGAGCATTTGACGGGTTTGAGGCGGAGCGTTCGGGGGTGAAGTTGAGCCAAATGAAAGTGCCAAAATCTCATGAACAACCATTTTACCTCATAGTTAACCTGCAGACGAAATCAGAGAAATCTCAAAATTTGTGAAGGATCTAAGGCATATCCCATAGCTGTACTGAGGTAGTAACGCCCAGTACTGTTTCTAATTAAATGGAGTTGACAAATAATTCATGGAGGAGCTGTTATAATGCCAAGTGGAGCAAGGCATATCCCAAGGCTTACTGTCGGCATAAATGAAATTAAATATATTGGATTTGCAGATATACGGATCAAAGACATTCCTCTGTGCATGCTATTATAATAAATCATTTCGAAAATCCCGAATCCATAGATAGAAACCCAAGGGTTGATTGGCAATCATATTCTTGTAACGTTTTATATTATTGTTAAACATATTCGATAGCCATGATATTGATATTTAGCACTGAAGTAAAAGGTTACGGGCGAAATAATATATTTATGATTAAAATGCATACAACTTATGTTTATGAGCATAGGTTAGTAAATGGTTATTTATAGTTATATTTTGAATAATGTAAGAATATTTTTTTTATCGTAGTAAATGTTTAATAATGATGGTGACAAGTGGTATCAGAGCCAAGTTGCTATGTTGGGACCCTAAGGGTCTACTAACAGTGAAGTTGTGTATGTGATTAGTGCAAAGAGAGAGAGAGAGAGATAACCAATGACAATGAGAAGAGCCATAGCATCACAATCGCAACCAAAGGAAACTGAAGCACCAATAGTCATGAATCCAAAAATGTGAGTTCAATTAAGTGTAGAACAACATCAAAAGACTAGTCGGTTGCTCGAAGAAAAACAACACCAAACTAGTTTTTTGTTGAACACAGTGCAACAATTACAAGAGGAAATGTTAAGAATCAGAAAGGATAATGAGTGATTGTTGCAAGATCAAGAGAAAATTTTAAAGAGTTTATCAGACAAAAAAAATTAGGAGATGGGACATCCTAGTGCTGAAAAAGAATTATCAGCAGAACAAGAAGCCCATCAAACTAGAAACAACACTACAGGCAGAGCTAAAAAGAGTTCCTCCCAGAAAAGGAAAACAAGAATTATAATGAGGCAGATTTAGGCAACTTGTCTGACCAGCAAGACAATAAGAGATAGAAAGTGGAATTGCAGGGGGAGTTTTGAAAAATTAAGCCACCAACTTTTTATGGTGAGGCCAAGGATGTGGGTGAAGCCTGGTTAATTAATATAAATAAGTACTTCCAGGTGTATGAATATAGTATCAATCTGAAGGCCAGATTGGCTATATACCAGTTACTGGAAAAGGCCACTCTCTGGTGGGAAGAGGTGAAAAATGTACGTAGCATTGATGAACGGGATATTTCATGGGAATTGTTTCAGCAGTATTTCAGAGACAAGTATTTGAGAGAATGGTTTTATGATGATAAGGCTAAGGAATTCCATGATTTACGGTTGGGACAGATGACCATGGACGATTATGTCACTAAATTCACTTCCCTGCTACACTATGTTCCTTATCCACGAGAGGAAAAGGCCAAAGTGCAGAGGGTTCTGAGTACTCTACCTACTAATATGAGAGAACGGATAGAATTTTTTAATCCTCAGACCATGGATGAAGCCATCCATAAATCCAGAATGTGCTATCAGCTGTCTAAGGTGAAAGGTGAAGGAGGGAAAAGCTGGGAGCCAAAGAAAAACCAGAAAAATAATTCCAATTTTAAAAGCAGTAAAAGTGGAAATTCTAAAAACGCAGAATGGAACTCCATCAGTAAGAAATTTGGTAGAAATCACCAAAGAACTAAATGGCGAGGGGAAGAGAAGCCCACGGAGGCATCTAGCAAGCCAGAGCAGGGACATACCACAAAACCTCCTTTGCAATGCTGGGGATGTGGAGAGGCTCATTATTATAAAAAATGTCCACAGTGAAATAAAAGTGAAACTATAGCAAATATGCAGGAGGCATCTATGGTAGGGGACATGGCGTGTAACATACCCCGCATCAATGCAGCCTTGGAAGATCAGCAGGCTGATTTTCAGCCCACAATGATCGAATTAGAAGGTACTTTACTAACTAAATCTGTTTCAATTTTAACAGATCCTGGAGCAAGTTTGAGTTACGTAAGTCCTAAAATAGTTGAAATGTGCAAGTTAAAAGAGCAGAAATTTAAGAATTCATTGTTAGTTCAGCTAGCTACCGGGGAAAAATGAAAGGTAACTGCAAAAGATCCTAACTGTATATTGGAAGTAGCAGAACAACAGTTACAAGTAGATTTAAATATCTTACCATTGGGGTCCTATGATGTGTTATTGGGCATGGATTGGTTGGAGAGACGCTGGACCCTAGTGGACTGCAAAGAAAATATTATTTACTTCAGAATGCAAGATGGCATGCAAAAAGAAATTCAAGGAATTAAAAATCCAGTGAAATTACGACCAATAACAACATCCCAAATGGGTAAGTGTATCAGAAAATGATATCAACTGTATGTAAATCAATTAGGATATGCAGACTCCAAGGAAAAGGCTCCAATAATGGAAGATATTCCTGTAGTATAGGAATTTCTGGATGTATTTCCAGAAAACATTCCTAGTTTTCCACCCAAGAGGGATATTGACTTCACCATTGAGTTGCTGCCAGGAGCCTCTCCGGTGTCAAGATCTCCTTACAGAATGAGCATGCTAGAACTAACAAAACTAAAGATACAACTACAAGAACTGTTAGACAAAGGCTATATCGGTCCAAGTGTGTCTCCATGGGGAGCAACAGTTCTCTTTGTTAAGAAGAAAGATGGAACCTTACCCATGTGTATGGATTACAGGCAGCTTAATAAGCTGACTATTAAAAACAAATACCCCTTACCCAGAATTGATGACTTATTCGATCAAGTAAGAGGCGCTATGGTGTTTTCTAAGATAGACTTAAGATCCAGGTATCATCAGATTCTGATTAAAGATGAAGATATTTGCAAAACAACATTTCAAACTCGTTATGGGCATTATGAAATCGTGGTGCTGCCCTTCGGATTGAAAAATGCACCAGCAAGATTTATGAGGTTGATGCATGGAATCCTTCATCAATTTTTAGATAAATTTGTACTTATTTTCATAGATGACATATTGATATATTCTAAAATTGTGGAGGAACATAAAGAGCATTTGAGAATAGTTTTGGAGATGCTAAGAAAGCATCATCTTTATGCTAAGTTTAGCAAATGAGATTTCCTTAAAAAAAAAATCCAATATCTCACACATGTTATATCAGCTGAAGGAATCGTTGTTGATCCAGAAAAAATCAAAACTATTATGGAATGCAAAGTACCCCAGAATGTGGCCGATATTAGATGATTTGTGGGATTAGCTGGTTATTATAGAAGATTTATAGAAGGATTTTCTAAAATTTCTTTTCTTATTACATCTTTGCAGAAGAAGGGAAAACTCTTTAAATGGACAAATGAATGTCAGAACATCTTTGAAAAGGTGAAACAACTTCTGACTACAGCACCGGTTTTGAAAGTAGTGGACCCTGATAAAGATTATGAAGTATGCATTGATGCATGTAAAGAAGGTGTTGGAGCAATCTTAACCCAGAAAGGCAAAGTGGTGGCATATGAGTCCAGAAAAATAAAGGACCATGAATAGAAATATTCTGCTTACAACTTGGAACTTACAACGATGAATTTTGTGCTCTCTGAGTGTGGAAGCATTATCTGGCACAGGGTAAGAGGTTTGTACTTAAAACAGACCATAGTAGCTTGACTAATTATTTTAACCAAGCAGATATAAATTCCAGGAAAGCAAGATGGAATGCCTTTCTAAGTGAATTTTATATGGATATTTACGATGTAAAGGGAAACAAAAATCGAGTAGCAGATGTGTTGAGCAAAAAATTACATGGCATTTATGCATTATATTGTAATCAGCTTGAAAGCCAACTGTTGGAACATGAAAAAGAAGTAGCATAGAAAGACCCAGAATATAAATTCTTGTGGCAGCTAATGGAGGATGATAGGAAGCAAGGCAAGCCATCCGAGTATGGAAAGAATGAAGATCAGGTGCTAACTTTTCGAGGAAAAATTTACGTGTGTACTCGTACAACTCTAAAGGAGTTAATATTGAATGAGTTCCACCGCAGTAATTATGCTGGTCATTCGGGATATCAGAAAATGCTTACTGTAATAAGAAACATATATTATTGGCCAGGTATGCGTAAGAATATTTCTGAGTATCTAAGAAAATGTTTGAAATGTGAGCAGGTAAAGGTGGAGCACCAACATCCTGCAGGACTATTACAGCCCATACCCATTCCTGAATGGAAGTGGGAGGTTATATCCTTAGATTTCATCATGGGACTACCGCAAACAAAAAGATAGAATGACTCAATCATGGTAGTGGTAGACAGATTAAGTAAGTTTGCACATTTTATACCTGTATAGTCTATGTACAAGACTGTACAGATTGTTGACATATTTATGAACTAAATCTTCAGCTTACATGGCATACCAAAAACTGTGATTTCAGAACAGGATGTTAAATTCACATCTGCATTTTGGAAAACATTGTTTATGGGTTTGGGAACATAAATACATTTCAGCACTGTGTATCATCCTCAGACTGATGGGATAATGAAGCTGGTAAACCATGTAGTGGAAGACATGGTGTGCATGTATGTGATGCAACAACCAACTAAGTAGGAGGATTAATTGCATCTTGTTGAGTTTTCCTATAACAACGAGTATTAAGAATCTCTAAAAATGAGTCCCTTTCAGGCATTGTATGGTAGGCAATGTCAAACACCTATAAACTAGAGAAGTCCAGAAACAAAATTATTGTTGGGACCTGAAATGTTGGCTGAAATGGAAGCTAAGGTAAAAATAATAAGGAATAATCTGAAGGCTGCACAAGATTGACAAAATATTTATGTAGATAGGAAAAGGTCTTATCATAAATTTGTGGTAGGGGACCATGTTTACGTGAGAATTAAGCCCAAGAGGAGTACCATGAGATGGACCTCTTGTGCCAAATTGGCTCCCCGGTACTGTGGACCTTTCCAAATACTAGAAAGGGTGGGACCAGTAGCCTATAGGTTGGCCTTACCCAATCATATTCAAGTACACAATGTGTTCCATGTGTCTTTACTCTAGCGATACGTACATGATGAAAAACATGTGATTCATTGGAAAAATATTCAGGTAGGAAAAAGATATGAATCCTCACTTGAATTTATAAATAAATTGATGCATACTAACTTGAAAATAGTTTTGTTTTTCAAGTAGAACCGGACGGAGAATTTCTGGTCAAGCCGCAATGCATACTTGACCGAAGAGAAATTGAACTCCGCAAACGAGTAGTTATCCAGGTGAATGTGCAATGGAAGCACTTTGGACCGGATGAAGCTACTTGCGAGGATGAGAAATTTATGCAGGAAGCTTACCTAGAGCTCTTTTCAGAGCGAGGATGAAACACCGAGGACGGTGTTACTTCTAGGGGGGGAATTTGTGACAAACTCATTTAGAGTTAACTAGTATTAACTAGTTAAAGGCAATTTGCTTATTTTATTTTCTGGTAAGAAAGACTTAAATTTTTATTGTTCATAAAACAAATTATTATTATTTTTTTTTGTTGAGTTCTTAGGAGGAACTAGTTAATGAAAAAATATATATTAAGCTGTTGGTAAAAGGTTTCCAAGAATAGGAGGTGGTTGGGGACAATTGGAAAACAGTTACCTACTCCTTTGAGGATAAAGCTGAATCCCAAACAAGGAGTAGGGGTTCTGTGAAATTGGTAAAGGGTGAGTATTTTCTAGAAGTAGTTGGGACCAGTTGAAAATAACTTACATCAACCCTTGTAAAACCAAAATTTCTGAGTGTGACTAGATTGGCCATCCAGAGGTCATAGCAAAAGAATCCACTATTAACCCATGGCACCATCCAGATTCTAGAGCTAGGGGGCAAGTGGAGGATGTAATAGCCTCCTTTGAATGGTTGGGAGGACCATAGCTTGAATCTAAATAATTCAGATAAGTATTACTGTGCAATTTTAAGCAGGTTAAATATTGGCATGAAAGGATGTTAACAGTAATGTAGATGTATAAAATACTATTTTATTTTATTACACGGTGTATAAGTACATATATGTATATATATGCATAAAGACAAAAAATGAAACCTGTTCTTGGCACTACTTTTATCTGGTATTACAATGGGTTAGAACAATGAGATAATAGTAACTAAATATTTTCTTATTGTCATTATTTCCTATATGGTATGAGAAAAAAAGAAAGATAAGCCAAGTAGGCTAACTGTTAATAATAACAGAAAAATAGAAATACGAAATCAAATTGTTATAATAGTCTTTGAGTTATAGTTGTTATTACAATGTTTGTATGAATACAATCAGATGCTTTGTGACAGGCATAGATAAACCCTTGTTAGAAGTACGCTACTAGGAATATTAGTGAATATACAACTAGAATACTTAATAAGTGTTTAACAGCCTCACGAACTATTGATCTCGGTTCTAGGTGAGAACACCAAACCAAGATTCCAACGTTCGCAGCCATAAAGCCATCTAAACATAGACATTAGGTAACAGTGGTCTGGGCACCATAGTCTAAAAACTAATGGGTACATAACAGAAATTTCGAATACAGAGAAAACATCTGAAAGGAATAAATATTATGAAATATAATAACCAGTATTGCATAGCAGAATATCTTTTGCATTCGAAATAAAATGAAATATACATAAACTTAGAAGTTCATCATTATGCTGTAGAAATTGCTTCTTCAAAACGTTTAATAGAGCGAAAAAAAAATACAATATCACTGTATAGCAGCTAAGAAGATTTAAGTGCAATAAGAAAACCTTTCCATAAAACGAATTGCAAAACTGATAACCAGATATCTGAAGAAGTCAGTCGTTCAAAGTACCATTACAGGCAAGCTTATACAAAATAAATCTTAATAGAGTTTCATCTCTGAAGGTATCGTGCAGGCTAGAGCTTAGCCTCTAAGCATTTAAACAACATGAAAAAGGGTTAGAGGAAAACCCTCTGTATACGATAATAATAATATTCTATTTAAAACCCTAATGAGCTTCTTCATTAAAATAAATATCATTACAAAGGTGGGAAACCTTGGGTCGGGAAATAAACCCTTAAACCCAATAAATATTTATATCTGTTCACATTGAATTCTAATACTACAACCAGTAACTATAACTACGATATTTTTGTCTCTCTTGAGACCTCAGAGTACTTGTGAATGCCAAGAAGGGAGAAGTTAGTTGCGGTCGAGTTGAAAATAGAAAACCAGCAAGTGATTAACTACTCAAGGGTTTGGCACTACCGAATTGTAATAATAATAACACGAATTAGTATAGGGACCTAAATCTGTGAGCAATTCAACAATAATAACAATTAAACGGTGGGAAATCATAATAAAAATAAACGCAGAAGCATTACCTGAGAAAGGGAGTCCTGACCGCACTGTGGAAGCAAGAAAACTAGAGGTTTATCTCTGTAATATCAAAGAAAAGGGTTTCATAATACAAACCCTGGAGGCAAAGACAAAATGAAACTATAAAACAAAATATTTACCCTTGTACTGAGACGAAAACCCATCCCTTGCAATAATGAACCCTCGTAATTAAGTATGAAGTCTGCGCTATATGTAGATTGACAATAGTTAAAGATACAGAGTTCTGATAAACCTAACATTCGGTAGCTCAACTAAACATTTTGTAAACGAGCAACTGAACCAAACAGAAGAGTAACAGAGCAAATGTTCAAGGAATGCAAACCTGATAAGGGGTTTGAGGCGAAGCGTTCGAGGGTGAAGCCGAGCCAAATGAAAGCGCCAAAATTTGATGAACAACCATTTTACCTCACAGTTAACCCGCAGACGAAATTGGAGAAATCTCGAAATTCATGAAGGATCCAAGGCATATCCCACAATTGTACTGAGGTAGTAACACCCAGTACTATTTCTAATTAAATGGAGTTGAAAAATCATTCATGGAGGAGCTGTTATAATGCCAAGTGGAGCGAGGCATATCCCATGGCTTACTGCTGACATAAATCAAATTAAATAGATTGGATTTGCGGATATACGGATCAAATAAATTCCTCTGTGCATGTTATTATAATAAATCATTTCGAAAATCCTAAACCCATAGATAGAAACCCAAGGGTTGATTGGAAATCATATTCTTGTAACGTTTTATATTATTGTTAAACATATTCGATAGCCATGATATTGATATTGAGCACTGAAGTCGAAGGTTACGGGTGAAACGATATATTTATGATTAAAATGCATACAACTTATGTGTATGAGCATAGGTTAGTAAATGGTTATTTATAGTTATATTTTGAAGAAGGTAATTTTTTTTTTTTTTATGGTAGTAAATGTTTAGGAATGATGGTGATATATATATATATATATATATATATATATATATATATATATATATAACACTTAGAATTTTAAGATGAAACATACATAGTAATATCTTCTAGCTTTGATTAAAAAAAACAAAATAAAAAAGTAGTTTTGATAATAAAAAAAATAAAATAAAAGAATTGTTAACAAGCTCTTGAATCTATCTTATTGTCTTAAAAAAAAGAAAAAACTCCTTGCATACCTATGGAGAAAAAAAACTAACACAAATCTATCTTTACATAGATTAATTCAAAAAAAAATCTTATATCATTTTAAGCTATACAACTAATAATTTCCGTCTCTATTTCTTAATCATCAACGAATTATACTATCTCCAAAGTGTCTCCACAAATAATTTCCCTCTCTATTTCTTAATCATCCAAGAATTATACTATTTCTAATTTCTTAAATATCAAATAATTATACTATCTCCAAAGTGTCTCGACAAACATATAATGCCTGTTTTGAATTAGGATCCACCATATCGTTCGTCTCCCTAAAGTGTGTGTGGTGGTGATTCGTCAAAAGGCTTTAGCTATTGATATATCAGTTTATTGCTGAAATTGGTGAACCCATACTGACCGCTGCACTGAAATATATCATAAAATATCAGTGGCATAGACCATGTAAATCAACACTCGAGTACAGCAGCAATATTTAGTTTCGATTCCCCAATATTTCATACGCTTTTATTGCTGGCCAATATATGGTTCATAGATTGTTACTAGAAAATAACTTAAGGTGGCCGTCGAAGTGCGAGTCATACTCCTTTGCGAACAAGAAAATCAACAAGCAGATTAGTGTAATGTGCATGTACTGTTATATTTAGCAGCGGTTCTCTTTCCAAATCTCGATAAAAACTCATCTACTAGATGTTCATCCGACCCCAAGTGAGTCTCCACGATATTCTCAAACATTGCTCTCTAAAAGTTCCCTACAACTCTTCCAAACATCGCCTCTTCCCCTTCTCCGACGTCCCACGATGGATGCAAGGGAAACCTCTTCAGAACCCTCATGCTATCTATTCCAAACGATTTCTCTGTTTCCGCTATGCTCCTCAACACCTCAATACTTGGATCATAGAAAGGAATGTTGAAGTTGTCCAGTTTTTCCTTCTCAATCAAACCCTGCCAGTCCAACTCGATTTCGGATAAAACGTAATCATGAGAATATATTAAATTGAGTTATGTAATTAATTACCTCCCTCAACATCTCCTCAAATGCAGATTCCATGTATTGAGTGCAAGATGAGAACCCACCAGATTTTTCCTTTCGTCTGCAGATTTGCGACCGACTAGAGCTATGAAGATGCATCCTCCACGAATAATCTATTCTGTCCTTGAGAAAGTTGTGAAGTCTTGTCTAAATTGGTTGAGATACGCATCCCCCACTACATCGTCGGATATGTAGACATGCCCCCCGTTCCGAGCAGAAGAATTTATGTCCATGACAAGGGCAGGAAGCTGAAATTGAATACCTTCTTCATGATTAGATATGTGTTGGGTTGGTATGACGATTCGTTATCATTAGACCGACCAAATCCAACAGACTTTAGTCTCCGATACTATAGCTAAAGTTAAAATCCACTTAATTTTAGTCTCTGCGATCATTAGACCAAAACCAACTGACTTTAGTGTCTGCTAAACAAGGAGCCCAGAAACAAGGAGCGCTGAACCCAATATTCCACACAGCAAATCCAAAAATATTTTTCAAATGGATTATTTCACTTACTTCGAAGAGCCAATGCAAGCTGACAGAAGAATGGTAGAAATGGAGACTTTGTCGCGGGAAAAGTCGTCGGTAATGTGATCCCGAAACTGCTTTTGCAAAGTAACATCTTTTCCGAATAGTCTTTAGTGCTATTTTTTAAAAGGTTTTATGGTAGTTTTTTCTGGTCTAATTTCTTTAAAATGTAGCAAAAAATTATTGAAAACAGAAGTTTTATGAGTAATCTGCTCTACAGATTTTTTAGAGTGTTAAATCTATATATGCAGTCAAAAAACCCTTTTAAATAACATAAATCAAAATTTTATCTCAATTTTTTTACCAAATTCCAGCGCCTGAAACTCCAAAAGATCTCACTAAAGACAACTCCCATCCTTTCACCGAAAGCTTTGTGCGTTGTTGCTACTTTTACATCAGTACCCACCTCCATGTCATCTGCACCTACAAGTGGAGGCAATGCCTGAAACAATGCATTGAAATCGTTAGAGGGAAGATCGACGAAGTAAACCTGGAACTTTGGCACATCCATGAAAATTGATTTGACAGCTGTGACAATAATGTCCGCTACCAGAAGAGTATTCATCCCCGTTGCACACCCCAAGTCCGCAATGTGAAACACTGCCCCCATGGCAAAGGCGGATTTGACATTGTGGGAGATCCCATCCTCTAAAAAGGGTTTGAGGGCTTCATTCATCTTTAACTGCGCATGGTTATAGCAAAATGGGTTATTTTTTTTCCACTAGTCAATAACCAGAAATTATAGGATACGTTAAAAATTATTCTATACGTCAAGTAGGGTTCAACCATATAGTTTTATAAGGAGGAATGTTAAAAGAGAAAATTCCGAAACCAGAACCCAAAAAACTGATTCCCTTCCGGCCTAAGAAACAATTAAACGAGAACCTAAAATTTCAACTTACCTGCACAAACGGAGAATTGCACGCATAACTTGAATCTCCGCTTCCACCCTTCATGCAGAGAACTTTCTCAAGGGGTTTCGCTATCTCCATTTGATACACCACTGATTATTGTTTCCTTGGAAGAAAAATAAATATTGTTACTTACCACCCTCCTTCCAAACCCTCAAGTGCACGCTCTTTTAAATCATCATTTCCATTTTGTATAGGAATTTCGCTGGGACAAATTTCTTGAAGGTATCAAAGATTCATTTCCTAATTCTCTGATTATGGTTTCCTTGGAAGATAAATACTGTTAACCACCACCGTGCTTCCAAACCCTCAGGTGCACGCTGTTTTATGTCATCATTTTCATTTTGTATAGGAATTTCGCTGGGACAACTTTCGTATATGTATCGAAGATTCATTTCTTAAATCTCTGATTATGGTTTCCTTAGAAGATAAATACAGTTAACCACCACCCTCCTTCCAAACCCTCAAGTGCATGCTGTTTTAAATCATCATTTTCATTTTTTTAGGAATTTCGTTGGGACAACTTTTATGTAGGTATAGAAGGTTCATTTCCTAAATCTCGAAAATGGTAGCTTAGAGGTCTTGATTCTCCAAGATACTCGGAAATGACAGCTCACCTGCTGCTGAACATCTCAAAGGTAGGAATTGGGCCAATCACGGTCAATTTTAAAAGATCCGTCATATTTTTCGATTTCGACAATAAAATATGTAATTTCATTTTTCTCAAATTTTTTGATTTTGTTTCCAATTTAACTAAATAAAAATAAAAAATTGATTTTATTTAGGTTGGAAACATAAATTTTAAATTATAAAAAAATATAATCTCTCATACAATTATTTAAACAAATTACATTAAAAAAACATTAAAAATTAAAATATCTCATAAAAATTATTAATTTAAGTTGTCAAATTTTTTTAATATAAATAAATATAGAATTATAAAACTAACATCAACATTAATATGATTAATTACAATAACATATTTATATTTATATCAATGAAAAATTAAAATAAAATAATTATAAAATAATTTTTTAATATGTATTAATTATTAAATTTATAGGTTAATGATATAGATTAACGTAACTAAATAAATAACTGATAAAAGTTAATGAATACCGTTCCATAATAAACATCAAAGTATTTATTCATAATACATTTAAACCAAAAGTTTTAAAGTCATACAAATTATCTAAATTATAATTTACTTTAACTACATCTAAAAATAATATAACAATAAAAACATAGTAAAACAACAGAAAATAATTAGAATTCAATATCATACATAAAAAAATATTTACATTTGAGATAAATGTCGGTTCTCTTTCCTTAATTATTATTAAAAAAAATTCTTAGATATTTGGTGAATGCTAAATCCCTACTATTTACATTAAAACTAGTGAAATAATATAAATTAGCTCCTAAGAAATATAGATGGACATCAATCCTACCTCCACCATCTCATAGCAAGTGTTTTCTCAGCTGTTATGAGTCTCACATGGACTTCCACATGATCTTTCTAACACAAATCATGTTGAAAAAATTGATGTTCCAACACCTCTTGTAAAATTTGATGGCCCACCTCCTATAACATAACATACTCAATTCTCTTTGTGTAATGATGTTACCAAGGTGCCATTCTACACCACCTGCTAGTTAATGTGGCTAGTGTTCTGTGCGTTTCAACAATGCTATCCATTACTAGAACATGTTGGGTAAGGTGGTTCGGCATTTTTCTGTTAGGATATTTCAACACATAGGAAATAGTTAAGTATACCTTGGTCTAGCATAGATTTAGGTAAAGTTTGTTTCTTTACTATACACTTTTGTAAGTTATAATCTGAGTCTCGTGATATGTAGTGATCCCACGATTCATTCTCTCCTCGGTATTACCAACACTTGATCCATGGCTTAGCACCCAATTGTTCCATGATCTATATCGGTAAGAAAAATTAATCAGAAACACCTACCTTTTCTTATTATTATCAGCAACCTCCCATCTACCGCTCTAGCCCTGCTAGTACCATATGTCCGGGCCGATCCACACCCAAGGCCACGGGACCAGGATAAGATCTATTGAACCCACCCAACCTTTAGCTACTCGCCCCCCTAGCCTCCAAATTGGTCTCTATAAGTAACAATTACATTACCATCATTAAGCTTGATGAATATGCTAATCTCTGTAATAGCTTAGATAGCAGAACACTATGTTGAAGATTAGTGATAAGCTGTAATATGATGTTACAAGTTTAAAGAGCATGGAGGCTTATTTGTCTGGTGACTGTTTATGAGAGAAGCTTATGTAAATTTTCTTTCTTTATATTAATAAATTGCCTAAAGTGGTCGCATAGGCTCAGGTCATGGACTGTTTCCCTCTTTGACGGTTTTAACCACGTCAAAAGTACTGATCTGTGATTTTTTTGTGATCCCTGACATTTGGTGTTTGATCTAACGAACTTACCCTATAAATTCCTACATGGTATCGTAGTTATTTTGAGGTCTGCATTCTATCTTGTTTCAAATCCGAATATGGCTTAACTGCATGCGACTGTCATTTTCCAGATCTATTATTTTTTACCACTTTGAAACCAAGAGAACTGTTTTGTTGTGCCCTGAGCCTCTGTTCTAGTAAGGAACCCCTTTCGTTTTAGGCGAAATGGTTTCCTTTTTTTCAATTATGTCATTTTAAATCTGCAGGTGTATATATATATATATATATATATATATAGTTATATTTATTTATCCCTCAGCGTTTTTGGTTTATAGTCATTTTTTATTACTGGATCTATACCCTGTTCTCTTCATATGCTTGTTGCTCAGCGTTGTGTGTGATATAGCAAACCAGAAACTGAAAAATGACATTTTTTTTGTGACGTTTTCTCTTTCCCGCGACTTGTAGCGATCTCGGGAAATCAGAAATAGTCAGAAAAATATATATCTGCCACATGAATTAACCAAAATTCCAACGTTCCATCGTAAGGCTTGTATTTTTGGTTTTTTTTCGAGATTGTATTTTTGCAAGAAAAAAGCACGCACCCTGAAGAGCAAACAAAAAAAAAATCCCTTTCCTACTTTCCAATAATTATATAATCCTTTTACTAGCTCACTTGGTGTAAATTTGCTTTATGAGAATATAGGTCTTGTGTTCAAGTCTCTTTGTCAAGATTATTTTTCAAGTCACCATTTTTTAAAAAGATTTTTTGAAATTTACTTTTTTTTTAAAGAGTTTTATTTAAATTTCAAATGTAACTTATGTTTTAAAGTTACTTTATGTAATAATGTTTCTCATCCATTATAAAAGGTGAGTCACTTACCCTTTAAACACACTTTATCTTTTATTTAAGTTGTAGTCTACTTGGTTATTAGCTCATAAATTAACTTTGGAAAAGTGACTCTCACTTATTTATAAAAGTGGGTCACATAAAGTAGTATTTTTTTTAAATGAGCTTATTGTATTAATTTTGGAAGAGGGGAAATTTTTTTTTAAGTAAAATTTCGTCATCAATTTTCAATCTATCAGGTGACTACTCATCATTTACTATAACTTTTCTTCAAAAAGGCATAACCTCTTCATCCAGAAGCCGTTTTTTTTAACTGTCATAATTTTTTGAGATCCCTCCATTGGATCAAATAGTTTCAAACTTTTCAGATTTAGTTTTTAAAAAATGGAAAGTTCATGCCTAGTTTTGCTTAACATCACCAATTATTTCCAATGGCTATCCTATAAGATAGCCTCGGGACTAGAATCTAAACCTACCGATGGAGATAAAAAGGCTAAATGGGAAAATAAACAAGATTAAGGACGAGGGTTGGTAAGAATTCCCATTTTTCAAGATCTTAGATTTCATGTGCAAGAAATGGACTCCCCTTATGAAGCTACGAAAAAGCTAAATACTGTTGTTGACATTAAAAATGTAAGCAAACCCACCAACTTCAAAATGACTTGCTTACCTTGCACCCCAATAGTTTCTCCTCTATTGAAGATTTTTTGTCCAAATTAAAGACCCTTCGACTTCTCTTAGAATATTCTAAGGTAAAAAAGGAAGATGGAATTCTTATCTATTCCATTATTACCAAGTTAGGCACCACATACTCTATATTTTTTTCCACCTTCCATTCCCACTATAAAAGCCCTCATTTCTCGAAGAAAACCATACAAGTACCCCTCTTTTGACTCAAAACTCTTCTAATAAAGCCTTGGAAACCCAACAACGACCATATCCAAAGAATCCTAAGAAGAAGAATCCTAAAAATAATGGTCCTAAAACAAGCAAGGGTCTTCAGAAATATTAGCCACAAAATGAAACAGAAACTCAACAAATTGATAAGGAAAATAAAAAGAAAGGGGAGAGGATAGATAAACATTGCAAATTTTGTAATCATGATGGCCACGTAGGGTAAAAATGTTTTAAGAAGATGGAAGCCCTGGAGGTAGTAATAATGAAGCACAACATCCATTTGGGGAACTCTTGAACTTCATCTTCGGGAATCTCATTTTTTTCATGTGGTTTTCAAGCATCAAGATCTGGTTATGCATTGAATGTATCTTCTTCTTCTCATTCTCATGAGTGGCTCATTGGTTTTGGAGCCTCTTACCACATGGCAAAAAATAAAGCCATGTATTATTCTTTAAACGATTCTAACACCAAAAACATCTATGATGGTTATGATAAATCACTTAGTGTTGTAGGCTCTTGAACCATTCATGTAGATAATGGTCAGCTTAATTATGTATTATGTATTTGTACCTTATCCTACAACCTTATATATATTTATTAGATAACTCATTCAGGTGAAGGGAAAACAATAGAATTATCACCTCATGATGTTGTAATTAAGGAACTAAGAGATCCTAGACATATTTGAGCTATTCACATTGATGATGATTCCACAAGGTTGTATAAGTTTGACAAGTTTGGGTTATCATGTCTTCCCTCCATTTTTTTAATCATAATTATGAAGTGAAAAAACTTTGGCATGAGTGATTTGGTCACTTAAACTATCTCTCTCTTCGAACTCTATGTAAATAAAATATGGTAACAGGTCTTCTTAAGGTTTATTTCCGAAATGGTGTTTTTTCCAGTTGTGTACTCGGAAAACATCATCGATATATTTTTGATAAATGTGCCTCTTGGCATTATTTAGCCCCTTTACAAAACATGCACAGTGATTTATGTGGTCCACTTTCAGTTTTTTCTTTCTCTGCTACAATTACTTCTTAAATTTCATTGATGATGTTTCCAGACGTACTTGGGTATACTTCTTAAAACTCAAGAGTGAATTTTTTAACATGTTCTTTGCCTTTAAGGCATTTTTTGAGAAAAAATCTGGACACCACATTCTTAAGTTAAGATATGAAAATGGAGGATAATATGCTAACAATAAATTTATCAAGTTTTGTACTAAGCATGTCATTCAATTGAAAAATACTGTTCCATACACTCCACTAAAAAATGGTGTAGCGGAAGGAAGAATTGTACTCTAAAAGAAATGGCTAATTGTATGCTTCAATCTAGAGGACTTAGTACTAATTTTTTGGCAGAAGTAATTAAGTGTGAAAATTGCATAGAAATTTGTACTTCTGCTAAGGTTTTAAGGAATATCATTGTAGAAGAAGCCTCAACCTCAATAAAACTAGATGTAGGCCACTTTCTTGTTTTTGGAAGTGAAGCTTAGGCTCATATTGGCAATGAGAAACATAAAGCCTTTGCACCTAAGAGTGAAAATTTCTTTTTTGTTGGATATTATGAAGATTTCAAAGGATATAGACTTCTTCAACCCAAATCCAAAAATGTAATCATTAGAAGAGATTTAAAATTTGATGAAAATATATCGGCCTATGAGCCTAGTTCGACGGGTGTTCCACTTTTTGCCTATGAGCCTGATTTGGCATATGTGCCACCTACCTCTATCTCTTGTACTTCTGAAAACATTACTTATACTTCGGATGTGGAATGAAAGGATGACAATCCTCTTCTAGCTCCTCGGGATCTTCGTTCAGTGCCACATATTCCAAAATGGGCCCACTTTGCTCGGGATGCCACGGGTTCTCTTGTAGGTTACACTGCAGATCAACGTCGTACCCGTTCTCAATTCAACAGAGCCTATTCCTTATTAGACCAAGTTCTAGAAAATCATGATCCAGATACCTTTGAAGAAGCTTGAGGTCATCTAGGTTGGGATGTAGCTATGACTGAAGAATATTGTTCCTTATTGGAAAACGATACTTGGGATCTTGTTCCTCTTCCAAAGGGAAGAAAAATTGTTACATGCAAATGGGTTTACATAAAATGTTTTGGACTAGATGGAAAACTGGATAAACATAAAGCTCTTGGATACCCTCTTCTCTATGTATGTTTGTTGCTATGCATTATGTGCATTATAGAAAACTAGAATTATAAAGATGACATTTTTCTGCTATGTTTTCTCCTTCCCGTGACTTTGAGAGATCTCAGGAAATCAGAAATAGTGAGAAAAATATATAGTTGTCGGATGGATTAACCAAAAATCCAATGTTCTGCCGTAAGGCTTGTATTTTTGTCATTGTTTGTGCGATTATGTTTTTGCAGGAAAAAAACATGCACCTGAAGAGAAAAAAAAAATACCCTTCCTCCTTTTCGACAATTACATAATCATTTTACTAGCTCAATTGGTGTAAAGTTACTTTATGGGAATAGAGGTCTTTGGTTCAAGTCTCTTTGTCATGCTTCTTTTTCTAAAAAGCTTCATTTTCAAGTTAATTTTTTTGAAGATTTTTGGCAAGTTACTTTTTTTTTAAAGGGTTTTATTTAAAAAGCATATGTAGCTTCTATTTTAAAGTGACTTTATGTAATAATGTTTCTCATCCATTATAAAAAGAGAGTCAGTTACTGAATAAAGTCACTTTATATTTTATCTAAGTTGCAGTCTACTTGGTCATTAGTTCATAAAGTAACATTGTAAAAGTGACTCTCACTTATTTATAAAAGTGGGTCACATAAAATAGTATTTCTTTTTTAAATGAGCATATTATATTAATTTTATAAATAGAGGGGAATTTTTTTAAAGTAAAACTTCACCATCAAATTTCAATCTATCATGTGACTACTTGTCATCTACAACTTTTCTTCAAAAAAACATAACTTCATCCGAAAGCCGTTTTTTTTTAACTAGCTTAATTTTTCAAGATCTTTGCATTAGATCAGTTAGTTTCAACCTTTTCAGCTTTAGTTTTTAAAAATGGAAAGTGCATGCCCAATTATTCTTAACATCACCAATTATTTCCAATGGCTATCCTACATGGTAGACTTAATTATAAGTAAAGGGATTTATACAATAGCATGAGGACTAGAATCTAAACCTACCAATGGAGATGAAAAGGCTAAATGGGAAAACAAACAAGATTAAGCATGAGGGTTCATAGGAATGTCCATTGTTAAATATATTAGATTTCATATCAAAGAAATGGGCTCCCCTGATGAATATATGAAAAATATAAATACTTTTGTTGACATTAAAAATGTAAGCAAACCCACCAGCTTCAAAATGTGTTCCTTACATTAGACACCAATAATTTCTCCTCTTTTGAAGATTTTTTTTCCAAATTCAAGACCCTTAGACTTCTCTTATAAGGTTGTAAGGTCAAAAGGGAATATGCAAGTCTTATCTATTCCATTCTCACTAAGTTACACCCCACATACCTTATATTTGTTTCCACCTTCCTTTCCACTAGAGAAGCCCTCTTTTCTCAAGGAAAACCTGACAAGTCCCCCTCTTTTGATTCCTTTTTCGATTCTTTTATAATACTAGAAGCTCTTGTAAGAAATTCTTAGCAACCTAACAACAACCATATCCAAAGAATCCTAAGAAGAAAAATCCTCAAAAGAATGGTCCTAAACCAAACAAGGGTTTTAAGCAATCTCAGCCACAAACTAAAAAAGAAACTCAAAAAACTGATAAGGAAAAAAAAAATGGAAGAAGATAGATAGTAATTGCAAATTTTGTAATCATGAACAATGGGGAAGAACAATGGGGAAGAAAAAATGGGGAAGCACAACATCCATTTTGGGAACTCTTCAACTTTATCTTTGGGACTTTCTACATGTGGTTGTAAAGCATGAAGATATGGTTATGTGTTGAATGCATCTTCTTCTTCTAATTCTCATGAGTGGCTCATTGATTCTGGATATTCTTACCACATGGCTAATAAAGCGATGTTTTCTTCTTTATTTGATTGTAATACTAAAAATATTTATTTTGGTGATGATCGAGCTCTTAGTGTTGCAGTGTCTTGGACCATTCATCTAGAAAATGGTCAACTTAATGATGTATTATGTGTGCCTACCTTGTCCTGAAACCGTCTATCTATTTTTCAGATAAATCAGTCAAGTGAGGGGAAGACAATAAAAATTCTCACCTCATGATGTTCAAAATAAGGAGCTAAGAGATCCTTGATATATTTTAGCTACTCGCATTGTTGATGATGCCACAAGGTTGTATAGGTTTGAATATTTTGGGTCATCCTGTCTTCCCTCCATTTTTTTTTCTCATGATGATGAAGTGAAAAAAATTTGGCATGAGTGATTTGGTCTATTAAACAATCGCTCGCTTCAAAATCTATGTAAAGAAAAAAAGTGACAAGTATTCCTATGGTATCTTTCTGAGATGGTGTTTGTTCCGGTTGTGTACTCGAAAAACCTCATCAAGATAGTTCTTACAAGCGTGCCTCTTGGCATGCTTCAACCCCTTTGCTACTTGTGCATACTGATTTATGTGGTCCACTTCCAGTTGTTTCTTTATATGCCTACAAGTACTTCTTAACACTCATTGATGATTTTTCCAAACACACTTCAGTATACTTCTTAAAAATCAAGAGTGAATTTTTTAACATGTTCTTGGAATTTAAGGCCATTGTTGAGAAATAATGTGGACATCACATTCTTAAGTTAAGATCTGAAAATGGAGGAGAATATATTAACAAAAAATTTATCAACTTTTTCACTAAGCATGGCATTCAATTGCAGCATACTGTTCCATATACTCCACAACAAAATTGTATCGTTGAAAGGAAGAATCATACTCTAAAAGAAATGAGTAATTGTATGCTTAAATCTAAAGGACTTAGTCTTAATTTTTGGGCATAAGAAATTAATTGTGCAAATTGCATAGTAAATCATACTCCTACTAATTTTTTAATGAATATCACTCTAGAAGAAGCCTAGAGCTTCATAAAACTAGACGTAATTCACTTTCTTGTCTTTGAAATTGAAGCTTGCGTCCATATTCCCAATGAGAAACATAAAGCCTTAGCACCTAATGGTGAAAAATGAAATTTTGTTGGATATTCTGAGGATGTGAAAGAATATAGATTTTTTCAACCCTAAATTCAAAAATGTAATCATTAGAAGAGATATAAAATTTTACGGAAATATATGAGCCTACGATCCTAGTTTGGCAGGTGTGCTAAATTTGGCATGCGAGCCTCTTTCGGAATATGTGCCACCTCTCTCCATGTCTTCTACTTATGACATCATTCTTTCTACTTCGGATGATAAATGTGAGGATGAAATTCTGCCTTCATCTCCTCAGGATCTTCGTTCAGCTCCACAACTTCCAAAATGGGTCCACACTACTCAAGATGCGGTAGGTTCTCTTGTAGGTGACCCTGCAGATCAACGTCATACACATTATCAGTTAGAAAAAGCCTCTTCCTTATTGGCTCAAGTTCGAGAAAATGATGATCCAGATACTTTTGAAGAAGATTTAGGTCATCCATATTGGGAAGCAACTATGACTGAAGAATATTGTTCCTTATTGGCAAACGGTACTTGGGATCTTGTTCCTCTTCCAAATGGAAGAAAACTTGTCAGATGCAAATGGATTTATAGAAAAATTTTTGGACTAGACGGAAAAGTGGATAAACATAAAGCTCATCTTGTTGCTAAAAGATTTTCACAAGTTGAAGGCGTTGAATATAATGAAACCTTCTCCCCTATTGAGAAAATGAATTGTATCTGCCTTGTTCCTTCCCTTGCTTCCCACTTTAAATCGGAAGTCCATTAGATGGATGTTAAATCTGCCTTCTTACATGGGGACTTACACCAATAAATCTACATGGAACAACTTCCTGGCTTTATCCAAAATGACTCTAGCCTTTTTTGTCGCCTTAGGAAATCTCTCTATGGTCTCAAACAAGCACCTCAAGATTGGTATGCCAAAATAGATATTTTTCTCTTAGATAATGGATTTTCTAGATGTCGTTCCGAGAACCTTATCTACACTAAGAAAGTGGGTAATTCCTTAATCATCCTTGTTATTTATATTCATGATCTTATCCTTACTAGTGGTGATCCCAACCATATAAATCATATGAATTATAGCCTCAAAAAGAAGTTTGAAATGACTGACATGGGACACTTTCATTATTTCCTTTATCTTCAAGTCTTGCAATCCAAATAAGATATTACCATTTCTGAGTCCAAGTATTCATGTCATCATCTACACCAATTCACATGGAAGACTGTAAGCCAACCCCTTCTCCTTTTCATTCTAGAGTCAAGCTTTCAGTCACTTGTACTTCCCCTGAAGTTGATGGTACCTTATACTGTCAACTTATTCATATAATTTTGTATCTAACCTATACCCGTCCTAACCTTTCCTTTGTGATTGGCCTTGTTGCTCGGCTTATGCACAAACCTCATGAAAGTCACTAGAAATCATATAAGAAAATACTTAAATATATTTGAGTTACAATTCAGTTAGAGATTCATTACGGTCCAGGAGCATCTCCATTTTTGGTTGGTTTCACTGATTCTGATTGGTATGGTGACCCTGATGATCGAAAGTCTACTAAAGGTTATGTATTTACTCTTGGTTAAAGACCTTTTACATGGTCTTGTAAGAAAAAAATTGTGATCTCTCTTTCCTCGGTAGAGGAAGAGTATAATGATGTTGTTGAAGACAGTAAGGAAGCCTTGTGGCTTTGGTAGATCCTATATGAATTTGGTCTTCACCAGCATAATCCAACTACACTTTGGTGTGATAATCAGAGTGCCATTCAACTGTGGAAATATCCAGTTCAGCATCAGTGCATGAAACATATTGAGATGCTCATACACTTCATCAGAAAGCTCATTCATGATCGTTTTCTTGAAGTGTACTATTGTTCAACCAATGATCAAGTTGGTGATATCTTTACAAAGGCTCTCATAGAAGCAAAGTATACCAAAATTCAATCTAATTCCTTGGAGTTAAGGAAATTTATCATTAAGGGGGGGTATGATCTAATTCCTCCTTCTTTCTCCTATTGTGTCACCTTTGTAGATCCTTCAATCCTATCCCTAGTTGTTCTTAAGGGGGGGTGTTAGGATATTCAGACACATAGGAAATAGTGAAGTATAACTTCGCCTATGGTAGAGTTAGGTAAAGTGTGTTTCTTTGCTATGGACTTTTATAACTTAGAATGTGATGATCATGATATGTAGTGATTTGGAGGTTCATTCTCTCCTCGATATTACCGACACTTGATCCGTGGCTTAACACCCAATTGGTCCATGATCTCTATTTAAAGACCATGGAGGGTTATTTGTCTGGTGACCATTTATGAGAGTATATTATGTAATTTTTCTTTATTTATATTGATAAATTTCCAGAAGTGGTTGTGTTAGCTTAGGTCATGAAATGTTTCCCTCTTTGTGGGTTTTAACCACGTCAAATATTGGTGTACTAGTTTTTGATCTATTTGCAAGTCGCCACCTTTGGTTTTTGATCTAAGGAACTTACCCTATAAATTCCTACATCTTATAGGTGGATGAGGATACTAAATTGTGCCTAACATTCTCTTTATCTTGCATAGACCCATGACCCATCAACTAAGATTTTCCTATGTAAAAGTAGTTGACATGGAGTCTCAACCTGATCTATGCCCATAATGTTTTCAAGAAATATAAATATACCTCCCTATTATTAAAATGAGGTTTATAAAAAACAACAAACGACCAATTCATCCAATAGCCTTGGAATGATTGGTAGGTGCATCAATTCTTAAAAATTCATAATATATTTTTTGTTGACAAGTATTTGTTGGTTATTTCTTGGGTCAACTAACAATGATATAAATTCTTCTTTAGATATTTCTCAAGTATATAATTTGTTTTTTATTTAGAATATTTTTATAGTATTCCAATACACTATATATTTAATAAAAATTATAATTTAATAGGCATTGGACATTATAAATGGATGATACAATTAAATTTTGTAAACTCTCTAAAGAGAATCATAACGACTCTCGGTATTTTATTCATATGTATGAATTCCATTAAGTTATTCAAGGATGCATCAATTTAGGAATTGTAATTTCTTTGTTCTAAGTTGGAGTTGGGTATTTTTGAATTGGGGATTAAATTCTCATTATGCTTCATGGTAAAAAAATATAATACAATTCAATAAATTGATTGTGTTTAGCACAACATTTAAATTATTTTATAATTTGAAACCAAATTTTCAGAAAAAAATAAAATTAAATTAAATAACAATTAAAAAACAACAAAAAAATCGATTATAATGCGTACCGAGAATTTTTATGTATGATATGTACTCTTTTTAAGATTGAGTTATTTCTGTTAAATATCTTTATAATCCAGTTATTTAGATTAGATCCCTATAAGATATGATTTTCTTTGAAAGTTATTTTATTTTTTTCAAATATGTATAAAAAAATACACATGAACAATTAAATTGTATCATATATTGTATCCTTCGAAATTATGAAAGAAATAAACTTATATTTAATATTATCTAATATTTTATGACAGGGTTTTCTATCTTTCAACAACATATATTTTTTTGTGGACAACTCTTTGGGTTTTCAGATGTTTATTTAAAGATGAAATAATTATATAGAAACGTATTCGATTCAATGAAACTCTATGAGGTCATAAAGGAAGGCCATGAAATGAATTTCGAGGTTTGCATTATTACACTTTTGTTCATGTTCGTTTTATATTTTCTATTACATAATTTAAGGATTTTTTTTGTTTTTTTTTTTTAGCGTTGTGAGAATTTCAATTATTTTGAATTGTTTAGCGTAAAATATGAGAAATGGTTTGCATCTCAAAATATTTAATCTCTCTGAGAGTTCACTCTTATATATATATATATATATATATATATATATATATATATATATATATATATATATTAAATTTTTGAATATGTAAATGGATACAATATCTTGAAAATATCATAGTTTTTCTTGAGCACTTGGATTATGTAGACTACGCTAGTTAAATTTGCATATTCAACAAAACTTTTCAAAATTTGGCCTTTAAATATGATTGAAAAGTAATGAAAATATAAAACAGTAACACAAATTGAAATGCTTTATAATGTTCTAATAATGAGATTTATTTTTTTAATTTCTTTATATAATATTTATGCTCATGCATAAATAACATTGAAATATTTTACTGGATGTGGACATCAAAATATTTTATTTATGGAGTAAATTTTCCATATTAAAGTATTTTCTTGGAATTAATATAGTTGTAAATACATTTTAATATTACCTAACCTTCGATAATAAAATATTTTATTTTTGAGATAAATTGAATATTTTTTATTATTATTAATATTTTTAAATGGCACATATTAGTTTTATACTAGCACAACCACATTATTAACTGTGGTTGAAATACACCAATAAGTTTTAACGGTATAGATTCAATATATATATATTATATCAACATTGATAAAATAATATAACAAAATTAACATTTTAAAATAATTATTACATTATAAAATATTAATTAATAACAATAATAATAATGATGATGAAACCTATGTATTATTTATTAATAATAACAAGAATGTTATTATAATAATAAATCTAAGAGATTAATATTATAAACCCAATATTAATGTTATAAACCCAATATTATAAACCCAATATTAATATTTTAAACCCAAGTGACTAATATGATAAACCTTAAGGATTAAAAACACAATTGACTAATATTATAAACCCTCCGGATTATAAAACCAAGGGATTAATATTATATGCCCAAGGATTTAATAAACACAAAGGATTAATAATATAAAGCAAAGGGATTAATAAAACCTAATTTTGTAGTGTTGAGAGGTGACATTAAATAAATTCTGATGTAATGTAACAATGCAACAATCTTGTGACAATGTTTGTCACAATATAATGTTGGTTTTTTTTGTACCATGCAAACATCACAATACGAAGCCCTATTGTAGTGTCACAATGCTTTGTTCAAAAATTTGCAATGTAATGTAAGGTACCAAGAATGATTGTCATATTTCTTGTAACATTATGAAAATGTTTGTCACAATGGGTCATTGGATAGATTTTTGTACAATGTTTGTCATAATTTTTATCAACTCAAGGGATTAATATTATAAAACCAAGGTATCAATATTATATTCCCTATGGATTTAAAACCAAAGGAGTTAATATTGTAAACCCTAGGGATTATAAACCCAAGGAATTAATAAACTCAAGGTATTAATAAATCCTAATTTTGTAATGTCGAGAGCCGATATTAGATTGATTTTAACAGAGTGCAGTGTTGGATTGATTTTTGTACCATGTAAATAGCACAATACAAAGCCCTTTTTTAGTGTCACAATGTCATGTTCAAAAAATTGCAATCTAATGTAACTTTCCAACAATGATTGTCATATTTCTTGTCAAATTGTGACAATGTTTGTCATAATGTTACGTTGGTATATTTCTTCACAATTCAAATGTAATAACATTTAGCCCTAATGCAATTTTAAACCCATGGTATTAGTAAACCCAATGAACTAATATTATAAAACCTAGGGATTTAAAAATCAAGGAATTTATACTATAAACCCTCGGAATTATAAAACCAAGGGACTAATATTATAAACCCAAGGAATTAATAAACCCAAGGTATTCATATTATAATCCTAAGAGATTTATAAACCATAATTTTTTAATGTTGAGAGGCGACATTAACAATAAGCTATGTAATGTAACATTGCAACAATTACTATCAAATTAATTGTCTTATTCTGATAATGTTCGTCATAATCCAACATTGGTTTGATTTTTCTAGGATGTGAACATCACAATACAAATCCCTATTGTAGTGTCGAAATGTGAAGTTGAAAAAATTGCAATGTAATGTATGGTTTCAAAAATGACTGTCATATTCATTGTCACATTTGACAATGCTTGTCACAATGCACCATAGGATATATTTTTGCATCATTCGAATGTCACAACATTAGACCCTGATATTGTTATAAACCCAACATATTAGTAAAGCCAATGGATTTATATTATATACCCTAGGCATTAAGAAAAAAAAGGTTTAATACTATAAACCGTAGGCACTATAAACCCCAAGGGATTGATATTATAAACCCAAGGAATTAGTAAAACCAAGGGATTAATATACCCTAATTTTTTAATGTTGAGAGGCGACGTTGAATAAATTACAATTTAGTGGAACATCATGGAAATTAGTATCATATTGACTATCATCTTGCAACAATGTTTGTCACAATGCGATATTGGATTGATTTTTTTACAATGCTTATCAACCCAAGTGATCAATACTATAAACTAAAGGGATTCATAAACCCAAAGGATTAAAAATAGATGAATTCTTAGGGTTTATAAAACCAAGGGATTATAAATCCAAGAGGTGACATTGAATAAATTTCAATGTAATGTAACATTGTGACAATGAGTATCATAGTAATTTTCATCTTGAAACAATATTTGTCATAATGTGACGTTGGATTTATTTTTTTATGATGCAAACATCATAATACAAAGCCTTATTATAGTGTTGCAATGTGACATTGAAATATTTTTAATGTTATGTAAGGTTCCAATGATGATTTCCTTATTGCTTGTGACAATGTGACAATGTCTGATGCAATACGATGCTGCAAACATTCCTGCACCATTCAAACATCACAACATCAAGCCCTAATATTATACAATATATTATAAAACCTAACAATATAAAACTAATAGTATACACTGTAACATTAATGAAAACATTAAAACCATAAGACTAAACCAAAAATTACAAACATTAATATTTAAACGTGTATGTTTAAATCTAATGTTGCAATGTAGCAACGTGACCCAAGGAATTTCATATTGTGTTTAATAAATCCAATATCACACCCAATACTAGAACCCATGATTTTAAACCCTAATTTTTCAATGGGGTAAGGAGAAATTGAATAAATTGTAATGTAATATAACATTGTGGCAATGAGTATCAAATTGATTGTTAGCTTGCAATAATGTTTCTCCCAATGGACCAACATGGTAGTCACGTTGACAATCATTGACTATGATGCCCATGTTGACTATAGTTGACCATGTCAACAAAATTCAACTAATAGAAACTGGATGTTGAAGATAGAATGATTATGATTCATGAGAAAAGACATAATATTATCAGTTTTGATCATTTTGATTTTAGAGTTTACTGATTATAGTAGTTGTAGGTAAGGATCATGAATTTTGAAAAAATATGGAATGATAGATTTCTAAATATCGATATCATTGCCAACACGGGAGCATGTATATATATATATATATATATATATATGATTTCATGACTTCAGTCTAGGATTAAGATTTGAGGATATTTATAAAATCATTGGAAGACCTATCCATGCAGTTATTCATGATAATTAACCATAAATGTAAATTTTGGAACTAAAAGTTCACTCATATTCACTATAAATAATTACCTCATTTGAGAAATATGGTTTCTGAGATGCTTGAGATTAGAGTAGATCATGATGGATTTTTTCAAGTGGTGCTTAAGAAGATGCATTTCTTCTGCCAATGATATATGATTGATGAAAAGTGGTAACTATTGGAGTTTGGATCAAGAGGAAGCTAACAACCTCCCTCAAACCCTTATTAAAAAAATATATTTTCAAGTCTTATATTGCTTCTTTCTATCACTACTCTTTTTTAAAAACTATTTTTTAGACCATCGGTCATTCTATCCACACAAGTATTTAAATTTTATTTCACTAAATTTGATGAGGATGAAATCAAGAAAATAATATTGTGAATATCATTAGGTTACAAATAGTGCAGGAAGAGTAAAAAACAAGAGGAATTTGGTGCAGGATAATAAAGAGGCCACTCTCACATCTAGAGAAACAAAACTACCTGCCTCATCATTAGGTATGATTTCATTATGTTTATTTACTTTTCTAACTATTTATCTTGATATTTTTCTTGGATAAATAGGTACATTTGATAAATGTGAGAACCAAGTCCTATTTATTGAGATTCAGGAATATGTCGATTCATCACATGATTTAAGTGGTACATAAAATGGGCAAGAGCTCAAGACTTCTCTAAAGAATATGGAAACAAGAAAGATACCACTCTACCATGTAACCTAGAATAAATTTAGCACTTGAGGATCTTTGGATGCCCTATCTACTTCCAGGTGCCAAAGGAAAAGAGGAACAAGATGGAAGCTTCATGTAAGAAAGGTATGTTTGTTGGTTATTGTGAAAATTATAAAGACTACGGAATATATGTACCTAGACAAATAAATTTAGAGTTTATAAAGGATGTAAAATTTAATTAAGATGTAACTCTTGGAAAAGGAAGAGACACTCCTCTTCCTCCTCTTAATGTTTATAATCAAGATTATGCATTTTAGATACAAGGAAACATTGAGCCGGAAATTGATCCAGTTGATGAACCCATGCAGCCCATGGATCCTTTGGATCCTCCTCCATATAATCCTCCTACTAAAATGATAAATTTATGTCTTCATGAAACCCTTAAATATGTTGATAAATATGATGCTCCTTTAGGAACCCTAAGAGAAAGCAAGAAACTATGTCAGTTCCAAGGATATTTTGTAGCCATGAGAAACGTTATTCAAGCTAAACCATACGCTTTTGAATAAGTTGTGAAGGCTCATTTGTGAAAATATGCAATGGCTAAATAATATGAATCCATCATTCATAATGATGTATGGGAAGTGGTTCAAATCCGATAAGGTAAATTTGTTGTTTCTTATAAATGGTTGTTGAAAAATAAACATAGTGTGAATGGAAATATTGAAAAGTATAAAGCTAGACTTGTAGCAAGAGGTTTCTCTCAGAAAGAAGGAATAAATTATGATGAGATTTTTGTAGCTATTCATCGTTAGGTATATTGTGGCTATATTTAATAGCTACACTTCACCAATTGGATGTGAAAACTACTTTTATATATGGCTTCCTCAATGAAGAAGTATTTGTGGAGCAACCACAACACTTTGAAAAACATGACAAGAAAACTCATGTGTATAGACTGAAGAAATCTCTCTATAGATTGAAGCAAGCCCCAAGAGTTTGGTATGCATGCATTGATATATTTTTTATGAAACCTGTTTTTACTAGAAGAAATGTTCATTCCTACATATACTTCAAAATGGTCCAAGGTATGCCTTTTATTTTGGTATTATATGTTGGTTACTTATTATTGATATGTGGAGAACCTCTTATCCTCTAGTATAAGAGGGAGTTAGTTTCTAATTTTAAATTCAAGATATTCATTTTATGCACTACTTTATGGCTATATAAGTACGAAAAAGACCTGGTGATATTTTCCTTTCCCAAGAAAAATATGTTGTCAAATTTTTGGAAAGTTTTGGCATGGAAGAATGTAAGCTCATGAATACTCCAATGGAGATGAATTTAAAGAAGTTATGTGGTCAAGCTACAATATCTGATTTGGCTAATCCTTCTGAGTATCGATAACTGATTGGAGAACTAATGTTATTAATGAAGACTAGACCAAACATATATTTTTCGGTCAATACTCTGAACCAATATATGATTATGCCATCTCATGCACACTAGATTGTAGAAAAAAATGTGCTAAGATGCCTGCATGGGACCATCAATCTTGGATTGAGATATATTGTCAGAGTTGTAAAGCCACATGGGTACTTTGATGACGATTGGGGTAGTAACACTTCTCACAGGAAAAAAAAATCTGGATGCTACTTCAGCTTAGGATCATCCATGATATCTTGGATAAACAATAAGGAAATTTGTGTAGCCCTGAGAACTGGTGAAGCTAACTGCATTTCTAATAGCATGGCCAATTATGAGGCAGTATGGTGTAGGTATATCTTTGAAAAAATATTTTAGAATGCTTTGTACACAACAATAATATACTATGACATTAAGAGTGGGATTTAAATTGTATAAAATCTCATGTTCCATGAAAAATATAAGCATGTTAAGATCAAATATCACTATATCCGAGATATGGTGTAGAGAGAAGTTTTAAGACTCAGTCATATAGTGACCGATGACCAGATTTATGACATTATTACCAATCCTTTTCCAAAAGGGAAGTTCTTGGATTTTCGATAACAACTTGGACTAATGCTTGTGACCCTTCCGAGAGAGGGTGGTCATGCATGATGAGCCTTGGCTGTGTGAGATCGTTGTCATGTGCTGACAAGTGGATCCCCCCAAGTAGAGATGAGACTTGATGTGTGAGATCCTTTTCATTTTTTGAAAAGTGGACACAACCCAAGCAGAGATGTGACTTAGTTGTGTGAGATACTTGTCATGTGATGACAAGTGGATCCCCCCAAGAAAAGAAGAGACTTTATTGTGAGGTATCCTTGTCATTTTTTGACAGGTGGACCCCCCCAGGTAGAGATGTGACTTGGTTGTGTGAGATCCTTGTCATGTGTTGACAAGTGGATCCCCCCAAGCAGAGATGAGACTTGGTTCTGTGAGATCCTTGTCATGTGTTGACAAGTGGATCCACCCAAGAAGATATGAGACTTGGTTTTGTGAGATCCTTGTCAATTGCACTATCGACCTAAGCAGAGATGTTACTTGGTTGTGCGAGATCCTTAACAAATGGTTTATTTTTCCAAGAACATATGAGACTTGGTTTTGGAAGATACTTGAAAAGTCAATTATCCCCCCCAAACAAATATGATACTTTCTTGTACGAGATCCTTGTCAAGTGGGATATCCCCCAAAGAAGAAATGTGACTTGGTTGTGTGAGATCCTTGAAAAGTGGGTTATCCTCCCAAGAAAAGATGAGACTTGGTTGTGTGATATCCTTTTCAAGTGGGTTAACCCCCTAAGCATAGATGAGACTTGGTTGTGTGAGATACTTGTCATATGTTGGAAAGTGGAAATCCCCCCAAGTAAATATAGGGTGATGGATGAATGTCCCATATGATGACTCTTCTTCATTAGAGTGAGACATCATTGTTCTAGATGATACAAAATGGAAATGAACATACTAGATGAGCAAAGAAACTAGAGATATTTTTTGCATTAATAAATTCCTCCCTAACTGAGAGGGAGTGTTAAAAATTGGCAGTTCAGGAATAAATTTCTAAAAATAGAAAGTCTAAAAATATAATTTATAAAAATAGAAATTCTAAAATTTGAAATTCTGAAGATAATAAATCAACTTGCATCAATTGGTAATCAAATATTGTTGATGAAAATTCACTTCTTATCATTCATGAATCCTATTAGTTCAATCTCGAATTGATATTTTATCATTATTATTATTATTGTCCTATTTCTGATATTATTAGTATTATTATTATTAAAATGAATTTCAAGACACTCAATAATGGCTCTCAATAATGTTCTCTTACAATAATGTTATCTTCATGGCATATTCCTCTTGCATACTCATTAAAGCACATAATAAAATATTCCCTTACACTCTCTTACACTCAATAAAAGCATGTCATAAAAGATTCCTCGTATGAACTCTTTAATGAATATGTTACTCTCTCAAAAACATAAGTTCAAAATTTATACGTAGCTCCTTAATGGAATGAGTTACATTTCCTAAATGTGCACAAGTTACAATAATATTGGAATGCAGGTTAATCCTCCTTGATGGCATGGATTTTTTTCTCCTCTAATATATATGTGACTCATTCTTTCTCCCCTCACTACTTCTGCATTTTGAAATAAGAATTCAAACTTGAGAAAGAGTTAGGAGAGATTTCAAGAATATTGTGAGGGAGAGACTTGGAGAGAAAGAGAAGAACTTGGTGAGCCAAGGATGATTCATTGCTTGAATGTTTCAGTGCTAGTTTAGTTGAAGGGAATGTTTATTCAGTGTGCACATCTACTGCTACTACCAGTGATATTCATGCTACAACTTGTTCAAATTTGGGTGCAGTTACTCATTCTCTTGATCTCTCCTTGTACAATGTATCTCTGTTAAACAATTGATTTGTAATACAACATAAATATGGATGGGTTTTCTCCTTGTGGCGTTTCCCCTAGTCATTGGACCTAAATTTTCCATGTATCATTGTATTCTTATTTATTTTTAACTAAGCATTTTATTTATGTTCTATCTATAATTTATTATCTAATATCATAACATAAATAAGTTTTTTAATAATTGATTGTTACAAGTTATAACATCATAATTTCAACAAAACTCATTAATGGGTTACACAAGAGAAGTGAAATGTTGGATGCCAGGGATCTAATGAAGGAAATATAGGTCTATGGATGATCAAAAAAACCCAAATCTCTTGCATAAACTAACACTAGGGTTACCTCATGGACTATGTATGGGTCTTGTGTAGGATGAACACTCTTAACAATATTGTGTTGTAGAAAATCACTATTCACAGTTAGAATTTAATCTCTTTCTTTAAACCCATTTTTAAAATCTTTGATAAAAATTATTTTTATACAAAATGTATAACCATTATTATTTGTTTGCAGGTAGAAGAAATCGAATGAACATGTGCACCTATGTGGAAGAAGCTAGGCTTTTCTCACAAAGGTTGTTCAACTAGGGTTTAGTCAGCCGAGAAAGTTGGATCCTTACAAGCTTCTAGAACCAGCTAGTAATACCAAATGCATAATATAAAATATGGTTGGATGTAAATGGGCCACTGTAGAAAATACTATATAATAAAAAGAAAATTACACAACCTTGTCTCATGAATTTGGAACCAACAAAATTGACAACAAACATTACGGTTTCTAGCAACCATTATTCTCCTCACAACTTATCTTTTATCAACATGTAAATTTTTCTTATCATGATACTGATAGTTGCGAAAAGATAAATTCAGTGTGTATTAGTCATTATCTATGAGAGAGTAGTGAGTAAGTTCAAGAGTCATTAGGGGAGATGAACGGTGACCTTACCTCTATAAATATACCCTCATGCCTCATTTGAGGGGGAATTTTTAGCACTTGAGCTAAGACTAACAGTAGAAAGTTGATATGTGCTTGAAGAGATAGAGGCATTCAACTGTTGGTAGCTTGTAGGGTGAGTTGATATAATGCTAGGGTTTTTCGTTAGATGATAGTATGAACAACCCATGTTCCACTAATAAAATTTGATGGATTGCAAGATATGTACTTGTATTTGCAGCAACATTAATAAGAAGTTCTTCATTTTTTACATTCATTCCAATTCTTACCTAAAGTGGTTGTATTGGTTGTCTAGTATCTTCAATTTATTTATATGTATTATTTCATACAATAAATATTCTATGGACGACTTTGTAGTTGTTTCATGTCTGTTTTCTTTCTAATATGTGCTTCTTATCCCACACCATGTCAATGAATTATTGTGAACTCTTTTACAATTAACATATGGCATGTTTCTATTCATGTATTCCAAAGATAGTTTTAGCTTGCGAATCCTTCTTGTGGCTTGAATATTCTTATCTCTTAGTTCTTGTACTCTTGTATCTCATTCTGTAGGTTGCCAATCATGGCTTGACCTCATTCCTACTCTATGGGAATGTATTTCTATCCCTCACTCTAACATCATCACATATGAAATCTAAGAGCAAGGAATTCATGGTGATATCTAGGTCCACATATAAGATGGGGATCATATCCTAATTAATATCAAGTATAAATCAGACATCACACCAGGGAGACCCCTAACTGTTGGCGGGACATCCAACACCATCAACATATTTTTGACACTATAAGGAGGGCCAGATGACAAGTTGAGCCCATGGAGACTTTATCTTAGCATCATATCTTTAAAGAAATTCGTCCCAAATCTCAATCTCGTACTTTTTTCTAAAAACCTTAATCTTTCGATGCCCGCGAAGCTAGTTTATAACTTGTTACTCTTTAAGTTTAATGGTGAGGGTCAAAAAATATATTTGACCACATGTGTCAAGTTATCCATTTCTACCACTCTAATGGAATACATTGTAAATATGTTATGGGCATATTTTCCACCCTCACGCTCTAAGGTCACATCAAGCTTTGGTGCCAATACAACAAAACCAACAAATTGTTCTAGATTTAGCGCCATATTTTAGTGCATTTTTCTTGCAATTTGGATGAGCAACCTCATGCTAAATCTGACTCTATTGTACATTTTTTAAAGCGTCATTTTTGGTGCATGATTGTGCATCATTTTTCACTCCATATTTTGCATCCTCTTTTACACCAGATTATGCATCATTTTTTTCATCAAATTTTGAACTGAGATTTGCATATGATTTTATGACAGGTTTTTCTTGTACTTTTGTGTGATTTTTTGCATCTAATTTTCCCCATTTTTTTATTCCTATTTTGTGTCATTTTTTTCTTCAATTTTTTCACCATCTTTTGCATCCAATTTAGCATATTTTTTGGCATCCATTTTGTGTGAGTTTTTCCATGTTGTCTTACGCTAGTTTTATATCCATCTTTGGTGCCTATCTTTGCACCATGTGTTGAATTTGATTTACCACCAAATTTTGCGTTGATTTTTTTTCCCAGTTTTACATCCTTTTTTGGAACATTTTTTACATCTACTTTTACATTTCATTTGTGTACCTTTTTCACATCCCATTTTGCACCACGTTTTGCATTAGTTGTTGCATCCAATTTTTCATCATTTTTAACACCATTTCTTACATCCAATTTTATATAATTTTTAGAATCAAAATTTGCATCTATATTTTCATTCTATGTTAAGCCATGTGTTGTATAAAACTTTTCATACCATTTTTTGTCTATTATTAGATTCAATTTTTAGCCATTTTTTGCGTCCACTTCTGCATTTGTTTTTTTACCAAGTTTTACATCAATTCTTTCATCGAACATTACATCTCAATTTGCATCAAATTTTGAGCTAGTTTTATGCCCATTTTTTAACCTTTTTTTTGTGTCTACTTATGTGTCCAATATTGCACTATTATTTATGTCCACTTTTTCATCCTTTTTGGTGTCTAATTTTACATCATTTTCACCATCCAAATTTGTTTCATTCTTTTGCCTCATTTTGTGCCCACATTTGCATCTCATTTTGTGTCTAAGTTTGATTCTAAATTTGCATCTGATTACACATCATTTTTGGAATCCAATATGGTGTCCTTAGTTTCACAATTTTTTATCCCCATTGTGCATCTTTCTTTGTGTCTTTTCTTACATTTTGTTTTGTGCCCAAGTTTTCATCCAAAATTTACAACAGTGATTTATGATGATCGAAATTTCATGAGCCTCGCTATTGATGCATATATATGGCTAAGTTCATTAATTATCACCATTTCATATATAAAAAAATGAATTTTGATGGTAGCCCTTTAATGACCCTCACTATTTATGCAATATATGGATGAATAGTGATCACCACCATTCCCCATCAATATTAGCTCATGAAGGAATCGAACCACCAACCACGTACTTGTAAAGTAGGTTCTCTTCCATTGAGCTACCACCCTTCAAAGAATTAGACTGAAATTTTATAAATTCTAAATTCTAAAACTTTAATTAAATTATCAAAACACAAGGGAAACTAGAGATACTAAACAACAATTAAAATTTTATACATGATGCAAATTCCAATAAAATTCAATTAAAGTATTTCTTCTAGCACACCATACTCCATGATTATCGATCTGGGATCTCATAATTGTTAATGGAAAAATTATTATCTATGTAAAGGTGTTGGTATACCAACTGAACACGATATATCAGAGTTGCAACCAACATCCCGACTGCCACCCCCTCCCCCCCACCCCCCAACAAATATTGCATTCATAATTAATATTCTAATATCACATTATTATTATTCTTTACATTACTCCAACCATTTCCCAAAAGGCTCCAGTGATTTGACAAAGATTTGCATAAAATGCCCAAAATCACATTAAATCTTATTTTCAGCCCAATAAAACTGAAACTATAATAACACTATTAGATTTATGAAATACAAAAATTTGCTTAATCAAGCATTTAAATTTTCATTTTAATAGAGTTAAAAACTCTCTAAATCGTACAATTAGATTTTTATAAACCTAAATTAATCGCATTTCCTCATAACAAAAAGGTAAAAAAGCCAAATAATAAATGAAAGTTAGGTTTTCGTTACCTTCCCTTTGGGTTACTGTGATTGGAAAACCACACAATAATAGTATCTTTAGCAAGAATTTCCTCGTCATAGATAAATTTCACAATTTCAGGAAACAATTTCATGAGTATAGCATCCTCATAACATTGAATTTATAACTTGTACATTATATCCACGTCTAGTTCTGCAATTGTACATAAATTGTCAAGGAATTTTTCCATCCTTTAACCTGATAATTCAACAAACTAGAGAATTATTTTAGTAAAATATGGAAGATTCATAAAGTTTCCAAAAAATGATATACAAAATTTCTAATAACTGAATTGTTAATACTCGAAATACAATAACCAAAAAAATAATGAATTCCGAATGCCAACCCAAAAACAAAAGATGTTGTCCTTTTACATGAAAAAGGAAAATATCCATGTGAGATGGATAACCATCATTAAAAATATTGCACACAGAATTTGATGAGTACATTATGGTAATCTTGTGGGTTGGCTCAATCGGTTTGAATCAACCAACTTTAAGGAAGATAGGTCGTAGGTTCAAGTCCCTCAAAGTCCCTCTGGGTTAGGAGTACAACATATACAACAAAAAAATTTACCATGGTTTCCATTCACATGAATGTGATAATCCCCTCGATTTTTTCCCCAAGGAAATTTTCCATGGGAAAAAAGTGTACATGCTCGATGGAAAGTCATGGATACAAACATTGTGTGCATAACTAATCCCAACGTACTACTTACACACAGTGTAATTGAAACATAAAAATTCCCTCAAACCAAAGGTTATAACTCTTAACATTAACTGCATGGTATGAATGTTAAGTTTGATCGTTGTAGAACCTTTGATGGAAAATGGAGTTAACATCGAATCTAGCACAACCATGAAAAAATTATTGACTTATGAATTCCAAGTGAGATAAAGTGAAAAGCATTAAGGAAAGACTTTAAAAAATGTAGCATATGTTAGAAAATCTAGTGTAGCCATACTTATGGTCAAGAAAACACACACAGACCCTTTACATTCAATGAACCCTTCATGGAAACACAAGTTGAAGGATTCAATATTGCATCTGTATACATTCTGTAATTAATTTCTACAAATAAATATTGAATTTAAATTTTTATAAATTTTTTTATAGATACGTCAATAAAACAAAAAAAACACATGCAAGAATTAAAAACATGATACCCATAGCAACAAATGGAGTATCCACAATTGCATTAGATTTTAACAAATGTTGTCTATGAAATTTAAATGAAAGGTTCAAATTGTGTATGATCTAGGTTGATATTGGTGTCCACCCACCCATTCCATTTGGACCCCCAACATTGGTTCTTTCGGTTTTTCATTTTCAACACAACTTACTATTTTTACTAGTTTTTTGGGTCCTAAAATTATGGAGACGTTTTGAGGCCCTATCGACGTTTTTTGGGAAAATCGGGAGCAACACGGAAGTTCCTTTGATGTTGATCACGTCAAAATTTTTATTCCTTGAAAATATATTTATAATGAGGTATTAATCGTGTAAAACATAGATCATATGCCAAAGTTACATCTTCGGGAAGTTGATGTATGAATTTACTTAAACAGGGCTCATAGTTTTAGCGCTTCATCTCCTAGGGTTAGGTCTTTGGATGTTTAGGGTTTTCCATTATTTTTGAATAGTAAATAGGCCTTCAAACCTAATTTTACCACAGTTCAGATGCCTATAGCTTCCACATATCTTCTCAGAGATAAGCTACCAGTGCCCTAGCTAGTTTATTTCCATTATGTATGTCAACATATTTCAGTCATTTAATTTTAATGAAATGAAGTTTTTTTTCTACTGCATCTTTGTATTTATGTTTATTTATGTGTATTATTTCATTCCTACATAAATCTGGATTAGTGGTATCATAGCGGTCTGATCTTTCTCTTTTTTTCTGTGCCTGTCCCCAAGGATTTCAGGGTATAAGGAGTTAGGGCTCGATTTGGTTGAATTCTTGCAAGGTCAGCCTCACAAACCCTGATGACCTCCCATGGTAGAAGAAAAAAAATATGAGGGAGTAGGAGATCCTATCAAAATATTTCTCAAGGAGGCCCTCGAGAAAGAGAGGAATGCAATGATGGATATATTTTCCCATATCCTTCAACAGTTGCCCACCAATAGTGCATCTACATCCAACAATCACTTTGCAGATGCCACTCCTTTCAAGTTAAAAGTCAAATTTGATAGTTCTGTATTTGAAGGTGACATAGATGCAGAAGTTGTAGATAGTTGGTTTAATTTGCTCAAAGGGTATTTCTCAGTCCATGATTTCTCCGACGGAGAAAATATTAATTTTTCACTTGTCAAAGCTACCCTCCATCCCAAACATTGCTGGGAAACCTACTATGAGAAAAAGGACACTAGGTAAACCTATATGTTCTCGGCCACACCCACTTGGAATTCATTATGAGACGGGATCAATGAACAATATAACCCCGTGGGGAGCTATGTGGACAAATACGTCCAATGGATGGCAACAAAGGGATCAATATGTGCACAAACTGACGAATTTGTTCCATACCCTATGCACAAAGTTCGGTATTAAACATTCAGAGAGACATTTTGCACTTAATTACTGCAACTATATGCATATATACATTCAAGAGGAGATGTATTTCCTCAACATTACCTTGCTTGACACAACATATCGTTGTGTCGCCAAGATCAAGCAGAAATTTAAGCATAAGAAGCGAGACTTTGGATCGGAAAATCTAAAGCTAGGGAAAGGAACCCCTGAACCACAAACCAATGGAAAAATCCAAATTCATGTGACTCAGAACAAAACTAAAAATCCAAATAATGACATGGGTAAGTGGTGTAATTTCATAACGGCCCCACTCACAACATAAATTAGTGTTGGGGAAAACAGTTGCTACTAGTCAAACTGAAGGCACCCAAATCAGATACATGTTTTGATCATGAGTCTAAACCAGAAAAGGGAAATGGCAAAGGGAAGAGGATCATTGATGCAGATCCATGTGCCATTTTCTCCACCACCAAGCTCCAGAGTGAGGATCCCGAGGATCCAGAGGAGGGGAAGCACCTCTTCCATTCGCAGATGTGGGTGAAGGGTTCTCCACTACAATTCCTTGTTGATAGCGAAAGCCAAAAAACCTCATTCCAGCAAAGGTCATGAATCAACTTGGCCTATCTACTATATCAGACCACCAGTCCTATACCATTGGGTGACTTCACCAAGGAAGGGATTTCCACGTCCGCCGAAAGTGTTGCCTTCCATACAACATCAAGCCATTAACAGATGAGGTATTTTGTGATGTTCCTCCTCTTCATGTGTCTGATTTATTATTGGGATAACAATACTAGTGGAAGCGACATGTTGTGTATGAGTCTAGGTCTCTTTCTATTCTTATTACGTTGGGAAATAAATTTTACAAGATAATGGAGGTAGTAGTGCCTCCTGCCATCTTTTTGAATACTGCAAAACAACAGAGTAAGATTGTTTCCAAAAACAGGAAATTCATTTTGATTACTATTTTCCCACAAGAAATGAAGAATATTTTGGCCACAACCCTGAAATAGGGCTCTCGTGCATGGCAGCAATAGATGGACAATTTATTGGAGTAATACGAGGACATTTTATCCTCACCCACAGAGGTTCCTCTACACTTTCAGGTGAAGCACTCCATTGATTTGACACGATGTGCATCGCTGCTTGATGATTCCAAACCTCATGTAACTGCACAAACATAATCCACACATGTACTTTTTAAGGCTAATAAAGCAACCAAATTTATTGACCGCATCTAGCACATCTGCCAGAAAATCCATGACATCTTCGACAAATCCAATACCACGTTCAAAAAAAATTTCCTCATCCCATGGAGGAACTCAATGCAACGAGGACAATTGCTTCCTAAGGGAGTAGGAGTCATCTAGGTGGATATTGGTGGCCACCCACCTATTCCATTTGGACGCCCACCATCGGTTTTATTTTCTTAGATTCAGCACAACTTACTTTTTTTAGTAGTTTTTCAGGTCCTAAACTCCGCGAGCCATTTTGAGGCTCTAAACGACGCTTTTAGGGAAAACTGAGAGAAAAATGAAAGTTACATTGATGTTTCTCAAGTAAAAATTTGTATTCCATGGATATATATTTCTAGCGAGGTATAGAACATGTAATGCATAGATCATATGCCAAAGTTACGTCCCCGTGAATTTGATGTAACAATTTACCCAAATAGGGCCCATAGTTTTGGCACTTTATGTCCTAGGGTTAGGTTTTTGGATTTTTAGTGTTTTACATTGTTTCTAAACAATAATAGGCCTTCGAGCCTCATTGTAACATAGTTCAGAGGCTTGTAGCCACCATATCTCTTCTTAGAGATAAGCTACCAATGCCATAGCTAGTTTATTGGAATTATATTTATAAGCATATTTCAATGATTTTATTTTAATGAAATTAAGTTTTATTTGCATTTCATATTTGTATTTATGTTTATTTCCATGTATTTTTGTGTTCCTGCGTAAATATGGATCAGTGGTATCAGAGAGGTCTTCTATTTCTCCATTTTTCTTTGCATGTCCCCAACGAGGTCAGGGTATAAGGAGTTAGGGCTTGATCTGGTTGAACCCTTGCAAGATCAACCGCACAAACCCTGAAAACCTCCCATGGAAGAAGAAAATAAAGACAAGGGAGAAGGATATCCTATCAAAAATTTTCTCAAGGAGGCCCTCGAGAAAGAGAGGAACACGATGATGGATAACTTTTCCCAGATCCTTCAACAACTGCCTATCGCAGCGCATCTACATATGGAAGACACTCTAGAAGCACCAATCCTTTCAAGGTGTAAGTAAAATTTCACATTCCTGTATTTGAAGGGCTAATAGATGTAGGCATCGCAGATACATGGTTTAATTTTCCAAAAAATTATTTCTCGATCCATGATTTCTTCGACCGAGAAAATATTATTTCTGCACTCCTTAAAGTCATCCCCCATGTCAAAGACTCGTGGGAAACCTACTATGAGAAAAAGGACGCAAGGGAACCCTTTATTTCTTGACCACACCAACTTGGAAATCATTCCAAGATGGCATTAAGGAACAATATTACCTCATGGGAAGCTATATGGTCAAATACATCCAATGGACCATGCTGCGGCATCAAAGGGATCAATATGTGCATGAACTAATGAATTTGTTCCATACCCTGCGCACAAAGTTGGGTTTTAAAGATTTAGAGAGACATTTGGTGTTCAATTAGCACACTTTTTTTCATAGATATATTCAGGATGAAATGGATTTCCTTGACATTACCTCGCTTGGCACTACATATCACTATGCTACTAAGATCAAGAAAAAAATTAAGCAGAAGAAGTGAGACTTTGGATCCATGAATCCAAAGCCATGGAAAGGCACCCTCGAACCACAGAACTAGGGGCAAATAAAAATAGGGGCGAATCATAAGAACACCACAAATCTAAAGAAGGATACGGGGAAGTGGTGTGAGTTTAATAACATCCCCACTCACAGCACAAATGAGTGTCGGGCCAAACAGTCGTTGTTGGATAAAATAAAGGCACCCGAATCAGATGCATGTTCTGATCCTGAGTCAGAACTAGACAAGGGAAATTACAAAGGGAAGAAAATCATTGATGTAGATCTGAGTTCCATTGTTTCCACCACCAAGCTCCAAAGGGAGGATCTCGAGGAGCTATAGAAGGGGGACCGCCTCTTGCATCGCAGATGGGGGGAAGGGTTCCCCACTGCAATTCCTTATCGATATTGGAAGCCAAAATAACCTCATTTTAGTAGAGATCATGAAGTAGCTTGGCATAACGACCATAGCACACCCGTAGCTGTATGCCATTGGTTGACTTCACCAAGGAAGAGATCTCTATGTCTGCCAATAATTCTGCCTTCCGTACAACATCAAGCCATTCATGGATGAGGCACTGTGTGATGTTGCTCCTCTTGATGTGTATGATGTATTATTGGGCCAACCATACTTGTGGAAGCAACATGGTGTGTATGAGCCTAGGCCTCGTGTTATTGTTATTACTTTGGGAAATAAATTGTACATGATATGAAAGGTAGTACCACAATTAGATTGTTTCCCAAACCAGGAAATTTATTTTCATTACTATTTTCCCAAAATGAAAGAATAATATTGTGGCCACAACCTTGAAATATGTCTCCCCTGCACGTTAACAACAGATGGAAAAAGTCATAGAGGAATACAAGGACATTTCTCATCACCCATAGAGGTTCCTCTACACTGTCAGGTCAAGAACTCCATTGACCTAACCCCAGGTGCGCCGCTGCCTGTTGTTTTCATACCTCATGCAACCACACAAATAAATTCCAAACATGTAATAACTGAGGCTAATAAAGAAAAAAAAATTATTGAATGCATCAAGCACATTCGCGAGCAGGTCGTGTAATCCAACACCAAGTTCAGCAGAATTTGCCTCATCCAATGGAGGAACTCAACGTAATGGGGACAATTTATTCCTAAGGGAGGAAGAATGATCCAGGTGGATATTGGTGGCTACCCACCTATTACATTTATATTCCCACCATCGGTTCTTTCAGTTTTTTAGTTTTAAGGCCCTAAACAACTTTTTTTGGGAAAAAACAGGAGAAACATGGACGTTCCTTTGATTTTTCTCACATAAAAATTTTCATTCATTAGATAGATAATTATAATGAGGTATTTAGTGCATCAAACATAGATCATATGCCAAAGTTACATCCCCGGGAAGTTGATGTACCAATTTACCCAAACAGGGTGCATAGTTTTGGCGCTTCATCTCCTATTGTTAGGTTTTTGGATTTTTAGTGTTCTCCATTGTTTCTCAATAATAAAGAGGCCTTCAAGCCTCATTTTAACATAGTGCAGTGGCCTGTAGTCACCACATATCTTCTCAGAGATAAGATACCAGCGCCCTAGATAGTTTATTTCGATTATGTCTATAAGCATATTTCAGCCATTTGATTTTAATGAAATGAAGGTTTATTTCCACTTCATTTTTGTTTTTATGTTTATTTCTGTGTATTATTTTGTTTCTTCTTAAATCTGAATCAATACATCAAAACATGATTCTTAAAATTATCAAAATGCGAGCTGTGGGGATGACCCTTAAAACAATTATCCATGGACCCATTTTCCCATTAGATTCTAATATTTACTCAAAGTTGTAAACATATTAAACACTTAACAAGAAGAAAATAATTTTCAAATTCAACAAAAATCCATAAAATTGTTAATGATACGATGCGGCATAACACATATGGTAAAAACAAAATATAGTACATGGTCAAAAAAGATTAAATACTAACTTGATGAAACACCAAATTTTAATTTTTATGTTGGTTTTTTTCAGGCCAATATAACATCCCATAAGATACACACTACTTCAATATTAGTTAACTTTGAATCTTTATGGAGATGCTTTACAATTTCAATGAATTTTGAAATATCAACATTCTTTGCAATCAAACTTATTAATGAAATCTTCATATGCTTCTATTTCACATCAAACATTTTATTTCATTATATTTGACAAGAGCATCCAAGCCCTCCTTACTTCCACAGAAAAGGTCAAAAATACATATGTGAGTAAAAATCGACAACAAAAACATGTGACTTTAAGCAGACAGTTTAGTTCCAACCAAAAAATATTTCCACCTAAAGTGTTATGCAAAATATTCAATGGTGTGTTTCTATATTGGAACAAATCAAGAATATTATCTTCTATATTCGCTCACTTCAAAAATGCTATTGAGGTCATCAACATTCTTTTCAACTAGATAATCCTTGAAAAAATCTTTGATGAATGAAAGCACAATCCCCTTGGAAGCAAGGTTGTCCATGAGAAATGGTTGAAAATTGGCTTTTGGTGAAATCACAGATAAATTTTGAGAGAGTGAGTGTAGTAAAAATTTGATGTTTCTTCCTTTCATTTTCCTCAAAAATCTCAAGATTGCAAAAACCTTTGCATAAATTTTTCAATATTCTTGATGAGGAAAGGCCTCATGTGAAGTATCTTCATTATATTCCGAATATATGGTTAGATATTTTTCCTTGTAGGTTCAAAATTCAAAATAACATAAGGATGTTGATCCCCTTCTTCAGATTTTATGGTAACTAATTGTGTGCGACCTCCAATGAAGACCATCTATCAATGAACATCAACATTAATAGCTTATTATAATTTTGAAAAAATAATTTATCTAACAAATAATAGCTAAACTGATGATCAATTATATTCCAAGACCAAATAATGCAGATTTAGTGTAGGACATCTATATTTCAAATGTAAGCAAATAATTCAAGATTGAGGAAAAAATGTCTCAACTTGCCTCTTTTGAGAAAGGAAGGCCAAGGAAGAGGGAAAGCATGGCATGGCCCAAATCAAAACCCAAGGTAGAGGGAAAGCATGGCATGCCACAAATCAATTCCTCTACATGTCATCAACCAACCCAAAATCCTCCCATCAAGCCTATGTTTTAAATTCTCTAGATCCTAAATTAAAGGCCACATTTTCAAAGCTAAAAATTTTATGGAAACAACCTACACAAATTCAACATCAAATATGAACATGCAGATGAAGCTCATACTCTTCTTGAAGAATCAAATAATGACTCCAAGGCATAAAACCTATTCCTTTCATCATTATAAATAACAAAACCCTTCGTTTCCCTTGCCAGAATCACTTATTTGGGTAAAGTTGACACCCGTTAAGTTTCATGCACATAACAACAAAAGCACAATGTAGCATTAAAATGTTGAATAAGAACCTAAAAATAATAATATGTTTAGCATTATGAAAGAAATAAAATACGTACAACTTCTTAAAAGCATAGGAAAGAAGAAATATGCTTAACAATGATTCCATTATTAAAAGGTAAAGTAACAAAGTTAATCATTATTCACTCTACCTTATAGGACCATATGAAAGTATCAGCACAATGTTTACATTATAACTAGAGTAGAATAAAGAAAGGGAGAGTACATGAAAATATGAGGATGTACCTTGCCCTTTCAAGGTTTTTGAATTCTCCCAATGTAGAGTTATGTAATTTATTTTCTTCATGGAGTTCAGTTTCTAGGCCCTTACATTCCCTTCAAGAACACCTATTTCGCCTTGAATTCTTAATCAACCTCTTACATGTAGCAAATTTTACCACTTTAACTCTTTCAAACCTGTTGCATATTTCCAAAACATAAGTGTCTTCTGTCCAAATTACGGCACAACATAAATGATAAGATTTCCAACACACACACAAGACGCTGACAATTACAATTAGAACAAAATCTACTACTCCTATTCTCTTGAAATCTGAAAAGTTAGAACTATTTAAATCATCTCCATGTTTCATAAGTACCAAAGCTAAGTTTCATAGAAAGATATACATAGATTTCTTAAAACTCAAGATCTTGATAAAGGTAAATTGTACACACAAAAAACGGTACAACATAATTATTTTTAAATTAAGATCTGGATACAGAAAAATGGTATTCGAAAAAGTGTCCACACTTATTAAAAACATATAAAATTCACATTTTCAAATATGTTTCACTACAAATCTCTATTAAAAAAATTAGAAATGCAGGCTGATAGGAAAGGATTAGATTTGTCCATTTTAGGATGAGGGAAGGGTTATTTTAAGGAAAAATTAGGATTTTAGGTCCCAATACGTGGCCTTTTTTAAACTTTATTTTAAATTTTATGTTACATTTTGAAAAAAAAATTAAGGATCTAATGGCTGGAAATTATTTTCTACAAACATATCTCAAGTGGATCTCCAACACTTCCATACCTAAAACCTATCTTGAGTGGATTCGAGCATGTAGAAACACCAATCCCATAAATATGGTCAAAATATTATCAGATTCTTGTTGAGATATTAATGTCATTGTCAGTTAGGTGTAGTTACATTTAATTATATTTTCTGCTAGGTGTCGTAGAAATTTCCATTTACTTCAGTTTTACTTCAATTTACTTCAGTTCTACTCCAGTTATTTATTGTTGATGTTTACAATGTAATCTATTTAACTATGTTTGAATATTGAGTAGGGAAATCTCTGCTCTAGTTTTTCTCTCTCATTCTTTGTCATGGTATCAGAGCTATCTTGCATAAGCCTCCCCAGAGAGCAGCAACAATTCCAAGTTGAAACAGTAGAGAGAAAATGTGATTGAAGAGAGTCTTTTTTAAATATTTAAGAAAAAAAAAATTGCAATAATGCTCTGTTTGAATAGCTTCACAGCGTTAGTATTAACGCGAGCCAAAGCTAACAGTCGCGTTATAATGTGGGAGATAAATCCAACAACGGCGTTAAGTTTCAAATACTTGCACGGATTTCAGATAGCGCGGAACCGGAGTGGGTCATCTGCGTTAACACTAACGCAGGACAGGAGCGGATCGCCTACGTTAAGGTATCCTTTCACGATACGTTAAGCCACTCTTCATATTTAAAAAAAAAAAAGATGAAAAACGTTTTTCAAAATGAGTAAATGAGTCAAAAGTGAAAACTTGAGCCAGGTGCATAAAGACGATGGCCATGTAAGTGTTTTTTACACTTCACGTAATTTAAAAAAAGAAGGAGAAAGCTTTTTAAAGAAATTTTTTTATTAAAGGTCTTTTTATAAAAAAATATTTCAAATTATTCAAAGGTTTTTATAAAAAGGTTTCAAAAGAGCATGTGGTGAAGTTTTTTTAAAAGAATTTTTTTTTGCAAAAGGAAATTTAAAAGAGGGCTTCAGGAGATTTTTTTTAAGTCTTTAAAAGAGATTTTAAAAAAATAAGTTTTTAAAAGAGATTTACAAAAGGGCGCATATTAGCATTTGAAGAAATAATGGCCTCTTCAAGCTCTTTGCCATAGACACCAAATCTGATTGGCAAAAATTATGCTTTTTGGAATTTGAAAATGAAAAAATTTCTACAAGCTCAAGATTGTTGGGATACACTTCTAATTGCCTATGGAGAGCCGACCCAAGAAGCATGGGCGTCCATGACCGATCATCAAAGAAATGCAGCTATTAAACTCAGAAAGAAAGAGCACAGAGCCAAATTCTAGATACAAAACTCAACCGATGATTATATCTTTGACAAAATAACTGGTGCGACAACCGCAAAAGAATGTTGCGAAATTTTGCAAGCTGCATATCAAGGAAATGATACACTGAAGATAGTTAAATTGCAAACATTGAGAGCTCAGTTTGAAACCCTAAATATGGTTGACACCGAGAATGTGGATCAGTCCATGACTAGAGTCATGGGAATAGTCAATCAGATCAAACTCATTGCTGAAACCATTACAGATCAGAAAATTGTTGAAAATTTTCTTCGCAATCTACCCAAGAAATATGACATGATTGTGATAGCCATTTTGGAATCCAAAGACTTTAAAAATTTCCCTATAGAATAGTTGACTCGATCACTTCTAGCACAGAAAACAAGACTCAACCTGACAGAAGACTCCATGAAACAAACCTTCAAAGCACAACTCTCATTTGGCAGAACCAGAGGCAAAGGATATAGAGGCGGAAACAAGCAAGGCAGAGGCTGAAGCAGTGGTAGATCAGATCATCATCGTGCAACAGAGCAGTAGAGACCTCTACAAAACCAAACCCAGTGAGGTATATCATGGAATAGATCGAGTGTCCAATGTCACTATTGTAAGAAGTTTGGCCACTACAAACAAGACTTTCGAAAGAAACAATCAGATCAGCAAAGAGGCATTATCAATCTCTCCAAAAATGAAAGAGAATCCTCAGGCAACATGTTTCTTTCATGCCATCTTTCAGAAGAAAAACACAGTGAAGATATTTGGTTGTTGGACAGTGGATGCAGCAATCACATGAAAGGAAACAACAATCTTCTTTCTTCTCTTGATGCTTCCATAACATCAGACATAATGCTTGGAGACCGTACAAGTATTAAAGCTTAAGGAAAAGGTGTTGTCCTTATTATTACTAAACAGAATCAGAACAAATACATTCCTGATGTTTACTATGTTCCTCAAATAAAACATAATCTCATTAGTGTAGGACAACTAATGGAACATGGCTATGATGTATTATTTCGAAAGAGCACCTGCTATATATATGACAAATATCCTCATAAAACATTGATAGCCAAAGTTGAAAAGACCAAGAGTAGGATGTTTCCATTGACCCTTAGAAGCCAAAATACCAGACAATATTTATTCCACAATATATCAAGAATATATGACACTCATCTATGGCATTCTAGGTATGGCCACATCCCAATCAAGAGTCTAAGTCTACTTCAAAAGAACTCTATAGTCGTTGGTCTACCTGCTATCAGTGAAAAAGTCTATAATTGTGAAATTTGTGTCCTATCCAAGCATAAAAGAGATAGCTTTCCCATATCATCCTCTAGAGCTAAAGAGCCTTTAGTACTTTTCCAGACAAACATATGTGGCCCAATGCAGACTCTGTCCATTGGTGGTAGTTTCTACTTTCTGACGTTTATTGATGACTTTAGCAGGAAGATATGAGTGTACCTTTTTAAAAAATAAATCAGATACCTTCTTTATATTTCTAGAGTTCAAGGCAGAAGCAGAAAAACAGAATGGAAAAATATTGAAAGTACTCATACTAGACAAAGGAGGAGAATACAGCTCAAATGAATTCAAAACATTTTGTCGACAACAAGGTATCATAATGTAGTACACAACCAGATAAACTCCACAGCAAAATGGAGTAGCAGAAAGAAAGAATTAGTCGATCATGAACATGGTGAGATGCATGCTAAGGGAGAAGAAGTTATCAAATAACTATTGGGTTTAAGAAGTGTCAACAGAAGTGTATGTTCTCAACATATCACCAACATCCAGTCTACAAGATAAAATACCTCAAGAAGAATGGGATGGAAACAAGGTAAATGTGTCACACTTTAGAATTTTTGGATCAGTAGCTTTTTCTCATGCTCCTGAAAAACTAAGAAAAAATCTTGATGATAGGAGTGAAAGATGCATATTTCTAGGATACAGTGAGTAGTCAAAAGCCTACAGACTTTACAACCCTATTACAAAAAAGTTCATTCTAAGCAAAGATGTGAAATTTTTCGAAAATAAATCTTGGTTTGATGATGTACATGAAACTTCAAATCAGCCTTTTTATGAACCACAGTCTCCAAGATTGCAGGTTCAAGAATAGCCAGACCATTCTGAAAATTGTACATCATCAAGAAGTGATTCAGCCAGTGATCAATCATCTTCAGAAGAGGGATAGAAAACAAGAAGTATCAGAGAGATATATGAACAGGGGCATGAATTTGACCAACAGAATATGTTTGCATTTATTTCAACTCAATTGACTCATTTTGAAGAAGCAGTTAAAGAAAAGCATTGGGTTGATGCAATGAACCAAGAAATTGTTGCCATAGAGAAGAATCAGACTTGGGAATTAGCTGATGTCCCAAGAGACAAAACCAGAATTTGCGTAAAATGGGTATATAAGACCAAGCTAAATGAAAAAGGAAAGATTGAGAAACATAAGGCAAAGTTAGTTGCCAAAGGATTCTCACAACAGTTTGGTGTCAACTATGGTGAAACATTTGCTCCTATAGCAAGGTTAGACACTGTCAGAACCATTTTGTCCACAGCAGCTCAACACAAATGGAAACTCTATCAACACTATGTAAAACCTACCTTCCTTAATGGAATATTATAGGAAGAAGTTTATGTAGAGCAGCCTCCTCGTTTTGAAATGCCAGAAAAAGAACATAAAGTATATAGATTGAAGAAAGATTTATATTGTTTAAAACAAGCTCCAAGAGCTCAGTACAGTCACATCGACACCTATCTCATCAAAAGTGGTTTTTCCAGAAGCAGCCACGAACCCACTTTGTATACCAAATCTCACGAAGGTAAAATTCTTATTGTATTCCTTTATGTAGATGATCTTCTTTACATAGGAAATATGATGTTAGAAGACTTTAAAGTAGGAATGCAACCAGAGTTTGAAATGACAGATCTAGGAGTCATGAAATATTTCTTAGGCATTGAAATTCACCAATCTGCTAATGGAATTTTTGTTGGTCAACAAAAGTATGCCACTGATATCACTCAAAAGCTCAGAATGGCCAATTGCAAATCAGCTGCTACACCAATTGCTCAAGGTACCAAACTCATGAAATAAGATGTAGCACCATCTACTGATTCCACATTGTATAAAAGTCTAGTTGGTAGTTTGTTGTATCTAACTGCAACTTGACCAGATATTATGTTTGCAACAATTTTTTTCTCTAGGTTTATGCAATCACCAAATATTACTCATTGGAAGGTTGCAAAAAGGATCTGAAGGTATATTGTAGGGATCGTAGACTATGGTTTGTTTTATACACATTCTGAATTTTTTTCACTTTCAGGTTATACAGACAGTGATTATGCGGGGAGTTTAGATGATCGCAAAAGTACCCCAGGGTATATTTTTCATCTAGGAACCAATCAGATTTCATGGGCATCTAAGAAACAATCAATCATTTCAATATCTTCTACAAAGGCTGAACATGTAGCAGCAAATACAACAACTTTTCAAGCAGTATGGTTGAGAATATTATTGAAATATATTTCAAATTTTCATAAGGAGACAGCTCCAATATACTGTGATAACAATTCATCAATTTCATTATCAAAGAGTCATGTTTTTCACAAAAAGACAAAGCACATTGACACACGTTTTCATTTCATTCGTGAACTTTTCAATGATGGGAACATAATGCTTTATTTCTGTGGTTCCAAAGATTAGCTTGCAGATATTTTCACAAAGCCATAGGGAAAGAATTTATTTGAATTTCAAAGAGAGAAATTAGGCATTGTTAGTGCCTCCACTTGTAACAGTAGAGATTAGGAGGGGATGTTGAGATATTAATCTCACTGTCAGTTAGGTGTAGTTACATTTAATTCTGTCGTCTTCTAGGTGTCATAAACAATTCCATTTACTTTAGTTTTACTTCAGTTTACTTCAGTTCTACTATAGTCATTTATTTTTGATGTTTACAATGTAATCTATTTAACTATCTTTGAATATTGAGAAGGGAAATATCTGCCCTAGTTTTTCACTCTCATTCTTTGTCATTTATAAGGATTAAATAAGAAAATATATATCCCTGCAAGAATAAAATAGAGTTCATTCTAATGCTTGGCATGTTAAAATTAAATAAAGTAGAAGAATTGAAATGTTCAATTTATCCATCAAAATATTAGATGTTTTCCAATTTTTGTGGAAAATATAATTTCAGATCAAGAATTTCAATCTTATTTAAAGCTTTTGAATTTGTATGAATCTTGTATATTTTTAGGAATACAATTTTAATTCCTTAAAGAAATATGGATAAATGTATCATGTTAAGATAAATAATTATTTTGTAATTTTTTTGAAAAAATAATTGATGCGAAAAATTTACTAAAACCATTGTAAGAGGTCATGCTAACAGGTAAACAGGAATGTCGAATTTCTAAACGTAACTGAGTAGTTGCTAGTTTAATTCCCCACGATTATTTGTGTGCAAAAAATATAAAACCCTTATAATAACCCAATGGTATTCAAATACCCGTGCTTATGGGATTTCATGGTTCCTTCCCATGGATAATGCAAAGGTGTAACTAAACCACAATAAAGCAGTTGAAGAGAATGATATATTTATTTATGGAAAATAAAATTTCATTACTGAATAATAAATAATCATATATAATTGTGCCAAGATATCATGATTGGCCCAAATGTTAAAACAATCCAAATAATTTATTAAAATGGTGATTAAAAATCTATGTTGCACTAGTTTTTGGGATGTGGAAATAGTGGGTGAAGGGCATGCTTCCCTAGGAAGCTATAATACACCTGAAAATTTTCACCAGACAACATAGAACGATATATTGTATAGTATTATGCACACCTCTTACATTTTCCAATTCTTAAAAAATCTTTGAGAATTATTAAAAGGGTTGAGTGATATTGGATTATTGGCCCATAGAAATTAGCAAAAGTAAGTTTAAGTGTAATTATTTTCGATTTGCAATAAAGTCCATAAAAGGGTTTATGCGACAAAGAATTGTCTCTATAGAAATTTTCCTTATATTTTTTGTTAATGGTAATTCTGTTAAAATTTTGAAGGAATTTCCTCAATAGGTTATGAACATTCTTACAACTATCTTGAAACATTACAAAGTACCTTGGTTTTGTAGATATATTAAATTCATCTTTTATATTAAAAGTGATTGAATAGGAAATTTGTTCAAACATTTAGTAAGAAATCTAAGTCACAACTATCTCATTGTTTTCACAACATTTGAGGTTGGGATAATGGAAGCAATCGAATTGAATGAATACTAAGAACCCATGTGCAATATGTAAAATTTGATATGACCCCAGAAAAAAGAACAAGAGAAAAATTCATAATGATCAGCCCTTTGAAATGTTGCATTTCCTGGTTTTTTGACATGAAGGCTTTTTTTTCTCTAATGTTGTTGCTAAAAAGAGAATAATTAAGTCACCAGAACCCAAATTGAATCCCATCATACAAAACCAATGTTTTGGGTTGCAACTTATATAGATCGAGTGTAATAAAAAAAATACGAAATTATTTTTTACTATCCAATCATCAAGGTCCATTGTCAAAATTGAAGATACATGTTTGGAAAATTCGTGGATCTACCCAGAACTTCTATGAGATATTCCAGCAACATCCCAAAAATATATCCAAAATATCTCCGTAATTTGTCCCAAATATCATGGAGATTGGCAACAAGTCCTTGATAAAGTCTAAGTTGTTCAAGAACATTTCCTAGGATTCCCCATGTCCCCAAACTGTCAAAACATCAAGTAAAGGATTTTCTTTTGATGGGATAGGTCGCTACCCATCCTAGTTGAAAATAATGTAACCACAATAATATTCAAACTGAATTCTTACATAAAACTCAAAAGGAGTAGCATCCCTATTTTGTAGCATGACATCACAAATTTGTGGAATGAAAAAGATCAATCCATCTTATGGAATTTGAAATACTTCTTCTCAATTAGATCCCCCAACCACCTTTAGAAAAAAAGAACTTTTGCAGTGAAGGGGAGAGAAAAGAGAGCATTTACTTCTACAATAACCTATTCCTGATGAAGGGGAGATAGAAGAGAGCACTCAACTCAACAATAATCCATTCCTAAAGGACTAGTTATGTTGGGGTTTAGAATTTTTGGAAGACATAAGTTCTTCGAGAAACACCTCTCGCAGAGCCACATTGCATACTTCCTCTCACTTAGGTGCAACTATGTTTTATCCAAAAATGGAAGTCTTTACCAAATAATTTTTTTTTAGATGTAGCATCCCATTATGTGGCACAACTTCAATATTTCAGAAACATTTAAAGACTAGTCAATTTTACAAAATTCTAGATTCCTTCTCCCAAGCTATCAGACCATCATACCATCCCCTACAGTGACCCCTTTCTTAGTGAAGCTTATCGAAAAAAAAGTGTTGAACTCAATAATAACCCAAATACAAAATATTCTAGTAGAATAACAATTGAGATTTTATTTTTTTTGGTTGGAAGTTCTTAAAAACACACCTCCAAAGAGTTGCAATGTATATTTCCATATCTCGATGAGCTACTCCATATATTTCCTTTTAGATTAGGGGAAAAAAAATATAATCCAAAAGTTGCAATCTCACCCAAAACAAATGGAAAAACATTCCTATTTATGACACGATATTATTGTTTCCGCAAAAAATAAAGCGTACTGAATGTTATGTCATTCCAAATCACAATCCATGATGTCAACAGGGTTTAGTTTGATGGTAAAGTGGAAATATTTAATATAGTTTATTGAGGTTCAAATACTTTAAATGTATGTTTACTGGATGGGAATAGATTCTTAGATACAACTAAGTTAGCTAAATATATATTCCCCAAATATTGCACGCAAGTTACACTATATTGTAATATTCTCAAGTGAACTATTTCAATTGAATGTGAAAGACTTAGGTGAATTTGCTAAAATTGATACCCTTCCCTTGGAAACTTCACCAAAATAGATATCAAGGCATACGTATTTTTCACTAAATGTATTTGAAAATTTAATGTGTAGATGTTATACTCGATCATAATATCATATTAAACATTTCTGATGAGAAACAAGTTGATAATTTGGGATTTTTGAACAATTCTTCATCAACATCAAGTGTGAAGGACCAACGCACAAGGTGGAACCCTACCATGGTAGACTCACAAATGTTGGGTTAGATTTTTTTTAGGTATCAAACTATAAATGGATTATTTTCATATGGACCTAATCTAGCAACCACGGTGATAAATTGATCTAAACACCAAGATGATCATGAAGTCACTCTCAAAAGGCTCAACACACTCAAAACACATCCAAACCATTGAAGATGTGCCACATTGGTTGCACAACTTACTTGTAATATATGAAGGCAACTTATTGCCAACAAACTTATACTTTAGGGCTTTATAACATATAACACATTTTATGAATAGATAAAAGAATGTAGCCATATAACCAGAAAGGTAAGGATGTCCAACTAAAAATTAAAACCCAATCTCAAAGATATTACCGAGACATCATCACAGAGGTCATATCCATTGCAATTACCAAAACAACAAGTAATAATTCCAATATATAATCATATTAAAGAAAAAAAAAAAATCTTGACTTCCAAAAAGGTATCACCATATCTTCAAAAGTCAAGATATGAGGATTCAATGCTCTTGGAAACACCTTTTTGAAAAAAAAAATTTCCTTTTAGCAGGGGTTATAATATTCTTAGCTTTAGTTTCAGTGATCATGATAATAATATGTACCATTTCAAGTTAACAATTCTTTTCCTATTTGATTACAATGTGAAACTAACTTCCCCATTTGTTGAAGGTGAGACATGAAGAATTAAAAATATGTAAAGTTTCATTTAAAAAAAAAACGAAGTGACCTTCTTTCTGCAAGTAGATTTGGATCAGTACATACACAAATGTTATGGGATCTAAGGGAGCCTCAATGTTCTGCTTGCGGGTCTTAATCCGTGCACCGCTACAAATTTCACCAAATCATCAGATACCATAACATCATCAAGAAACTCAAGAATAAGGGAAACTTAAGTATCTTCGACTTGCTAATATTTTATTTCCTACGAGTTCAATTGTAATTAAAAAATAAGATATGATAAGACAACTGATCCGGATTTATGCAGGAACACAACAGAATATAGAAATAACCATAAACACAGATATGCAGTGGAAATAATGCGTCATTTCATTAATATCAAATAACATAAATATGCTTACAGACATAATGGAAATAAAATAGCTAGGGTGCTGGTAACGAATCTCTGAGAAGAGATGTGGTGGCTAAAAACCTCTGAACTGTGTTACAATGAGGCTCTAGGGCCTATTTATTATTGGGAAACAAATGGAGAAACTGAAACGTCCAAAAACCTAACTCTAGAAGATGAAGCACCAAAATTGTGGGTCTCGTTTGGGTAAATTGGTGTTTCAACTTCCCGGGGACGTAACTTTGGCATCCGATCTCTGTTTGACGCGCTCAATAGCTCGTTAGAAAGATATATCTGAGGAGTAAAAAATATTTTTCTCCCGTTTTTCCCAAAAAATGTCGTTTAGGGCCTCAAAACGGCTCCGGAAGTTCAGGACCCAAAAAACTGCTAAAAATAGTAAGTTGTGTTGTAACTTAAAAATTGAAAAAACTGATGGTGGGTGTTCAAATGGAATAGGTGAGTGGCCACCAATATCCACCTAGATCATTAAGGCCCCAAAATGGCTTCGGGAGTGCAGGACCCGAAAGCCTGCTAAAAATAGTAAGTGGTGTTGAATGTGAAAAGTTGCAAGAATTGATGGTGTGGGTCCAAATGGGTTAGGTGGGTGGCCACTGATATCCACCTGGATCATTCCTTCCTCCTTAGGAGGCAATGGTCCCCATTGCTTTTAGATCCTTCCTGAGATGAAGAAAATTCTGTTGAACTGGGTATTAGATTTGCTGAATATGTCATGGACTTGTGGGCAGACATGTTGGATGTGTTTAGTAAATTTGCTTTCTTTATCAGCCTCAGACAGTACCTGTTTGGATTATGTATGTGTATTTGCAAGAGTTATGGAAACATTAGGTGACGGTGCATTGGGGGTCAGATCAATGGAGTGCTTGTCCTGACAATGTAGAGGAACCTCTGTGAGTGAGGAGAAAATATCCTCGTATTCCTCCATGAATTTGTGTAGCTGCTGTAGTCGTGCATGGGAGCCTTGTTTTGAGGCTGTGGCCACAATATTCTTCTTTCCCTGTGAGCAATTTGTAAGGAAAATGAATTTCCTGGTTTGGGAAACAATCTTACTACTTTGTATTGGAGTAGTCAAAGAGATGAGAGGAGGCATTACTACCTCTGGTATCCTGTAAAAGTTATTTCCCAATGTAATAATAATAGCATGAGGCCTAGAATCATACACAGCATGTCGCATCCACAAGTATGGTTGGCCCAATAATACATTAGTTACATCAAGAGGAGCAACATTACATAATACCTCATATGTGAATGGATTGATGTTGTACGGAAGACAACACTATTGGCGGATGTGGATATCTCTCCCTGGGTGAAGCCACCCGATTGTATATAGTTGCGGGTGTGCTATGGTCGGTAGGTTGAGCCGCTTCATGACATCTATTGAAATTCCATTCTTTTGGCTTCCACTATCGACAATAGATTGCAATGGAGAACCCTTCACCCACATTTGTGAATGGAAGAGGCGCTCCCCCTCCTCTGGATCCTCTGGGTCCTCCCTCTAGATCTTGGTGGTGGCAACAATGGCACTGGGATCTGCATCAATGATCTACTTCCCTTTTTCATTTCCTTTGTTTGTTTCTGACTCAAGATCAGAAAATGCATCTGATTTGAGTGCCTTTAGTTCTGCCACCAATGACTGTTTGGCCCAACACACATTTGTGTTGTGAGTGGGGCTGTTATGAAATTCACACCACTTCCTTGTGTCCTTCTTTTGATTTGTGGTGTTGTTCTGAGTTGCAGTGCTTTGGCCTTAGCCCTTGTTCTTCAGTTCGGGGGCACATTTCGGATTCGCAGATCCAAAGTGTCACTTCTTCTGCTTAAATTTTTGCTCGATCTTGGAAGCATAGCGATATGCCATGCTAAGCGATGTAATGTCGAGGAACTCCATTTCCTCTTGAATTTGTTTGTGTAGATAGCCGTGGTACTTGAGCACAAAATTTCTCTCTAAATCTTAAATACCCAACTTTGTTTGCAGGGTATGGAACAGATTCATCATTTCATGCACATCTTGATCCCTTTATTCCCGCACCGTGGTCCATTGGATGTATTTGTCCTCATAGCTCCCCACGGGGTAATATTGTTCCTTGATTCCGTCTCAGAATGAATTCCAAGTGGGTGTGGCTGAGAATAGAGAGGGTTCCCCTTCATCATCTTGCTCACGGTAGGTTTCCCACCAGTATTTGACATGGGGGGCGGCTTTGAGGAGTGCAAAAATAATATTTTCTCGGTCAGAGAGATCATGGACCAAGAAATACCCCTTCAGTAAATTCAACCATCTATCTATGGTGTTTGCATCTATTTGGCCTTCAGATACAGGAATATCAAATTTTACCTGTACCTTGAAGGGACTGGCGCCTCTAGAGTGGATGTTGGATCTAGATGTGATGTAGATGGGCAGTCGTTGAAGGATCTGAGGAAAGTTATCCATCATCGCATTCATTTGTTTCTCGAGGGCATCCTCGAGCAATATTTTGATAGGATCTCCTGCTCCCTCGTCTTTCTTTTCTTCTACCATGGGAGGTCGTCGGAGTTTGCAAGGCTGATCTTGCAAGCGTTCAACCAGATCGAGCGCTAACTTCTTATACCCTGAACACCTTGGGGATATGAAATGAGAAACAAAGAAAGAGCAGACCTCTTTGATACCACTGATCCGGATTTATGCAATAATGCAACAAAATACAGAAATAACCATAAACATAGAGATGCAGTGAAAATAATGTGTCATTTCATTAATATCAAATAACAAAAAAATTCTTACAGACATAATGGAAATAAAATAGCTAGGGTGTTGGTAGCGAATCTCTGAGAAGAGATGTGGTGGCTATAGACCTCTAAACTGTGTTACAATGAGGCTCGAGGGCCTATTTATTATTGATAATCAAATGGAGAAAATGAAACGTCCAAAAACCTAACTCTAGAAGATGAAGCACCAAAACTGTGGGTCCCGTTTGGGTAAATTGGTGTTTCAACTTCTCAGGGATGTAACTTTGGCATCCGATCATTAAGGCCCCAAAACGGCTTCGGGAGTGCAGGACCCGAAAACCTGCTAAAAATAGTAAGTGGTGCTGAATGTGAAAAGTTGCAAGAATTGATGGTGTGGGTCCAAATGGATTAGGTGGGTGGCCACCAATATCCACCTGGATCAACAACCCTACAACCAATGTTGCAAAAATCAATAATGAGATAAAATCAGGAAGAGTCCAAAAACCAAAAAATCTAGAAAATATCACTAAAATTTGGTAAACCTAGACAAAATTAAGATACCACCAAAATATCAGTCAAAAACAACAAACATCAACTAAGCTAAAAGAATAAAAAAATAGGAATAAAATCACGATAAAATTAAAATGTGTGCAACATTTTCTAACACAACCTCAAAACATCAGAAACATTATATAATGAATGAGTACTTCCAATGGTATAACATAAAATATGGAAACTTGATAAATTTTTAAAACAAAAAGTGCCACATGATGGATATATCTCAATACAAAACTATTAACATGAATCCAAAAATGACATCTGTGAAAAATTGTTCTAGGAGAAACTATAGAAACATGCAATACAAATAAGTCCAGAACCAAACTAGGATTAGATGTTAAACCTAGGACTTTTCAATATGGCTTACCAAGAGAATGTTTTCCTAATATTTTGTATGAGACAGAGTAATATTTCTGAAAAATTAAGCTAAGTTTATTAACTGATCCTAGACATAAGCTAAGTTGGTCATTGATATTTGAAAATTAAAGGTTGAACGGGACTCCTATATTACTCCTTACTTCAATGAAAGTGGAACAAACCAATGATAATTGAAAACACTAATTTGTTCAAGAATTGGGTATTGAAGCATGAAGACAGTTACGAATTCTCGCACCACATGGACCAATTTTTGGTCATTATATATGCTTTTTATGTAAATATCCATTTTTTGTGTCTTGTGGATATTTTGTGAATCAGGTATCTGTTGATCAGCGGTTGTCATTGATGTTAACCCAAGCAGCACCAGGGGCTAACCCAATATTGCATGGGAATTTTTACTTACAAAATTAATCTATTCTGGGTCAATAATTATTTTTATGGTTTTTACTTGTCGATATGTTTTTGTTGATATATGGCACACCATGTAATTCTTCACGGTTTGAGAGATATTTATGTTTGAAGTTTGTACCCCCAGTTAGTGGGATAAAACCCCATGGGTTTGGGGCATGGGTGATTGAAAAGTCATAATTAATATTTTTTTAAGCTCCTAAAATCCCTCCCACTTTCACTTGTTGAATCCCCTCTCAAATTAAGCATTTATATAAATTGTGATCCTCATTTCCTCCTTATGCAAGGAATTCAGCCATCTGAAATACGTCATCATGGAATTTGCGCTCTAACGCTTTTTATGAAAAGGTTTAGAAGCTGAAATTTTTATGAGGTGAAGCCGAATCCTAAGGAAGATGTAGTAAAAATTTTAGATCAAGGTGAGCAATATTTTTGGAGATATGATCTGTGGAAGTCAAGGTTGTTGCAGGCTCCTGAAATCATCTCAAAGAAGTGACCATGGTAAATTCGTCATAACTCTCTCTCTGAGTATCGGATTGGAATTATGTAAAAATTGGTGGATATTGAACAACCTATAATTTTTTCTCTATCCATTTCAGAGCCAAATGAAGAAACAGTGATAGGGGGCACGCCGTACAAGTGTGCTCTACTGAAACAGTCCATAATTAGGGCTTTGTGAGAAATTGGGTATAACTCTCTCTTGAAGAATCCAAATTGGGTACAACCTATGGCATTGGAAGTATGTCTAAGAGGACTAATATAAGACCGAAAATCGAATATTGAGGATTTGAAATAACATAGATACACCATATTCAATATCGAGCTCCTAGAAGGCAAGAAAAAGCTAGATCATGTGTTGTCAAGGATTGCAAAGGACCAAAATTTCTATGTAAGAAAAGCAAAGCAAGGTGTAGTAGAGGGTAGCATGACAAGAGTACCAACCAAAGTGCATAATATCAAAAATAAGTTCATCATATGAAGTCTTCAAGTGGGCAGCACTACATACAATCATTGTAAAGGTATCATTGTACTTAGTCATTGTAAATACATTACTGTACAAATTGTACTAGTGTCTATTTGCCAAGGGTTGAAGAGGCAGTGTTGGGATGTCTAGGAATATCATTAGGTGGTTTTGTAAAAGTTGGGGTTATGGTCTAGTATATCTTCTTCTTCTGCATCATTCTATATCATTGTAAAGTGGACCATTTTCCCTAGTACGAGAGTCCATTCTTCTTTTATTCTTCTATAGGGTGGTAGGGTGGTGCTAGGGTGAGTTGTAGCTCATTGGGTGTTGGGGCATCTGTTAAGTTGACTACTAAATAATATCAAATGTTGGAGCGTCCATCCAGTGGGAGCTATAGAAGAATTGTTTTCTAGATTCTAGGAAGTTGGAGCTTTATTTTCAATTGGAGTTGAATATTAAAGAATTATTAGAAAAGCATTAGGTGGTTTTTGTCCTGGAGTGGGTTTCCACCTTAAAAAATGTGTGCATTTTTGTTCCTCTTGTTTTCTTCTATCATTGTACAAACACTGGTAATAATTAAAGATTAACTAATTCTCTAATTCAAAGGAATACTGATTCACCCCCCCCCCCCCCCCCTCCTCTCAGTATTTCCAACAGTATCTATGTTTGCCAAGGCCAAACCCAATCCAATCTGATCATGTAATGAGAAATTCCATGTCTTTGACAAATACCTGAGGATTATTTCACCTATATGAGTATTCTTCACAGGTTCACAAAATAATGTACTGAAATACGGTGGATGCACCAGGTATTTAACTACGATAGAAAGGAGTTCCAACATCAACTGGATGCTATGCACATGTCATTTTCACAGATTCACCTGATCCAGGTAGCTTTGGAGTAATATAGTGCTACCATCCAAAACATATCCTGTAAGGTGAGTAATCCCTAACAACTCTTTCTTTATCCACACAGCCAAAGAATATGAGTCCATAAATAAGAATTTTTTTTCAAGGTATGCTTTTAATATAACTTGGATCACCCTTTGAAATATTAGCAAACAACTATCACACCTTCATATATATATATATATATTCATTTTGGCATCCACCAACCTATTTTGAATACTAGGGATGACTTCTTAAATCCTTTTGTCTAATTTTTCAAACACTACAAAGCATGACTATATAAAAAAAAAATTGTATTGGGGCTGACTTCTCATAATCCAATCTGCAAGGGTTAATTAAAACTTGTCTATAAAAATCCATTGCTTCATGGAACAAGCTTTCCTGTTTCCAATGTTATGTAAGTCAGCTCACTACCTCTTAACATATTTAATATTTTGAAATTCATTTCACGCATGGCATGAAGCAATGCATTTTGACTTTTTTCTAACATAAATTTCTGATGTTGAACCTCTTCTCTTCTCGGATTGAGTGGTAACAGTAATCTCCTCTAAAGTTGAATATGTCATTTCATTTCATTCTGGTAAGTATATTTTCTGTATGGGGATGTTACATGGTGAATTATATCTTTCTCAATGCAATCCTTATGTTATATTTTGGGACAATGAAAATACTATTGAGCTTATCTATTGGTGGCCCTTCTCCATCCCATAGGATGAACAATATTAACCCAACACCAAGAGGGGTGATGTCCCTACCCCACAAGGTCTTCTTGACAATGTCAAGTGACTAGGGAAAATTATCTTCTCGGATTGAGCGGTAATAGTAATCTCCTCTAAAGTCAAATATGTAATTTCATTTCATTCTGGTAAGTATATTTCCTGTATGGGATGTTACATGGTGAACTATATATTTCCGAATGCAATTCTTATGTTATATTTTGTGACAATCAAAATACTATTGAGCTTATTTATTGGTGGGCATTCTCCATCCCATAGGACGAACAATCTCAACCCAGCACCAAGAGGGGTGATGTTCCTACCCCACAGGGTCTTCTTGACAATGTCAAGTGACTAGGGAAAATTGGTGGTAGTGGCTAGGGTAAACCTTAGTTATTGGTAAGGACAAGTTGTACCACATTGCACTTAACTCAGTATAATTATTTCATGCATGAATTTTCCTCATCATTGTTTTTCCAAATGTTTTGGATATTATCACAATTGAACCACCAACAAGTAGTGTTGCATTTACCACCAATATATGAAATGTGTAGGTTTTTGGTTATCAAATCACACACATGGTAGGTAAAAATAAAGGACGCACTTCTCAACTGATGTGTAGAGGGTCCTAGCTTCCTCTTCATGATTTTAGAAGGTTCTCTTCACACTTCTATTCTTGTATGTGAATAAAAACTGCAGTTGACTCGATGGTTTCTTTACATTTTTAGACTTCAGCAGTTGTACTATAACAATTGATATTCGGTGGTAAGGTATGCATACATTTATGTATGGATATGAAAGCTTTTTTGCCACTTGGTCATTCCCAAGATGATAGGCGTATTTTCATAATTCTTTATTTTTGACATTGATTTCATTGATCTTCTCCAGTGCATAAAGTTCCTCGAAGGGATTTGATTCTCAAATATATGAATATTGGTTGTAACTTTTCATATTTAAAAAATATTCGAGTGTGAGAAATATAAGATGTTTCTATAATGTTATTGACAAGATTATGAAATGTCTCATATTTGACATATACCTCCTAGATAATCTGGTTTTCTAATATTGAAGATATTGTTTCACCAAACTTTTATTTGTAGGTTTTTGAATAATAAATCAATTACAATTACTAAGAGTAGATGGAATCTTTGTATTATTTCAATGGAGGGAGTAAGTTTTATTATTTTATTGGTATACTAGTACAAGGAACATGTGTGTTATACTTGTCATCTTTGTTAGAACTTGTAACATTTGGCTTTTTTCTTAGTAACAAGTTTAAGGCCCATGGATCCCCCCTCAAAGAAGTGCTTGATAGTATTTCTCAATCAATTCGTGGAATTGTATCCATGAATGAAAAGATAGAGATCAATGAAGGAAATTTTCAAATCCTCATTTATAAATTGACTCTTTTGAAGCCTGTGCTAGACCAAGTCAGGGACTCAAAAATATCTTTGATAGGATCGAGCATCAATCTATTTAAAAAACTGGACATAGAATTGAGTAATGCTAAGGAACTATTAGAGAGGTGTGGTGTGGGTGCAAAATGAATCAAGATTTACACGGTAATTTCACATTAGATATCTTTAAATTTACTTCTTATTCTAGTACCTTTTTGAATTTTCTCTTAGTATTGCAAGGTACATTTTTTCCTTTCTAGAATTCACACTATCCAATTTTCTTGGTGTTGCAGGGTGTTTTTGGATTCAATAGATGATAAAGCTAGAGACAACATATTTTTTGAGTTTCTCAAGTTAATAAACACAATGGAATCTTAGTTTTCCAGACATGATAAATTCTGTCAAGATGTTAAAATTTTCGGACCACAAAATAACATAATGTTCCAGAGATAGAAAAAGCCACAATACATAATCTTTGAAACAATTTTTTTTTAGGACAACCAGGAACAAAAACACTAAATTTTGTATTTCATCCTTATTTATCGTGTATAAAATATCATTATATGGGGAAACATATTTAATAGTAACGCCAATAAAAAATGAGAATCTGGATATACATTCAAACTATTGCTAATAATTCAAAATCCTTGATGGCAAGGATAGTATTTGCACAAAATATAGAGGATACAAAAGCAGGAGGAGAGTAGATAGATTGATTTGGATTGAAGGTACATCGAGAGACCATTCCCAATTTTATCTGTAAAGGAAAAATTTGTGGACCTCCTAACCAAAATGAGCTTCATACTTTCATTTGTTGAGGAACTATGTAAATAAGAGGAGTCTATTACCATATATTTTGGGTCTACCTGGACTTAATCTATTTTTTAATTTTCCCATTGCAGTGCTTGGTTAATTGTGTAATATTATCTTGCTAACCATGCAGGGAGTGTTATTTTATTCATTAATAAGCATCAAGAAGTCTAGCTCCATTTGGATTCTCTCAGTTTTCTTCTTCATCTATGTAGCAGAAAAAAAACTCCCATTTTAAGTAGATTCCATGACAAGTGAACGATTTTCAGCCGAGGGACTAAATATCCCTACATGGAACATACCCAATTGATCCTATCTATTTCCATGGGTTGTGTACATTTTTATACTCAATCTGAAATAGACTTTGGTTAGACTAGATTTTCCAAAGCCTAGAGCAAGGGGAGGAGTAGAAGAGCTATGATTTTTTTATAAGCAATGTAGGTTTTTATAAATTATAGTGCATATGTACCAAAAAGAGTGTAGAATGACAAAATTGTTCCATAAAATACGAAAAATATTGATTTTTTTGGATGAATACTACATTATTAAGAAGTTATAAACACCATCCACAGTATATCAACCATTAGAGAGTCATCCATCAGATACATATATAACATCAGCCATGTAGCAGATATAAAATTACAAAACAAAATAACAAGAATTAGACAATTAAGTAAACTAGGTGCACTCCCCGGCGAGTTCTAACTTGCACATAAATTTTACAAAATGGGCCATGTGCCTAATTTACAAAATATATATTTGAAACCGAAAACAGTAAACTGAGATAAAATCTATGACAAGCCAAGAAATGAAGAAAGAGAAACAATTCTACCATCTACTTTTTGTTCTCTTTCCATATAAAAGTTTTTATATAACTTCCTGTGATTAAGGGAGGGCTAGACCACATGTTACACATCTGCCATGCAGCAGAGGTTGGGAAGATGAAGTTGTTGGAGTTTCTCTGACGATGGCAGTAGATGTGGGTGGCATCTCAACATGATGGATGTCTAGATGTATTAGGTAATAGGAAATATTCTTAGCTTGAGTATTCTCAAACTAGTGGGTAGGGATTACAACAACAAATACTAAACAAATAAATCCACCTAGGTTCCTAGGCTTAATGAGGCTTTCCAAACCCTACTAGTTTCATTATTTGAAGGAATAAGAGCCCCATATTGTAATTTATCGGCCATTAAGGACACCATAAATTTTTTCATTCATCTTTCATTCTCTACGGGTAAAATATAAGTCATGTTATATTCCATGAAGAATTGAGAAAAAGTGTGATCCTAGGTTATCTATCAAGCATGGGGAAAGAGTAATTTGTTTAATTCGAAATGGATGACATCTAGGAGCATACCAAATATCTTCAATATACATTTGAGAGCTAGCCTATTTAAACTTGCCCTTGTTCTTCCTCTAAAATATTGCTTCTTTGAGGAGGAATATCAAAGGTCAATATCTTCGTTCTTTGAATCTGGATTATATGAGATTATAAATGATTGTAAGATAGTTGGGAAAAATTGAAAAAAATAGTATGACAAATTTTTAAAGAAATATATTTTTTTAAACAAGAAAGGTAAAAAAATAGTGAAAATAATGGCATAAAATATTTTTAAGCACATAACCTGGATAATATATAATATACTATACATGTGGTATAAAATATATAACATGCCAATCTAACCCAAAAATTTATTGAAAATTTTGATTTTGCTAGAGCTGACCTATAGTTGTTTTCGAAGTTAATGAACAAGTAAACAAGGACTATTTTTTCAATACAAAATATTAAACTGATATGAATAAGGCCACCTTATGAAAGTGTAAAACCTGGTATGGTTTGAAGGTACCAATCCCTTTGAAAAATACATCTACACCAAGTAGACCTTTGGAAAGTATCTATGTCGTATCTATGTATTAATGTTAGTAACATCTTAATGCATTCACAAATTTCAAAAAGTTTCGTAGGTAGGCAAGGATGCATGTAGACAATATTTTTTAGTGGGCTTTGTAGTTTGTGAGAAAGAGTGATAAAATCATAGAATATTTCTTTATTTCACTCTTTTCGTAATATCTACAATTTTTTTAAAGTAAGTTCCACTGATGAATAAAATATTTTAAAAGTCAATATGTTAGCTAAATATCAATTCTATAATGCAGAATAAAAAATTAAAAGAATCAAAAAGTAAAAATTAAATTTCCCAGTAAATCTTAAATAGCTCTAGCCATTGGTGTTGAAATGATTCTCCAAATCTATTTTGTATGCAAAAACTTCCGACTGCTTCACTGTATGAAAACCTTTCGCTGAAAATATGTTTTGTTGAAACTCCAATCTGTTTTGTTGAAACTCCAATCTGTTTTGTTGCAACTCCAATCTGTTCTACTGAAACATCAATCTGTTTTGCTGAAACTTCAATCTGTTTTGTTGAAACTCTTAAAAATAATATGCCCGAACAGAAACCAGCAAGAAAATGTAACCTCCGGTCCACACAAGTCAAACGTTTTCACCAACAAAACACGTGTATGAACCCTTACGAAATTAACCATAAGACTAAAGCTCTCCTTCGACTAGCTGTGATTAGAAATGCATTTTCTGTTGACTAAATTTACTGTTGTAGAAAAAACCTAGCAGCAAATAAATGCTCTGTTTCTAACGAAAGGGTAGAGAGACTCTCAGCTTGAGAGCACACACAGTGGAGAAAAATTTGAAGGCACTTCCAAGCTCTTCTCACTCTAACTTGATGGTGTAAAACTGAAGGGGATTGAGTTCATGAGCTTGGGGACCAAACATAAATCTTTATAGCCTAGCTTCCATCAAGCTTCTATTGGCTAAGTGTCAAGTGTTCCACAAATCATGGTAGAGAACTGCAGTGGGAGTAATGGACCACTTCAGTAGCTCCCAAAAAGAAATTAATAATTTGCAGTTTATTTTCATAATTTAGGGAAATTACTGGAGTTGGTTTCAATAAATTAAGGAAACAATTGATAATCAATTTTTAGAAATTGGCACGTTGGGAGAGGCATCTTTCCAAAAATTAAGCGGTCGTTTCCAAAATTCGAGGGAGCTTAAAATTCTCTCACTTGGTCCATACTTCCAATCTTAATGTCTCATCTTAAAACCCATTGATAATCTGTATTAAGTAATAGATACATGAATCATGGCAATAAGTCCTGTAATGACGAGTTTTATCTTCCATGTATTAGTATGTATTTATTTCTATTAAAATTTATGTGGAAAAAATTTCTTAATGAATAAACCCTATCTTTATTCTTGGTCCTACACAGATGAATTCTCTCACATCAAATTAAGGTGCACATAAATATGAGAAAAACATCACATAATTTAAGAATTTCATTAAAATAAAATTGTTCATACAATGAGAAACTACATAATGGAACCAAGTCCCATATTCATTACACGATCCTTGAATTTAAATGGTGGCATGCCCTTAGTCAAAGGATCAGCGATCATCAACTCAGTGCTAACGTGCTCAATTACCACTTTCTTTTCTTTAAAACATTCCCTTATAGCTAAATACTTAATGTCAATATGTTTATTTCGACTCCCACTTTTGTTGTTCTTAGCCATAAAAACGGCAGCTGAATTGTCGCAATATATTTTCAATGGCTTAGATATAGAATCCATAATTCTAAGCCCAAAAATGAAATTCTAAAGCCACACACCATGTAAATTAGCCTCAAAATAGGAGATGAACTCGGCTTCCATAGTGGAAGTGGCAATCAAAGTCTTCTTGGCACTCCTCCATGATACAGCTCTGCTGGCCATCATAAAAAATTATCCTGATGTTGATTTGCATGAATCAACACATCCAACAAAGTCAGAATCTGAGCAGCCAATCACTTCCAAATTTTCTGTTCGTCTATACGTAAGCATGTAGTTTTTGGTTCCTTGAAGGTACCTCATTAATTTCTTTGCAGCTCTCTAGTGGTCTAAACCTAGATTACTCTCATATCGTCCCAACATTCCCACAACAAATGCAATGTTAGGTCTTGTGCAGACCTGAGCATACACTAGGCTTCCAACAGCAGAAGCATATGGAATGTTATTCATTTATTCCCTTTCAAATTCATTCTTCGGGCATTGGTTCAAACTGTACCTATCACCCTTCACAATGGGAGCAACACTTGGTGAACAATCCTTTATCTGAAATCTCTGTAAAATTTTATGAATATAGGTTTCCTGAGACAAACCCAAGATGCCTCAAAATTTGTCTGTATGAATATTAATGCCAATGAAATAAGATGCCTCACCCATATCCTTCATATCGAAATTATTAGAGAGGAATTGTTTCACTTCATGCAACAAACCCTTATCATTGGTTTCTATCAAAATGTCATCCACATATAAAACAAGAAAACAGATTTTACTCCCATTTATTTTAAGGTATATACATTCATCCATAATTTTTTCTACAAAACCGAAAGAAGAAATTACATTATGTAATTTCAAATACTATTGATGGGATGCTTTTTTTAATTCGTATAATGTCTTCTTGAGCTTGCAAACCAAATGCTCACCTTCACTAGAGGATAATCCTTCAGGTTATTTCATGTAAACCTCCTTCTCTAGATCTCCATTGAGAAATGTCGTTTTCACATCCATTTGGTGCAACTCGAACTCAAAATGGGCTACTAATGCCATAATAATGCGCAAGGAATCTTTCTTAGATACAGGAGAGAAAGTTTCCTTGTAATCGATTCCTTCTTTTTGAGTGAATCCCTTTGCAACAAGTCTTTCCTTCTATCTCTCAATGTTGCCCAATGAGTCTTTCTTTGTCTTAAAGACCCATTTACATCCAATGGATTTTGCACCATTAGGAAACTCAACAAGATCCTAGACTTAGTTACTTTTCATAGAATTCTTCTCTTCCTTCATGGCATCGTACCATAATTCTGATTCTTTGCAACTCATGGCTTGTGAAAAAGACTCAGGATCATTTTTAGCTCCAATGTCGTAGTCAAATTCTTGCAGATACACAATATAATCATCAGGAATTGATGATCTCTTTGATCTAGTAGATATTCTTAATTTTGTCCCACCATCTTCCTGAGAAGTATGTGGTTCAACTCATTGTTCAAACATTCTTGGCAATTCTTGAACTATCTGATCTACTGGAATGTCGTCAGCAACTTGTGGAACTTCAAAAATTGGTTGTTCAACACCAATTTTTACTTGAGGGGTGTTGTGAACAATAAAAAATATTTTACTTGAGGTGGAAGGTTGAGATTCTGAATGATCCTTCTCAGAAACTATGTTCCTGGTTTGATTGCTCCCACTGATCAATTCATTTTCAAGAAACTTTGCATTTCTTGACTCCAAAATCCTAGTGTTGTTAGATGGAAAATAAAATTTGTAACCTTTAGACCTTTCAGCATATCCAATGAAATACCCACTAATGGTCCTTGGGTCTAGCTTCTTCTCTTGTGGATTATATATTCTCACTTTACATTGGAATCCCCAAACGCGCATATGTCGCAAACTCGGTTTCCAACCTTTCCATAATTCAAATGGCGTTTTAGGAACATCCTTGGTTTGAACTCAGTTTAATATATACACTATTGTCTAAGCATACTCCACACCATGTCCAATAATGTTCAATTTATTCTTTCTGCTACACCATTTTGGTCAGGTGAACCAGGCATGGTGTACTGGGCAACAATCCCATGCTCTTGAAGAAATTTTGCGAATGGGCCAGGTGCTTGTCCATCTTTTGTGTATCTACCATAATATTCTCCACCTCTATCTGATCTCACGATATTAATTTTCTTGGCGCATTGATTCTCTACTTCAGCCTTATAGATCTGAGACGCATCTAATGCTTCACTCTTTTTATGAAGCATGTAGAGATACATATATCGTGAGTAAACATCTACAAAAGAGATGAAGTATCTATGACCATGTGAGTCCATTTCTAGACTAAATATATCAGTATGTATGATCTCTAATATGTTCGAACTCCTATTGGCACCTTTCTTTGACTTTTTGGTCTGCTTTCCCTTTATGCATTCCACACAAGTCTCAAAATTAGTAAAATCCAGAGTATTAAGTACCCCTTCATTTACCAATCTTTTAATTCTTTCTATGGAGATATGACCTAGTCTTCGGTGCCATAATTTAGAGGAATTTTCATCAATAACACATCTTTTAATACCAGTGTGAACATGCATTGAATCATAAGTGACATTGTTTTGTAAATTAATGCAGTAAATACCATTAGACAGAATACCATTCCCAACATAATCAGATTTATAAAATAAATTGAAGGAGTTTCTAAAAAGTTAAAGGAATATCCAAAAGGTACAAGCCTTGAAACTAAAATCAAGTTTCTAGAAAAACTTGGTACATAAAAGGTCTTTTCTAATTCTAAAACAAAGCCACTACTTAAATTTAAATAGCATGTTCCTATAGCCTCCACATGCGAGCCCATCTTATTTCCTTATAAGATGCTTTGCTCACTTCCCACTGGCTTCCTTAGGTTTTACAAACCCTGCAAGGAATTCGAAATGTGAATTGTTGATCCAGAATCAATCCACCAGGTGCTAATATTGAAATTAACCATATTAGATTCATAACAAACAAACGAGATTGGATTACCTTTGTCTGCAAGTCATTTCTGAAATTTGGTGCATTCCTTCTTCATGTGTCCCTTCTTTTTACAGAAGAAACACTTGGAATCCTTCTTGATATCGGCTTGGGGAGGTATTTTACCTTTCCCTTTATGATTGGCTTGAGAATTTCCCTTTCCTCGTGTTGCCAACATTACACTTTCTCCCATTTCCATTACCAGTCTCTCTTCCTCTTGAACACACATGGTCATAAGTTCATTAATTGAACATTTATCCTTATGTGTGTTGTATGAGATTTTGAAGGGTCTGTATTGGTGTGGAAGAGTGTTCAGGATTTAGTGTAAAAGGAAAGACTCTGATATTTCAACCTCAAGTTTCCTCAATTGAGTCGTAGTGTCCCTCATTTGCATGATGTGCTCGCGCACACCTTTTACGCTGGTGAGCCTTAGGGATGAGAACTTCATAATTAGGGTGCTTTCTAGTGCCTTTTCTAAAGTGACGAATTGATCATCAATGGCTTTCAGAAAGTCTCTAACCTTTTCATGCTATTCAATGGAACCACGAATACCAGCTGAAATTTTAGTCTTAATGAACATCACGCTTAGACGATTAGATCTTTCCCATCGTTCATAAAGCGTGATGTCCGCTGCAGTGCTGGTATTATTGAGTGCCAGTGGTTCATCTTTCTCAATAGCATAGTCTATATCCATCCACCCAAAATGAAGGAGAATTCTCTCCTTCCAGATTTTATAGTTATCTCCCTTAAGTTCAGGGATATCAGTATGAATTTCAGAGAAATTTGGAGGTTGTACAACTGCATAAAATTAAAAATTACATGCTTATGTTAAAATTGAGGCATAAATAAAAATTTCATGCTTTACCAATGTAAATCATGCTTAAAATTGAATCTAATGACATAAAAATTGTCTGTGGAATATATTTTTAATTCAAGCAAATTCAATTATTCTTTATGATAGAATTTATCAAATTCTATCTTAGTTTGAACTTTATGATAAAAATATTAATTCATAACTCCTGTGGGTAATTTATGAATATTTTATCCTAATTAATTACTTAAATATAACAAAAATTCCCGTGGGATAAAATTTATTATATTTAATATAATTAATTACAATTAATGTCTAAATATTCTTTATGTGATCTTAATCAATCATAATATATAAATTTATTTAATTAGAGATGTTGTGGCTATTCTCTAATCAATTAAAATTATATGGATCACTAGACATTATTTTCATCAATAAAACTACAATACCGATGCATAACATTTAACCATGGTTCTTGTATACTCATTCATAATAGCATGTTTTAATTAAATCTTAAATAATTAATTCATGCAAACTAAACACGAGCATATTTTCCAAATTGCATATAATTAAACTGAATAAATATTATATGCAAAAAATTGAGTAGACATATTTCCAAATAAATGTTTTAATTCATAATTTTTTATTTTTTTTTATTTTTTTAAATAAAACATTTAGCCAAAATATGTCTATAATTACCAAGGCAGAAATAAACTTGCTCTAATACCAAATGTTAGCTAAATATCGATTCTATAATGCGGAAAAAAAACTTAAAAGAATCGAAAAGTAAAAATTAAATTTCCCAGTAAATCTTAAATACCTCCATCCATTGGTGTTGAAATGATTCTCCAAATCTGTTTTGTATGCAAAAACTTTCGGCTACTTCACTGTATGAAAACCTTTCGCTAGAAATTTATTTTGCTGAAACTCCAACCTGTTTTGCTAAAACTTCAATCTATTCTGTTGAAACTTCAATCTGTTTTGCTGAAACTTCAATTTGTTTTGCTGAAACACTTTAAAATAATATGCCCGAACAGAAACCAACAAGAAAACATAACCTATAGTTCACACAAGCCAAATGTTTTCACCAACAAAACACGTGTATGAACCCTTACGAAATTAACCATAAGCCTAAAGGTCCCCTTCGGCTAGCTTTGATTAGAAATGCATTTTCTATTAACTAAATTTACCGCTGTAGAAAAAATTTAGCAGCAAATAACTGCTCTGTTTCGAACGAAAGGGTAGAGAGACTCTCAGCTTGAGAGCACACATAGTGGAGAAAAATTTGAAGGCACTTCCAAGCTCTGCTCACTCTAAATTGATGGTGTAAAAATAAAGGGGATTAAGTTCGTGAGCTTGGGGACCAAACAGAAATATTTATAGCCTAGCTTCCGACAAGCTTATGTTGGCTATGTGTCAAGTGTTCCAAAAATAATGGTAGAGAACTGCAGTGGGAGAAATGGACCACTTCAGTAGCTCGCAACAAGAAATTAATTATTTGCAGTTGATTTTTGTAATTTAGGGAAATTACTACAGTTGGTTTCAATAAACTAAGGAAACAATTGCAGATCAATTTTTATAAATTGGCATGTTGGGAGAGGCGTCTTTCAAGAAATTAAGCGGCCGTTCCCAGAATTCAAGGGAGCTTAACAAATTCTACTTATTTTCATATTTTTTTAAGGGGTTTCACTAATCATGAAATAGTGAATGAATTAATGGAACATGATCTTACTAATTGTGACATCAACGTCGACACTTTGGAACATATTGTCCATTACCTTAGGATTGAGTGAGGTGTGGAGGATTCTCACAATGGCCCTGATGGTCTGAAATTTGTCCTTATAATCATATAAGCCTCTTACTTGGGTGTTCTATTCCTTCAAATTTACTCTGTTAAGTGACCCTATGAACTCATCAAATTCCAATTTCATTCGTGCAAATAGTAAAATAATGCAGAAAAAAAAAATAAATCCTACAGATTCAAGCATGGTTGCAAAAAAATCAATGGATTTTGATCCAGAGACCTGAAGTGCATGTACTCTCTTTGTGTAAGACTGAATGAATGTGGGGTGGAAATGCATTGAAATTAAAATTTGAATATCTTCGCACCCCTGATGGACCGAAGATCCCATGGTGAGGTTCACTATTGGGTTTTCTAATGGTAAAACCCCAATTCACAACTCTTTGCGATCTCATTTTCGCTTTCATATTTGAGAAAAATTAACATATAATGAATTAAATTGGGTTGGAAGGGGTTTTGTAAAGAAAAAATAATAGGAAGTGTTTTGTGAAAAAAAATTAACACTCGAAAATTTCAAAAAAAATTGAAATTTCCCTTCCTGAAAGAAGAGCATAGACGATATTTTATTTTCACTTACATCAATTTTTTTGTTGTATTTGAGAAACCAAGGATTTTTACATGTTTTTGTAAACATATTAGGTGGTATCTATAATTACCTAATTTTAATCTTATGGTTTATATGTGATTATTTTTCTCTTAAATTTTATCATAAGGGAAACATTTAGCATTTTTCTCTTAACTTAGTTGTATTGAAAACATTTAAGTTTTCCTGCATATAAGGTGGGTTCAAAAAAAATAGATTATATAGTAAGTGGATTTAATATTTAGAATCAAGTGTTAATTTTATTAAAAGGCATATGAAAAAATTGGAAGGAATAGGGTAGGTATCCTTCATTAGTTGAAATATATTCAAATTGTTGTGTGAATGGAGTTGTAAGACCTCGTTCTTTCATATTGAGAAAATAGATCTCTCTCCTAGTCACTCACATATTTTAGGTTGTCATAAGAAAAGTAGGATTATTTCCTTAAGATGGGAACATTTCATTTTAATAAGAGTGATAATGTGGTTTCCACGAGGTATTAAAATATGGAACAAGAATTTTTTGGAGCAAGCGTGGAGAGCAAGAGAATGGTAGGGTTTCGGTAATGGGTTTTCCCTTATGGTTTTTTTTTGTAGCAGCAGTGAAGGAAGGCTCTGTAGGTTCTAAGTACAAATATGGCGGCGTCATCTTGGGGGGGGGGGCGAGATCCCCTCCTACAGAAATATAACTACAGGAGAAAGAAGTGGCCAAAATCGAGCAGTGGGTGCTGGACCGATACTTGGGGTATAATGGTAGGCAGAGCAAAGAGGTCAGTGTTTGCCTAAATCTTCAAAAGAACCTTGTTTCATTATTCCACAAAATAAACTAGATAAATATAGAGGTTATATGAAAGATCACGCATTGATTTGTAAATTTATAGGAATTTGGCCCACCAAAGAGGATCTACTTAAATGGATTCATAGAAAATGGCAGCCAAAGGGGAATTTAGATATAAAATTTGGTGCCAGGGGTTTCTTTATAGTTATTTTCACAAATTTAATGGATAAAGAAAGGGTTTTTGAAGGGGGGCCCTACTTTTATCAGAATGCAGGACTTTGCTTGCGACACTGGGAAGAATGTTACAACCCAAATAAGGAGAAGTTTCTTTATGCCCCAGTGTGGGTCCAACTATTTGCTTTACCCATGGATTTCTGGGATCCAGAAATCTTAGAGGGCATAGGGAACTGACTTGGAACGTTTGTAAAGATTTAAAAAATGACCAGAAGGGGTCGCTATACTTCCTTTCCTAGGATTTTTGTATATATGAATATATCTGAACCTCTTCCAGAATCAATTGAACTAGAATATGCAGGGGAAATCTGGCAGCAACTGCTAGATTATGCACATATTCCATTTCGGTTTCAGAGATGTCATGAATATGGGAACCTGTAAAAAACTTTCCCCCTTAATGAGATGGATGTGGCTCCAAATCAGACAATGGAAGAGACAAATTAAACTAAGGAAGAAGGGTTTCGGATGGTTACGAATAAAAAATGACAGGGACGGGCCTAGGTCAGTCCTCAGGTGCAAGAGAGGAATTTGAGACAAAATAAAAATCGGTATGAGATATTACAAGAAAAAGAATAGGAGGAAAATGATATGGATGCGACGACCGAGGAGATATGCTCTCCCCTGCCATCTAATAAAATAACAGCTAAAAGGATAGCCCCTTTAGAAAGCTCAGATCAGGGGGAGTAGCAAGATAATAAAGAACAGGCTGAGATGGAAATAGATACTTTGAAGGATGATCTCACTAAAGAAGAATTACTTATGAAAGAGTTATTGCAGGAATGGAAAAACCTGGATGATCGATTCATCCCTGAAGATCATAAAGTATTATACAAAGAGACATTTGAGAAATATCTTATGATTCAGGCACGAAGAGAGGTGGAAGTAGCAAATCATCAGTTAACTCAGCAATCAGTGGAAGTAACTAATTTGTCGTTATCACAGCAAGGGGAAAAACCAAGCTAGGAACTTCATCAGAAGACAAAATATGGAAAGAAAAGAGGGCATAAAACCTTACAAGAATCAATTCAATTGGTGGGGTAAATGTTGGTTAACTCTGGACACATCGTTCCAATTTCAACGATGTTCCAAAGAATAAATAAACCCTCTTAATGATTATAATCTCCTGGAATATCAGAGGCCTTAACATTAAAGGAAAATAGAGACATCTATAGGAAAGAATATTAAAGGAAAGACCCCACATAATACTCCTTCAGGAAAATAAATTGTCTCGGGATAGATTAGCGTAGATTGTGGATATATTGAAACCCCGTTGTGAAGTAATGGCTATTGATGCTAATGGTACTCCAGGGGGAATTGCAATATTATGGAATCCATTAGAGTTGGAGGCTAATGGGTGGTTTGGATTGCCTAGAATTATAAATGGTAGGTTTCGGTAAGTAAGCACTAAGGAGTGGTTCTCTGTTTCTTCAGTTTACGGCCCTACCATTCTAGGAGATAAGCAAGATTTATTTAGAGACTCTAGAAATCTTAAATTAATTAACCCTGATAAGAATTGAATAGCAGGAGGAGATTATAATATGGTAGTAAGATTAGATGAAAGAAAAGGAGGTTCTAGTAGATATCTTCAGGAGATGTAGGATTTCACTGACCTTATAACAGATACTCACCTAGTAGATGTTCAGACTACTAATGTAAAATTCACTTGGAATAATCGAAGAGGGGGCGTACACCAAATTGTGTCTCGTCTTGACCATTTCTTAGTGTCTAAAGATTTTGTGAGTTTGGATATTTTCTGTGAAGCATATATTGTGCCTTGCCTTGGCTCAAATCACTGGCCTATTTGTCTCGAGGTGGATATGAAAAGGAAATAGAAGAAACGACCTTTTAGATTTGAAGGATTTTGGCTTAGAGACAGCTCCTTCATACATAAAGTATGTGGTTGGTGGGAGGAGAGTAGGCTGACGGGAAGAAATCGTATGCACACATTCTAATTGAAATTAAAAGAATTAAAGGATAAAATAAAAAAATGGAATAAATTGAAATTTGGTAATATTCATAAAGAGAAGCATAAACTTGAAGGAAACATGCAACAAATTCAACAACAAATGATTCTAACAGGCCGGACAGATGATCTTACTAAAGAACAGGGGTGGATTCTCAGTCAAATAGAGGAAAGGCGAGTCCAAGAGGAAATGTTATGGAAACAGAAATATCAAATACACTGGCTTCGGGAAGGAGAGAAAAATACTAGATTTTTCCACAAATCTATGATTCAGTGCAGGCAACATAATCGGATCTTCTCTCTTAAAACGACAAAATGGAATCGGGTGGTGGACCATGAAGATATTGAAAAAGAACTGGTTAACCATTTTAAAGGCATTCTTATGGAACCTAATCAGAATAGGTCTATTTCTATTGACCGTATAAAAGAAGTTATCCCTAAGTTGGTAACTAGAGACCAAAACTTAGCACTCCTCCACGAAATTACTATGACAGAAGTTGAAGAAATTGTTAAGGAAATGCCAATAAAGAAAGTGCCAGGCCATGATGGCTTTACTGTAGAATTCTATCAAGCTTCCTGGCATTTTTTGAGTAATGAAATTGTCGATATAGTTGAGGAATCCCGTCGGCTTCGTCAGGTATTCCCAAGTTTAAATCCAACTTTTCTCACGTTGATTCCTAAAATGGATAAATGTGATACCCCTTCTGGTTTTCGCCCAATTGATTTATATAATGTTATTTATAAAATTATGTCTATGGTTATGATGAATTTCTTGAAACCTATTTTTCCAGCTCTTATCTCACTCGAACCAACTGGGTTTGTAAAAGGCAGACAAATTTTAGATGGTATTGTCACAGCTCAAGAGACTATTCATTCACTTCGGAAACTTAAAGCTAAAGGAATTATGATTAAGTTAGACTTGGAAAAAGAATATGATAGCCTTAACTAGAATTATCTTAATAAAATCTTACTTTCGTTTGGTTTTGATGAATGGTTGGTTCAGTGGGTGTTGTCAACAATCACCTCTGCTCACTTCTCTATTTTAATAAATGGACCTCCTTCAAGGACCTTTACAGCTTCTAGAGGCCTTCGTCAAGGAGATCCCATATCACTATTCCTCTTCATCTTAGCAGCTGAGGGTTTGGGAATATTTATTAAACATAAGTTTAGCCTGGAGTGGTTAAAGGTCTCAACTTATGGGGTCCACATTTGACGCTGTCGCAACAACAATTTGTTGATGACATTATGTTATTTTGTTAAGCAACTCTTAGAGAATGTAAAGAGATTTTGGAAATTTTAAACATCTTTACGATGTCTTCAGGAATGCAGATTAAAAAAGGTAAATCTAATGTTTTCTTTTTTAACACGACCCCTCAATCTAACCGTTTCCTTACTATAAATCTTGGTTTTAGTATGGGAGTACTGCCATCCAAATATCTTGGGATGCTTTTATCTAAAAATGTGGTCAAAACTAGTAGTTTGAAAGATATTTTAAATCAAATTCAGAAAATAATGCTTAATTGGTCCTTTAGAGCCTTAAATCTTCCTAGTTGAGTTATCCTTCTCAGATATGTACTTCAAGCCCTCCCTATTTATCAATTGTCGGGTATGGCTTGTCATTAAAAAAGCTGTGAAGATATGGTCAGTATGTTTAAGAAATTCTTATGGCAAGCTGCCCAGGAAAAGAGAAAATGGACCCTTCTCTTCTAGGAAAAAATTACTTTACCTAAGCCTAAAGGGGCTAGGCCTTACGAACCCCTATATTCTTAATCAGGTCATGGGGGCTAAGTTGTGGTGGAGGTGGCTACAAGGAGGAGTAGCATTATGGCAGACCATCTGGGAAAGGAAATATCACATGCCTCAAACTATTAAAGAGCATCTTAATTGCCTTAATATTAAAAAAGGTTCAGGCATCTGGAACTTAGCATCCACAAACAGAAATTTGATAAGGGTTCACAGTTTTTGGGAGGTCATAGATGGTAATTTTGCAGGATTTTGGGAGGACTCGTGGCAGCAAAGGGAGAAGCTATTTACACGACTAGATTTGGTGGAAATTTTCCTATTTACACGAAACCACCGAAGTAAGGAAGTTCAAAACTATTGGGATGTTCAGAAAGACTTAATTTGGAGGAGATGGAAACAAAATCATCAATTGCGCCACGCTCCAGAAACACAGCAATCGGAATTTTTTGCAAAATAGCTTCAGACTAGGAAGATTCCTATACAGGAGGGTAATTATATTCTGAGATGGGGTTACAGGCCGAGAGGTATGTTCTCGATTCAAGAGGCCTATCAATTGCAAGCAAGACAACTTGACCTTCTAGAAAATCGGTTGTGGAAGAAGATTTGGTCCACAAAGCACTGGACGAAAATAGAGCACTTGTTGTGGTTGCTGGGGCATGGAAGGATCCTCACATGGGACCAACTCCAAAAAATGGGAATGAATGGGCCGTTCAAGTTTGTAATGTGTGAATCATCTAATGAAACAATGGAACATCTCTTAAACAATTGTGTAATGGTTGATCAGATGTGGCTAAACCTTCACTGTTTATTCCAAAAAACTGATAGAAATAACAATATTCTATGGAAAACAATTGAAAAGTGGAGAAAATGCGGATACAAAAGCCCTGTGGTGAATAGAGCATGGTCGCTTGTAGTAGGATTTCTACTCTGGTCACAATGGAAAGAAATAAATAGAAGGATCTTTCAAGAATGCAAAATTAATAATGATGACATCTGGAAAATCACTAAACAAGGAATTCGAGAAACAATTCTAGCTGAAAAATGGGACCATGAAGATTGGGTGGTTCAAGGATAGGAAGGACAAATTCTTCAAGAATTAAATTTGAAAGAAGAAATGGTATCACCTACCTCCTGGAAACAATTATCGCTACCTTATCAGGTGAGAAATACTTTTGATCGACCATAATCTGGCTTTGTAAAACTAAATTATGATGGAGCGTCCAAAGGGAATCCTGGACAGGCAGGTGCTGGAGGATTATTTTGAGACTTTACAGGGACAACTCTCAGGATTTATGCTATTGATTTAGGTTTCTCTACAAACAATGAAGTAGAATTAGCAGTAGTGAAATTAGGACTAGCAATTCCTAAGCGGGAGCACTATAACAGGCTGGAAATTGAAGGAGATTCAGAAATGGATACTATTATTATTAAAAAACTCCTACAAGGAACGAACTGGGAATCGATCACTAAGTGTTGGAAAACAACAAGACTGGTATAGGAAATTCAACAAGCACTCAAAAAAATTGATTATATCGTACCTGTGCATGCGAGACAACAAGGAAACAAGGTGCCTGATTATCTTGCGAAATGGGCATGTAAAAACGTGGATGGTTATATGTATCGACCATGGAAATGGGAGATGGTGCAGTTAATTCCTGGTTTCTAGAATATCCTAATAGAGGATTTGCACCTGGGTACACAAGGTAACAATATTCCTTGATCAGGGTGTGGACGACATAGGAATGAGCTTAACCATGGTGACGAGCTCAACCAAGGTGACCGCGATTACGTTGGCGGAGGACAGCCACCACATGGTGGCAGCATGCAACTGCCGAGAGGTAATAGTGGATGGGATGTCCGGCACTCACCCTCATAAATCAATAGTACATACCAAAGGCTCCAGCTGGATCGGCCAGCAAGGATGTCAGTCATGTTTTGGAAAAAGTGTCGACAATGCAAGTTTAAGGAAGGTAAGGGTGTTTGTCGCTTTATTGTTTGCTATTTTACTCTGAATTTGTCTTTTGAATTCAACAGTGCTTGTAGAGGTTCTGGCCAGACGAGTTTCCAGGTGACGGCTCAAGTTCAACAATGGTATGTATCTCCACTCTTTACCCTTCAGCTCTGGACTCTTTTCTACACTCGTCTGCGGATTTTTGTCATGGTTTTCTTAGAGGATTTGTGGGAGTGGTGGTATGGTCATTTCTAGTATGACTTCATGCAGTAGATTGAGGAAGTTGGCTGCATCATCTATTTTCATCAACATGATTTTTCTGTGTCTTGCATATTTATGCCTGCTAGTCTATTTACGTCTATGTTCCTTTCCTTTGACCCTGGTATCTATCGAATTATGGGTTTTGCGTTATCCTCTTTGGTGGTCTTGTTGCATAAGAGTAATGGGATTTTTAGTCGGGATTATGCTTTAATATGCTTGTTGGGAGTTAGAGGTATTGTTGCTTTGTTCCTGGCTTACTCTCGGGGCCTGTCGAGCACCTGCATGCAAACTATTAGGGGTTGCCTTGGTTCGTTTTACCTTAATATTTATGTAATAGGGACTAGGAATTTTCCTATTGACTTCGAGGATTTATATACTTTGGTTTGGGTGTCGAGATTTAGAAGTAATGCTCCCTCTGTTAATTTTTTCCTTTTACAGTATCTGAATCGGGCAATTGCTTTGCACCTTGCTTTCTCTCGAGGATTGTTGGGAACCTGGATGCAAATTCTTATGGGCTGCTTTGGTTCGTTTTACCTTCATAAATGTGTAATTGGGACTTTTAATTTTCCTTTTTCCCTTTAGGATTGCCATTTTAGTTATGATTTCTGGGTCTTTGATAGGGGCTCTAGACAGTGGGTTTCTCTTTAGCCTTTTCTTGACATGTTCACTCTAGTTCTTTACCTCTTATCTTCTTCTCAGTGACTGACCTGGAAGATGGAACCATTTTTCTTGCTCTTTCTTACATTTTCTCTACGAAGCTGACTAGTATTTTTGTTTGGCTAAAAGTTTTAACAGATTTGTCAGGTTTCTAGAAAATGGTTAAACAAGGAAGGAAGCCTACTGGGGGAAAAGGTAAGCAGCCCTCTCCTAAAAAACACCAGAAAAGAGGAAGGAAGTCGGTTCAACAATATCTTGAGCCACTAGTTCAAGTTTTTATGACAAACATCCCTAATTCAGTTCATGCCCGTATTTACGGATGGGAAACTGAGGTTCTTGATAACATAGATTTGGAATATGATCTGGCTTTGGAGGATATACAGACTGTTATTACAGACCCTGGGCACACTCGGGGTAAAAATTATCTGTTTCAACAATCTGTACAAACCTATTGGTTAATTAAATGCTTGTTAGCCAAGGTTGTTATGTCTATAGCTAAAACAAAGCTGGAATCAACCTTGGCTGATATCAATAGGAATATTCAGGAAATCAATTTATGTCAGCTGGATCAATATGCGAGGCTTGAAATATTGGAGAAGGAAATTAAGGCAATGCAATAGGTTTCAGTTGAATTACCAGGAGCTATAGCCAAAGATCCAACGCTTGTTGAATCCGAGGAGGATTAAGACTTTATTGTTCTTATGTTACTCTTTCGCTTTAAATGGTTAATACTTTTAATCATTTTTGTATATGATATTGTCTCTAGACTTGGATATCCAGTATCGATAGATATGGTATAGACTATTAATAATTTTATGTTTTGGCTAACTTATTTTTAACTTTGATGGCCAAAATACCTAGTTTCTGGCAGGGAGGTTGAGGTCTAGTTTTGTATCTTTTTCCCAACTTTATTAACATAAAATAGAAGGTACCAACTAAGCTTAAAAAAAGAAGATGGAAAAAGCATGCACATTTAGGATGCTAGTCCTATGTTTTGCTTGAGGCATGAATACACATCTAAGAAGACTCTAACAAGGGTTTAATAGGTGGAATAATAAGAGATTTTGTGGGGTGTAGTCTCACTTAGAGGTGTAGACAAGTAAGTCAAGCACCATGAGAAGTTTTGAAGAAAAATCAAGACATTTGACGAGTTGCATAAAGGAAACTTCACAGTGGTACTAAGTGAACATTCATTGATCCAAGTTCATATCCAATCCTTGGCACTACCACTTTAAAACATGAGGAAGAAATGTTAAATAGATGTGCATCTCACTAAATAAGTTTGAAAGGTTATATACAAGTGGGTATTTCATGTTTCAAAAGGAGGTATTGGAACTTGGAAGATGACCATTGGAGTACATTTTTCATGGAGTCCCAAGGAGGTGCAAGGATTTGATAAGGATAAATTTATACAAATCCAACAAATATGCCATATTGGGTTAGAATATTGCTATTTTTGGACCTCCAAAGTTTAAGGTGCATTTTATAGAGGTTTAGTCTAAGTGCTTGGGTGCATGCCACATCTTAACGGTATCCTGGAATTTTGGTGTGTGTTATTGGTGTTAGTTCATTTTTTTTTATGATAAATAGCTAGAATGTGTTCCATGAAGGAAAAAAACCCTCAAGTTTGAGTTGACTTAACCATTTTTCATTGCAAGGTCTTTTATGCCCTAGTTTCGAAGAGACAACTAGAACCATCTTTGAGTGTGATAGGTTTTGTCGTGGAATTAGGTCCACTTAAATGGATTAAGGTGTAAAGGCTGCCGTATGAGTTGAGAAAAATTATTACAATGCTTACTTATATAAATTATTTATGATCAAGGAAAATTTTAGGGGCTAATATTCGCAAGCGGGTTAATTTTCCATGTTTTTTCCAAAGCAAATATTCACGAATTTCCATTTTTTTTCTAAAATGATTCGCCCATATTTTATTGTACACTGTTATTTTACCTTAAAAATTTCCAAAATATAATATCAAAAAATATAAAATCATAGGAAATCTAAATATTTCTACAAAAATATCACAAAAAATTTTACACTTTGCATATTATGGACTTGTAAGATTCGCCAAGGTTTATAAACTTTAAGATAAACTTCCATCCTTAAAATTTTCCCTGTTTATGATATAATATTAATGTTTTTTTTGGACAATGGAAGAGGAAGATAAGAGATAAAAAACACTCAGGTTTGTTGTAAATTAATCAAAAGAAAGGAAAAATGCTGCTTTTTAGGAGGATTGTTCAAGTTTTCTCTTCAATAGGACTAAATTATAGTTGGGGCCATGGATTTGGACTAAAAATAATTGATTAAGGACTCTAAATCCAAAACCTGACATATTCAATCTAGTCCATTAGATAGATTCGTCTTGGGAAATGGTTGCAAAGGCTAATGTGAAAATCTCCCTTCTTTAATGTGGGTTTTAAAGCTTGCATCTGAGAATGCTAAAAAAAGGTCAATGTCTTGAAAGGAGGTCCTTAAATTTACCATAAATCATTGTGAATTCTTAATCCATAGTGTGTTTCATTCTATTTTGGTTTTACCTTGAATAATGAGATTGATATTTTGGTCCATGTAATAAGTTTGTTGTTTCATTTATGTATTGAGAAGGTCTTACAAACTATTGGGTATAAGATGGTTATTTTTCAATACCCCTCATTCAAGCCTTGTAAATATTTGGTGTGTCTCATTTTTTCATCATAATATTTTAACCACAAGCTCTTCTTGTGAGGATCCCCTTGAGGGAGGGTATGCAAAGGAAATGGAAAAAAATAAAAACTTAATGTCGAGGAAAAAAAGGAATATAAATTGTAGGTGTCTCTAGAGGTCTTGAAAAAGGTGAAGGGTAATGGAGTTTAAATCATATTTCAATGCCTTATACTCCACCGTTCGAGGTTCTAGAGCGAATTGAATTTAAAGGTGAAAGCTCATATAGATCATAAAAATGAGAAGGTAGGTGTGATTTAACATAGGATTTATTTTTATGGTAGACTTTTTGGGTGATATTTCCTATTAAATGTAAAATAATGAAGCCATAAACCTATATATTAAGTATGTTATGAGAAAACGTTTCCTAATATTCAAAGAGTATGATCTCTGTTTTTGGTCCATGGGATCCATGTTAGCTATTCTTAAGTGGTGACCACTCGTGTCAATTTTCGTTCTAAGTAGAAAAGCAGCCTGGAAAGAGGTGACACCATTGGATGAGTTCAAAAGGGGAAGACCACATAAGGCCTTATATAAATATCTAAAGCAAATTACCTCCCTCATAGAAATGGGTAGACATGTGTTGGATTGATGGGTCTTAAACCCAGGTTCAGAGTGACTTCACAATCCAACAAAACACAATATTACCGACACTTTCAGAAACGATCTTCTTGCACTGACCAAATTATCACTTGGGAACTATAGGGGATGTTAGAACCAGGTTTTTGCATCGAAAGGGATAGAGGACTATGGTTATATGAATTTTCCTTCTTACAGAGCTTCGTAGGTCAGGTTTATCAGTAATATAAGTGACCTAATCCTAATGATGTGATTTATCTGAAAGTACTTTTATCTACATTATGGATCACAAACGTCTAAGATCTAACAATATAAGTGTTGTTCAACACATCTGTTGAACTCACTAAAAAACTGTGCGATCTTACTTATTCATGTATTAAGAAAAGTAAATAACCATAAACAAGAATGTGTTATTCAATTACAAATCAGAGTCCCCTATTCAACATAGGCATTCATAAATAGTATGAAAAAATAAAACACATCAACATAACTAAGATATTTCTGAACAATTATTTCATTAATAGCCAGATATTTCTCATGCATTCAGTTTCACCCTGTGTACATAGTCATAGGGTTCTATGCACATAGCTACATAATTCCTTTTTGGCCTCCAAAATTTCATCAAAATCTCATACACTTTTCCCTTCATCGCTACTATTTCACTAACATTTCGCAACTTTATAACCACATAACCCTACATTAGCCTCCATTCTCATGCTCATATGGGGTTATATTAGTGTTTTTCAAAGTTAATAATTTCTAGTATTATGAGTGAATTTATGATTGAAACTTATAAAAATAACATATACTTATTTATACCTAGAGGTGGAATGAGTTTGGTGACATATGTAGGTGTTTAGGAAGCTTCCAAGACATCCTTATGTAGCTTCCAAGGTTCAATTTAGAATTCACTTCAAGATTTGGAGGATATTTGGATGGTGATCAACAATATCTCGTGGAGGAGAATCATGAATAAAGGGACACGTGTCTTATAATTAGCTAATTGGTTGAAACTTTTATGGATCTAAGGAGAGAATGGTGGATCTCCATTAATGAGGTATTTTCGTAACTTTTTGTATAAATAGGACAACCTTCTCCTTTCATGGGTAATCTAGATATTTGAAATGTAAATTTGGGAAGTTTAGAATCGTACAAGGAGATGTGAAATTATCATGCAATTAGATAGATATTAGTAGGCTTATAACATACAGTTTGAGCATGTAGTTAGAAGTTTATTTGGATATTGATGTAATTATTCTTTAATTTATACATAAAGTCATTTTGAGTGTGCCAATTTGAGTTTAAGTGTGCTTATCATGGTGTTGGTATGTTGTTGAAGAATTGAGGGCCCCCATCAAAAGAGGCATACTTTGGTAGAGGTAAATTAGAAGTTTTTTTTCATTATTTCATTATATTTTCAAGTATGATTTAATTCCATGCAAGTGTGTGTGTAGATTAGGTTTTCAATTAATGCAAGTAGATTAATTTTTCAATTCCGCAAGTGTGCATTTCCATTCCTGCAAGAGTGCTTTGGATTAGTCATTTCAATTTCTGCAAGTGTCCTTAGATTAATTATTTCATTCCTCCAAATGTGTGCTTTAAATTATCACAAGTGTGTTTTAATTTAGCAGGTGTGGTGTAAAGTTCTTTCATAGTGCAAGTGTGATTTACTGCTTTCTAGATTAGATTTATTTTCATGATGATTGTAAATTTTCATTTGATAGATTAAAATTTCTCTTTCAAAACTGGAAACTGATCTCTAGCACATATATTGAAAGTGCACCTCGTAAGTCCATGGACCCCTCGGTTGATAATTTATGAAAAGGAATTTAAGTAATTAAATTACCTCAACATTTTTGCACCGTTGTTGGGGAAGTGTAAATAGGAAACTTTTTCTTTCTTATATATATATATATATATATATATATATATATATATATATATATATATATATCGAGAGAGAGAGAGAGAGAGAGAGAGAGAGAGAGAGAGAGAGAGATAATTCAATCTCTTAGCAACCACACTATATCACATGGTGTAGTAAGAGCCACACATCGACATCATGAATTCCTAGTTTTGCAAGTGGAAGAAGAGGTGGCAAATGAGGTAGAAGAAATGACTAAAGAGGATGATAATGAGGAATATCCTATTGATTTTCCCATTCAAGGAACTGGTATCAATGTTCATGTGAATAACATCCCTCCATCCATACTTCCTAACTACAAAGGTGTGAGATCAAAAGACCCAAAAAAATTTCTTTTTGAATTTCAAATCATTTGTAGATATTATGACTACTCATTACACATTCAAAAATGGAATTTGTTTCCATCAACATTGAAGGATATAGATATTAGATGATTGATGACTTTAGGAAAAAATTCTATAAGGACATGGAATGATATGAAAAGAGGATTTTTGGAAAAATATAAAGATTAGTGCATACACCATGAACTTAGAAATGAAGTCTTCAAGATGAACCAAAAATAGGATGAAAGCCTAGAAGATTTAGTGGAGATATTTACTTATAATATCAAAAGATGTAAATTTCATAATTTAGGGTCAGAGACATTAAGAACTCTCGTACTAAATGCTATAAAGGATGAATGGATTGATCTTCTTAATCTGGTGGGAAAAGGATAGGTCTATCAATTGTCATTTCAAGATATTTGTGAATTGTGCAAGAACATATCAAGAGGAAAATAAAAGTATGTAAGACCACATGAAGATCAATTTATGGCAAGAGTAAGTAACTCGACATCAGGATTGTTAACTCAAACTAAACTTAACAATTTGGTAAATATTCTTGGTAATTTAAATGAAAAAATTGACATGCTAAGAATGCAAAACAAGGAAAAAGTTGAAAATGTTTGTTTATTTTTCCCTAAATGTACAAAGAAGCATTATTTGCATTAATTTCCACTTGATAAAATTAAAATTTGTAAACTTTGTGCAAGTTCACATACTACTGAACATTATCCATCATTACCAAGGTTGAAGGTAGTTTACCAAAAGGATAATGGAGCGAATCAAACAAAGGAGAAACTCTATATGTACCTCTACGAGGACTATGGCAGCCTCATCAACCCAATGTGATGCAATATCCTTATGCACAATTTCAAGGATATATAAAACAATCTCAAGGTAATTAGAAACACCATTGCCTTGGCATCCTTGGCCATCTCAATCCCAACCTCAAAACCAATCTTGGAAACAATGTTGGTAAAGGCCCTACAAAAGAAATCCGTCATATCCTCAATATTTTCGTCACTATCCTAAATATCAATATCAATTTTATCCATATCATTCACCTCCACCACAACATCAATATCACCCTCAGTTGACCTCAATTAGACCTTTCCCATTACCACCCACACAAGCACCCCGAAGATCCATTCCCACTCCACTACTTGCACAACCATTTCATATCCCCAACAATAAAACATCTCAAAGAACTCACAATGTTGACGTATTGCAAAATGATTCTCCAGCTACCATGAAAGAACAACAACCAGAAGAAGAAGATTCAAATAAGGTCCAAGAATCATGGATGCATGTTGATAAAGAGCAGTTGTTGGAACCTAACATTGAAATGTTTCTTGCATTCCTATCACTAGATTATATGAATGAAGATCACATCTCTGAAGACTTGCATGAAATGATAGCAGGAATACAAGGAAGACAAGATTACATTGAATCTTGGTTAAAGACAATCATCGAATCCTAGTGCTCAATTCTTTAGTATCTTCTAACATCAACTCAATCAAGGCAATTGGTCTCTCATATACTGGTACATATCAACGAGTATATTTCAACCCTGCATATGAGTGTATCTATCATCTTGTTACACACATGGTTCCACTGGAAGTATTCATATACATGAATGATATTTCCTTTTCAAGTAGAGTAGGACATATATATATATATATAAATGATAGAAAGGTAAAGAGAAAAATAATTCCTATTGTGAAAACCAGCTTGCTGGCGCAATTGGATATGAGCCTTGATTGAAAACCAGGAATCCAGCGAGCAAAGTTCACAATAAGTTTTGAAATTTCATGATGGTTTCATTATTTTATTATGGTTCTTCATTTTTGGTTCTATACTCGAGCTGGCTGATGTGGGATTCCATAAGGCCCACCTTCCACCAGTTCTTGTCCCATAGACCTCAACACCTTATCTGTGATCAAGATCATATATTATTTGGAGTGTCGTGGAACTTGCATACACCAATGGAAATCCTCCTCATTGATAATAGTGGGAATAATACAATGTCTCTTTATTGTCAAATATTTTAGGTGACTCAACTTCAACACATTCATTCATCCCTGTCAAGATGCACTGAGGTACCTTGACAGTCATTTACATTATCGGTGAGTTGTCTCACGTTGGTTAATGATTTTCAGCATTGATCGGAAATCCAATGATTTATTCCCATGCTTAACTTCGAAACAATAATTTGCATGGTAAGAATTGTAACATGATTTTTTTCTTTGATGAATATTAATGGTTTTATGGAATCAACAACAACCAGCAACAGTGCATTTTATTGGTTTCTTGTAGCAGCATGTTCATCATTTTTTCATTCAACAACAACATGATGACACCATTAAAACACTTTTTAATTCATTTAATTTTCAAGAAAAACAATAAATATGGGCCTATTTAAATCAATATTCATTATGCTTCATAGTTTCTAGTTCATCATGCAGAACACAATCCAAGTCAGTGGTTCAAACTCGGAGAAAAAAAATTTCTGAAAAAGTTGTGTTATGAAACTACCTCTAAAAATAGAAGAAAAGAGAGATCAACGCCTTAGAAATTAGCCACTTCAAGGGGAAACCTCCTTTAAATTACATAAATGAACAATTATTTCATGATACAAATGAAAAAACCTCCTTTCTATATATATCAGTCCATGAGGTCACAATCTAATCCTAGGTGACCTAGCAATAATAATGTAAGGGCACAATAATCACAATATGGGGGCTACAGGGGTACAATAATAAAAATAAGGGGGATACACTAACAACAATAAGGCGATACACTAGTATTATAGGGACCTGACATAATGGAAAATTTTAGGGGCTAATATTCACAGGTGGGCTGATTTTCCATGGTTTTTCCAAAAAAAAGATTCGCCAATTTCCATTTTTTTATAAAAATGATTCACCCAAATTTGACAATATAAAATTATTTAAAATTAAAAATCGCCAAAATCATATAGACAATATATATAATATCATTATAAATTTGAATAATTTTACAAATACATCAATAAACATTTATAGTTTTCATATTAGGGACTAGTGAGATTCACCAATTTTTTAAACTTCAAAATAATTGTCCATCCTTAAAATTTTCCCTGCCTAACATGCCCCTCTCCTTCAAGCAAGTGTTTCCCTCAATGCTTCATTATTTCTAGATGCTTCTGTATAAAATTATCATCCTCCCTTGTGGAATCTTAAATGGGTAAGTTATTCCACTTGCTGAGATACTCTAATATTGATCGATTTGGTAGTTGTTGAGTTCTTGTTTCTTTGAATGCTTCAAAACTTCTTTCACTACGATGTTAATCTTCATTTTGTTTCATTCAATTTTGCACCAAAGTTAGGTTATCCTTTGAGAGTTGGGGAACTTTTTGTTGATGCTCAATGTGATCTTCCACTATTTTATCATCCATATTAGATTTCATTTTATCCTTCAAACCATCCAACTTAGCCCCCATTTTTTATTTTAAACCATCTATGTATTATTCGATTACTTTTTGTAAGATCGAAATTTGTTGCACTTGGTACCGTAATTTTGATATCTCATATTGTAATTCTTCCTCTTCATGCATCATATTAGAGAATTCTTAAGGCTTGATAGGTGTGGAATTATTTTTGGAAGGGGTTATAAAACCCAATACTGATAAAAATGCTTCAATATGGCCTTGGAATCACTTCAAAATTGTTTTTCAAACAAACGTTATGCAATTTTAAAAATCAAATACGCACCTTTTTCTTTCTTTTTAGGAGGTAGATATTAAAACTAAATTATATCTTTGACGTAAGATCTTCAATATCTAAAATTCGATCTGGTAGTAGCACTCTGAATCTTCTTTCTAATGCCACAATTCTGACATGATTTGTATTCTTCAAGGAAAGGTTATGACAAATCTCCGATAATTACCTAATTATGGACTGGTTTAGTAGAGAGAAGTTGTACGACATGCCACGTGTCATTGTCTCTGATCTAGGTGGATATCAGTGGCCACCTACCTATTCCATTTGGACCCGCACCATCAATTCTTGCAGTTTTTCACATTCAGCACATCTTACTATTTTTAGCAGGTTTTTCAGGTCTTGCACTTACGGAGTCGTTTCGTGACCTTAATGATCCAATTGGATATTGGTTGCCACCCACCTATCCCATTTCAACCCCCACCATTAGTTATTTTAGTTTTTAAGTTGCAGCACAACTTACCATTTCTAGCATTTTTTCGGGTCCTGAACTTCCAGAGCCATTTTGAGGCCCTAAACGACGTTTTTTGGACATCGCGCCGCCAAAAAATATAACTCCGTTTTAGAATATGATTCCATTTTGGAATTCATATTTGTAGAATTAGTTGTATTCCTTGGATATATCTTTGTAACGATGTATCATGTGTGTCAAATGGAGATAATATGCCAAAGTTACAACCCCCGGAAGTTGAAACACCAATTTACCCAACCGGCGCCCATAGTTTTGGCTCTTCATCTCCTAGGGTTAGGTTTTTGGACATTTAGAGTTCTCCATTGTTTTCTCAATAATAAATAGGTCCTCGAGCCTCACTGTAACACAATTGAGAGGTTTGTAGCTGCCAAATCTCTTCTCAGAGATTCGCTACCAACACCATAGCTATTTTATTTCCATTATCTCTATAAGCATATTTATGCTATTTGATATTAATGAAATGAACCATTATTTCCACTTCATCTCTATGTTTATGTTTATTTATGTATTATGTTGTGTTCCTGCGTAAATCCAGATCATTGGTATTAGAGCAGTCTGCTCTTTCTTTATTTTTCTTTGCGTGTCCCCAATGCGGACAGGCTATAGGGAGTTAGGGCTCGATATGGTCAAACCCTTGCAACATTAGCCTCATAAACCCTGACGACCTCCCATGGCGGAAGAAAATAAAGACGAGGGAGCAGGGGATCCTATCGAAATATTGCTCAAGGAGGCTCTTGAGAAACAAAGGAACGTGATTATGGATAAATTTTCTCAGATCCTTCAATGAATGCCCACCTACGACGCATCTGCATCCAATAGCCACCCTAGAGGAACCACTCCCTTAAAGGTACAAGTAAACTTTGACATTCCTATATTTGAAGGCCAAATAGATGGAGATGTTGTAGATAGATGGTTGAATTTTCTAGAAGGGTACTTCTCGGTCCATGATTTCTCTGATCGAGAAAATATTATTTTTTCACTCCTCAAAGTTGCCCCCCATGTCAAAGACTGGTGGGAAACCTACTGTGAGCAAGAGGACGAAGGGGAACCCTCTCCATTCTCAGCCACACCCACTTGGAATTCATTTCATGATGGCATAAAGGAACATCCAATGGACCATGTTGTGGCAACAAATACATCCAATGGACCATGTTGTGGCAACAAAGGGATCAATATGTGCACGAACTGATGAATCTGTTCCATACCCTGCACACAAAGTTGGGTATTAAAGATTAAGAGAGAAATTTGGTGCTCAAGTACCTCGGCTGTCTACACGAACACATTAAGGAGGAAATGGAGTTCCTCGATGTTACATCACTTGGCACGGCATACTGTTATGTTGCGAAGATCAAGCAAAAATTTAAGTAGAAGAAGCGAGACTTCGGATCTACGAATATGAAAGGTGCCCCCCAACTGAAGAACAAGGGGAAAGGCCAAAGCAGTGTGACTCAGAACAACACCACAAATCCAAAGAAGAACACATGGAATTGGTGTGAATTTCATAACAACCCCACTCATAGCACAAATGAGTGTCAGGCCAAACAATCATTAATGGCTAAACTAAAGGCACACGAATCAGATGCATTTCCTAATCCCGAGTCAGAGCTAGACAAAGGCAATGACAAAGGGAAGCAGAACATTGATGCGGATCCTAGTGCCATTATTGCCACCACCAAGATCCAGAGGGAGGATCCAGAGGATCCAGAGGAGGGGGAGTGCCTCTTCCATTCAAAGATGTGGGTGAAGGGTTCTCCCACGGGGGCTTCACTCAATCAACCTTTATCCTATCACGTGCGTTCGTGGCATATTAAACAATACCCTTAATTTGAATACATATTGGAAAATACCCTTAAAATCACATTATTTAACCCCCTACCAATATGAACCCAATATACTTTCCCAATTTAAAATACCCCTACTTCCACTAGATATTGTAGGTATCCATTTTTTTATTAACATTTTTTTATACCCCTTTATATTTTTTCATTAACTTTGAGCTCCATTTTTTATGCCTGTCAATATAAAAACCCTTTACCCCCTATATATCCCCCAATATATTATGCCATTTTTTCCTTAATATAAATCCCTCAATGTGAAGCCACGTGGTATGGTATTGCTCCCCCAGTGCAGTCCCTGTGGGTTCTCCACTGCAATTTCTTATCAATAGTAGAAGCCAAAAGAACCTCATTTCAGTAGAGGTCGTGAAGTGGCTCGAACCTACCGACCATAGAGCACCTGTAGCCATATACCATTAGGTGGCTCCAGTAGTGCCGGCTTCCGTACAATATCAAGCCATTCACGGATGAGGTATTGTGTGATGTTGCTCCTCTTGATGTAGGTAATGTATTATTTAAACAACCATACATGTGGAGGCAACATGATGTGTATGAGTCTAGGCCTCTTGCTGTTGTGGTTACTTTGGGAAACAACTTGTATGGGATACCGGAGGTAGTACCGCCTCCTGTCATCTCTTTGAATACTACGAAACAATGCAGTAAGATTGTTTCCCAAACTAGGAAATTTATTTTCCTTACAACTCACTCATAGGGAAAGAAAAATATTGTGGCCACAACCTCGAAATAGGGCTCCCTGCATGGTTGTAGCAGATGGAAAAATTCAGGGAGGAATACGAGGAAATCTTCTCCTCACTCACATAGGTTCCTCTACACCGTCAGGACAAGCAATCCATTGATCTTACCCCGACACACCGCTGCCTGATGTTGCCATACCTCATGTGACTACGTAGAAATAATTTACACATGTCCTATTTAATTTTGATAAAGAAAAAAAATTACTAAACGCATCCAGCATGTCTGCCTGCAGGTCCATGACATCTTCGACAAATCTAATAACTAGTTCAACAAAATTTCCCTCATCTCCTAGACTATATTAACAAAATGGGGACCATTGATGCCTAGGGAGAGATGAATGATCAAGGTGGATATCAGTGGCCACACACCTATTCCATTTGGACCCGCACAATCAATTCTTGCAGCTTCTTACATTTAGCACAACTTACTATTTTTAGCAGGTTTTTCGGGTCCTCCACTCCCGAAGCCATTTTGGGGCCTTAATGATCCAAGTGGATATTGGTGGCCACCCATCTATCCCATTTGAACCCCCACCATCAGTTCTTTTAGTTTTTAAGTTGCAGCACAACTTACTATTTTTAGCAGTTTTTTGTGTCAACTTCCGGAGACATTTTGAGGCCCTAAACGACGTTTTTTTGGCATCGCGCCACCGGAAAATATAATTCCATTCCAAAATCAATATTCATGGAAAAAATTTTATTACTTGGATATATCTTTCTAACGATGTATCATGTGTTTCAAATGGAGATAGTATGCCAAAGTTATGACCCTGGGAAGTTGAAACACCAATTTACCCAAATGGGGCCCATAGTTTTGGCTCTTCATCTCCTAGGGTTAGGTTTTTTGAAATTTAGATTTCTCCATTGTTTTCTCAATAATAAATAGGCCCTTGAGCCTTATTGAAACACAATTGAGAGGTCTGTAGCTGCCACATCTCTTCTTAGAGATACGCTACCAGCACCCTAGCTATTTTATTTCCATGATGTCTATAAGCATATTTTTGTTATTTGATATTAATGAAATGAAGCATTATTTCCACTGGATCTCTATGTTTATGATTATTTATGTATTCTATTGCATTCCTGCATAAATCTGGATCATTTTCATCCTTCAGCTCTGAATGTGATACAAAGGAAACTACAGTCCATGTACTTTCAACAATTTTTTATAGAATTTCAATATGATGCTCAGAGAGAGAGTTATGACGATTTTCCCGTGGTCACCTCTTTGAGATGAAATTCAGGAGCCTGAAAAATCCCTACCTTCCATAGATCATATCTCCGAAAAAATTGTGAACCATGATATGAAATTGTTACAAGAAGTTCCTCAGGATTACGACTTCGTGTTGTAAACATTTCATCTTCTGAACCTTTGTAGAAAACAAATTATAGGTAAAATTCGATGATGACTTCTTTGGAGTAGCAAAACCCTAGAATCCTGAGCTCTCATACCAAATGTTATGAAACTAGTTCCAAAAATAGAAGAAAAGATAGATCAATGTCTTCGAAATTATCCACTTCGTGGGGTAAACCTCCTTTACATAGCATAAATAAAGAATTATTGGATGATACAAATGACAAAACCTCCTTTGTATATATAGGAGTCCATGCGGTCACAATCTAATCCTAGCCAGCCTAACAATTATAATGTAAGGGCACAATAATAACAATATGGGTGCTACAAGGGTATAATAATAACAATAAGGGGGCTACACTAACAAAAATAAGGGGATACACTAGTATCTTAGGGACCTAACAAATTGATATTTGTTTGCAACAACTACGGAACATTGCAGCATCTGCAGCTATTGCTGTAGAAACCTATTTTTGATGTAGCAACATTTTCTAGAAGCAGTTTTGGCATAAATATTGCATGAGATTGGAGCAGAAATAAAAAATTATGAACTTCTGGGTTTTCTCAGAATATGACAATTTGAGTAAGACGCAGACATAATTGAAAAAATAGAAATTTTGAAGGGAATTTCAAGTGGGTTTTTAAGGCATTTTTTCAATTTTTATCACCGTGCATAAATTAGGACATAATTTTGTTTTTTTGCACAACAGTGTATTTTATTCATCAAAATGGGATTCTGAAGGCATGTGGAGGTATAAAATGTTAAAATACTTGTTTTCCTTTCTGAATCATGAAATTTGGCCTTAAAATGTGTTCGTGGCATATTTTTTTTGGACAACGTGAAGGGTGAAACAAGGCAAAAATTGGTTTGACCATATCTTAAAAACCGTTGATCTATTGGGCCTGGAATTGTTATGGTAAATGCATTGATTTAGGTTATACGAGCACACAAAATTTAAAAAAATTCTGGCATGCATGTTTAAGGAAATTTTCTACTTTCAACTACATCCATTTCTCATTTTTCTCGAGATCTATGCACCCATTGGCTGAGCATTTTTGTGGGAAGATGTATAATATTATCAATAACCACAATAGAAACATTTATGAGAATTCGATTTACCATTTTAGAGAAATTGGAAAAACAAGTCTGCTACATGAAAATGGTACATTTTTTGGACCAAGGTCAAAGTGATGGAGTAGTGTAACTCGGCCAAATCAACACCTACAACTCCTACTTGAGCAGTTCAAGTTCTTCAAATGCTAAAATTGAGGTAAATACTTTCATAAAACTTTTTAGTTTATTAAAAATTTAGGGAAATATGACAAATGACCACTTTAATCAACATTCTTACAAATTATCTTCTCCATCATTGACCTAGTCCTCAACCATGAATTTCTTCATTGAGTGAACCCTCAACCATATTTTCCATTATTTATCTATCCCTCATACCAAATTCATTCTCTATCCACAATTTTTGTCATCAATAAATAGTGTGAAAAACATTCAAAATTCATCATGCAAGTATTATGATTATGAAAGCTTGGCATGGGAGAAATCCATGATCGAAGTCACCATAAATGTTCTATAGTCACTAAGTTTTCAATATGATACCAACGGTGAAATATTAAGATAATAGCTTATAGGTGTTTAAGAGTTGGATCCAAGACAAATTTGAAGTGTTTGGAGGAAAGTTTGATTGAAGACATGCTTGTGAAGGAATGAAATCATTAGTTGGTGGTCATCACTGTTATCATGCATAAATGATAGACTTCAACGTCTTATTTTGTGATGTTTTGATCCATTGTCTGTTTATTTAACAGATAAGGTAGATGCATGCACTCCTTTCTTATATTATTTGTTGAAAAGCATAGAGGTCAATGAAATCTACTATTTTTTTACTCCTCTAAGAGGATAGAGATGGATTTAGGTAAGTTATGTGTTGAAATTATATTCATAAATTTTTTAATAACAAAAGAGATGTCAAAAGTACTCTTAAGTATGCACAAATAATATTCCTATCAAATGGAGTATCCTAGAGAGAGAGAGAGAGAGAAAAAAAAACATATGAGTTCATCTGCAAATATCAACGACAATGTTGTCTGCACCATTATATAAATCGTTGAACACTATTCTCTTCTATGAGTTCATTTTCCCTTGGTTGTAAAATATTGTACAATGGAGATCATTTTATTGGCTCAAATCCATTTCTTGGAGACTTTATGATCTAATTGCGACACAATTGGGTGACATGGGTTCCAAGATGAATACAATATAAGCTACTTTCCATTGAAAAATTCAAATTTCAAATTTAGGCATCAAAGAAGGGGGTGTTGGAAATCAGATTTATTCCATGGAGATGAGACGTGGTGTGGAATTCAGTAAACTGTAAAAACAAATTATGTTATAAAAGAAATCAAGTAATTATCAAGGATTCATGCTCTCACGATGTTAACAAGAATGAAGTTGGACAACATTGTGTGGAAAAGAGAAGAGGTATATGAGTTCATTTTTTTTTTAATGCAATTTCCAAGAGGACATGAAAAAATCTCAGTATGGGGGAGATGTGGGGTCGCTGATTTTTCATTCATTAAGCATTGTTTCCAACCATCCATTGCAGCATTTCACTCACTTGCTACCAGTTTTACCGTAATACTTCAAAATTTTATTTGTATGTCTATGTGGTTAATTAACATTGTTTCCCTTTATTTTTAGTAGATTAAGAAGAATTTTTCATGGTTTTAACTAATGATAATTCAACAAGTTCAAGTGGTTGCAGATTTGTCAAGTTTCTGTAGCTACCTCAATGGTTGAGGTAGTAGCACCAGTCTAGGATAAAATAGGAAACTTGGAAATGGTTTCTATATGCTCCAATATGGATTGTGATTGTTCAAATTCCACCCAACTCACACATGTGGACCTCCATGGAATGATCATGGGAAAATCACAACAGTTTTGACTAGTCAAATTCAAATGCATTTTCTAAGAAACAAAAAGTCAATCTCACAAAAAAAAACCATGGGTTTTGTTCAGAACGGGCCTAATTAAGTTCTCAATGTCTATTTTTTCCATGTTCATTACCATTTGGGATATATTTCAGGTTCCATGAAGCCCTATTTTGTAGTTGCGTTAGCTGATCCATGATTCTGCAGCTGCCTCCATGGTTTTCCTAACTCCACTTCACTAGTTGAACAAAGAATAACATGTGTAGATATATAATGAACCCTTAATGGATCTTCTCCTATCCATATATCTAGAATCAAGAAATAAATCACCACAAATGTGGTCAAAGGGATTTTCAACTTGGAGCTGGAACAAGCGAGCGTGAAGCAATAAAAATTGCATTTATTTTTCGAGTTTTATGCATAGTTTGATTAGTATCCAAATGCGTGAAATCCTCAACCATTTAATTCAAGACTGTTATAAATATTGGGGTGTGTAAATCTGAAACAAGTTCAATTCTATTGTAATACTTTTATATCCTAAAATTATGTTTTTATTAATCGAAGGAGGAAGCATTTTGGAATCATTGATGGGTAGATAGTTGGAGGGCTCCTGCACAAAAGGGGTTTAGTTTTTTTTATGTTTTTTTTATTTCATAGATCAATATCTTATGCTTTCAGTGTGTTTTATTCATGTTTTGTTTTCATTTTGTTTCTATAACATAGATACATTGTGTTGTATTTTATTCATAGATACATGTTATATTTTCATTATATTTCATAGTGTAGATACATGATTTTATTTCCATTGCAATCATTTCCACATTTCTATAATGTAGATGTTTAGTTTATCATTTCATTGCTCGTTATCACTATTTCCATAATGTCATTATGTTAGAATAGATACTTTATTCCTGTCATGTTGAGTAGATTTATTTTCTAGTTGGTTAAAAAAAATGCAAAGATAATTTATCATAGTAGTTGGCATAGATTGATTTAGCATATATTAGTTTATCATCGATTATTTTATCAAAGATTAGATTAGTTTATTTTCATGCAATAGTAGTTTATCATAGATTAGTTTTCCTTCTTAAAAAAATCATATCCTTTTCTTCCTTCTTGCAAGTTTTATTTTTGAATCATTAAATTTGTTTCTAAGTGTGAATACTCTTTAGTTATTTCTTATCTTAAATTTCTATCATATAAAGTTTCCAAAAGCATATAAAAACATTAGAATTTCTTCTTGTTTCTAGAAATTTATTTTTTTTCAAAGTCAATCATTAACTATTAACAAGCTAAGAATAGGATTTTCATCATAGTTTTAAAACTTAGTTGAACTTAGATTTCATTTCACAAATAATAAGTTGTTTCTCAATTTCATCTAGACATTCAAAATAAACACAAAATCTTAAAAACAATTTTAAAATAAATACAATAAATTAAGTAAGAAAATACTCTTAGCATATATAGTGCACTTGCACTTCACAAGCTTACCAACTCCGGTCGATAATTTATGATAGAAATTTAAGACATTAAATTAACTAAACAATTTGTTAATAAAAATTAGAAAACTAACCATTTACAAACTTCGGTTTATTTATGATTCTGAAAATTGATTAAAATTCAAAATGCATCAAAATGATTTTTTTAATGTAAATTTTTTATTTATTTCAATTTTTTATAAATGAAAAATTAACTGTGCATGAAGACCAAAAAAAATGAAATTGAATTGAGGAACAAAAAAGGAATTTACATAGAAAATGAAATTGCAAGTAAAAATGAAACTGAAAAACGAAATGAAATTCTAAATTAAAAACTTGATGGGAGACTAAGAAAAATAAAAATAAAAATTTAAACAAACATAATTCGAAAATTAAGGTTGATCTCTATCTATGCCTCCACAACAATGGTGCCAAAATGTTTAGTCAATTTAATTTCTTAAATTGCTATCATAAATTATCAACCGGAGTTGGTAAGCTTCTGAAGTGCAAGAGCACTATATATTCTAGAAGTTTTTTCTTACTTAATTTATTGTATTGATTTTAAAATGTTTTTTAATATTTTGTGTTTATTTTGAATGTCTAAATTAAATTGAGAAACAACTTATTCTTTGTGAAATGACATCTAAGTTCAACAAAGTTCTAAAACTATCATGAAAATCCTATTCTTAGCTTGTTAATAGTTAATGATGGACTTTAAGAACAACTAAAGTTCCAGAAAGAATAATAAATTATAACATTTTTGTATGCTTTGCGAAAATTTATATGAACGAAATTTAAGACAAGAAATCACTAAAGAGTATTAACACTTAGAAATAAATTTAATGACTGAAAAATAAAACTTGTAAGAAGGAAGGAAAGGAAATGTTTTTGTAAAGAAGGAAAACTAATCTATTATAAACTACTAGTGCATGAAAATAAACTTATCTAATATTTGATAAAATAATCGATGATAAAATAATATATGCTAAATTAATCGATGCCAACTACTATGATAAATTATCTCTGGGTTTTTTTTAACTATCTAGGAAATAAATCTACTCAACATGACAGGAATAAAGCATCTATTCTAACATAATCATATTCTGGAAATAATGATAACAAGCAATGAAATGATAAAATGAACATATACATTATAGAAATATGGAAATGATTGCAATGGAAATTAAGGCATGTATCTAAACTATGAAATATAATTAAAACAAAGCATGTATCTATGATTAAAACATAGGAAAATGTATCTATGATATAGAAACAAATGAAAACATGACCTGAATAAAACACAGTGAACAGATAAAATAATGATATGTTAAATAAAAAACACACAAACAAACTAAACCTCTTTTGTGCAGGGGCCCTCTACAGCAGAATGGTTTTGATCTATTCATAATCGGCTATGCATCATTGATTCCCGAACGCTTCCTCCTTCGATTAATAAAAACAGAATTTTTAGGATATAACAGTCTTACAATAAAATCAAACTCGCTTTAGATTTAAATATCAAAATATTTATAACAATCATTAATTAAATGGTTGAGGATTTCACGCCTTTGGAGACTAATAAAACTATGCATAAAACTCAAAACAAAATGCAAATTTTATTGCTTCACACAAGACTGTTCCAGCTCCTGGTTGACCATCCCTTTGACCACATTTTATGGTGATTCCTTGCTTGATTCTAGATGGATGGATAGGATAAGATTCATGAACGGATCAATATCTATCTACACATTCGCTTCTTTGTTCATATGGTAAACTAGAGTTAGGAAAACCATGGAGGTAGCTGGATAATCACAAATCAGCTCATGCAACTACAAAATAGGGCTTCAAATAACCTAAAATATGTCCCAAATGGCAACGAATTCAGAAAATATGCTTTAAGAGAAATTAATCAGTTAAGTGTCGAACAAAACCCATGTTTTTATTTTGTGAGATTTAATTTTTTTTGCTAAATAAATGCATTTGAATTTGACTGGTCAAAACTACTGCGATTTTCTCTTGATCTTTGCCTGGAGGTCCACATGTGAGAGCTTGGTGGAATTTGACCAATCACAATCCATATTGGAGCTTCTTTAAACAATGTCCATGTCTCGGATTTTAGTCTAGAGTGGTGCTACTACCTCAACCATGGAGGTAACTATGGAAACTTGAAAAATATGCAGCCACTTGAACTTGCTAAATTGTCATTAGTAAAAACCATGCAAAATTCTTCTTAATCTACTAAAAATGAAGGGGAATGATGTTAATTAACCACTTAGACATACAAAGATACATTTTGAAGAATTAGGTAAAATGGTGTAAAGTGAGAATGGTGCAATGGATGGTTGTAAACAATGCCTTAATTAATGACAAAAACAAGGGAAAATGATGAAAAATCATTGACCCCGCAATTCCTAAGGTCTCCGCGCACACAACTGCAGAAGCCTTTTCCACTAACCCAAAACATAGACTCAAAAAATCTTACATCCAAATGAATCTCATAATATTTATCAATTAATTTGACTTTCCTTGTTCTAACATCTTACCTCCTCTCTTTGACTTCTATCTAGACCAATGATATAGGTTTGGAATTTACAATACCATGGTCCAAAGCTATTGGTGGAGTCTAACGTTCACAAAATATCCCATCCGATTACATAATAAGGGGCTTTGACCCACCCCAAAACCCTTGTGACTCAAAACAAAATCCATGTTGTGCACTCCGCTCCTTGATTTGCAAAGTCTTTTCTTGTTGATTTTTTCGAGGGGATGCCATCTCCAATAGGCCCCGAAAAAAAACTATGTCTGGGCCTGAGTAACAAAGTTGGTGCCCTATATACCCTCACTTTGATGCTGCTCAAGGCATCCTTCAACAGGGGAACCTCTTCGGTGCACTTCTTTTCTTCCACATTCTGGAAACTTGTTCACTTGAGCCCTGCTCTCTTGAAGCATGCTCGCTTGTGTTTGCAACCCAGTTAAAGTCTCATGCCCCCGAACAACTGCACAGAGCATCAAAACTATACGTCATTCATATATTCATTCTGAACTCATAGGGACAATGTCATATTCGTATAACTTTAATCTGCTACCATTAATACAATTAGAGAACTGTTCTCTATTTATCTTGGCAAATTAGCCCGCGCCTCCTTCCGGAACCTCTTGGAAAATGTATGACTTAGCCAGTGCATTTGCAACTTTCCTGGGAACTTTGCAAAATTTCTTTCATAAAACAAAACTAGATGCATGTATTTGAACATATTTTTCTTACTGTTTCAATCATATCATGCATGATCTCTTTCTTTTTGAACTTGCTAATGAAACGCAGCGATGAATTGATCCTCTTCCAACAATAGAAATTGCGCCAATTTCTCATCCATAATGTCGTTTTTTGCCATATTCGTCACTACTGTGATGCAAAGACTAGGTATGATATACTCCATCGACATCACTGTTTTGTGGCCATACATTAGTTAGAAGGGGGTCTGAACTATCAGCTTCTTACACGTAATTTAGTAAGCCCATAACACAATAGGATGCGCAAATCCTAGTCACTTATGTTAATGTTGCATGATTTTTTTAGTGCGTTCATCAATATTTAGTTAAAAAATTCCACTCTGCCATTCTCCTGGGGGTGGTATGGTATACTATTGTGGTGACCAACTTGGAATTATTCAGTCAAGGCCTTGACAATGCTATTCAGAAAATGCATACCCCGGTTTCTCATCAAAATTTTTAGACAAAGAAACTGTGACACAATATGCTCAAAAATGAATTTCTATATTGTGTCTACAATAAAATTATTCACTGGTTGCAACTCAACCCACCGAGTGAGGTAATCAGTCACAGAAACAATGTACCACACACATGTTTTCTTTCTCAGTGGATTGTTGGGTGTGACAAAGTCAATCACCAATTTATATAAAGCTTGCAATGTAACTCGTGGGTGCATCACCATTTCATCTCTTCGAAATGGTATTCTAGTCCTCAGAAAAACATCGCATGTGATATAATACACCTTTGAATATTTATGTAATGTAGGCCACCATAACCCAGCATGAAGAATATTCTATGCAATAGCTTTTCCTGCGTAGTGACCTCCACTTACCCCTCCATGTGCTTCGACTAGTATGTTGTTTCATTCATGATGAGGAACATATCTTCGCATGACCTCATCCTCCGCCATTTTATATAGGTATCAAGAAATTGGAATAAAATCTATCACCTTCATGAAAAATTGTTTCCTTTGCTGCGTAGTGTATTCTGTAGGTGTAATTCCCATGAAGAGAAACTAAATGATATCCAAGAAATGCTCATATTCCAACTTGACACAGAACAAATGTGCATAAGGTAATCCTTCTTCAAGATTTTTTAGTTCCTCCCCTGTCTCGATTATGGATAGATGATCTAGTCCAACATGAAAAATGCTTGACTTGAAAATTACCTCAAAATCATTTTCTTGGAATGACAGTAACCATTAGAAAATATCCCCCCCCCCAAACATAGGGTTATTAAGGAGGTACTTCAAAGAAAAATGATCCATGAACATTTTGAAGTGCGTAGCCAATATATAGTGCTTGAATTTTTGTAGCTCATATAGCATTTCCAACCCCTCACACTTTGTGATGGAGTTTTTCCTCTCTTCTTTATACAAGTTCCTTCTTGAAAAGGATACAGTGTGATCAATATCTCCTTCTCCAGGATGCACTAACACAACTCCAAATTTTATGTAGGACAGATCTACATGTACATGATACCTTCTTCTAATCTATGAGGACAAGAATAGGCACAACCACCATTTTTTCATTTAGTATATTGAGGAGTTTCTGAAAATCGTCATCCCAACATAAATTGACATCCTTATTCAATAATTTCTACATGAGTGAAGTGATCTACACGTCTGCCTTAATGAAATTGCTGTAATATCGTGTATGTACAAATGTCATACGTAGCTGTTTTACACTTTTTGGGGGTTCCAAATTGATAATCACAACAATATTCATAGGGTCTACAATCAATCCCTCTTTGCATACAATGTGTCCTAAGAAGATACCATATGGTACACATAAAATGCACTTCTTGAGGTTTAAGGAGATCTTAGACTTCCTGTAGGTATCTAGCATCAAGTGGATACTAAAGAAATGCTTCTTTAATAGGATAAATACTTTACAGTAATAGAAATATACTTTCAATAAATTGTGGATATATTATTTGAAATCTGCAACAACAACCCTTCAAAATATAGTTGGCATGTTCTTCAAACCAAATGGCACAACAATGTACTAAAAGGACCCACACTCAGTAGAAAAGGTGGTCTTGCTCTTATCTTCCAGATCAATCTGCATCTAATGATACCATGAGAATATATCCGTAAATGAGTAAGCTTCTTGCCCATCAACATTATTGAATACTTCATCTATTAATGGTGTGGGAAACATATCATGGACACATGCATCGTTCAACTTGTGAAGATCAACATAAATTCTTATCTCCCCCTAAGTCTTATTTTCCACGACCACCATAGGGCTAATCCACTCAGATTCCTCGAGTGGCTCAATGATGCCAACGTCAAGAATTTTGTCGAGTTCTTCCCTCACTTTCTCCTAGTACTTTAGGTTAAGCCGATATGGGTGCTGCTTGACTGCATTTGCATCAGGATTAAGGGTGATGTGCATCACTCCTAGATCACCCAAAATGCCTTTTAATTCTAAGAATTTTTTAGGGAACAGACCTTGGTTTTCATGAAGTAGTTCAATGAATTTGTTGATGTTGTCATCAACCCAACCGTTCCCTAGTTTGCAAAATTTGGGTTCTGATTCTGAGCCTATGTTTACTTGTTAAGTCATGAGGTTGTGCTGCATCTGATATTTCTATATCGAGTCCTGCAACCTCATGATGTCCTTAAGACTTAGTGATATGAATTTTGCGTGCATCATCCTCGCATTCCTCAACGGTCAAATTGTAAAATTCATAGGCTTGTGCCAACTACGCAGCCCATTCAGGTTGCTCAAGTGTCCTCGACTCCTTAGTAATGTGATATACTCCCACCTTAATGTATTTAAGGGCCTTATTAATAAAATCCTAGCCATCAACGAAGTTATAAGTTAACAAGAACTAATCTATCATCTCATCCCAATCCATGCTTCCATGTCGCAACTATGTCTCAGGATACCATTGCTAAGGTATCATATCAAAGGAATGAAAGAACAATTACACCCATTTTGATTGAGGTTCCACAGCCCAAGCTTCAGTCCATCAAACCAAGCGCTTGGGAGGATAATTCTGAACATCATACTTCATTGTGATCCTTGTGGCAACCTGAACAAATATCAACCTTATCAACTTGCAAAACTCCTTCTGTACACCCCACCATTGGGCTATATTTTAACTCAATGTGAAGTCCAAAGCTTCATATCTCTGTTCATTGGGTACCTTTTCCTAAAATTCCTCCAAAAATATTACCAAATTCCCCGTGCCATCATAAAAAGATAAGTTGGGCGCTTCCCATCTAACACAACACAGAGATTTGGTAACCATATTATAGCGCTTAGTGGTCACTTCATGCAAATGATTTTTCCAGTGCTCAGACTTCTCATGAAAATCTGAAACACATGAACTGTCGCACTCCCAACAAATCCTACTGTCAGTGGTGGGATTAACCCCGTATTCATCTTATGTAGTAAACTTATATATGAGATCAATATTAGTATCCCCATACTCTTTACGGATAGTCACTATATGGAACGAACCTTTGGATGGATCGATTGACACAAAAACTCAGGTAGCGTTATTTTCAAAGATAATATGTCTCCTCTTTAGGTTGATTATATCATCCATGTCGTAAGCCCAGTAAAATCCAAACAACGCAAGATATGGATTACTATAATCAACCATCTTAATCACTTCGAAGTAGAAAAACACACCAAATCCATCAATATCTACAGTAATCCCCTCCAGTCACTCGATAGGAATGATCTTCTGCTAATTTTCCATCCTTAGCTGAATTGGTGACCATTAAAGCTTAGGCCTTCCCATCCTCTCCCATCTCTAATTTGGAAAAACGTTGGAATATGATCCTAGATCCACAATGACATGATCCATCTCATGATCTTCGATCTACGCTGTCAATCACATATCCCGGGCAATTATTTCTTGTTCTTGTATTCTTTTTTTACACTACATTGTTCAGGTTGTAGCCTTTCCTTGGTAGCACAGTTATGTATCAGCTCCTGCAAACCTTCTACACCCTCTGGTCCCTCAACAATTTCATGCACATCTGCAAGAAGGACACTAAGATAGACTGATCAACTTCCTTTACGTAAACCTTCTCCTTAAGCTTATTCTCCTATGGAAAAAATTTTCTTTACATGGTAGGTGGCGAAGATTTAGGAGTCATAAATTTCTTCCTTGCTTCCATCAAGGTCTCTTTATCATGTTTTACATCAAATCCAACATTCTTCTCTTCATCTTTCCTAACCCAGGTCTTCCTCATAGTATGTTTTACTCGTATGTGGTATCCTCTAGTATTCACACTGATGTACATTACTATGCTAATGCGTGGATCTTCCTAACGCAGTTCAACCCTCATCATTTCTATATTTTGAGTCAGCTATAGGTTGTGCTTCTCCTACATTTTAGCTAAAAAAAGGGGAAAATATTCGATTTCATGAGAAAATTATTGACAATACTTACAAGAAGTTGCAGTAGGATTCTAACAATGCCTGGAAAAATTTCCAGCTTGTCTGGAGTTGTAACATATCATCTGACATTATCCAGGACCTGCGCCTCCTCCTTTGCCATGCCATCGGCCTAGGAAAAATCCTTGCATAGTTAATGAACCCTAAGCTTTGCTCCCTTATAAAAAAATTCGATATGGCCTAGGATTTTTCTGCGTCATTAGATCATAGCGCTTACAATTTTGGTCATCATGTCCCACCAAACTGCAGAGATTATAGAACAACTACTTCAGTGATATGATAAACATTTGCAATAGGTAACAATAGTCCATGGAATGTTTTCCTACAACTTCGCATAATCTACACCATACATGGGGCTCCACACATGGCCAGGCACTCAATCCAGGCTTCAATGAACTCAACATCCCAACATTCAAATATTATTTATAAACATGGCACTTATCTTTATAATTATCCTCTGTTTTACGCTTGATACACCAAACTTCTGACCTTATATCATATCAAACATACTTTCCCTTATTTAGAACCTCGAGCTCCATATGAAAGCTCTCCAATTGATTTTGAATTTTTTGTAAAGCTATGTTTGTATCGATTATTGGTGAAGCCTCCAGCTTTATCGCTATCTCAAATACCTTTGACTAAGTAGAAATATTCTGCAGTGATAATCGAAATATGAGATGAGGCAAAAATGCAACAATGAACCATTCTCTATGTTTTTCATCAGGGATCTTAAAATTAATTTGGCTCATCAACATCTTAAATCGTTAATCTACCTCCCATTCATCGTAACATATTTCATGTACCAAGAAAATGATCTATATTGCTGTGTGGTAACCAAATACGCTTTCTTTATGTTTTCATATATAATATTATGCAAACACTATATTAATTCTACCAAAAACCAGAACTATTCAGGATCATTTGTTCCCTTGAAGAAAATAATCTTCAGGGGTTGAGCCATGGTGAATGGGGGAGGTGGCGGTGGAGGAAAAAAATGGGATTGAGTGATGATGGGGGTGGAAGGTTGGGGGATCTCTGCAGTGCATTTCTAATTTTTAGATCTCAGACTTCTCAGGGTAGTGGGGTTTCTTTCTCTTTCTACACACCCAAACAACAGACGATATTCCTTTTCAACGTACATACCCCAACTTGTTATAAACCTTTTGCCACTTCGCATAGAACCAGGTTCTCTTTATTCACACATCAATCTGAGCGCATATGGAGTATAATCTTTTCACGCAATACTATTCCAATTCATAACTTCATTGAATTCAGGTACTTACCTCTAATGTCTTTGAATAACGTGTACTCTTCTTCTCTATAAGACATAAAAGCGTCTATCACGAACTCAATGATAAACCCTACAAGAATATTTTCTATCTAATAATAAATAGTTATCACAATCTTGTTATCAATATTTTTTAGCTTCTCAATCAGATATAGGGTACACGTAATTGAGCAAACCCATCTACGCAACTATTCTTGATATCCACTTATACAACCCACTAGAAAATCACACTAAAAAGATCTCGAACTAATATGTATAGATATAATTTTGTAACCACTTTTCAATAAATATGCACGGGTTTCTATTTTCTTGCACTACAAAATCATGTTCTTTCAGACTTACCTAATATTCTATCTCTTCCTTAAAGAATTCCACATCCCACTATCCCTCAATAAAATCCCAGTCCTGGTAATAGAACCATTTTTTGGCTTGATGGGGCCTAGAACCAACTTGAAAGTGAGTGCGCAATCCAAAAAAGCCCACTATTACGAGCCCTTTCGGCAACAATATTCTTGTGTAGACCAGAGTCTCACCCAACACAATATAGGGGGTGCTAGAACTAATTTTCTACATCTAGAGGGATACAGGATTATGGCTTTAGGGATTTTCCTTCTTACAAATATTTGCAGGTGAAGTCTATAAATAATATTGCCATTGTTCAACACATATGTAGAACTCACTAATAGGCTGCGTGATCTTACTTAGACATGTATTAAACAAAGTAAATAACCATAAAAAAGACTACGTTATTCAATTACGTATCAAAAACCCCTATTCAGAATAGACATTCATAAAAAGTAAGAAAAAATCAATCACATCAACATAAGTCAGATGTTTTTCAACATTTCTTTGATTAATAGCCAAATATTTCTCATACATTTAGTTTCACCCTGCGCACATAGCTGCAGAGGTGTGCACACACAAATACAGAATTCATAACGTCTTTGCAAACACAACTACTAGAGCCTTTTCCTCTAACAAAAAACACATAATCGAAATGATATTACATAAAAATGCATCTAATAATATTTATCAATTAAGCTTACTTTCCTTCTTTTCACATCTTACCTATTCTCTTTGACTTCTATCTAGAGCCCTTATATAGGTTTCGCATTTACAATACCATGGTCCAACCATGGGAAGAGTCCAACGTTCACAAAATTATAAGCAGCTTTGACCCACCCAAAGCCCCAATGGCTCAAAATACACTCCACGTTACGCACTCTGCTCCTCAATTTGCAGAGTCTTTCCTTGTTGTTTTCTTCGAGGGGATCCCATCTCCAATAACATGTATTGAAAGAATGTAGAAAATGACCCATCTAAATATTGATAAAGATAATAGAAAATCCCTTTATTATCACAATAAATAGGGAATCTATTTATGAGGTGATCCTATAACTCAATTTTGTGTATATGGAAAAGCTAGCAAATGTTATTGAGAAGAGTAAGATCATGTTGATTAGTTTCATTATTTTATTAATATATTTTAAAATACATGTCAATATTATTTAACCTCACATAATAAAATATTTTATTTATGAGATACATGAATATTTTTATTATTAATAATATTACTAATGTTCATCGAATATCCAATAAAAACATTATTATTAAATATCCCACAATAATTATGTTCGTCAAGTATCTGATCAAAGTTATCGATTTAAAAAAATACAAAAGATGTAAGTAAAATAGGACAGTACAATCGCACTGTCGGAAAATAGTGTTGTGTTTTCCACCCACATGTACTAGTGCATTAAGCCACTAACCATTGACCCCTAAACACCCTACACCTCAAACACTTGGCTCTCAACCCCCAAAGCTCAAACCCTTTACCTTTAAGGGCACTAACTCCTAAACACCTAAACGCCATAACTCCTATAGTCCCTAAGAATTTTTCCCAAACCATACGTGCTAGTTAAGGTTCTTAAGGGTGAAGAATTAACCAACAAATTCTTTGGGATCAATGGATTTATAGGTTGAAATATCAAGGTTTATGGGATTTAAGTGTCAATGGGTTAAGGAGTTAGGGGTTAAGTGTTATTGGTTAGGGTTTAATAGGATAATGGTTATGTATTAGGGGGTTTAGGGATTCTAGGTTAGGGGTTAGGGTTTAATGGGTTAGTGGCTAAGATTTTAAGGGATCAAGGGGTTAATGGGTTATGAATTATGAGTGTAGGGGTTGAGGGATTATGGATTAGAGGTTAAGGGGATAGGGAATTTAGTGGTTATGTATTAAGGGATTATGGGTTGTGATAATGGGGCCCCTAATCCACCTAAAAAAACTAATTGGGGTTGACTTATTAATTTTTCTCATTGCCTCCCCTACAGGCCCCCTACCCCCTAATCCATTCTGTCATAACTCCCTTATCATTCTTTAATGCTAAGATTATAAATCTCAGTCAAATGTACTTAGACCTCCAACTTCTACCCAAACATGATATAATTATGTTCCCTTGCCCCATTCAATACACCAAAAGATACCCCTCCCCTTAAATTCATGAGAATTGAACATTTGGAGGTGGGAATTTAACCACTTATGAAAGTAATTCTCATGATTTTTTTCTACAAGGGAGGGAGTGTGTTATATGCTCTTTCTAACTGATAAAAAATATTAATTATGTCTTGGTAATTAGACTTGTAGCACAAAGAGCATGTTTTAAATCATTTAATGGCTATGGAAATTCATAAGTACTGACAATTTTTTTTACTTTCTCCATAAGTTTTGTAACCCAATTCGACTTAAACATGCTTGAGAATGAAAAAACCATTTTTCAATACTTCAATTCTCACGAACTTTCTATAAATAACTATCTCTAATTTTTAATCTCAAAAATATAAACAAATTCACAATCTTATAAATTGGTCAGAAGAGGCCATCATCAAAGTGAAACAAATACTAAGAATTATCTATTTTACTAAAACATATAGTAAAATTGTTTCCCTAATAGAAACTAAAAACTTCTATAGTCAGTTGTTGAACTTTTGCAATCAATTATAAATTTTACAGCAACTTGTTTTCTAATGAGGATTATTGCCATATATTCCTTGGTTTGATGAGGAAAAATAAATAAAATTCCATTGGTTACCAAAGGTATAACAAATTAATTATTTTCATATTTCCAAGATCTAGGGTTTCTTATCCAAAAAAGATCCTAACCACATCAATAAAACCAACTTTGTTTTGATGTATCATACAAAACATTTCTATAATTACAAGCTCGCCTCTAATCCATTGTTACTAGAAATGTTGAATTTTTTCACACATGATATATATCTTGAAAAATTATACCATACAAATAGTTGTCATTATTATTCTTCCATTTATATGCTCTTTGAAACTTATTTGAAAGTTCAATTTTCTCCCAAGAATAAGAGTTGTAGCACAAAGAACATGGTTAATACACATGATTTTCCCTAGAAATAGTTAATACCAAAATTTAACAAAAAAACATTATTATTTCATAAAAATATAATTAAAAAACATCAACTTTATCACAAACATTAAGCAGTTTTTAACAAATTATTTTAGTGCTAATACTAACACCACCATTACAACGAGATATATTTCTAGTGCTAATATTATTATTATGGCTAGATATCCCAATAGGGATCAAAAAATGCAAAAATTTTAATAATAATATGTATGTACAATATGGTCTTGAAACTAGTGATTTAATGAAAATCCATCTGATTATATTCAAAATAATTGCATGTTATTTAGTTTTTTAAATAGATTGTAAAAATAATTGCATAAATAAAATTTTTAAACCAAAATTTAACAAAAAAAATTCTAGTGCTAACATTAGAACGACCCTTATAGCAGGATATATTTATATTATTGACACCACCATTATAGTAAGATATGCCAAGAGAGATGGAAAATGTAAAAATTTTGATAGTAATTTGTATGAAAAATATGGTCCTAAAAATAGTAAGTTCATGAATCCATAAAAATGTAAGGTCATTTGCATCATCATAATCGTGATCATCATCATCACTATCCTCATTGTCATCATTGCATTATCATCATAATCACCATTCATGCCATCATCATCATCATCAGCATCTTGATTATGGACATTTTCTTCAATTCTTCATGGTTATAGGTGTCAGAAGAAATATCATCAACCCAAAAAATCTGACGAGTGCTACAAAATGGTAGTTTAGGACACATATGATATATGCAAGAGAAATGACAACTCTATTTTTGAGAGATGGTCGATGATCATCATCATCACCACCATTGTCATCATCACTATCATTTTCATCATCCCCATCATCATCATTAATGTAATTTGTATCATCGGTGTTGTCATTTCCATTATGGACAACATCATAATTCATTATCTTTTTTTTATGATGACCTAGATGAAAATTATGATAGTGATGATTAGATGATGATGACTTAGATGACGACACTAAGATAATGATTATTATTATGACAATGACAACATTTAAAAATCGGGAATTTTGGCCAGGGTCATTAGCATCATCATCATCATAATCATTTTCATTGCAACCACCATCATATTTATCGTCATAATCAAAATTTGTGTCATCATCATTATCGTGATTATTGACATTTTCATCAGGTGTTCATAATTTTTAATGCCATAAGAAATATCATTAATACAGAAAATATGATGGATGTTGGAAATGAGATGCAAAAGAGAAAACTAAAATGGGAGAAAAAGCATATGTAAAATTGGATGAAAAGTGGATGCAACATAAGTAGATGCAAAACAAGATGCAAAACCTGGCACAAAAGTGGATGCAAGAGCAGATGTGATAGTCAATGCAAACTTGGACGCAAAATAGGATACAAACATAGATGAAAAAGTATAAGAAAACATGGTTGCAATAAAATGCATAAAAGTCGGCACAAGTTGTGCTGACACAAATATGGATGCAACAACAAACGCGGAAAAGCGCACAAACATAGAAGCAAAAATAAGGCAAAATTGGATGCAAAATAAGATGCAAAAGGGGATGTAAATGTGGAAACAAGCATGGGTGTAATACTGGACACAAAAGTAGATGCAAAAGTAGATGCAAAAGTGGATGCAATAGAAATGGACGCAAAATGAGATTCAAAACTTGACATATAAGTGGATGCAACCAGCGATGAAAAAACATAAACAATATTCGATGAAAAAACATACACGATATTCGATGCAAACTTGGACACAAAAGATGATGAAAATGTTCACGCAAAAGTGGAAGAAAACATGGGTTGCAATAGTAGGTGCGAGAAATGGTACAAATTTTGGTGCAATAAAAGTGGATGCAAAAGTGGATGTAATAATAAACACAAAAAATATACAAAATTGTCTGAAAAACAAGATGCGAAAAGGGATGTATAGGTGGAGGAAAAGATAGGTGCAACATAAAAAACAATATTGGATGCAAAAAAATTATGCAACGCAAGTATATACAAAATGAGACACAAAAACCAATGCATAAACCCAATGGAAAAGTGGGTACAAAATGATTTGAAATATACGATTCAAATATTTTATACAAAAGAGGATGCAAACATGGATGGAAAATTGGAAGCAAACATGGGTACAACAACAAGTGAAAAACATGGCACAAATTATGGCACAACAAAAGTAGATGTAATTATATATTCAAAAAATGAATCAAACTTTGATGAAAATGAAGATCCAAAAAGGGATGAAAAGGTGGACGTAGACATGGGCGTTATAGTGGATGAAAAATTGGATGCAAAAACAGATGCAACAAAAGTCGATACAAAATTAGACTGGAAACGAGACAAAAAATGTGATGCCAATATTGGCGCAAAAATGGATACAAAAAGGGATGCAAAAATAAATGTAAAATTCGATAAAAACCTATATGCAAATGTGGATGAAAAATTAGAAGCAAAAGTGGGTGCAAAGGGAGGTGCCAAACTAGGCACAATTTGTGGCACAAAAAATTGGATGCAATAGTGGACAAAATAATAGATACAAAATATGATGTAAATATTGATGTAGATTGAAGATTCAATATTTGATGCAAGAAATGTAGATGCAAAATTAGATGAAAAACTAGACACAAAACTCGACACAAAAATTAGCACAAAGGAGATGTAAAAAAGGATGCAAAAATTCATTTAAAAAAATATGCAAAAGAGGATGCAAAAGATGATGAAATTTTTGATGCAAGTGTGGGTGCAAAAAGTGGATGAAATAGTGTATGAAAAAGTAGGTGAAATAAAATTAGGTGCCAAACTAGGTGAAAAATGTGGAACAAAACCTAGGGCAAAGGATGGCACAATACTTGGCATAAAACCTGGTGCAAAACTTGGTGCAAAACATATTGTAATACCTGGTGTTAAACTTGGTGTAAGGCTTTGTGCAAAACTCGATGAAATTTTACATCAATTTTTGCACCATATTTTATAAATAGACGCAAATAACACCAAAAATGTGCCCTACATGAAAAAAATGAAGCAAAACGGGATATTAATCATAGGGTTTTGTTGTAGTGTGCCACACATTACAGGAAACATCAATCCATTTATTCAAGAAATTCATTAGGGAGCTCCATATATATTTTGAGAGGTAAGATTTTCAATATCTATTTAAAAGGAAAAATAATCTTGGAATTAAACCTTAATACTCATTAGAATATTTTTTTGGTAGGTTTGTTCATCTTTGTTAAGAATTTCCTGAAAGAGACGTGGACTCCATGTATTTGAGTGAGAAATTACGACAATTGGTTTATCTTTCTCTGTAACCGTTTCAATATCAAATGAATCATGATTATGATGATCATCATGATAATATGCAAGTTACGAATTGGCCAAATACTATGCCTAATCTTGTCTTCCCTTTCTTGTGAGTCGGGAAACACATAAATCCTATGGGGTGGAAACTACCTCCTCACATGTTGTACATCCTCCTTTAGTTTCATTACCTTATGAAATTTTTATCATTGATAATCTAGGCAATGAAGAGATTTTGTTGGGTAAATATCCAAGTTGTCTTCCTTATAGAGCTCTCTTACATCCTTGTGAAATTAGATAGCCTAAAAATCAAGTTCTTCAAACACTCTCCCTGTCAATGAGATCAAACTTGAACTCATCGGAGATCTACCAAAATATATTATGAATCTCTTCATGAGGTGACCCCTCATGTTCCTTTTTATAATGATCTAGTTCAGCTCTCTACAATAAACTCCACAATACATGTCATGCATGTTCATCCTTTGATTCCTTAGGTTGATACTAACATGTAGGATGTGGGTCTTGAACCAGGTTTGGCTGAAATGAATATCTATTCACTTGAGTCCTTGCAACTTTTGCACTTAGATTAGTTCGATGATTTTTCTACACAAACAATGTCTCCATACTCGAAATATTTATCCTACTAGATATTATTGCAATCAGGTACATGATGACGTTGTCTTGCAATAAAATATTGAAATTATTGAATCCCTTGACCAGGACATTTTCAATCTGCATTCTTTACCAAATGAAGAGGAAGATTCTACATCTTGGAAATCTCAAGAAAGTCCTCTAACTATTTCGACGTCATCCTTATTCCCTCAAGATTATTGTGTTCTCATATTCCAAACCATATCGAACTGATGGCTTCGACAATTGTCATCTTATTTAAAACATATTCACTGATACCTCTAACAATCATTATTTACATGCACTTTTTTATCTCACTAAGATGCCAAACTTTGATGATTAACCTTCTAGAAGTTCATGGATTGTGAGTATGTTGAGGTGCCTCAACTTCTACTGATGGTTATGCTAGGTTATCACTATCCCGATGAGACCCATGAACCAATTCAAATTAGGGTTTCCTTGCGTTATCCCCTCTCAGCATCATCTCACTCGATGAAAATTAATTTTTAAATATTTTGAGATGCATCACTCTCTGTACTATGATTTTTTTTCTCAAAAGAGTACACCATCCATTGTTTCAATTCATTTTCATTCTTTCCTAACTAATACAAATTGTGATCATATACAAGTCGGTGTTCTCTTAGAATCGACTGTATGCGAGGGAACAAGTCACCTAACTCTTTTTTTCATAATACTCATCCGATTTATTCATCTCCAAATTGGAAATCTCAATAATCTAATATTTTAGACAACCATTTAGTCAATACTACAACATCAATCCCAACCAAAAATATATTCACTGATGATTTTCCTATCACAGCTGATGATAACCATGTGCATTCACCTCTTGATCTTATGAAACCACTAATATTCAAGGGTCTACCTTTTGAGGATTCAAAGGTTTGTCGGGATAGTGAGGGATTTTGGCTCTCACCGATGACTATGTTAGGCCTGCATGGCCTTAACAATATTTATGAACAAGCTCAAATTAGGGTTTATGAAATTTGGGTTCTCATGGTAGAATCCTCTAGTATCTTAATTTCACTTGATAGAGGTCCATATTTGTATAATTCTAAGGGTTTTCAAGTTTATCTTCTTTAATTCTAGGATACAATTGGTGATTGGTTGGAATACTCTTATATATAAAATTCCTTTGCAAGCATGCGACATTAGGTCTCTCTTGTAGCTTTTTTATGGTTAGGAAAAAATGGATGCATTTTGTAAACGAATGCTCAAGGTTTTCAAGTTGATCATTCTTTCTACTAGGATAGATTTGTAGCTTGCTTGGAATAATCATTTCTAGCACACTTTCCTACTAATAGGTATAACCTTCTTTCTTTTGTGCATGTTTTACACATAAGAAAATTTAGTTTTGCACAATATGTTATACTGGTTCTCATTTTGTCATATTTGTTTTTACAGGTATCATACTTCTTCGGTGGCTGCATTGGAATTTCTACTTCACATTAACATACCCCCTTTTTAGTTAAATTATGGTTTTAACTTTAGATTAGGTTATAGCTTTTTAATTAGGGTTTACTTGTTACCATTTTCTTGGTTTTACTTTTACCATTTTCTATATTTTACTTGTTATTGTTTCCTAATTAGGGTTTATTGGTTACAATTGGCTAGTTAGTGTTTTTATGTTCCTTATTAAATATGATTTAGTGTCTTCAATGAATTTATGTATTTATGATGCATTTTTATGTTTTTCTCTTCATTTCATTGAATCTTCACTTTTTATATGCGCATAAGCATTGCATGTCTCTCTTATTGTGATTAGCTAATTATTTCCATGCATTACATTGCATTCGCACTGCATTATTTTTCCTAAAAAAATTACTCATCAAACGAGAACTATTACCTCAAAATGAGAAATCTAACAAAAAAACTCCAAAAAACATGAAAAAACAATGTGAAAACAAAAAGTGTTGATGTTGGAATAAAACATTTTATTTTGGGTAAAATTTCAATGTTTTTTAAAAATGGAAGTAAATTCAACTTTTTTGGTGCAAAAAGCACCCTAAAAATGAATAGTGTTGATGCTAGAATAACGTCTCTTTTTTCGGGCTAATTGTCAACATCTTTTAATAATGATGTTAAATAAAAAATATCATGACTCTGAAAACCTTATAATTCGAAAGATAGACACGACATTAAAGATAAAAAATCATGGTTTTGAAAAGTCTTAAAATTCCAACAATTTTAGGCATGGTATTAAAGATAAAATATCACCTCTATGAAAAGCCTTAAAATTCCAGCAATTTTAAGGTATGGTGTTAAAATATTATTTAAAAATTTATGACCATTTAATGTATATTAATTTACTTTTATTTGAATTTCATCATATTAATAGCAATTTATTAAATATAACGACTTTTTTATGTAATCTATTGAAGTCACTACATAGGAAACACTTCAGATATGATCAATGAACAACTTTACAAAACAAATGAATTTGTATGTGATTTTGGAGTTTTTGCTACCTTGTGCATTAAAACATTTGGTTTTTGGAAATTTGTGTAAATTTTTTATTTTTAAATAATTTTAAGATTTTGAAATTTGCAAATTGTTTTTAAAAAACTATATTTCATTATTGACAAATTTATATATTCCAATTTTATTTTCATATATAATAATAATAATAATAATATTAAAATTATATTTATTTTGAACTTAGTAAATCGAAACTAATAAACATATTTAAGATTATGCAAAAAAAAAATTGTCATTTCTCCACTGCTAAGGAAGTACACCATCAACAAAAAAAATGTTCTCCTAAACTTATTGCTTCAAAAATTTTTTGACATATATATCCAATCAAATATGTTGAGAATATGAAAACATTGAAAAAATAAAAATAAACACAAATTAAAAAAAAAAAACAAGTAAATATAAATATAAATTAAAATATGAAAAAATAAACGAAACATGACCCAAAAAAATAAAATATAAAAAAATATATAAAATAGAAAAAAAAAATGAAATTATAAAATATCAAAAAAGAATAAACAACACAAAAATATAAATTAAAAAAAGGAAAATATTTCAAAAAAAACATAATTTAAGAAAAGAATTTAAAATGTTGACAATAAAAATAAATAAATAATATTGATGAGATAAATTAAAGAAAAAAAAACAAACAAACAAAAAAATCATTAAAATAAAATTTAAAAACCATAAAAAAAGAAAGAAAAATACAATAAAAACTATTTAAAAATATTTTTAAAAAAAGCCTTTAAGGGAAATAATTAAAAAGAAAAAATATAAGGAAATTAAACTTATACAAAGAAAAACATTAAAAATAATATATTGAAAAAAAACAATGAAAAACTATTAAGAAAATAAAAACAAAAATAAATTTATAATAAAAAACATTAAAAAAATTAAAAATAATTAAAAAATAAAGATAAAAAACAAAAATAAATAAAAAATTTAAAGAAAAAAGAAACATTTAAAACACCTTAAATTTATTTAAAAAAACTACAATTCGTAGGGGAGCGAAAATATACATGTTGATTAAAATAATTTTATGAAAAAATTGAATAAAAAAGTTGAAAACATAACAAATTTTGTGAATTGTGTATGAATTTATATTCAAATATGATGACATTCTAAGTATTTCTTTTTCCAAAAAAATGATTTAGATAAATTTAAAAGTAAATATAACAAAAAAAATGTTAAAAAATTTACAACATACAATTAAAAAAAACCTTTAAAACAAAATTTAGAAACATTGAAAGTAAAAAATTAATAAAATACAATTAAATTAAAAAAAAACAAAAAAATAAAAAAATAATGAAAAAATAACCAAAACTAATGAAAGAAAATTAAAAGAATTAAAATAAAATGACAAAAAAAATCATTAAAAAATGTAAATAAAGAAAATAAAGAAAATAAAAAAAAATTAAAAATTATTAAAAATAATAATTAAAAAAAACAAAAAATAAATAAAATAATGATTGAAAAATTAAAAAAAATGAAAATAAAAACCATTTAAAAATAAAAATAAAAAATAATTTAAAAAACTTAAATCTATAAAAAAATATCAACACTAGGGCAGGCCAGGGCCTAGACAGGCGGGGAGCTGTGTGGACCTCATCGACCTCACATGGCATAGGCGTCGTGACCAACTGGGGGAGGAAGCTTATTACCAGGATTTACTTCCCTGCACAAATGGCCACGAGGCCTCATTTCGATTTTTTTATTTTTAATTTATTTTTAAATGTTTTTTATTTTTTTTAATTATTAATTTTTTATGTTTTATTTTTAATTATTATTTTTAAAAATTTTAATGTCTTGTTTAATAGTTTTAATTCATTTTTTATAATGTGTGTTTTATTTTTAATTATTTTTTTATATTTTTTTAATTAATTTCTTTTTAATGTTTTTTCTTTATTAAAAAATAGTTGTTCATACTTGATACGCACTGGTTTAATTAAATTTTTTGTTTAATGTTTTTCCAAAAAAGAGGTATATTCTGAATAACAACTTTTCAAAATCGGGTGACTTTTTTGCTGCCTTTTTTTTTAACCCATAGGAACCCAACAGTCTGCCTGACACACTACTAGAAAACTTCTCGGGGGCCACAATATGTCCTCCTACCTGCAACCCAAGTCATAACAGGGGGGAGTTGTACCTCGGTCTTTCGAGTTACAAAAATTTCACATTTCTCGGATTAACCAATTGAGTTGTCCCCCCCCCCCCCCAATGGGACTTTTTGATACCATAAAAAAATGGATAATCGGTAATTTTCTCGTTTGATCAGTAATTATGTTCTTATATCTTGTTTGATGGATTCACTACAAAGAAAATAGGCCAAAATTTGTCAAATAAAGGAGGTTTTTAGTGTTGTAAAATAGGCGAAAATTGTCAAAAAAACACTTGCTACAACATCGGTTTTTGGTAACGGAGGTTTTGGCAGAGCTTTTAATGGAAATTCAACAAAACTAAAAAACTTGCGTGACCAGAGGTTATTACAGATGTTTTTTTCATCGGTGCGCTAGTAAGGTCTGAGCACATCGGTGCGTGTCATATAGACAGTTGGACAAGGGTGGTCGAAGGTGCATGCACTGGGCTGTAAAGGTATACAGCCGCACTGGATGCAGTGTAGGTGATATAATGTACGAGGCCATTCTAATTCGTATTGGGATTTGTGTGGTGCCCATATTTCATATCAATGCACCAGTACGTGGTTTTATTGAAGCGCACGAGTGTGCAGTATCAGACGAACACACCAATTATTCTAATTCGTATGGGTATTTGTGTGGTGCCCATAGGTCATACAAATGCACTGGTGCGTAGTCTCACATAAATGCACCGGTGCACAGTATCTCACAAATGCACCGAGATTTATAATTGGTATTGGTATTTGTGCAGTGTCGAGAGGTCATAAAAATGCATCGGTGTGTTGTATCATACAAACTCACTAGTGTACAGTAATTGACATGCACTGGTATTCATTTTGTATTTTTTAGAAACATCAACCTGTGACAGTGCAATTATTGTGATTTTTTAAAATTCATTATCCATCAAAAGTTGACACATCTTATATAATATTCATATTAATTAAATTTTTGTTAATGCATTTGAATGTGATGTTTGGATTAATTTGTTATATCATATCATAATTATTGTGATCTTTTTAAATTCATTATTCATCAAACGACGACACATATCTTATAACAATATTCATATCAAATAAATTTTTATTAGTGCATTTGAATGTGATGTTTCGATTAATTTGGTACATTATATCATCATACTTAATATCATATCATCATACTTAATATAACATCTCTTCATTATAATATTTAATCATCCATAATTTTAATGAGTGGTGTTACATTTCACAACAACAATGGAGAATGCAATAGAATAAATTAAAACTTATTATATATATATAAGACAGTCTTTGTCATACAAAATGGGACAGTTATTTGTATCCATTTGTCTTTCAACTGGGACACTATGTCCATTACATTAAAGAAAATGTCTGATTTCACAGACAAATATTTCAAAAAATAAAACGTCTTTCTTTGATATCAAACATAATGATCATCATTCTTCACTTCAACTACTATCACTAGTAGAGCTACTTCCATGACTTGGGTTATTTTCAGGAATGTTTTGTTCACAGTGTTGATTGTTTTCTTCTTCTTCACCTTCCATCTAGAAACAGAAAAATAAATTGTAACGAATGTATATACACTGGTAAGAATAATGAAAATTGCAATATTAAATAATATACATAAATGTAAATTGAAAATAAATGACGTACCATAGCAACAATTGACTCATGAACTATACAGATTCTTTCAAAACCATGTCGTATGCTAGCTTTCAAGATTTCATCTGTTGGCATAGTTTCATACTTTGTTTCCTGCAAGTTTTATACCCCATAAAAAATCACATATTTAATATAAAATATTTTTTAGTTCTATTAATTATAGATGGAGATAATTAAAACAATATCGATAGATTCTTACAAGTCTGACAATTAATATCTGATATGCCAACATATACTCACAACCCATATTTAAACCAATTTCAATCAATTTTTCTGATGGTTCTTCCTTGTCTGTTAGCACCTGTTTGAAGATATTCAATGATGATTTTTGTAAAACAACTTAAATATACAAAAATTAAATCTAGTTAAGTTGTTATAAGTAACAACTACTCACAAACTTAGATATCAACCATTTTCTTCTCATCCTGTTTTATGTGCTAAATGGGTTCCATTTTCTTTTCTTCTGTGCAAGAAAATACTTGAAAATTAATATTTAATGCTAAATTTTTTATTTATTGTACCTAATGATCGAAAAATTCAATGATTACATATTACATTTGAAGCACGTTGTTGTTGATATGGCTCCCCCTGCAATGAAATTTTGTCCATTTCTTTGACCATCGCCTTGTACACTTTTTTGGACATTCCTACTGGCATATTTCTGATATCAGCTCATTCATCTTTTGATATTTTTATAATATTCCTAAAAATGTAACATGAAAATAAACTATTTAATTTTTATATTGATATATGAAAAGTAAATATAACAAAAGTGATATTTATAAAGAATATTTCTAAATGATTACAAAAAAATATTTAAAGGAATATTATTTTTTCATTCCTTTTTTTTTATTATTCTACAATTTTTCTATTAAAAGTATGACATGTCTCATTGACCAATTCTCTGGATACTCTTCCTGCAGTTTAGATAAAATTTTGGTTCTTGGAATAATTGGATTGTTTTTTGTATTGTAAGTGGAAATAACGTCCATACATTCGTTCTTTAATACCCCAAGTTGTTATGCTTTTATTTGACAATTGAAAAAGTCCAAAAGGGTACAATGGACCCTAATGGAAAAAATTAGTGTGGAATTATTTATTATTTTAAATTAATAAAATAAAATGGAAAAATTATGTGCAATGACTAAATTGAGATTTGAGATCTGGAAACCCAATCCATGAGGATGGATAAGGTGATAAGACTTTCCCACAACTTCAGAAATCCTTGGAAGTAATAAAGTAAGATACTAAAATTAGATTTGGAGATAAATATCTAATTTCCCCAATAAAGAGGAAATTATTGGGAAAATGTGGAAAAGCAAAAAGGCCAGCTTTAAAAGTACCTTTGTGGAAGAAACAGAGGAAAATCCAAATCAAAATAGGAACAAAGCATCTTGAATTAACTAGACACAGATTATGGAAATAGGTTAGTGAAATAAAAGCTTAAATAAGTTGTTTCAAGCTAGACAAAGGGTTGTCTATGGAGGGAGAAAAGTGTCTCTGCTCGAGGGTGAGTAATGGAGAAAGAACTCTACGGTTGTGAGGCAATTAGTCCGACCTAAGTGGTATGTACGTTCAATTGAAAATGGTTTTTACTTCAAATTATAATGTTGTGATGCATTGTGGATGATTAGGGAACAATTATGTTAATGTGCATTTTTTCAATTAAATTTGTTAAATATATATATTTGAGAAAGTATCAGCTACAGTAATATAGGAAAGGCCTATAAATTTAACAAATTTTTCTATAGCAGAAATGTTGAAATCTGTATGGTTGTATAGACATATTCTATTGTGGTCCAACTCTCAGAATGTCTAAACACGGTGATGGGTGTAAATCTAAGGTTATGTACCTCACAGAGAATTTATTTTCTCTAGTTGAGTAAATTAGAATGTTATTACTAAACTGATTAGATTATCCAAAAATCTTCATGTGTAATCTGAATTAAGTTACATATTTGAGGTAAATAATTTCATTACCATTAGAGCTAGAATCTATTGTACAAGTACACACCACTGTATGAAGTACATAAAATAGTTTCAGAATTGAAAGTTAGAGGTAAAAAAATAACAATACAACAATACTGAACAGAAATCTGAAATAATAATGTAAAGACAAGGCATTCTTGTTCTGGAACATATGGAAATAATTGTGCATAAAATATACAAGCTAAGATAGCTGTGGTAAAGCCTGTAAGCTAGATGTATTTTATTGTTGAAGAATTCAATAAAAGCAGAAAATTTAAAGGACATACTTATAGTTACATTGTATTAAGGTAAATGATACCAAAAGAAAAACCAATGTATAGGAAACTAAAAATGTAGAAATTTTATATTAAAGTGGATAATGTATTATATAACGGATGAATTCTTCCCATCTTAAAGAAAAATATGAAGAAACTACTTGAACAAAAATTATATATATATATATATATATATATATATATATATATATATATATATATATATATATATATATATATATATATATATATATATATATATATATATATGTAGTTAAATGTTGACTGTCTCCAACAAATTGTAGAGCCCAATATGGTTTACTAAACTGCATGTAAATACCTGTATATATATATTAAAGCTGATATACATATAGAAAATAGGTATACAATAGTACGGTATTTTTATACTAAAGAACTGATATAGAGGGAAAAATCATAACCTTTAACCAGAGTCAATTATTGCAACAGTGAGAAGAAAGTAAATTTGATCATAATGGCCTAGTGGGAAAGGCTAATTGAAATTAAAGGTTGCATAGAAACATGAGTATATATTTATACAAATCTACAAATTCAATAGAGACAGAAGATAGTATGCAATAGAACAGTATACTTAAGAGAAAAATTTTAATTTCTAATAAAGGAAATTGATAGATATGTAGTAGAATAAGGCAGCTAGGTTCTTTCTATCTAAAATAAAATACCTCTGACTGTAACAGTGGAAAAAATGAGACAAAAAGGGTAGTATATACAGTCCAAATATATGATAATGAGGCACATTAGCCCAAAATTTCAAACAAAGTATATATTGTTAAATTAAAGCGATATTTAATTACATTTCATCGTTCTCAGACCTAAGTTCTTGAAAAATAAAACCCACAAAGGGGAATTTTAAAAAACGACACCATGATTTAAATTTCGAAGTTATCATGATGATAGGTGAGCAACCTGTATAGTAACGAATGAAAGATTAACCCAAATGGGAAACCCCAAATCAAAAAAGTGAAATTTGAAACCGATTTTAGTGCACGGTAGCTTAGGGTGCTCACCTGTACATGACAATATCATAAGATTAATCATAAAAAAATCTAGAAGGAGTATAGTAATAAAAAAATTTGACCAAGAACTAAAAAAAAACGTCCCATACCTTGTGACTATAAAATCCTTACATCTCCAGCAACCAAAAACACACACACAGAAATTGATTAGTTTAATCCTGGAAATCATGAATACAACTAATACTAAGCTGCAAGAAGCGGAGTATTAAAGAAAATGCATAAGTAATGGAAATAAAGAAAGTTAAAAACATTATTAGAGAATTGGGATTAAATTGTCAATAACCAGTCCACCCAAATTTAAATATTCTAGCCACAACATCCTTGTAAATCGAATAAACTAAAATCGAATTCAATCAAGCAACCTTGAACGTTGGTAATAATTCTTACCTGTGACGTCGAGAGTTCACTGAGCTCGAGTTCAATGAAGAACAAGAGTAGGAATAGTGAAACCACAATAATGAGTATGTTGGGATGTCCTCATCTAATGGAAATTGTTCCTCTCTGCATTAAACAAATACAGAAGTTTCAACAGAAGAAAAATCTGAAATGACAGTTTAAAAAGGATTAATGGCACCAAAGAACAATAGTGCATTAGAGAGAAAGGTAAGTCGATACGTTTGAGATAATGCTGAAAAGCACTCTGCGTATACACTTATTTCCATTTCTCCCAATTTATTAACTTCGACGTTACAAGAGTCGAGAGGAAAAGGAAACGAGAAGAGGGTCTGGTCCAAATGAAAGATCAGAATGAAAAAACACAAATTGATATACCGTGGAACCCTAAATCTTACACTGCTCATCCCCGTCCACATGGTGACTGATCCAGGGTCCTTCCTCATATCAATGCTATGAAATTCACACCAAAAAGAGTAGTGTAAACGAGTACAAGAAACTTAATATGATTATGTATCGATAAAAATTATCACGGATATTTGGCATATCGAATATCGAAGTGCATGGGTGGCATTAAATAAATAATAGTACCAGATCACGCGAGAAGGTCCTTGATAGTAGCACCACTAATACCCATTGTCCCTAAAGTACCACGACGTGTAAAGGGGAATAGAGATTAACGTATGGAGAAGGGATTACATTACTAAGGTTATGGTATACATAATTCGAATTTCATAAGTATTCTCATTATATATAAAAAAAAAAGGCCAAATGATAGTTGAAACCCTTACCGAATAGTCATGCACCAGATATATTTGTAAGTAAGTAGGGTTAGTTAATAAAGTAATGGAGTAGTGGTGTTAAGGTTTGGTTTTAACTGAAATGTTGCCTCACCTTTATATATATGGTTTAATGTGAAGGTTGAGAAATGTAAACATGAAAGTAAAATGAAAATTGAAATAGTGGAAAGATTGTAATATGTATGTGAAGTCCGAAGTTAAGAGAAAAAAAGGGTTATTTAGGTATTGAAATTCAAGATTATTACAATTCTATATGCTAAAAACCTATAGAAAAGAGAAATAAAGAAATACTAAGTAGGACATAACATATGTGTGTAAAGGTCTGGATGAGGATCATATCAATGGTTGAAATTATACATATACATAACTATAATGGCCGTAAGGAGAATAAGGACCAATATATATATATATATATACTGTGTGTATATTTCTATAGTGAGTCCAGAGAGTTATCTGGGTCGGAGAGGAAAATGGAACTGATCAATGTGACTAATATTGAAAAGTAAAATGTTAGTAATGAAATAGTTTTTGGAAAAAAAAAAAAAAACTGGTGAAATGAGAGGTGTTACAAATGGTATCAGAGCTCGAGTTAAAACATTGGGTGAATTTTGTGCTCAGACAAAAATTTTAATGTTGCTGTAAAATTTTATTGGATTTAAATTTTTCTAATGTTTAATTTCATGTACAATGAATAGTGTTGAGGTATACAGCTGCAAAACATGACTGAAGGGGATGAGTTGTATGTGGATATGGGTGGTGGAGAAAAAATGGTAGATCCAGATGCTCCATTGATAGCTATGTTGCATAGAAGGCAAAGAAAAATGGCGTAGCTCAAAAGCTGCAATGAAATTCTATCTTTAGTAAGTGAAGAGAAGGATAAATTGATAAGAAAATTGAGTTCCCAAAATAGTCAAGAAGGTGAATATTCCAGAAGGAAGAAAAAGAGAAGAGTCAATTTCTCAGAAGATTCTAAGGAAGAGGATGCCTCTAGACAGAAGTGTAGAATGAACAAGGAATTACAGGGTGAATTCTGGAAAATCAAACCTCCCTCCTATGATGGAGATAAGGAGGAAGATGATGAAGCGTGGCTTTTGAAAATGATAAAGTACTTTCAGGTTTATGAATATTAAATTAACTTGAGATCCAGGCTGGCTATCTATCAATTTCAAGGTAAGGCTACCTTTTCGTGGGAAGAAATAAAAATTGTTCATGCCATTGATGAGAGAACTATTACTTGGGAGGATTTCCAAGTCAAGTTCAAAAATTGATCCCTGAATGAATGATATTATGAGGATAAAGCCAAATAGTTTCACGAACTCAGGTTAGGATAGCTCACAATTGATGTGTTTGTAACCAAATTCAATAATTTGTTACGTTATGTACCCTATATAAGAGAAGAGAAGGAAAAAGTACAACATTTTCTAAATTTTCTACCTGCTATATATTAGGAAAAGATAAAGTTTGATAATCCCAAGACCATGGATGAGGTGGTGTGCAAGGCATGGTTGTGTTACCAACAATTCAAGGGTAAGAGTAAACAATAAAAGAATTCGCGAAACAGAGGATAGGGTCAATCCAGCAGAAAGAAAACCAAACCAACATATCTAAAGAACTTTAGGAGAAATCACCAAAGAAATAAGTTTAGCAAGATGGGAGAAAATAAAATTGCTCAATCACAAACATGGTCCAAACAGATGAATGGAAACAATAAAAGAGATAAGATAGTTAAAGTGAGAGAACCTTTAAAATGTTGGGGTTGTGGAGAACCTCATTTATTGAGGGACTGTCCACATAGAAACATCCAAACCTTACAAGTACTGAGAGAAGCAATGAATTTTAATTACGTGGCAAGAAATATCCCCAAAATTAGTGCTTCTTTGGAAGATCGTCAAGCAAAATACCATTCCACTATGGTTGAAGTAGAAGCAATGATTGCTGACCAGCCTGTTTCAGTTTTAATAGATCCATGTGCATATTTAAGTTATATTAGTCCTCAAATGATAGAAAAATGTAACTTAAAGTCAGAAGCATTTCACCATTCTTAGTTAGTTCACTTAGCCACTGGTACAAAAGGGAAGGTGACTCATAAGTTACCCCAAACAGCCATAAATTTGAATGGATACCAAACATAATTAAATCTAAATATTATGCCTTCAGGGTCTTATGATGTACTAGTAGGAATGGACTAGTTAGAGAAACAGAAGGCCATGTTGAATTGTTTAGACAAAACCATACATTGTATATACAACGAGGGAAAACCAGTTATAATAAAAGGAAAACCTAAGCCCATATCTATGAGACAAATTTCATCACTTCAATTAAAGAGTATTTCTAGAAAGGGTTATCACATGTATTCTATTCATGTAGAGGAATTGGGACAACAAGGAGAGGAAAATCCTTTGGAAACATTACCTGTTATAAGAGAATTAAAAGATGTTTTTTTAGATGGAATTCCTCATCTGCCCCCTAGGAGAGAGATTGATTTCTCAATTGACTTAGTACAAGGAGCAAGTCTAGTTTCTAGGGCCCCATACAGAATAAGTACTCCAGAATTAATGGAGTTGAAAATGCAATTACAAGAGCTGTTGGACAGAGGTTACGTTAGAGAGAGTGTGTCCCCATAGAGAGCACCGACGCTGTTTTTGAAAAATAAAGATGTTACTTTTAGAAGGTATATTGATTTCCGTCAATTAAACAAGCTGACAATCAAAAAGATATATCCTTTACCTAGGATAGATGACCTCTTTGACCAACTTAGAGAACCAACAATTTTTTCAAAAATTTATTTAAGGATAGGTTACCATTAGTTAAGGATTAAGGATGAAGATATAAGTAAAAGAACATTTAGAATAGGTACATACACTATGAGTTTGTGGTCCTACCGTTTGGGTTGACCAATGCATCTGCTACTTTTATGCGCTTAATGAATAGTGTCTTAAAGAAATACTTGGACAAATTTTTATTAGTATTTATTGATTTCATTCTGATTTATTCTAAGAATGAAGCTAAGGATAATGAACATGTTAGAACTGTTTTCAAAACTCTGAGGGAAAACAAATTGTATGCTAATTTTAGCAAATGTGAATTTTTCAAAGATAAAATTCAATACCTGGGTCATATAATTTTAGAACAAGGGTTAGCGGTAGACCCAGAAAAGATAAAAGAAATTAGAGAGTGGCATGTACCTACTGATGTGTTTGATGTAAGATCCTTTAAGGGAATTTCAAGATACTACATCCCTAAAAAGGAAAGGATTTAAGTTTGAATGGAATGAAAAATGTCAAAATAACTTTGAGCAGCTAAAACTGAAACTTAAAACAACACCAATTTTAAATATTGTTGATCCACATTAGGAATTTGTAGTGTGCACATATGCTTGTGGATAAGGATTAGGAGGAGTGCTACTACAAGAAAATTATGTTATAGCCTATGAATCCAGAAAACATAAGAAACATGAACAAAATTATAGTGTTTATGATCTTGATTTAGCTATGGTAATACACGCTCTCAAGATGTGGAGACATTACCCTTTAGGGAAAAAAATTTTGTTGATGACAGATCACATCAGCCTAAAGTATTTTTTCACCCAAACAGATTTGAATGCTAGACAAGCCCAGTGGTTGTCCTTCCTTAGAGAGTTTGACATGGAGATCAAACATATTAAGGGTAAGGAAAACAAGATTCTAGATGCATTAAGCAGAAATTCTTAGAAAAGTGTGAGTAATATTGGGAGTAGTGTCAATTTTGACATAGAGGGACTAATACAAGAAGTGGTGAGTGAAGACCAAAGCTATGAAAATCTTCAGTCACAATTACTGAAAAAAATATATCAAAGGATATACACAGAACCAAAGAGGGCTAATTTGTTATAGAGACAGATTGTATATTCCTGATGTAGACTCCCTGAAAAAATAAATTCTGGATGAGTACCATAAAAGAACCTATGTTGGACATCCCGGATACCAGAAATTACTCTCAGCTTTAAGAAAGAACCCGTTTTGGCCTGGTATGAAAAAGGATGTGGCAAGTTACTTGGCGAGATGTAAAAAATGTAAAAAAGTAAAGGTTGAACATCAACATTGAGCCGGGTTGCTAAATCCTTTACGAATTCCCGAAGGGAAGTGGGAGACAGTTTCCATGGATTTTATTACTGATTTACCAAGAAAAAAATACTGACATGAATCTATTATGGTTGTAGTGGATATTTTGACTAAATCCTCCCATTTTATACCTGTATAAGCTACCTTTGGTACCGCCCAAGTGGAAAATGTATTTATGAAGGAGATTGTAAAATTTCATAGTGTTATGAAAATGATCATTTCAGATACAAATGAAAAATTCACTACATAATTTTGGAGGAGTTTTTTTGGAGGCATGGGTACCAAATTAAATTTTAATAATGCATACCATACCCAAAATGATGGTCAAAATGAAAGAAAAAACCATATTTTAGAGGATATGTTAATAATGTATGTCATGGATAGGCCAAAAAAATGGGAAGATTATCTAAACTTAGAAGAGTTTGCCTAGAAGAATAGCTACGAAGCTTCCATAAATATGAACCCTTTTGAAGCACTTTATGGAAGAAAGTGCCATACTCCTCTAAGTTGGAGTCAACCTGAAGATAAACTAATACTTGGACCATAAGCCTTACAAGAAATGGAAAAATTTGTGAAAAAGATTCAGCAAAACATCAAAACAGCACAAGACAGCCACAAAAATTATGTAGACAAAAAGATAATTCATAGAGAGCTTAGTGTGGATGATCATGTGTATCTAAGGATTAAGCCTAAGAAAAGTACTTTACACACGAGAAGCTATGCAAAACTAGCACCACGATACTATGGAGCTTTTGAAGTGTTGGAAAGAGTTGGACCAGTTGCATATAAGCTGGCTTTAACCATTCACATTAAGGTTCATGATGTATTTCATGTTTCGTTATTAAGAAATTATGTGCATGATTCTACTAACGTTATTGATTGGAATGTGATTTAGGTGGAACCAGAAGGGGAATTCCTTCGAGAGCCACTTCAAATCTTGGAGTGGGAAGAAATTGAGTTCCAGAACCAGACAGTGGACAGGGTGAAAGTGTAGTGGAGGCACAGTACACCCGAAGAGGCTACTTGGGAGCAAGAGGTTGATATGATGGAAAAATATCCATCAATGTTTACATAGTGATTTTGTTATTTATTTTTTCAACCTCGAGCACAGTGTTCCTTTTTAGAGGGGGAATATGTAATACCCCAGGTTGCTATGTTTTTATTTGACAATTGAACAAGTATAAAAGGGTACAGTGGACCCTAATGGAAAACATTTGTGTCAAATTATTTATTATTTTAAATTAATAAAGTAAAATGGAAAAACTATGTGAAATGACTAAATTGATATTTGAGATCTAGAAATACAACCCATGAGGATGGATCAAGTGATAAAACTTTCCCACAACTTCCAGAAATCCTTGGAAGTAATAAAGTAAGATACTAAAATTAGATTTGGAGATAAATATCTAATTTCCCCAATAAAGAGGAAATTATTGGGAAAAGGTGGAATAAAGCTAGAAAAGAAGAAAAGCGAGCTTTAAAATTACCTTTGTGGAAGAAATAAAGGGAAATCCTAGGAAAAATAGGAATAAATCATAATGAATTAACTGGATGAAGTTAGTGGAAATAGGGTGGGGAAAGAAAAGCTTAAATAAGTTGTTTCAGGATAGAAAAAGTGTTGTCTATGGCTGGAGCAAAGGATCTCTGCTCGGGGGTGAGTTACGGAGAAATAAATCTACGGTTGGGAGGCAATTAGTCAGGCCTAAGTGCTATGCACATTCAATTGAAATTGGTTTTTACTTAACATTATAATGTTGTGAATTGTGGATGACTAGGGAACAATTATGTTAATGTGAAGTTGTTCAGTTAAATTTGTTGAATATATATATTTGAGAAAGTATTAGTTATAGTGATATAGGAAAGGCCTATGCATTTAACAGATTTTGCTACAGTAGAAACACTGAAATCTGTATGGTTGTATATACATATTCTATTGAGGTCCAACTCTCAAAATTTCTAAACCTGGTGATAGGTTTAAATCTGAGGTTAGGTACCTCATAGAGAATTTCTTTGCTCTAGTTGAGTAAATTAGAATGCTATTAGTTGAGTAAATTAGAATGATATTACCAAACTGATTAGATTATCCAAAAATCACCGTGTGTAATCTAAATTAGGTTAAATATCTAAGGTAAATAATTTCATTATCACTAGAGCTAGAATCTACTGTACAGGTATATACCACGTTATCAAGTACAAAAAATAGTTTCAGAATTGAACATTAGAGGTACAGAAATAACATGAAACAATACACTAATACTGAACATAAATCTGAAATAATAAGGTAAAGACAAGGCATTCTTGTTTTGGAACATATGGAAATAATTGTGCATAAAATATACAAGCTAAGGTAGCTGCGGTAAAGCTTGTAAGCTAGATGTATTTTATTCTTGAAGAATTCAATAAAAGTAGAAAAGTTAAAGGACATACTTATAGTTACATTGTATCAAGGTAAATGATACCAAAAGAAAAATCAATGTATAGGAAACTATAAATGCAAAAATCTTATATTAAACTGGATAATGTAACATATAACAGATGAATTCTGCCCATATTAAGGAAAAATATGAAGAATCTACTTGAACAGAAATTATATATATATATATATATATATATATATATATATATATATTTGTGTGTGTGTGTGTGTGTGTGTGTCTGTATGTAGTTAACTGTTGACTATCTCCAACAAATTGCGAAACCCAATATGGGTTAGTAAACTACATGTAAATACCTATATATATATATATATATATTAAAGCTTATATACATAGAAAAAATTGGTATACAATAGTATGATATTGTTATACTAAATAACTGATACAGATGGAAAAATCCTAACCTTTAACCAGAGTCAGTTATTGTAACAACAAATAGAAAGTAAATTTCATCATAATGGTCTAGTGAGAAAGGCTAATTGAAATTATGGGTTGCATAGAAACATGATTATACATTTATTACAAATCTACAAATTCAATAGGGACAAAAGATAGTATTCAATAGAATAGTTTACTTGGATAAAAATATTATTTGCTAATAAAGGAAATTGATAAATATGTAGCAGAATAAGGCAGCTGAGTTCTTTTTATCTAAAATAAAAGACCTCTAACTGTAACAGTGATATAAATGAAACAAAAAGGGTAGTATATACAGTTCAAGTATATGAAACAAAGGCTCACCAGCGATATTTAATTACAGTTCATCATTCCTGAAACTAAGTTCTTGAAAACCAAAACCCAAAAAGGGGAATTTTAAAACACAATGCGATGATTAAAATGTCGAAGTTGTCAGGGTGATAGATGACCAACCTGTATAGTAAAGAAGGAACAATTAACCCAAATGGGAAACCCCAAATTGAAAAAGTGAACTTTGAAACCGATTGCAGTGTATGGTAGCTTAGGGTTCTCACCTATACATGACAATACGATAAGATTAATCATACAAAAAAATAGAAGGAGTATAGTAATAAAACAAAATCAACTCAGAATAAAAAAAAAAACATCCCATACCTTGTGGGTATAAAATCCTTACATCTCCAGCAACCAAAAACACACACACAGAAATCAATTAGTTTAATCCTGGAAATCGTGAATAAAACTACTACTAAGTGATAAGAAGCGGAGTATTAAAGAAAATGCATAAATAATGGAAAGAAATAAAGTTAAAAACATTATTAGAGAATTGGGATTAACTTGTCAATAACCAGTCCACCAAAATTTAAATATTTTGGCCATGACATCCTTCTAAATGGAATAAACTAAAATCGAATTAAATTAAGAAATCCTGAACGGTTTTAATAATTATTACCAGTGACGTCAAGAGTTCATTGAGCTCGAGTTCAATAAATAACCAGAGAAGGAAGAGTGAAAACATGATAATGAGTATGTTGGGATGTCCTCAACAAATGGAAATCGTTCCTCTCTGCATAAAACCAATACAGAAGTTTCAACAAAAGAAAAAATTAAATGAGGGTCTAAAAAGGATTAATGGCACCGAAGAATGGTAGTGTAACATAGATAAATGTAATTCGATAGCTGTGAGATAACGTTGAAAAGCATTGTGCGTATAGAGTTATTTCCATCTCTCCTAATTCCTGAACTTCAACATAATAGGAGTGTAGAAGAAAAGGTAGCGAGAAGAGGGTCAAGTCCAAATGAAATATCAAAACGAAAAAACACAAATTGATATACCATGGAACCCTAAAGCTTACACTGCTCATCACCATCCACATGGTGACTGATCTAAGGTCCTCCCTCGAATCAATGCTATGAAATTCACACCAAAAAGAACCGTATAAGTGAGTACAAGAAACTTAATATGGTTGTGTCTCGAGAAAAAATCTCATGGGTATTTAGCATATCAAATATCAAAGTACATGGGTGAAATTAAATAAAGAACGTTTCGAGATCACACGAGAAGATCCTTGACAGTAGCACCATTGATACCCATTGTCCCTAAAGTACCACGACGTGTAAAGGGGCAGAGAAATTAACGTATGGAGAAAGGATTATAGTACTAAGGTTATGGTATACATAAGTCAAATTTCATAAGTATTCTCATTCTATATAAAAAAACAAACCGAACAATAGTTGAAAGGCTTACCGAATAGTCATGCACCAGATATATATGTAAGTAAGTAAGGTTAGTTAATAAAGTAATGGAGTTATGGTGCTAAGGTTTGGTTTTAACTGAAATGTGGCCTCACCTTTATATATATGGTTTAATGTGAAGGTTTAGAAATGTAAACATGAAAATAAAACAAAAATTCAAATAGTGGAAAGATTGTAATATGTATGTGAAGTCCAAAGATAAGAGAAAAAAAAGGAAGGGTTATTTAAGTATTGAAATTCAAGATTAGTACAATGCGATATAGTAAAAACCTATAGAAAAGAGAAATAAAGAAACACTAAGTAAGACATATTATGTGTGTAAAGGTCTTGATGAGGATCATATCAATGATTGAAATTATAGATATACAAAATTATAATGGTCGTAAGGGTAATAATGACCAACATATATATGTATTGTGTATAGATTCCTATAGTGAGTCAAGAGAGCTATCCGAGTCGGAGAGGAAAATGGAACTGATCAATGTGACTAATATTGAAAAGTACAAATTTAGTAATGAAACAGTTTTTGAAAAAAAAAAAACTGGTGAAATGAGAGGTCTTACATGTTCCACTAGATCCCTCAAAATTTTGGAAAAGTTTTCTCCCCTTTCGTTAACCTCCAGCACCACTCGAGATGAGCTAAGGAGCAATTCATTTTCATTTGCATGTTCTATTTTTTTTTTTCTTAGAACAACATTTCTTTTGTGAGCTGTTGTTCCCTGCATAACATTAAACAAATGTGAGTCAATAGATTGTTTGAAACATGTTATCTAATAATTTTAAGTAGATTATTAGTGAAAATTGAAGAAAGAAAACCATATTGGCTCGATAGTATTTTTTCATTTACCTGATTCATCCTTTTGAAAATTTTCCATTAATATTTTATGCTCTTCTGGTCCTAGAATAGAAATAACCATATCGCGCTTCATCATTTTGTGGCTCTGCATGATACGTAGTAAACAATACATATTAGTTAAACTTACAATAGCTCAAAAATAATTTTTTTTTTAAATAATTTACAATGAACTTTCTTTTTTTTTTCTTTTATTCATGTGTTATTAGTATTTCTGTTAATTGATCTCTTGTCAGCCATTTATTTATCAATATGAAACTTGTACCATAGCATTCATTAATATATTTTATAAATAAATTATCAACTTTCAGGTAAAAAATAAAATATCAAGAAACCGATGCACTTTTCATGGTGTACACATCGACATCGGTGCATCGTGGTATTATAAATGCACCTCTTGAATAGTATAAAAAACCATATGATTATCTATGTCAACAAGGAGCACCGATGCGTTACATGTTAACCACCACACCAATTAACACAGACAAAATAATAAAAATCATCTAGTGTTAGATTTTGTAGCATATGGTGTCATGGAGGGGGAGGTGCGGCATATTCTTATAAACACCCCGTGCAAACAAGGGACCACCATATGATGCTCTCTATCAACTATGAGACCCGGTGCATTATATGTTACATCGTGCACCGATTAACAAAAAATAGAAAATTGTTTTTTCAAACTGTATGTGAGTAGTGTGCTATAATGAAATAGCGGACGGGTGCCATATTTTACATATGGCACACAGACTAAAATATTTATTTTTATTTTTTTTATCAAACTGTACATGCACAGTGCAGTGGGATAATCCAGTGCACAGGTGCGCTAGGTTACGCAGGGTGCACCGATTTAAAAAATTATCTTTTTTTAAATTCATGCAAAGGCCGACATGGATTTGGATCCAAGTATGAAAGTCGTCTCATGGGTTGAATGTCATTGACTTATATATATAGCAATAAAAACCTATAAATCTAAAATGAAAAGGCTGAATTCTGAAATCACAGAAACATGAAGAAGCAAGGGAAAAAACAGAAAGAATGAAGGATTTAGGGTAAAAATGGTTTTTTTTTTCTAAAAATGAACAACAAATTGAATTTTTTTACTTACTGCGTAAAAAATACTGCAAAAGATGTGAAAGAAAGAATAAAATTTAATCACAATATTGTTTGAAATTCTATGGTATAGGTTTTGAATCACTACTGGTTTGGAATTATGCTTGTCTGAATACTTATGTTTGAAAGTATTTCGCTGCTCCACAGTGATTTCCTACTCTCCTACTCCAGGTATGTCTCCTGTAAATCTCTCGTTGAATTTTTTTGGAAAAATAGTGAAATAATGAAAAGTGTTTAGTATTTAAAGAATTTTTTTTATGAAATTAGATTTTCGAAAATATTTTCCCGCCCATTTTTCAATTCACCTCTTTTTTTCACTTTAAAAAAATCAAGTTGTGATTTTTTTATTTGCGGATTTTTATCACCAGTGCGTCAATTAATAACACCGCATCGGTGCATCCGTTAATCACACAACATTGGTGTATAGTAACTAAAACAACACCAGTGCAATTATCTATACATAAGCACTGATAAAAATAAGTCCATTTTTAAGGCACCAAAATTAATTTTAGGTGTGTGTGCTAAAATTTATTGTTGATTTTGCTCAAATGCAGGGAGAAAATATCATAATTATATCAAATGGAAAATTCTTCAAAATCCAGCTTGTTCCATAATATTTCTCAAGTCCATCACAAATTTCTACGTATCCATCTCGAGACATAATATTTACTTCATATTCTATTTATATTTTCATTATCTAATTGAATTTATGTTTTCTATCCATGTCAATCATCTTAATAAAACTTATAATGTATACAAATTTGCAGGTTCATGCAGATTTAGAATCAAGTTTAGGTGCAAAAAATAATCACACAACTCCAAAACATCGAAAGCTCTTATCAGGAGAAGCATACCACAAGGTGCATTTAGTACATGAAAATGGACAACCACTTCACCTTGCCAATTGTAACAATATTGCATCTTCTAGCCACAATCCCGAGACAATGATGGTAATAATAATTGTTTCGTATATTAATGAAATTATTAATTTCAACGTCAAACTAATTAATCATGCATTTTCAATGTTCTTACTAATTGATACCACATATTTTGTACTAATCATGTTAAAATATATTTTTTGAGATTAGTAGGATTCTAGTGATGATGAGCGACCTACCTAATGTCTTTTGTTGCACTCCACATCAATGTTAAATCGAGAGAAGTTTGAATTAAGAGAAAAAAATTGAAGAGGAAGATTACCAACAATGGTTGAGTCAACCACCGATTCAATTCCCACTACATCCAGATTCACCAATTAGGAATTACTACAACAATAGTAGTTCTTCACAAGCTGGCAATAGAGGCAATCAAATAGAGGTTGGTAAGGATGATTACTTAAGGGATACAACTACCATGGAGATGATGTTGTTAGATGCATTCCAAAACGATGATCAGGTAGGGGATGATGCTCATATCGATGACACATTTTTCGAAAGCCTTAAATTTTCTTCCGCCACCCCTCTCTTTGGACCTGGTGGTCAGTCAAAATTCTACCCAGTTAGGGACAATGGTGCTACTGTACAACTTGAAAGAAAATTTTGGCTTGTCAAATGCATGTTCCTTGGAAATTTTGAGGTATATTACTATAAAGTCCTCCCTTATATAAGTTTGGGAAATATAATCACACAATGAACATTACAAATGGTCACTTTTATGAGCATTAATAATTATATTGTCATTAATGTACATTTAATATTTTTCGTGATGATCACCAACTACAGGTTATTCAAAGATAAGGTTCTTCCACGTGATAATATATTTCCCGGTAGCTACATAGAGGCAAATAAATTGTTGAAAATGTTGGGTTTTGAGTACATATCATAGCGTGCATGTCCAAATGATTGTATTCTATATAGAGGATAATATGCATACAAAGTGATATTTCCAAAACGTGGACATGATGGGTATGAAGAATGAAAAAAGAAGGGTAAATAACGTGGTCCTCCTTTTAAGATATTGAGGCACATGATTATAATCCCATGGATTAAAAGGCTCTTTCATTGCAAATAATCAGCTATGTTGCAGGGATGTCATGCCTCACATAGAAGTGTGGTGAGAGTTATGTGAATCCAAACTGATTGAATAGACATTAAGCATATAGGGGATACATGATCCAAAATAAGCAAGGATGACGCACGAAGTATACAACTCAACATAGCCATGGATGGAGTCAACCCATATTCCCTCGAGAACACCAACTATTTTGTTTGGCCTATAGTAGTGATCAATAACAATATCCCCCATGGTTTTCCTAGAAGAATGAAGATCTTATGTTGGCTCTCATAGTCCCTCACTGAAGACAAGTGAAGAATATGGATGTCTACTTACAACAACTAGTAGATGAATTGAAGGAATTATGAGATAGGATAAATGTGTACGATGTATCAAGGCCCATCGCAGCAGAGAGGGTTTTTACGTTGTATGGAATATGTGATTACACGACACTTGATTATCTAGGCTTAGGTGTTTTCTCTAGTAAATTACATGTTTATTGATTTGTTTATATATGTAACAATATTCTTTCGCATATTAGTTACTTAATTCATTGTAATTGTTCTGATCTTCATGATATTATTTAATGTGCCATACATATAAATTGTATACAATAATCTCGCAGATCTTGTAACAAAATTTTATTTTGGATGTAAATGTTGTGGACCTTCTCTAAAAGCTAGATGGTCCAAGGACCTACGAAATCCAGTGTCTGATTTCTCCAAGGTATTCCTCCCAGAAGAACACCCTTACCAAAGAGCAGCATTCTCTTTCAATGGTAAGCAAGAGAGAACCCAAAGGCCTGCAATAACAACACCAACTGAATGGCTTAGAGCATATGAGAGAGAGAAGGATAAGGAGTTCATAGAAATGTTTGATTCAAATGGTGAGCCTGTTTTCGATGATCTAGAATTCTTCAACACCTATGTTGAGAAATTTCCAATGGGTGTGAAAAGAAAATCTATCTTTTATAACCTTCAATATTGGGAGAATCTTAAGATTACCCACTTATTATATCCCATGCATATATTTAAAAATGTTTCATATTCTTTATGGAGGCACATATCATCAAAACAAAGTAACACATTGACTATTAGGAAAGATCTTATTACTTTAAAAACTAAAAATAAACATTGGCCAAGACGATTAGAAAGTACAAGATCAAAGGAAGGTGCTAGTCCCTCTAATTCATGGTATTTGAAAGAAGGTCATGTCCCATGGATTTTAAAAAAATATGATCTTTCTTTGGCAAAGAAAGTTATAATGGGTGTGAGGGTGCCATATTCATACGCGTCTTCACTATGGCATTGCTTCACCGTGGATGACCAATTGTCGAGGTTGAAATTGCATGACCATTTGAATCTTCCAAGAGTATGAATATTGTTAAAAGCATGATTTTATTATTTGTTATATTAATAAATTTTATCCCATGTAGGGATCATAAAACATAACTAGTTTCATATATTATTGCACATGTTTATAACTTTGTAGTGTCATTATCCTATGTCTGTGTGTGGGTTTGTGAAACATGAATTCCCTCAAGACCTAGGACATGCTATATCTAAATTATCTGCATTTTTACGTTGGATCATGTCAAAGGAGATTCATGGGGCTAGCATTCCACGGTGGTGTCAAGATATAGTTGAGATTGTATGTTTGAGAAGGAACTGCCGATGAGTTTCATGGACTTGCAGGTTCATCTTCTAATCCACCTAGTAGATGAGGTTGAATTATTTGGGGTGGTTTCTTGTTGTTGGATGTTCTTCCTAGAGAGGTACATGAAGAAATTGAAAGCTTTTCTTCGACAAAGGAAAAAACCCAAGCAGTCTATGGCAGAGGGGTACATATCATATGATTCTTTCTATTATGCCAGTGAGTACATCAAGGAGATAAAAAATAGACCAGGTGCGGTGATTTGGGATGATGAAAGGGATGAAGAGAAAAGTGAAGGGGAGTTCCTCCAAACAAATGGAAAAAAGAACTTGATAAAGAGTAAGGGACTTATAATTTTTCAAATTTACACAAATTAAATATTCATGTTGAAATTTGATATAATGTATATTTTGATCTCTATGTACTATCTAATTTCGTTTTGATTTCATCAGTAAATGCTTAAATTGAAGCAATCAATAAATTTCTTCTTTACAATTTCGAAGTGACACAACCATGAGTCACATTCTACAAACAAAATAGGATGAAATGGGATAGTGACAGGTAATAATTCAGATGGTTGAATGGTAGAAGTGTGCCTTATCCCGATCATTAAAAAGAAAATATGTAAAAAATATGCCCCAACAGTTGGGTTGCTGACCAAGTTAGAGAAAAATATGGTGCAACCAATTGTTACGTGCATGTTGAAGAGGATGCGCTAAACGTAGGGATTGGGTTCAGCAACTTAGTAATAATCTATTTAATTTATATGTACATTTTAAAATTAATAATGCACCTTTCAAATGTAATTACATCTATATTTCATATTTTAACTGTTGGGTTATTATAAGACACATGACACCATGATTTTTTAACTTTTTTATAAGTGCATTTGTTCCCATATATGTGGGTATATGGACACCATTTTCACACAAAAAATGTCGATGGTGGAAACATCATACAAGAATGTGGAGTGGATGTCGATTATGATCAATCTAGTCGATCTAGCCACTGTGATGAAAACCTAGTACGAGGGATATTAGGTTACGTCGAAAAGATACAAGGGATCATTGAAGTGGATTTCTCTTCTTTCCAATGTGTTATTTTTAGGTGCAAGTGGTGGGACACCTTTCATTAGAATAATGTAAAGGAATATCGTGATAGTAGGCTCATATGTATCAACTCTAGAAATATGTGGGATGAATCTAAGGAGTCCTATTTCCCGAAACACTGCAACCAAGTGTTTTTTACCCAGATGTGTTGGATAGTGATTGGTGGTTCATATTGAGACATGACACTAGATCAAAACATATTTTTGAGAACAATAATTTTATCATGCCATGCCATCTAGAATATAATGAAGGTTATCATGAGAACCAAGAGTGGTATGGTACATGTGTTATTTCAACAATATTTATATTTTTTAAGATGGATTTTTATAAAGAAGATTATTTCAAAAACAATGACGTGCTTTATAAAGTTCTTTTTTCCTGTATGTTAGATGATCATAAAATAATAATAATTCTAAAGTAGTACATGAATTTATTTGCATTATTTTCTAAAGTTTATCATGTTACAAAAATTCTTATTAACCTAGATTTATTATTTTACAATTATTTAAAATTTTACAAATTTACAAATTTAAAAATTTTAGTAAAATCATTTCACATTAATACAATTAAAATTTTCACATATTTTACAAATATTTTACATACAATTAGAATTACAATTACAATTCCATGTACAATAACCATTACAATTACAATTACAATTACAATTTTAGAATTTTACATCAAATTTACAATTACAATTACAATTTTACAAATTTACATATATACCATTACAATTACAATTTTAGAATTTACATACAATTACAATTTTACAATTTTACATATATACAATTACAATTAAAATTACAATTACAAAGATTTCACAATAAATAAAATATTACAATTACAAATTAAAATCTTACAAATATTTTACATAAAATTACGAATACAAATAAAAATAAATTTTTAGAACTTTACATAAAATTAGAATTACAATTACATTTTACAATTTTTCATATATACAATTAGAAATAAAATTACAATTACCATCATTTCACAATAAATTAAATATTCCAATTACAGATTAAAGTTTTACAAATATTTTACATACAATGACAATTAAAATTACAACTACAAATACAATTTCAATTTTAGAATTTTACATCCAATTAGATTTATAATTATAACTTTACAATTTTTCATATATACAATTACAATTAAAATTACAATTACAATCATTCACAATAAATTAAATATTACATACAATTACAATTACAAATACAGTCACAATTTTAGAATTTTACATACAATTAAAATTAAAATTTCAATTTTACAATTTGTCATATATACAATTACAATTACAGTCATTTCACAACAAATTAAATATTACAATTACAACTAAAATTTTACAAACATTTTACATACAATTACAATTATAAATACAGATACAATTTTACAATTTTACATACAATTAAAATTAAAATTTCAATTACAATAACGACATAATATTTAATAAATATCATGATCATTTAATATTAAATTAGTTAATGAACATTATGATCACGATAACCATCGTACAAACATCATATTCGACTAACAAACACATTCAAATTCACTAACATCATCATCGTCATGATCATCTAACAAAACACAATTACCATTGTATAACATCATCACAACATAAACCTCAAATATACGTCTCATGTCAAATAACTGCTATGACATACACATGTATCTGCAAGTTGCACATTCAATGAACATATGTAACATGACCTAATAATGTACACATCATTATGATCACGAACATGTAATTTAAGTAGAACTGCAACATGAACATAAAATACATGGACCACACACACACACACACAGATATATATATATATATATATATATAGATATATCTATATATATATATATAAGAGTATAATGTCAAAAATATAAAACTATAATATAAATCTCAAATATCAGTTGGTGGTACAATATCATCAATAACAGTACTAGTCGAGGCCTGCTCAGTCAATGGTGCAGCCTCGACAAGCTCAGATACATGTTGGTCTTCACGTGCCTATTGATATGGTACTAGAGCCTCATGTTGATCAAGATCAATTGTCGAATGCTCATCATGATGACTCGACATGGTTAACGGTCCAACCTGCCCATGATCATGAGTACTTCTCGATGCTACAGGCTGCTAACTCAATGTGGCCGACGGTCCATCCTTCTCTCCATCATGACAGCTAGTTGATGCTGCAGGGTGCTCATCTGGCACAACGCGAGGTGAACGATGATCACTCCCCTAATCATGATCATCGGATTATGTGTCCCTTCTCACGGTCTTTCTACGTACTACATCTCGACCACGCCTATAATGTCAAAGGGCCCTCCCCAACCACGTGACTAAGGTCATAGCTCCTACGACATGTCGCATCAAGTTGTACATGCCACGCGGCATGCCTCTCCACATATGTACTAGCCTACCATCATCTTGTATATCTCTCATAGTGGCGTGCGTGATTCCCACCTCAACAAACAATGCCTAGATTTTATTTCCAAACTCCATCCTAAATCGACTGTTAAGCCTATGCCTAGAAAAAGATTGTACCTGCGCACCAACAGGAGCAGGTCTATCTACACTGACGTCATGATCCTCAGCATCTTCCATGTCCTGATCATCATCAGGATCCACAACTGGATCATTTACTAGCCCTGGCATCTCATTACCATTAAAAGACATAATGTCTACAAAATATATATAAGTACACAACATTAATTATACAATTTTATTAAATAGTTTAATAAAAACTATTTAAATAACATGTTAGAATGAATTTAAATAAAACAGTAATATTACATCTATCATCTGGCATCTCATCATCTGTGAAGAGGATGTTGCCACACCCTCACTAATCCAAACGAACATAAGGATAGGGGACCATAATGAAGGGATGCTTGTCAACACTTGCTAGAAACTCGGGTGCATCATGTGATATCCTTGCAGAAAACTCAGTCTTGCCCCTCTTGGGCATCATCTATCCCCACATATGCATCTGTGCATCCAACATTAGCCTACGAGTCTGCCGAAAAAATAAAGCCTTGTCTCTAGAAACCTCTCAAAAAATAAAAAAAAATAGCTCTGAAGCAAAGGGATTTTTACCCTCCCTTATGCATCAGCCCGACATCTCTCTAAGGTTGTATAGAACTTCCACAAAATGGCAGACCATCTGACAAGTCATGGCTCCTGTACTAAAGAATCAACATAATATAGAAGCAGTCAACTAATGCATTTCCTGTCACTGGTGTTGTGTGAGATGGTCAAAATCAGAAGTGAGAGACACCTCACCTCCTCAATACCAAATGCACCAATATATAACTAACCTCCAGAGACCTAAAAATATAAAGGAGACATTATATCCGCACTAACGTATCTCTAGGAGTACACCAACTAACTACGTGCTACATAGCCAACTAGAACCTTTGGTTACGATGAAAAATCCACCCCTCTTCTTGATAGCCCTGTAATGAAATATATTTCCTCCTCAGTGGGCACATACCACTACTTAAGACCAACCTGGAAAGCGTGTAGGTGGGCATTCCACTGCGGATAATATGTTGGAAAAACACACCATGGCCTTTAAGGAAGTAGCCTCCTCATAGAGCTTGAGGAGGCCTACCTACCTTAGAGCCCCTGGGTAGCTATTGTAATAGGCTGAGGGTATTCATCTCTCTCCCTCTCTCACACCTCCCACAAGACAACCATGTTATACTGGTCCACTTGTTGTTGCTAATTTTCCCTCTCTTCTGTCCTTTTGCATCGCTAAATGATTGACATATTAAATAATTTTTTTTTATTAAATGAGACATGTGTTTAGGAATATACATATATAAATATTTTTGAAAAAAAAACCAGTCGGTGCGGCAAAAAAAACTAGCATGCACCAGTAATGGTGCGTATTTTTTTGCCGCCCATAAAAGGAGGTGCACCAGAGAATTTTCAGAGCACCAGAAATGGTGCACCTGAAAAATTTTAGCACACCGCCCTCCTCGCATTGTTCCAAAGTCAACAGTGTGGTGGTATAACACATCACACCATTGACCATGGACCAGTTTCGATAGGGCAGTGCACTAACCAAACTATACGCCCCGAGGCGTATAGGTTGGTCAGCATACTGCCCTCCTCACATCACTACATAGTCAACAGTGTGGTCATTTACCAGGCCACACCATTGACCTTATCGAATTGCCATAATGCGGTTCGCTGACAAAATTACCTGCCCCGGAGTAGATATTTCCGTCAACGCATCGTATTCCTACTATTCGATAGGGTCAAGGATGTGGCCGAGTAACCGACCGCACTACACATTTTTTAAATTTTAAAAAATCATGGTGTCTATTTAGGTACTGCACTAGAACCAGTGTGGATACCATTACACCAGTTGCGATGCAACCTGTAAATTTATAGGCAGCAGCGTGAACCGATGTGAACCAAACAGCTCGAGCGCACCACTAGGGAATTTTTCATTTTTTAAAGAAGGTGAATTTAAGCTAATTTACAAAACTAATCTACTAAAAGGTTTAATTATGGAAAAACAAGGAAAATACCTGTACATTTGGCCGTCGAGGAGGCATATTGGTTGTAGAATTTGCAAAAATATTTTTTTCCACCATTTTGCAAAATTCAAAATGGAGATGGTGGGCAATGGACTACAACAGTGCGTACAATCGAAGCACCAATGGTAGGGAAACTCACACAATGTAAAGTTTCACCGGTTCTTAAGAGCTCTAGAGCACTGAAAAGTGAAAAATGAAGATTTTTGGCCGTAATTTTTTTATTTTTTTTACCCTGTTCTGGTGCATGGGTTTTATAGGCACACCGGTGCAGTTTCCTATGACCGCACTGGGTTATTTCATTTTTGGCATGGGGTTTTAGAATGCACCAATGTGGAATATTTTAAAGCACCAGTGCGCTATAGTAATAAGACACATTAGGTGGGTTTGTATGGAGCACATGGTGTCCCAGTGTGCCAATGTTTTGTATGCACCAGTGCTTTCTCTAGTTGAATGCACCGGTGCGGTTTAAGATGATAAGCACACGGGGAGAAAAACATCTGCAAAAACCTCCACCTGCAAACCTCCTCTAGTAACCTTGGCTATAAATGGATGTATGGGATATTTTTATAAGGGTTTCCTCAGAATCATCTGCTAGAGGTTCTTTCGCTTGTAGTGATTACTTTATGCATTCACATTAATCTTGAATTAATTTTTCCTTGTGGACCTGACATTTCATTTGTTCTCTATGTTGCACCAAGTTTTGTAATCTTGATTCTATTGATTCTCGATAAAAATTTTGATTTTTTAATGAGCTTTATTATGCTTATTTTTACATACTAACACATTATAAGATATCTCCGAGTCACTCTGCCCTAACATTGAAACACTAACCCCAATGGTTTCATATGGCAGTGATTGTTGCTCCAAGAGGGAACCTCTAAGAGATCCAATAATCAAAATTGCACCACGAGTAATCTTCCTATGAGTCTGATCCATTAACGATAAAAATATGAATATGTGCTCAAGGGTATCCCTAATTAGTTCTGATGACCTATACCTTGTAACTAAAACCTTTTGTCAAATATGGACTTATATATTTCCTGGTATGTTTCCACTATTCAACGATCAGTTGGAGATGAGATGTAGAAGCATGGTATGAGAGAAAAAGAAAAATAAGAAATTAATTTTTTTTTTGAAAAATGGAACAACCTCTCTTACCCATAAAATAAGCTAATATTCCTCATCTTCCTTATCGCAATGAACGCTTAATAAATAATGTCAATTCTCATGAAGGAAAAAAAATTAAGCAACCAAAGGGTAAAGGATTGAGAAAGGTTTCCTATGCAGAGAGGCAATGTAGACAACCTAGCTATGGTACTAAATATATCTACTGGTAGTGAAGCAATGGATGTAGTTTATCAAGTGACTCTATGGAGATAATAAACATTCCTACTATAAGTAGAGAAACACCAAAATATTATCTTAAATTTTTGAATATAATAATCTCTCTATCATATTCTATGCATAGTCATCGAAGAATCACACATGCGAGATTTTGTTTTAGTGTGGAATGGTTGAGAGGATCTAGCTAGGGATGCAGAGGAAGGGCATATCCATAGAAGGTTAAGTAAGCCAAGAGTAACCCATAGTGCCTATTCAATACTTCCCTGGATCATTTACGAGACTCAATCTATTGTAAGGGTGAGGGTAGATATGTTATATCCTACCAATGGTTTCCAAATTGTTGTAGCCGCTACAACACCACCCAAAAATTTTTGGGCATGTCAAAAATTTTGGGTCGCCCTCTGGTTGACTAATGTCATAAATGTTATGTTCATGTTTGAAATGTTCAATTTCCCCATGACCCATTGCTATCAAACTATATCGGTGCACCAACTCACGTGATGCATATTACATTGATGCATTAGGGTTTATATGGTGGTTGCTCAAATTAGGTATTATAGGCGTCATGCACCCTCAAGCTCCATCTCTCAATGAAATGTACAATGAGGTAAAGGTGCCCTATGTTAATGAACATGGATTCTTCCTAGTTTCATTTTAGGTCTCAACCCTCACAAGTATTGACATCAACATCTTTGTTCATTTCATACTTTTTCAACCTATCTCGTCACTAAAGTAAGTTCATATGCTTAAATTTGAGGTGGTTTAATTCTATTGACTTACTTTCACTACTTCAATTTTTCTCCCTACATCAATATATCTTTCCTTGTGGTTTTACTTAAAATAAATAATTATTTATTTTATTCTCTTTAGATAAGTTCAAATGAAGCTACTTGAGATGCATTTTAAATGATACAAGATTTACTATTAAAAAAATGTGTTCAAAGGACATCACCTGGGAGGAAAGATCATTTAAATATAAAATAAACTTCATGATGTTATGCAAAGTATGGAACTGTATATTTCAAATTGAAATATAAAGGCACATTCGTTGATGCATTGGGAGAGCAAAGGTGTGTTCCTTAAAATCCACATTAAGGCATAATTGAGAGTGAGTAGTCTTTAGTGCAACTTTTTGAAGGCTTTTACGGTGACTTTTTACAGTGTAATTTCTCTAAATTCCGCTAGGAATTTATTAAAAAGAGATGTTTGATTGCTAACTTTGCACAATTTAAGTGCCCTAACGGTTTTTGAGGGTGCTGAATCCATATATAGAGTCAAAAAACCAGTTTGAATAACAAAAACCAAAATTTTACCTCTAAATTTTTCACCAGATTCCAGCACCTGAAACTTCAAAAAAGCGCACTAAGGACAACTCCTAATTGAGAGTCGTGTCTCCTCAAAAGTGCCATAATATATATATATATATATATATATATATATATATATATATATATATATATATATATATATATATATATATATATATATATATATATATATATATATATATATATATATATATATAATATAATAATAATAATATATATATATATATATATATATATATATATATATATATATATATATATATATATATATATATATTTGTGTGTGTGTGTGTGTGTGTGTGTGTCTATATATATATATATATATATATATATATATATATATATATATTTATACAAGGAAAAAGGCCTTTCTTTAAATATCATATTTACATGTGAGTGCATTGTAAATATGTAATGTGGCCCATAAACCAACATTTGCATGAAGAAAATTGTTCTTTTATATATATACAAGAGGGGGTAGCAAGGTAAAATTTTAGAAATTTATATCTAAGTCGAGTACTTTGGGATTGCGATTATATATGTTACGTTAAAGTCCCATACTAAGAGCGTGTGTTAATGAAAATGAAACACTATTTGGAACAAGTACACAAAGGTAATATTCCAAGTGCAGTTTCAAACCTTCACTCGTGTGATAAGGAAGGAATGGAGAAGACATATGTGCGGAACTTGCAGCAACACGACACTGGTCGTGAAGGAGTTTTACTATGGCTCTCGAAACAATTGGACTCATGGAATCATTACAAGAAGAAGGGTAATTTAGCCACACATTAGCACATCAATTTGTAAGGGATTTGAGAAATCTTTACATTTCAAATAGTGGTGCAAAAGTGGTGATAATGTGGAGATACGCAAGTGGTGCTATGTTTTCTGGTGCAGAAGTGGAGTTAGTAAAAAATGTTAAATTTGGTGTTAAATGCATATGTCGTATTCCATGGTGTATGGTGCAAACCACCAAAAACCAATCTAACATGGATCAACATATTGTGATGCAAGGCACCAAAACCAATTTTACAAAAAATAAAAATTTATCATAAAAATATCAAAATTATTATAATAATAAAAAATTGTATATGGTGCAAAGCACCATAAAATAAAAATGGTGCAAAAAATTACATTTATTATTATTATTATAATAAAATTGTATATGGTGCAAAGCACCATAAAATATGAAATGGTGCAAAAAAAATAACCTCCTTTATTTAGAAAGCTTATATATTGCATGTGGTGAGTATCTTGGGAAGAGTTTTATTTTATTACCAAAGAGAACATCTTGACCATTTTATTATGCTTAAATCCAATTACCATGAATATATTTAATTGATATCAAATGTATTAACACAATTGAAGTATCTCATAGCTACATCCAAAAATTTTAGTTCATTGTGTACAATAAGACTATGGTAGATTTTTTAATACAATAATAAATTTACGTACATAATATCACTACTGATAATTTTGGTCAACATGGTATTGATCATGTAGATGAACCATTTCAATCTTTGAAAATTAAAATAAATAAATAAATAAAAGTTCTAAGCAGTGTCATTTCGATTCCAAGCCTCACGGAATTTTGTTTGAGTCAAAACTTCAAGATGGCATGATATTTCAAAAACTTTTGCTTTTCTAATCTATCACATATCTTTTTAGTTATGAAAAAATATATTAAATGTACCTCTTTCACATTAAATAAATAATTACAAAGTAATAACAATATCTACATATGTTAAAATTTTAAGTATATTATACAACAACCAAAACGATGAGTATATAAAAAGAGATAATTTAATTAAATAAAATAAAAGTTATACATATGTTCCAACATTGATTATCAAAAAATCATTTTTCATTTATTAATTTAATGAAATGTCTTAGGTATTGAAATTTGTTTATTATGAGATATGATAAAATGAAATTTATTTGAAATAATTTGTATTGCTCATCCTTCAAAGAAATTTTGTCGCCTCCTACATGGAAAAAACATAAAAAGAAAATTATAAACATAAGTTTGTGAATAAAAATACATAAATGAAACAAGCAGAGAAAAACACAAACAATAACTTCAATTGAATTGAAATAAACCATAAAAAGTGTGTGCATCTAATGGTATTTCATAACTAAAGTATCCTATTGATTTAAAAAATAACTGAAGTGAACCAACCAAACATATGGTAAGGTTCAAGCATGATTCAAAGTTCAGCTTCATGTTCTCTATTAGGTCCCTATATTACTAGTATAGTCCCTTATTATTGTTAGTGTAACCCCCTTATTGTTATTATTGTACCCTTGTAGCCCCCATTTTGTTATTATTGTGACCTTAAATTATTATTTTTAGGTCGGCTAGGATTACATTGTGGCCCACTAGGATTAGATTATGGCCCCATGGACTCCTATATATAGAAAAGAGGTTTTGTAAATTGTATCATCCAAGAATTTTTCATTCATGTAATGTATTGGAGGTTTCCCCCTCGAAGTGGCTTATTTCTAAGGCGTTTATATCTCTTTTCTTGTATTTTTGGAGTTGGTTACACAACATTTGGTATCAGAGCTTTGGATTCTAGGGTTTCACTTCTCTAAACAGGTTGTTGTGGAAGTTTTGCTATAACTATCTTTATACGAAGGTTCAAAATCTAAAATTGATTGGGTGCGAAGCTAAAATCCTGAGGAAACTCGTCAAAACATTTTAGAGCTTGGTTCGCAATATTTTGGGAGATATGATCTGTGGAATGTAGTGCTTTTTCGGGCTCCCGAATTTCATCTCAAAGAGGTGATCATGGGAAAACATTCATAAATCTCTCTCTGAGCATCCGATTGGAGTGCCATAAAAATTGGTCACAAGTACACGGACTATGGTTTCTTTGCTATCAATTTCAGAGCCGAAGGACGAAACAGTGAGACGTGGCAAGTCGTACAACTTCACTCTACTGAACCAATCCATAATTAGGTCATTGTGGGAGATTAGACACAAATTTGTCTTGGAGAATCCAAATTAGGTCAGACCTGTGGCATTCGAAACAGAATTCATAAGACTACGTTGGTGCCAAAATTCAAATATTGAAGTGTTGCAATCACAGAGATAATCCAATTTTAATATCAAGCTCCTCAAAAGCAAGAAAAAGGGGCGTATTTTTTTTTCCTAATTGCATAAGTCTTGTTTGAAGAATCAATTTGAATTGATTCCAAGGGAATATTGTAGAATAGATATCAATATTTGGTTCTAAAATATGCCCTGTAAAAATAATTCAATGCCCATTAAGCCTTTATAAGGCTCTACGATGACTCATGAAGATGAATAATTGCAACATGATCTATCAAAATTACAAGAGCAAGTGCACCAAATTTCGCTCTCGCAAAGAGAAGCAAAAATTGAAATGGAAGTTTTGAAGAAAGGCATGGAAGCGAAGATGGACGGTTTGAAGAAAGGTATGGAAGCTAAGATGGATGGCATGGAAGATGGCATGGAAGGTAAGATGGATGACATGAAAGACAACAAGGAAAACATGAAGAATGATCTAAAAGCAGACATGGAAGGTTTGACAAAGTTGATACAAGAAATGTTTCCTAATGGTGAAAAGATAGTAGAGGAAACTCATGACGAGAACAAAATAAATGTTAATCGTGATTTCATAAACTCTAATGTTGGCGGGAAGAACCACCATATTCCAAAAATGGATATGAGGAAGTTTGATGGAAAGGATCCTGTAACATGGATACTATAGATGGAGCAATATTTTGATCTCCATAACGTGCAAAACACACAAGAGGTACGCATTGCAACTTTACATTTAGAACAAAATACATTTGTATCGTATCGATGGCTTTGCTCCCTTAAAAAAATTGTCACTTGGTCAATTTTTACGGAGGAAATGGTAGCACATTATGAGGATACAAAGAGAAACACCTTTTTTATCCAATTGATAAATCTCAAACAAAAGGGTTTAGTGGGGCAGCACATTGAGGACTTCCAAAAATTTAATATAAGGGTAGCTGATATTCCAAAGGAACACAGGATTGATCTCTTAATAGGTACTTTAAAGGGTAACATCCAACATGAAGTTCACATTTTGGAACCTGATTCATTGGAGAAGGCATTCAGGTTGGCAAGAAAAGTTGAATGTAAAATTATGGCGACAAGGAAGCCTACCACTCAATTCTATAAAGAAGGAAGTGTTTCTACACCTAGATTTCCACAACCTACAAGGTTGACACCACAACAATTTGAAGAAAAAAGAGCAAAAGGGCTTTGCTACAGTTGTGATAGCAAATACACTAAAGGTCATAAGTGTGCTGAGAAGAAATTATTTTACATAGATTGTGAAGAAGAAGAAGAAAATGAACAAGAAGAGGATATACACCAGGAACCACCCCTAGAAGAGGAAGAAATGAATACGACCATATCGTGTAATGCACTGGCAGGAATTACCACTCCTCAAACTCTCAAGATAGAAGGACATATAAAGAAGAAAAGGGTAATAGTGTTGATTGATTCAGGTAGCACCCATAATTTTATTCATTATAAGGTAGCCAAGCAATTAAATTGTTTCCTATACCCAGCACCAGAATGTCAAGTGATGGTTGCAAATGGAGGAACTATAAATTGCTCTGGAAAATGCCATAATATCAAGCTAACCATGGGGGAATATGTAGTGACTAGTCCAATGCTTTCCATTCCTATGGGAGGTGCTGATGTTGTACTAGGAGTACAATGGTTACAATCTTTGGGGACGGTAGCTTTTAATTTTCAAGAACTTTTCTTGAAATTTTGTATTGCGGGGAATCCAGGAAGGATAATAAGCTCTAATGTCATGACAAAGCTTCTAAAGAAAGAACAACGAGGCGTAATTGCACGATTATGCTCACTAGAAGTTCCAACATCAAAATCATCTATTTCTGCAGATCTCCAACAAGTCTTGGACAATCATTCCAAGGTGTTTGAAACTCCCAAAGGACTCCCACCTATTTGTAATCATGATCATGCTATTCATTTGATTCCAGGAAGTGTTCCTCCAAACATCAGGCCTTATAGATATCCTTACGTCCAAAAGAGCGAAATTGAACGTATGATTGCGGAAATGTTAGAGGCGGGTATAATTCAACCTAGTCAAAGTTCTTTCTCTGCTCCTGTAGTATTGGTACACAAGAAGGATGGATCATGGCGAATGTGTACGGATTATAGGGAGCTCAATAAGCTCACCATTAAAGACAAATTTCCCATTCCTGTGATTGATGAATTATTGGATGAATTACATGGAGCAATTTATTTTACCAAGTTGGATCTTCGTTCAGGATATCATCAAATTAGAATGAAGACTGAAGATATTCCAAAAACAACATTTCGAACTCATGAGGGTCATTGTGAATTTTTTGTCATGCCTTTTGGCCTTACCAATGAACCTTCTACATTTCAAGGGTTGATGAATTCCATTTTCAAACCCTTCCTTAGAAAATTTGTGCTAGTACTTTTTGATGATATACTAATCTACAGCAGGTCTTGGAAGGACCATGTTGAACATGTTGACAGGGTGCTCAAACTATTGCAGGAGAAACAATTATATGCAAAAAAATCCAAATTTTTCTTTGGAGTACAAGAGGTGGAATATCTGGGTCATATTGTATCTCACGAGGGTGTTAAAGTAGACCCTAACAAAATTAAAGCCATTAAGGAATGGAAATTCCCCACAACCATAAAGCAGTTGCGAGGATTTCTCGGGTTAAAAGGGTATTATCACAAGTTTGTTAAGAATTATGGGAGAATAGCAGCACCTCTAACAACATTATTGAAGAAAGATGCATTTTCATGGACTCCTGAAGCAACTAAGGCCTTTGAACGTCTTAAATAGGCAATGTGCCTAGCACCGGTCTTAGCTACACCAGACTTCACAAAAACCTTTATTGTGGAATGTGATGCCTCAGGAAATGGAATTGGTGCAGTTTTAATGCAGGAAGAAGACCCATTGCTTTTGAAAGTCGTCCAATCAAAGGAAAGTATTTACAGAAACCTATTTATGAGAAGGAAATGTTAGCAATACTGCATGCACTAAAGAAATGGAGAACTTACCTAATGGGAAGACACTTCAAGGTAAAAGCTGATCATGATAGTCTTAAACACTTTTTGGAACAAAGACTATCTTCAGAAGAGTAGCAAAAATGGGTCACAAAGATGTTGGGTTATGACTTTGAAATAATCTACAAAAAAAGGAAAGCTTAATGTTGTTGCAGATGCACTCTCAAGAAAGAATGAAGAGGTGGAAGCATTGCTTTGTGCCATTTCTATTATCCAACCAGATTGGATAACTGAAGCAAGAGATGAATGGAAGAAGGATAAATATGTATGGACACTCATTCAAAAGTTGCAGCAAGATCCTAGTACATCTGATACATTTAGTTGGAAAAATGATTCCTTATGGTACAAAGATCGCTTATATCTTTGTAAGAATTCCCAACTAAAACAAAAGATTCTCTTGGAATTGCACACTTCTCCTTTAGGAGGACACTCAGGATTTTTAAAAACTTACCACAGGGTGAAGAAAGAATTTTTTTGGGATGGCCTTAAATCTGATATTCAAAAGTTTGTGGCGGAATGTTTGGTTTTCCAGCAGAATAAAGTTGAGACAATTAAGACCCCATGACTTCTACAACCTTTATCCATTCCAAGTCAACGTTGGGAGGAGATTTCAATGGATTTTATCACAGGTTTACCTAAGTCCGAAGGAAAGAGTGTCATCATGGTGGTAGTTGATAGACTTACCAAGTATGCACACTTTTGTGCATTATCTCATCCATTTAAAGCAAGTATAGTTGATACTACATTTATGGACATAATTCAAAAGCTACATGGAAGCCCAAGGGTTATTGTGAGCGACAGAGATCCCATTTTTACTGGAAATTTTTGGACGGAGTTATTTTCTTGTTTGGGTACTCAATTAGCTCATAGCTCATCTTATCATCCTCAATCTGATGGTCAAGCTGAGATAGTAAATAAATGTTTGGAAGGATATCTTCGTTGTTTTGTATCTGATAAACAAACACAATGGGTCAAGTGGTTACCTCTCGCTGAATGGTGGTATAACACTTCCTTCCATATTGCGGCAAAAATGACCCCATTTATGGCACTTTATGGATATCATCCACCATCCATCACATCATCTTTAAGGGAAAATTCGAAGGTTCAAGCAGTGGAAGATCACATCGAGCATCAGCAAGAAGTTCTCCAACTCTTAAAGGATAACCTGAATTTGGCACAAAATCGAATGAAACAAGAGGCAGATCAACATCGCAGCGAGAGAAGTTTTGATGTAGGAGATTGGGTATTTTTATGGCTACAACCATACAAACAAATGTCCCTCAAGCAAGCTAAGAAGGATAATAAATTATAACCAAAGTACTATGGTCCTTACAAGGTGTTGCAAAAGATTGGTACTATGGCATACAAATTGGAGCTTCCTGCTTCTTCGCGAGTACATCCAGTTTTCCATGTTTTGTGCTTAAAGAAGGTTATAGGTGAAAATCTTCCAGTTCAAACAATATTGCCAGAACTTGATGAGGAAGGAAAAATCATATTGGAACCTGAAGCGGTCATGGAAACAAGAACTCGACAACTACGGAATCGATCAATTTCGGAGTATCTCATCAAGTGGAAGAACTTACCCACTGAAGATTCTACATGGGAGGATGAGAATTTTATACAAAAGCACCCAGAGCTACTCAAGCGTTGAGGACAACACTTTTTTTGAAGGAGAGGGGCATGTTAGGTCCCTATATTACTAGTATAGTCCATTATTATTGTTAGTGTAACCCCCTTATTGTTATTATTGTACCCTTGTAACCCCCATTTTGTTATTATTGTGCCCTTAAATTATTATTGTTAGGTCGGCTAGGATTACATTGTGGCACACTAGGATTACATTATGGCCCCATGGACTCCTATATATAGAAAGGAGGTTTTGTAAATTGTATCATCCAAGAATTTTTCATTCATGTAATGTATTGGAGGTTGCCCCCTCGAAGTGGATTATTTCTAAGGCATTGATATCTCTTTTCTTCTATTTTTGGAGCTGGTTACACAAAATTCTCTTTCATCGTGTTGATCAGTTACCTAAGACACATATAAGATAAGATCAACACAACTATAAATTGTATTAATTGAAACTTTCATTTGTGTATACTTCTTTCATATTATAAAAATTCATCTAGAACAAAAAAATTATAGGTCAAAAAATACCTCATAATCTGTAATAAGATGAAATCCATACTTAACCTTTTGATGAATGGGAGCAGATACACCATAGCATGAAGTAATATCTTTGTCATCTTTAGAAATTTTAGTATTGAACACCTACAACTATGTTTTAAATAATAGTGAAATAGTTAGAAATTTTATTATATAAAAAATAAATTTTCCTTGAGAAGCACAGTAGTTTATTAAGCTTACAATTTTTGCGTCTGCAGATAACATGCCACCTTCCCCCAAACGATGGCATGTGGACAACCTATAGGCTCATAAAATATGTGCATATTTGTCTTTTCCAACGAAAGTTTCATTTTTCCTTTTTTTCTTAATAGCAATCTCATCCAATAACCTCTTGCACTCTCCTTCTCCTATGAAGTGTGGCTTGACTACATTTTTTTTTCTTACCAATTCTCCTCTCAAAGCATTGTTGGTATTTTTAATATATTCAACAACACTATGAAGAATTTTTTTTGGAGATACAATTGTCGATACTTTATGCATAAGAGCTAATAACTCATCCTTCTTAGATTTCAGTGAAATACACGTAGAAATTAAATATTCCATATAAAAAATCTTAAGGTTTCTAGTAGCATAGTAATGAAATTTAGGGAATGTAGCACTGAGTACGATATATAATTTTTTTAAATATGAAACATGAAACGTTAAGTATATAGCTTATATTACATAAATTAAGTATGTAATTTATGAAAAAACATAGTATATGTGTTTTACCTTGACGACGAAAAACTTTAGTAATTGTAGGACCAAATAATCTCAATGCTTCACAGTGAAGTATGTCTCTCCATGTTCTCCCACCTTCATCATCTAACACTTTCCCTTTTTAATTTAATGTTATTGTGAATGACATAATATTAGTTACCTCTACTTTAACATATTCATCTGGATGTTTTAAGAGAGGTTGAAAAGATGCACCAATAGATGGTATAGTTTGTTCATCTGATGGAGGAGATTGATTTTGTTGTCCATTGGTGTTAGTATCTTCTTCGCGAAAATTGATATTACTCCTGAACATTGCGATATAATATATTATTAATAATCATATGTTATGTAATTACGACCCTAAATTTTATAAGTAAAATATAAATGACTATTTACCTTAGTAGATCATCAACTGTTGTTTCTGTATGTGTTGCATTCTCTATGTCAAATATAGTTGTTTTGTATGCTACATCAATTTCATCTCTTATGAATGGATCAACATCAGCCTTCATCAACCACTCTTTATATTATTGCAATCTATCAATCTCAAATCTAGTTTCAAGTGTAGCCTCCACAATATGGAAAGTATCAGTTACTACTGGGACATGTACATCATCTATAAAATCTAAATGGGAAGATGGAATTGTAGATAAATTACTTCCTTTGGAAGGTATCTCATTAATACCTATGACTCGAGAAGGTGTGTCCCACATAAATTCATTTAAACTCTTTTTCCGAATAGACATTAGTATTTTTCTTGTTCGCATATTGAATCAATAGACCTAATTCAATATTACACATTTCCCAAGTTAGAATGAGCTTTATATACTTCATTGCATTAATCCAATAATGAAACAAGTGCAATATATATATATATATAATAAAATCATCAACCTTTGATTATATGAAGTGTAATAATGAGTATATTATAAAATGAAAAGTATGCAAATGAATTCAATTACATACAACAAACAACAATAAATAGTCACTCATAATCAAATGAAACATTTTGAAAATATTTTAATAATAAAATATCATTTTGGCGGGTAAAAAAATCTTAATAAAACCATTTTCATCATAAATTCATTATATCATGTAATCATTTGTCCACCTAATGTAATATCTTGGGTTACTTTGAAATGATGAATGTTAGGGTGCAGTGACACCAACATTTATAGTGTTATGGGTTTACTCTTGATTATTATATGTTAGAATTACTATAATCCTAATACCTCTTTTTCTTTGTCTCTCTATTTTGGTTTTGTCATTTAAACTTCACTCCTATCATATTCTTACTGTTACCTTTCTTCATGTCCTATAAGTCCATGCTCAGTGTAAATTGGAGAACTAGATCTCATTTGTAAGTGGTTACCTCTATGTATCTGAAACATATCTGGCATAAAATAATCTTGAAGACAGTCTCAAGATGTAGAGGATTAATTCTAAAGTTAAAATATCTTCTGCACAACTATCGTAGGGACATTCTACTTGTAGTGAACAATCTAGACTATTATAATTTTCAATATCTCCGAATATTCCTCATTTGAAGGAGGTACACTTGGTTCACAAATTTATGATTGATATATAGAGATGTAGCATTTAAATTTCACATTGACCTGAACAACAACATTTTTGTTGCCATTTTTTTATAAAATTAAGCCAATAACACTTATTCTTGAACTAAAATGGGTTGGATTAAAGTACAATTTGGTTACGGAGTGGACGTTAGGTCATCAAATATGTACTTTTTTCTAAGCACAAGATGAAATTTAAGGGAATATTCTCTCTAAAATTAGTGGAACCAGCTGAGACTTATAGGAATATGAAGGTGAGAATGGGCAGGATTGAATTACAGTCTGGTCACTAAGTTGAAGGTAGGTTTTCTGCATTGTTCCAGGTTCTAGATACGTACTCTCTTCTAAGAACAATATGAAAGTTAAGATAATATGCTCATTAAAATTAGTGGAATCAGATAAGATGTCTAGAAATATGCAGATGGTGGTGGGATGGATTGAATTATACTGTGGTCATTAATTGGAATCTAGGTGCCTCCCCATGCTTCTAGGTTTTAAATATCTAGTCTATTCTGAGCACAATATGAAAAAGGGTATTTCAAAATTCCTGCTCTACATACATACATAGAAAGGGGAAGATTATAATTGAGATTAATTCAATCCATGACAATATGTAGAGATTTGGTTTTCCCATAGAATTTTGGTTCCATTTACATGCAACATCCAGATGTTGAATAACATCCTTTTGAAAAAATGGATTTAAAAATGTCCCTCCAATAGATTCATAAACAGATACAAGGTACAAAATATATATTATGGTAGCCAATGAGAGTAACTGGCCCTGAAAATGCTATTTGAACAACTTTTTTCACTATAGTCAGCAGCACTGTAGCAATGTGGTGGCTCTTTCAGACTTCAATTAGTCGATTCGTGGTTTCTCTTTTTTCAAGTTATCTCAGTGGATTACCGATTTAAATTTTTTTTAGCATTATGATGTTGATATTTGGTGACTTGGCATTTTTTCTTCTTTCTCAATGATTATAAGCCATATCCCTTGGGCCAAATTTATATCTGTTGCTTTTTTTCCCTGTTTTGGTTCTATCATTTTTATATCTTTCCAAAGATGGTTATTATGGCATATACTTATTTTCTTGAAATGCATGATTGAGTTTTCTTTACTACAAAATTCTTGAAAACTTGCGATTACATCCCAGCTATATTTTTCCCTGCTCCTTAGAGAATTGACAAAACTCAATATGTAAGCTAACTGCATTGAGTGGGTGTGCCTCAAAATAAAAGGAAAATAACATACAAATATAACTTTAATTTTATTATATCTTGGGGAATCTAATGTTATTAGAATGCATGGTGGTCACAATTTCAAACAAATAAAAAAGTGACCCAATCCTATAGATGTGATTAATCCTAAAGATATCTTATTTAAAATAAAGAAGTGATTCGGCTAATTCACAGCACAAATTCCACCTGCCATGATGCTTCTGAGGACAACCATCCAGTACTGTTTAATGACATGCTATGTTTATGTTTATGATTACAGTGTGCCTGTTTACTTATCTCGTAATTGATGAAAAACCATAGTAGCTTCTTGTAATTTGTAACTAATAGAATTGACATGACATTTACCATGATCGTTTTTTATACTATAGATGATTTAAATTTGAATTGAATTCATATGTAGGATCATAAAGTTCCACTTTGTGAGGGACGTTCAAGAAATTATAGGATTTATAGTGAGTCCAACATAGAAGCTTCCAGTCATAGAAATGATGTCTAACACAAACTTCTGACTACATTTTCGGAGCAAGCAACATTGCACTTTCTTTGGACTAGAATGTACTTGCATGCAAGCATGATGGTAAAAATGTTTCTTCAGAGTCTGGTGTGAATTTGTGAGATTATACCACCTTTTTGGCCAATGAGTTGGAATATGAGAATAGTGTAACCCAAAAAATTAAACTCTTATTACTTAAGCATCAAGAGGAAATAGAGGAGTTGAGACAAAAGCATGAACAAGTACTGTAGGAATTTATAAATCAACTGAAACAGAAGGGTTTTACTGTGAATTTTTTAAGAAACGATTTTCCTTAATCTTCTAATGATACCTGCTACAGGGTCTCTGTCAATACTAGTGCAAGAAAAATTAAACCATTTCATGGTGCAGACTTTGTGAGCAGCCAAGAGGAGATTGATGAAACATGAAACCAAAAAGCATCAGTTGAAGAATTTGGAAATCTTAATTCAATTTCCAAGAAGAAATAATTGCAGGAAGCTCCAATTTTATAGAAAGAAGAGCTTCCATGTTGTATTTCTTTGACTATAGCTAAGTAGTGACCAATGAAAACTATGACTCTAACTAAGTAGTTACTATACATGATCTTGTAAGTTCCAACAATTAAGGTAAATAATACTGGTTCAATAGTGATTTCTTAAATTGTATTTCAGGTTTTGTAGCAACCCTCCTAATTTCCTTGTTAATCCACATCCCAATACATATTGGAAGATGGGATTAAGATTGTTACGTTATGTGGCCGATCTTTGTTAATTTCCAACAGTAAATGGAAATAATACTGATTGTTGTAATTGGTTAAACTGTTATTCAATTTTTCTAGAAATCCCACTAGCATCCTTGTTAATCCACATGCCAATACCTACTTGAATATGGTAATTGTTTCCAAATTAGTATTTCTAAACTTTTTCATGCTTCTCCTTGTAGCATGTTGTTCTTGGATTTCGTGCATGAAATGGATAAGTCTTTGTGAGTTGGTTTCTTTTTATATGGGCATTGTTAGATACCATTGTAGATACTCACACACACGAAAGAAAGGAGACAATAGAAACTATACACATTTTTTACTACTTATTGTATTAGACATATATAAGTGTACATTAGTATTTCTTACTTATTTTAAAATGAATATCCAGGTCATGTTCGCAATATTCACTTCCCCTTTGACATTGATGTTGAAACTGTAATGAGTGTTGCGAGTGAAATGGTGACATAATTGGATATATCAGATCAATATGTGACAAATATTGCAGCCATGATTGATACATAAATACAAGCTCTTGTGCCAGAAAAGAAACTCGTAATACCTTTTGTGGATACTACTGAGGAAGAGATGGGTATTGATTATCCTAGGTCTCCAATTCAAGATGATGTTTTGGAGATGCTTAGTGATAATGATAGGCCCTCTGCTAAATTTGCAATTGAACACCTTCCTTCAGGTCACAAGTATTGGTTTGATTCCCCAAGGTCTTTAGTTGTAGATTCTTACATGGAGACTACCTTAATGAATTCTTCCTCTAAAGAAGAAGGGCCAATGCATGGCAGATTTCGTGAAGTGAACCATGTCTAGTCTGCCTCAAGCAGTGCTAAACATCATCATAATGAATTCGATTATCACAAGAACAAAGGGGATGGTTTAGATATAAGTTCAAAGTTTCTCAACTCTATAAGGAGAGGCAACTTGCAAGAAAATGTTGTGGTGATTGATAAAGAGAAAAACCACTCAATTTCTGAGGTCATAAAGAATACTGTGGTGGCTGAGGGGAAGGTGTCAGCTAAAGATAGGAATAGTAACTGCAGTACTAAAGATTTTTTTAAAATAATGAGCCAAGAGAATCTACAAATGGAGGATTGCAGCATTGCTAATGCTTTGGACAAGAACTTACTTGCAGGCAAGCATGATGGTAAAACTGTTTCTTCAGGGTCTGGTGCGAATTTGCCAGATTATAGCACCTTGTTGGCCAATGAGTTGGAAGATGAGAATAGTGTAACACAAAAAATCAAACTCTTATTACTTAAGCATCAAGAGGAAATGGAGGATTTGAGACAAAAGCATGAACGGGTACTGCAGGAATTTATAAATCAACTGCCACATAAGGGTTTTACTGTGAAGTTTTTAAGGAACGGTTTGCCTTAGTCTTCCAATCATACCTGCTATAGGGTCTCTGCCAATACTAGTGCAAGCAAAATTAAACCATTTCATGGTGCAAACTTTGTGAGGAGACAAGAGGAGATTGATGAAACATCAAACCAGAAATCATTAGTTGAAGAATTTGGCAATCTTAATTCACTTGCCAAGAAGGAATCAGTGTAGGAAGCTCCAAGTTTATAGAAAGAAGAGCTTCCATGTTGTATTTATTGTATTGTAGCTAAGTAGTGACCAATGAACACTATGAATCTAACTAAGCAGTTACTCTACATGATCTTTTAAGTTCCAACAATTAAGTTAATAATATTGGTTCAATAGTGATTGCTTGAATTGTTATTTAGGTTTTGTAGCAAGCTCGCTAATTTCCTTGCTAATCCACATCCAAATACATACTGGAAGATGGGATTAGGATTGTTACGTTATGTGGCAGATCTTTGCTAATTTCTAATAGTAAATGGAAATAATACTCATTCCATTGTAATTGGTTAAATTGTTATTCAATTTTTCTAGCAATCCCGCTAGCATCCTTGTTAATCCACATACCAATACCTACTTGAAGATGGTGATTGTTCTCCCAATTAGTATTTCTAGAATTGTGCATGCTTCTCCTTGTAGCATGTTGTTCTTGGATTTCGTGCATGAACTGGATAAGTCTTGGTGAGTTTTTTTTTGTTGATATGGGAATTGTTAGATACCATTGTAGATACTCACATGGATGAAAGAAAGGAGACAACATAAACTGTACACATTTTTCACAACTTATTGTATTAGACATATATAAGTGTACATTAGTTTTTCTTACTTATTTTAAAATGAATTTCCAGGTCATGTTTGCAATATTCACTTCCCCTTTGACATTAATGCTGACACTGCAATAAGTGTTGCAAGTGAAATGGTGACATAATTGGATCTATCAGATCAATATGTGGCAAATATTGCAACCACGATTGATACAGAAATACAAGCTCTTATGCCAGAATGGCAACCCACAATACCTTTTGTGGATGCTACTGAGGAGGAGATGGATATTGATTATCCTAGGTTTGCAATTGAAGATGATGTTTTGGAGATGCTCAATGATAATGATAGACCCTCTACAACATTTTTACTTGAAAGCCTTCCTTCAGGTCACAAGTATTGGTTTGATTCCCCAAAGTCTTTATTTGTAGATTCTTACATGAAGACTTCCTTAATGAATGCTTCTTCTAAAGTAGAACGGCCAATGCATGGCATATTTGATGAAGTGAACCATGTCCAGTCTACCTCAAGTAATGATAAAAATCATCATAATGAATTTGATAATCACAATAAAAAAGCCTGGGGATGGTTTAGATATAAGTTCAAAGTTTCTAAACTCTGTAGGGAGAGGCAACTTGCAAGAAAATGTTGTGGTGATTGATAAAGAGAAAAAACACTCAATTTCTGAGGTCATAAAGAATATTGTGGTGGCTGAGGGGAAGATGTCAGCTGAAGATATGAGTACTAACTACAGTACTCAAGAGTGTTTTAAAATAATGAGCCAAGAGAATCTACTAATGGAGGATTGCAACATTGCTAATGCTTTGGACCAGAATGTACTTGCAGGCAAGCATGATGGTAAAACTGTTTCTTCAGATTTTGGTGTGACTTTGCTAGATTATACCACATTTTTGGCCAATGAGTTGGAAGATGAGAATAGTGTAACCCAAAAAATCAAACTCTTATTACATAAGCATCAAGAGGAAATAGAGGAGCTGAGACAAAAGCATGAATGGGTATTACAGAAATTTATAAATAAGCTACCACAGAATGGTTTTACAGAGAGGCACATTCCATGGGGATGGAGGTGTGTAAAGATGAATTTCATAGCCCAGTTGGTGAAATTTTGGTGGTGTGTGAAAGAGTGGATTGGGCACATTGGATATGAATGATAGCAATGAGCACCCATTTTGTGTTGGGTTTTACACTATTGGATTTACAACTATTTTTATTCAACAATGTAAACCCAACATATTGAGCACCATAGTCTGGTTCTTATTAATTACCAAATATGGATAGCCATTTAATCCCTGGTCTAATATGCACTTTTAGGTGGCCAAGATTTTCCAAGTTGGCGTATCTCTAGTTCCACCTTGAGTTTGTGAACTTGAGATAAGCATACTCATCCTTGCAACCTCAAGGTCCATGTCAAACCTGGGTATAGATGTATATATGACATTTTTAAGAAGCATTTTGGCTGTTTTCTTCTTTGATCTCCGTTTTACCTCTCTAATTTGTGGCATCTCTACGTTGGGTCTCCTTTTTGTGTTTGCTTAATAAATTTATACAGATATAGTTTGCAATTTTTTAGTGCATAAAGATATCCACCATTTCCTTAAATATTGTACCTTTCCTGGGATTTACAGGTTTCCACTGCAGTTGTAGAACCATATAACAGTGTATTTTCAACTCATTCTCTCTTGGAGCACACATATATGTCAGTTGTTCTGGACAACGAAGCTATTTATGACATATGCAAGTGATGTCTAGACATCAAAATACCTACATAAAAAAACTTGAACAGACTGATCTTGCAAATTATATCGTCACTAACAAGTTCTTTGTGAATTCAAGGATCCTTAAATGTAGACATAAATGAGTTTCACATGAACCTTGTTCCCTTTCCTAGAATTCATTTCATGCTTTCATCTTATGCACTAGTGGTGTATAAAAATCCTATCATGAAGCATTGTCAGTGAAAGAAATAAAAAATTCTGTGTTTGAGGCTAGTAACATGATGACTAAATGTGATCCCAGACATGGAAAATACATGGCCTGATTTCTAATCTATAGAGGAGACGTGGTGCCCAGAGATGTGAATGCAACAGTTTCAATGATAAAAAAAAAATGAGTTGTGCCTCTCTATTTTTGCCATGGAATGTGCCTCTCTGGTAACTACTAAATAGCTCAGACATTGTAAGCTACGTTTTTAAAGTATAAGAGCCTTGAAAATTTTAAATGTATGCCACTGACATATGATTTAGCATTTGAATTTTGTTTTCTAGTGGTCTTAGAGCAGAAAATTTCCATGTGAGATATAAATGTGTGTTCTTTGATATTATCATTGTGGTATAGGAAACTTCCAAAAATCAAGAATGTCTTTGCACTTCAAAAGATTGGAGTGAACTCTCTGAAGCCTTGTACTCTACATGTTTAGGCTAAAAGGTGGAGCAGAGCAGAGAAATAAATTCTACTAGGCACTTGACATTTTCACTGAGTTGGAACTACGGTTTGGTTCCAATCATGTGAACGAAAGAGTTGATATCCCATTGCCAATAGTGAGCCTTGTCCCTCCATATAACTAACCTCCCATTCTAGCAGTCCCGTTCTATGTTCCTATATTATTTTGTGCAAATTCCATGATATGTTCTTCAATAAATAAGAAGAAAATGCACAGAGTAAAAAAATTCATAATATTAGTATAAATCACTTAAAAATGAATTAAAAGGACATTTTTATGTCCATTATATGAATAGTAATCAGGACTCATCCTGTGTTTATAGTGAGAGGAAATTTATGATAGGAATTCAGATACAGTACCCACTTACAAAGAGCCACCTCATTTCCCTCATGTTCAAAGTAACAAGAACAGTGTAATGATTCTGAAGAGTTCTTATGAAGGGTTTGTATTTACAAGGCTGATAGAAGGTGCTGCTACATCAATATGAGGAGGAGGATTTGAGAGGTCCGAGAGGTATAGAAGGGACCTCCTACCCTAGGCACGGTGATCTCAAAATATAGGGTAGGAAATCAGACTAGTTACTTGTCCTAGAAGGAGATTCTCTTTTTGCTCTAGGCCAAAGAGAAGGATTTACTTCTACAGCAACTTAGAAAAGTCTGTCTTCAGACCTAGTTTAGGCCACATCCATCCTAACATACAATACAATTAATATCAAATATATTTTGGTGTAATCACTTGGTTAATCGTACACAATACAGATAGTATCTATTAAGGGAATTATGCTTTTAACATACTCTCTATCGTTTTGGTGACCATGGTTTTGGAGCTACAAAGGCTACAAATATTTCCTGAAGGATTTCCTTTTGCAGCTATAAAGGTTTTGGAAAGAATTTTACGTATGTTTTTATGAAGCATTTAGATGTGCACAAGGAGGGACTATATGTTTATGAAGCATGTGGCTGGAAATTTCTAGAGAACTCCAAGACAACACGTTTTCAGAAGCTGTTGTTCAAGGATCAAAACAATACAAACCACCAAATTATGAGTACTTTTAATTAAACAGTTGCATTCTAAGAAGTTTTTTGCAACCCAAAACAGGTGGATCTGCAATATAAGATAGCTCCCGAAACAGGTGGATCTACTTATGAGTACTTTAGTAGTTCCCGAAACATAGAAAAAAACCTTAGTTACATTAAAATCTTATATAATGTTTGTTACAAAAATGAATTTATGGATGTTGCATCAGCAGTCGCAACAGGCAACATCTTTAAATTCATAATTCTTGATGTACCTTTTATTGTCTAGTAATGAAATAGAAGACACATTTTACCAAACAGAAAATAAGGGGAAAATGTGACCATTATAAGAACTAGTCACTAGAGAGGCCTTAAATCTTGAACACTAGAAATAGGAAAGTCAAATTTTAAATATAAACAAAGAGAATGTAATCTAAGCAGCTACAATAATGACTCGCATCCATGATTTATCAAATTATCAAGTTATATAAAAACTTATAAATATTTAAATGAAACTAAGCATAGTCAACTGTAGTGTTTCCATGAGTCCTAACTATTCTCCTTTGTCCTCCATTATACTTCGAACTTAAGTTTATGCATTAAAAAATATTGCATGTGACTTACAAGATCACTATAGCACCCTTTTTGGTATAACTGTTGCAAGTTTCCCAACTGAATCGTACCAATGCTGGAAATCCAAATACTGGATGTTTATTTTCTTCCAGCTAGGCTTTTGTTTCAGGATCTATACAGAAAAATAGCTTAGAGAAATAGATATAGGACTTGAGGGCACAAGAGGCAGAATAAATAATCACTAGTAACAATTGAAATTGATGATATGGAAAGAAAATGCAAAAGAGATTATACCCCCTGGATATCCTGAGCCAAAGTATACCACACGGTCTTCACTAGCTCCCACAATACAATATAAGCATATTTCATGATAAAAGCTGTAATTATATAGAAAAAATTCCCAGCCCCGTGAGCAAAAAAATTGGCACCATGTACCCAGCACATACAATTTGGGTAAGAACAACCAATTTTCCTCTATTCTTGGGCTTTCGTAAGGTGTCAAGTTCGACTTTGGGGACTTTTTCATGCCCTCAAAACCTCAACCTCGTCTTCCTGAACAGTCAAAAAATGAGTTTTCTTGGGCTTTCTTACAGTGTCAAGTTCGACTTTGGGCTTTCATACGGTGTCAAGTTCAACTTTGGGGACCTCAGCATGCCCTAAAAACCTCAACATTGTCTTCCTAAACAGTCGAGCAGCGAGTAACTCAACCTCATCTTCCTGAACGGTCGAAGATCGAGTACCTCAACCTCGTCTTCGTCTTCCTGAATAGTCGAGCAGGAGCTTCGAACAGGGGCTTTCTTACACTTTGGGCTTTAATTTTTTTTAATGAAATCGAACAGGGGCTTCGAACACTTTGGGCTTTTATTTGTTTTAATGAAATAGAACAAGGGCCTTGAACACTTTGGGTTTTTATTTGTTTTAATGAAACCAACCCATGACATCAAACTTTTACAAAATCTTATGTGGCATGCCATCAAACTTTTACAAATATTGAAACAATTTTTTTTTTTAATAATCAAAATATTAATATTTATTATTTTAATTATTAATTAAATATAAAACCATAGTATATTTAAAATTTAATTTTATATAATATAATTAAAATAAATAAAATATAAATATTGATAGTTAATATTTTGATAAATTCAATAAAATATAAATATTTTAATCCCATTGTCCTACGTTTCTAGTTATTTGTGGACATTTATTGACATTAAATTATCTATATTAACATATCTCAAGAAAAATTAACCAATGCTAGTAGAATTTCCCTAACTCTCTAGTATGAAAGATCAAAACAAATAGCATAACCCTGCACACCTAACAAGCTCTAACCAACAACATAACTCTGTTATTGATATCATGATCTCCAAATCCCAATGTAATATCCCCTTCTCTTTGAACCAACTAACGCAAAAAAAATTTCTATTTAGGGTCTCTATCCCAATTTCATTATACATCATTAATAGTTGGGAATATTCTAACTTGGAGATATTGACTTTATAAAAAAAATTTCCTTTTTCATGATTTATGATCCTTCATTTTTTTTTTGAACTAATTCTTATATATGCATATAAGTATTATCATTTTTAGACCTATATACATATATAATTTACCCAAATCTATCCCAATTATATGAACGTATTAAATTATCAATGTTTTCATATAACTACATTCATAAATATTCAATTCGGCTAACATTTTTTACTAAACCATAAAATGGTTTATATGGAATCATTTGCAATATAAAAATTTGGGTTTGGTATATATGTGTCTCCTAACCCCAACCCAGTTGGTCCTTCTGATGTGATAGGGTGAAATTGGATGTCTCCTACACATTACATTATATGCCATGTAATTACTGAGGATTTACACTCTCGAGAAGGTGACTTGTTTTATTGTAGATCATTCGTACGAGTGAATCAACACCTATACCTTTATGTTTACTTTTTCATCGTAAAATATTGTATGATGAGTACATAGTATATTTAATATAGTCCGGATATTAATTTCGGAACTACATCTCATCCCAGAAGCATTAAATATGTACCTACGCAATTAAATTGTTGTTTAAGGTTAGATCCCTCTCGGGATTTCGGATTGGGTTACCTCCACTTTACGTTTACTTCAATCTCGATACAATCCGCCCTACTCCACCTTCAATTGGATGGTTGATCTTTTTTAGGAATTAGGGTTTTATGCATCTTTTTAAGTCGACCCTTCTTTCTATGTTAAGATCTTCTTCTTCCTCATAACGCTCCATTTCTTCTGGCTTACTATCGTTCCAAGGACGATGGAAATATCTCTAATATAGACCCGAGCATCTATCTCTCTACAATAAGCTCATCACATCCATTTTTCTTGGTAAGCAATCCTTTGTTTAATATTAGTTTTGTTGCAGATATTTATGCATACGTTACAATTTTTTCCTTTATATGTAACAGAATGACTATATGTATAACTATATACAAGGAATGATTATATTTATCCACAAATATTATTTTAGGCTTCGGTCTTTTACTGATTATTTGATTTCAATATCCGTTACCCATTTCTTATAATCTTTCCTGTTTGTAAACACGTTTAATTATGCCTGAATTGGCATTTATATATTTTTCTATGTTATTTGCTGAGAAAAAGAAACAAAGACTCCTGGAAATTTAATCCTTTCTTCCAATATTTCATGAAGAAACGATTTCCAGTTTCCATATATCCTAATAAGAAACCCTTGTTAGCACTTCCAACCCAACAGCCGGTAATTGCAATTTATACGCCTAATATCGACTCATTTTTCTTGTATTTGTTGACTTATTGGATCTTCAATATACATCCTCTTTCCTTCATTTCCTATTTTTATTTTAATGTTGACTGGGTTCTCCTCCACAATGAATAATTTGGGCACCAATACCTTCGGTTTTTGTAAGGTACCATACCTTCTTTTTACTACGATATTATTCGAATCATTTGTTAACTTTTTCAACTTCATCTAAATTTTAATTTCGTTTTATTTGTATGAATGCAGATAACTTCTACTCTCTCAGCATGTTGGTAATTCTCATCGATTTTCGTTGGTAGGTTAATACATTAACCCTTGTTTTATGATCTTGAATGTACAGGGTTGATTTTTCACTTTGCCCAGTTTCTTTAAATTCTCCTCCACTGTGGAGAATAGAAACCATACAGTGTTTCCCGCCATTCTTGGATACATAATAGAACTATTGTTCAGAATATTAGTTCTAAATATTCTTTGTGTATAAACATTTCTATTCGGGTTGAATAGCCCTGAAACAATTTTTAACATTTAACTGTTAAACTTTTGTATTTCATACTTTCTGCCTATATACAGTTTACCATTTCCCTTTTTGAAGAACGACTCATATACGTATAAGTAGAACATTATTTCTATTTCAGTTCTATACATAATTTAAATTTTCCAATTAAACTTAAATATTTCGTTCCTGAAATTCGTATGTATACTTCTCTTCTCATATAGTATAAAGTATTTCTGGATTCCGACTATTTTAGAAAAACCCATATATGTAGAGAAAAATAATATTCATAGATGTACCATTTTATTTTCAGACTCTTACATTAATAATTTGTTATGTTTCCATGTATATATAGTTTGTATAAATTCTAAGATTTTTTAGTTTCTAGATTTATTTGCTTCAGTTTTATGCTACCCCACAATATCTCTAAGATAAAGCATAATACCTGTAAACTGAGCAATTTTATTTATAATTAGTCTTGGTCTAAATAGATCTATATCATTTCTCAGTTTTTCTCCAACAATCTCTATTATACCTCAACATTATCAAAATTTCAATTTTATTAAATTTTGAAAGAAATTCCTGTATTTACATACCCAAATTTTATTTCCCATAAAAATAGATATCATATATAATGGGATATAGTACAATTCAACTGTTTTCTATTCCAATTATGGTGGATAATATTTATCTATTGACTAATACTCTTCAGGTTTATAATTCATGTTGTATCCTTACTTGAGTTTATAAAATAAAATCGTATCAACATGTTTTATTGTACCCTATAATAAAGTTTACTTTTCCATTAGGTAAAATTCTGAGGAATTTTTAGGTCATTTTGTACTTCCTCTTATATAGAAAACATGAATTTATTTCAACAATGATATTTTATCTCTATACACTATCACTGGTTTGTCACAGCTAACAGAACATGATATTGTTAACTATTTTACATGTTTACTACATTTACACCATATTTCTCTGTTAAAATTTGAACTCTTTCAAATATATATATATATGCTTTATTAACTCTTACCTTAGACAAAATGTAGAAGTTGATAAGAATTCTAAACAAAAAATCAGATTTCCTATCCCCAGATCCAAAACTTTTTATAGGGTTCGACATTCTGGGAGACGGTTTTTTGAGATCTTTCTACCATGCTACTAAACTTACTGGATTTAATCTATTAAATCTGGTCAATTAAATGCATGAGTTATTACACCACAATTTCTTCTAAATTTCTGCTAAAACATAACATAACCTTTTCTAAATCAGAACAACCCTTTTTAAATAGATTCTAAATAAACTTTTAGTGCCAGGTGTGAATACCAAAATTTTGTGACCAGTCCTCCCAACCGTATAATTCATTTTTCTCCAGAATTCACCCCCGAGCTCAGATCCTCCAGGAACTGAGTATCTTTTATCTATCCTGGAGCAGCTTATTTAAGCTGTGCTTTCCCCAAGCTTGTTTCGAATTTCTGCGTCCATAAATTTCAAGATGCTTTCTTCCTGTTTTGCCTAAGATTTCCCTCAATGAGGTACTTTAAAGTTGTCTTTTCCACTTTTCCATATTTTCTTCCTCTTCCCAATTACTTTCCTCTTCATTGGGGAAATTATATTTTTCTCTCCCAATCTAATTTAATAAGATTCCTTTCAAGGTTTTCTGAAAGTTTTTGGGAAAGTCTAATCTTATCCATATCCTCATGGATCAAGGTTTAATATCTCCAACCTCAATCTAGTCATATAGCACACATAACTTTTCCATTTATTTTTATTAATTAAAAAATAATCCATTCTATAGTTCTCCATTTGGGGTCCACTTCCCTTTTGCATTTATTTACATGTCAATTAAAAAGCATAGAACTAGGGGTGTTACATATTCCCCCCCTAACAATGAACACCATCCTCAGTGTTACCCTTTGTGGTTGATTTCTGAACTCGAGACAAAGATTCCTCCTTCATATTTGCTCCCGTCTTCCATCAGTTTTCTGCAGAGTATCATTCCTTCCTTTGCTTCCACTCTACTTACAGATACCCTCTAAAGTTTGATTTTATTCCTACTTCATTGCAAGAAGTGTATCTGGAAGAATATTTTTATGTCGTTCTCTCTGTCCACAATTCATAGCAATTCATATAAGTAATATCATATACATATTTTGATAATCACAACAACATTCTAAACTTTAATGATTTCAATAAATTTAGCTATTAGTGAAAACCGTTTAGGTCCATAGTATTTTCGTGCACTTCTAGCACAACTACTTATCATTCCATGTTTTCGGTGAGATTCCCTCATTACGTAAATATTTCTTCCTTACGTAAATCCATCTATCTTAGCTTTCTTGGATTTCTTGGTGAATTCTCTGCGCATATTTTCACCTTTAACTCCCTTTTTCGAAGTGTACAATTCCTGTTACACACTTTGCTAAACAAAATATAACTTTTCATTAGTATTTCATGAATTTAGAAAACTAACTTTCTCATATGTAGAGGTTCTGCTTTACCTTTTCTCAGTTCATTTTTGTACTTCAAGTACCTTCTCTACATCTTTTTCTTCAAAACAATCAATTCAACTAGTAGTAACCAGGCTCAATAATAAGGTCTAAAATTCAATTTCTACTTTACATTTGAATTATTTTCTTATAAATTATATCAGTTAGTACCATAGATCTTTGACTTGCATCTCAGTCTGTAGTTTCAGCCTTACACTAATTGATCGATTTTCCAACTTCCTATTTTTATATAGGATCTAGATTTCATTGTCTCTTAACAATATTTCCACATAGGATTTTTCATTATTTTTTCTTCCTAACCATGCAAACATGTATTGTTTTAATTATCAAACTCGATTGGAGTTATCTTTATGTCTGAACTAAGGACATCTTATGGAAACTTTTCCATCATCTGTGCTATACTAAGGTAACACTACTAATGTACCTTGTATTTTTGCAACTATCATTTATTCTTGATTATTAATATTTTGATAATTTTCATTTTTTTTTCTACCAAATATGTTGTGTTAGGGTCACATGATTTATGTACCCTCAATTTTTGTACTTATAATTTATTTCTCACTTGAGATATTTATCAACCTTTTAGAAATTTGTACACTTAATAAGTAGCCATCACTTATTTACCTCAGTAAAGGAAAATGCATTTGGATGTCTATACTCCACTGTTTGAATTTATGTAATCAATTAAGATATTCCTTTAGAATTTTGTAGAGGTATATTAATTTTTTATTACTTAAGAATTATTAAAATTTAGGGATATTCCTCCTTTACAATCATCCCAACATTTTTTTTTTATAGCACGTGGTTTAATATTCATTTTATAACTAACTAACTCATTTGGAAATTAATCTAGAATTTCATCCAAAAATATCCTCTTACTATTCTTGGAATCTAGATTTTTTTTCTACCATTTTATATTTCAGTTTGTTATCTTTATCCCACATAATAAAATTGCCAGCACTTTTATAGCTGAATTTTGTGGTTCCATTGCTACAATATTTTCTTTCAACGATTTGGTAGGTCCTTTCCGATATCCTACCCAATTTATTCATGTTTTTTTTTTCCTCGTCGAAACAGATAATGGAAAACATTGAAGTCTATACAATTTTCGTTTATACTCAGTATTTTGTTGAATTATTTGGAAAATTGATATGCCAATTCTGTACCAAATTTTTAGCTTGCTGAATTTCTCCTATCTTTTGTCAAACCCTATCTAGGTTCACAGACTCAAGTCGTTTATATCACATAGAAAATTATTTTAAATTTTCTCTAACCTCTTTTATGAATTTCATATTCCTACTGACAATATGTCTAAAACGTGCAATAATGTACAGCTTTCTGGTTCATTATTCCATTTTTGGAATTTCTTGAGAGGGTTTCTACACCACTCATTGGTTTTTCTTGTTATCAGTAATTACTATATTAGGTAATTATTAATTCTCAGTAATTACTATTATTTCGTTGCATTCCAACAAAATCCCGACACTCACAACCTTATCATTTACATTGGTTGAAATGATATATAGGTATTTTACCATTTTCATTCTACAATTTTCTCAATGTAGTTTCTTTAGTTATACTTTTCCAATATCTTTGAATTTTGATATGTCCATTCCTATACAAAATTCTAGCTTTCCGAAATTTTCCTGTCTTAAGACAAAGTACATTTAGGTTCATTAGTCAGCACAAAGCATATTTTTCATATTGAATATATGAAAATTTCTTTTATTCTACTACAAAATTCATACGCCTTCTAATGGCATGTCTAAAGTGTGCAATTATGTATAACTTTATGTTTCAGCTCTGCCTTCCTGTTGTTTTCATGCAGGTAGGGTTGAATCCATTTCATAGTGAAATGGTATAATTTTTTTTTTTAATGATGGAAATAACATACTTCTAGAATATAAATCCTCTTATTTATTTTCTTTTATTTAATTCACCTACTATATTTTCTTCTTTCTCTATTTTTGCCTTCCATTTCTCCTTTCAGCATAAGGACATAGTTTTGATATGTGTATATTACTAATAGTTTTTAGTTTTGTTCGATTACGCTTTATCTATTACAGAAATATCTAATTGTGTGATACTATGTGCCTTTAGATATAATTATTTGAGTATTATATTTCTGAATATCATCTTATGTTTAGAATTTATTTCTAATAAAATGTGTCTCTTGCTAACAGAATTATGGAACGATAATACTTCAGAAATATAAATTTACTGTGATATATTCCAACTTATTATAATCTCTCAGCAATATGTTCCATTCGTAGGTACTTTTGTCGCACATCACTTTTATTGCTTAAGTATGCTTATTTTCTGGTAAGAACATATTCAACTTTCAATTACAATTGCCCTCTGAGATAGGATTCCTTCCTTTTAATTTATATGGATCTGGTGGTTTTAAAAATACCCCATGTTTTTTTCCATTTATGGAAATAAAGGTTCAGGCAATTCTTACCACGTTACCCAGTCATTTTCCTATTACAATGATTAAATCTTATATAGCTATTTAATCATGGATTGTTATACCCAGACTATCCAATTTGGAGTAGTGTTTAAATTTGTATTCCACTCTATATTTTTATATGTATCTCATTTTATACCTTCTTTCACCACCAATGATAGTATAATCCTCCATTTCCCATCATAGGAGGAAGGTGAGAAAAAAAAAAATCCGAAATTCCTCTGAACTTCCTTCTTCCTCCTAGACTGTTATCTAGAGGCATCCTCTCCCTCAGAATCTTTTGCGAGATTCTTATCGAGATATGCTCTCTTGCTTATACATGTCTTTACATGCACAGTTTGGTACTGCATCGCCAATGATATATTTAGCATCCAATGGCTACAATTGTTTTATATTTATTTGAACTATTAGTAGATCTCATATGGTTTTCCCCTACTTTTTATCACAATTTATATTGTAATCATTATAACGCAGAATTTTGGGAATTTATCCCAACAAGGCTATTGTGATTTAATTAATTACACTTAAATTAATTACACTCCGCTTATGCAATATATAGTACTATTTAGTCGCATATACATAATTTTTCAGTAATCTTTGCTGCTACTTATGTCACATTATTTTTTTTTTCTGCTAGATAATACAACAAAATTTTTAATAATGATTACTCGTAGTATTATTTGAAGCATACCTAAATCATTGTAATCATATTGATGATAAATATCTCTCTACTCTATCGTAACCTTTTTACATTTTTGTGTATAAAGAATAATATAATTAAATTCTTTTCCTAGACTGTACTAGGAACCTTCACTCTCTTGGCTTCTCCGTGAAGTCAATTCTCTTATAAATATTTATTGTTCTTTACTGGCTAAATATAGCTCTTAAGCTATGTCATTCCTTGTTGCATTCTATGCAACATATCCATCAATGGAGCATTTGGATCTGGCGTGTTTTCTCCACCACCCAGATCCACATACAGCTCATCCCCTTCAGTCATGGTTCGTAGTTGTATCCCTTAGTATTGTTCATCGTAGAGTAAACCAGCATTGGTGAAATTTTAAAATTCATAATGTTTTACAGCAGCATAAAATTTTCTGTGTCAGCACATAAGTTTCCTAGTATTTTAACTTGCCTCTGATGCCATTTGTAATGTCCCCTTCTCTTTGAACCAACTAACACATTTTTTTTTTTTCTATTTAGGTTCTTTATCCCAATTTCACTATAAATCATTAATAGTTGGGAATATTCTAACTTGGAGATATTTTCTTTATAACAAAGTTTTCCTTTGTCATGATTTATGATCCCTGATTTTTTTTTTGAGGTAATTCTTATATATGCATATAAGTGTTATCATTTTTAGACCTATATACATATCTAATTTACCCAAATCTATCCCAATTATATGAACGTATTAAATTATCAATGTTTTCATATAACTACATTCATGAATATTCAATTCGGCTAACATTTTTTACTAAACCATAAAATGGTTTATATGCCATTGTTTGCAATATAAAAATTTGGGTTTCGGATATATGTGTCTCCTAACCGCAACCCATTTGTTCCTTCTGATGTGATCGGGTGAAATTGGATATCTCCTACACGTTACCTTATATGCCATGTAATTACTGAGGATTTACATTCTCGAGAAGGTGACTTGTTTTATTGTAGATCATTCATACGAGTGAATCAACACCTATACATTTCTGTTTACTTTTTCATCATAAAATCTTCTATGATGAGTACATAGTGGATTTAATATAGTTCGAATATTAATTTCAGAACTACATCTCATCCCAGAAGCATTAAATATGTACCTACGCAATTAAATTGTCATTTAAGGTTAGATATCTCTCGGTATTTCGGATTGGGTTACCTCCACTTTACATTTTCTTCAATATTGATACAGTCCCACCTACTCCACCTTCAATTGGATGGTTGATCTCTTTTAGGAATTAGGGTTTTATGCGTCGTTTTAAGTCAACCCTTCTTTCCGTGTTAAGATCTTCTTCTTCCTCATAATGCTCCATTTCTTCTGGCTTACTATCGTTCCAAGGCCGATGGAAAGATCTATGATATAGACCCCAACATCTATCTCTCTACATAAGCTCGTCATATTCATTTTCCCGAGTAAGCCATCCTTTGTTTAACAATAGTTTTGTTGCAGAGATTTATGCATACGTTACAATTTTTTTCCTTCTATGTAATAGAATGAATATATGTATAACTATATATAGGTAGTGATGATATTTATCCACAGATATTATTTTAGGCCTCGATATTTTATTGATTATTTCATTTTGATATCCATTACCCATTTATTATAATCTTTCCTATTTGTAAACACGTTTAATTATGCCTGAATCAGTGTTTATATATTTTTCTATGTTATTTGCTGAGGAAAAGAAATGAAGACTCCCAGAAATTTAATCCTTTCTTCCAATATTTCATGAAGAAACGATTTCTAGTTTCCATATATCCTAATAAGAAACCCTTGTTCGCACTTCCAACCCAATAGCCAGTAATTGCAATTTCTACGCCTGATATCGATTTGTTTTTCTTGTATTTCTTGACTTATTGGGTCTTCAATCTATATCCTCTTTCCTTATTTTCCTATTTTTATTTTAATGTTGACTGGATTATCCTCCACAATGAAGAATTCGGGCACCAATACCTTTCGTTTTTGTAAGGTAAAAAACCCTTTTTTTACTACGATATTATTCGAGTCATTTGTTAGCTTTTTTAACTTCATCTAAATTTTAATTTCGTTTTATTCGTATGAATGCAGATAACTGCTACTCGATCAGCAATTTGGTAATTCTCATCGATTTTTGTTGGTAGGTTAATACACTATCCCTTGTTTTATGTTCTTGAATGTACATGGTTTATTTTTCACATTGACAGTTTCTCTAAATTCTCCTCCACTGTGGAGAATAGAAACCATACAGTGTTTCCCGGCATTCTTGGATACATAACAGAACTATTGTTCAGAATATTAGTTCTGAATATTCTCTCTATATAAACATTTCTATTCAGGTTGAATAGCCCTGAAACAATTTTTAACATTTAACTGTTAAACTTGTGTATTTCGGACATTCTGCCCATATACAATTTATCATTTCCCTTTCTGAAGAATGACTCATATATGTATAAGTATAACATTATTTTAATTTCTGTTCACTCGATAATTTAAATTTTCCAATTAAACTTAAATATTTCGTTCCTGAAATTCGTATATATACTTCTCTTCTCATATAGTATAAAGTTTTTCTAGATTCCGACTATTTTAGAGAAACCCATATATGTAGAGAAAAAGAATATTCGTAGATGTACCATTTTATTTTCAGACTCTTACATTAATAATTTGTTATGTTTCCATGTATATACAGTTTGTATAAATTCTGAGATTTTTCAGTTTCTAGATTTATTTGCTTCAGTTTTATGCTACCCCACAATATCTCTAGGACAGAGCATAATATCTGTAAACTCAGCAATTTTATTTATAATTTTTCTTGGTATAATTTAGATCTATAGAATTTCTTAGTTTTTCTCCAACAACTCTATTATACCTGAACGTTATAAAAATTTCAATTTTATTAAATTCTGAAAGAAATTCCTGTATTTACATACCCAAATTTTATTTCCCATAAAAATAAATATAATATATAATGGGATATAGAACAGTTCAATTGTTTTCTATTCCAATTATGGTGGATAATATTTATATATTGACTAATGCTCTTCAGGTTTATAATTCATGTTGTATCCTTACTTGAGTTTATAAAATAAAATCGTATCAACATGTTTTATTGTACCCTATAATAAAACTTACTTTTCCATTAGGTAAAAATCTGAGAAATTTTTAGCTCATTTTGTACTTCCTCTTATATAGAAAAAATGAATTTATTTCAACAATGATATTTTATCTCTGTACACTATCACTAGTTTGTCATAGCTAATAGAACATGATATTGTTAACTATTTTACATGTTTACTACATTTGCACCATATTTCTCTGCTAAAATTTAAACTCTTTCATATACATATATATATATATATATATATATATATATATATATATATATATATATATATATATATATATATATATATCTTTTATTAACTCTTGCCTTAGACAGAATGTAGAAGTTGATAAGAATTTTAACAAAACATCAGATTTCCTATCCCCAAATCCAAACCCTTTTACAGGGTTCGACATTTTGGGGGATGGATTTCTGAGCTCGTTCTACCATGCTACTAAACTTACTGGATTTAATCTATTAAATCTAGTCAATTAAATGCATGAGTTATTACACCACAATTTCTTCTAACTTTATGCTAAAACATAACATAAGAATTTCTAAATCAGAACAATATTTTTTAAATATATTCTAAATAAAATTTTAGTGCCAGGTGTGCATACCAAAATTTTGTGACCAGTCCTCCCAGCCATAGAATTCATTTTTCTCTATAATTCACCCCCGAGCCGAGATCCTCCACGAACATACTATCCTTTGTCTGTCCTGGAGCAGCTTCTTTAAGTTGTTCTTTCCCCAAGATTTTTTCCAATTTCTGCGTCCAGAAATTTCAGGATGCTTTCTTCCTATTTTACCTAGGATTTTCCTCAATGAGGTACTTTAAAGTTGTCTTTTCCACTTTTCCAGCTTTTCTACCTCTTCCCAATTACTTTCCTCTTCATTGGGGAAATTATATTTTTCTCTCCCAATCTAATTTAGTAAGATTCTTTTCAAGGTTTTCTGAAAGGTTTTCAGAAAGTCTAACCTTATCCATATCCTCATGGATCAAGGTTTAAGATCTCCAACCTCAATCTAGTCATATAGCACACATAATTTTTCCATTTATTTTTATTAATTAAAAATTAATCCGTTCTCTAGTTCTCCATTTTGGGTCCACATCCCTTTTGGATTTATTTACATGTAAATTAAAAATCATAGAACTAGGGGTGTCACACCCAAGGACAATGAAAGCATATATACTCTCATAGGTTAATTTTAACATGCCCCTTCAAAGCAAGGTCTCATGGGGAACCAAGTCCTAGACCCTAGGTGTTAATGACCATTTGAATCACCCCAAGGGTACATTGGGAACTAGATGCATAATCAAAAGGGACTTAAGAAAAGTAAAGGCCAAGTTTCCAATATATATATATATATTGGACTTACTTTTATCCCATCACCTAACATGCCCCACTCATCCCATGCCTAATGTTTCTCAGCTAGTATCAGGCATAATCATAATCATCACCATTGCATTACAGATAACTACATCACTTTTACCATCTCTGTTGCAAGGGATCCCAGCTACACTACTTTTCACTGAATTTCTGCTGTGGGATACTAGTTGAAATTTTGAACCATGCATAAGTAATAGTAAATAAAACTAGGAACAGGCAAAGGGATGGAACCAAGAAAGGTTTCCTTTCTTTATAGAGGGTGTAAATTCCTCTCTTCTTTATACAGGTTGATGAGAATAATTTCACAATGGATATTTCTCTTACTCAAGCCAACCAGAGGAGACCATTGTTTGAACTAGGCAAATCAAGCTCTAGAATCATAGAGGTGATGTGCCTACTAACCATGTGGGAAAAATTCATTTTCTCACGATTATATGCCATATAAATCCAAGGAAAAAGATTCCACCTAGGATTAACACCACCAAGAACCCAAATAGGCTGGAATAAACAAGCAATTCTTTTTGTGGTACTGATTCTAGAGAGGCCATACGAAGTCTCTTGTATAGAGATAATCAACTCTTGAACAGATAAATCTAGGCCTCTCTAATCATACCGATGAGAGAAAGTCACAAGTGAGCCTCTTGATTCCTAAAACAAACAACAGAGCCTCCCTAAAAAAATTAATCGTTAAACTTGATCTCATGGAGATGGCATAGTTGTGATCCTATCAACCCTAGGATGCAATGAATTGTCTTAATAGATAGTTGTTAGGAGAAAAACCCACAATTATTCAAGTGTGATATGAAGACCATGAACCCAATTCCATCGTATGTAATCAAGATGGACAATGGGATTGTTGAAAAGTGTAGTGAGAGAAGGTCTTCTATGGTGCATGCCTTAGCCAAAAAGACCATGATTTTTCTTCCTTTTCCCATGGACGAGTTTTTGGAGATGGTGAATTCATACGTAGTGTTGTAGGATCAGTTACATGGACCTTATTCAGTTTGACTACAATTTTAAGAGGCAGTTATAAATTTAGAAGAGGACAAGTTGGGAGCTTCAATCCTTGATTGAATCAAGGACGAGTTAGAGAACCAGTTAGAATTTGTTAACTAATCAATAAAAACACATGTTATAAATTTGTAACTTCCCAATTTTAGCATGGATCGAATAAATAAAGGAGAACAAAAGAAAAAAGAACAAAAGCACAAAGTTTCATAGTTGTTTTGTGCACAAAGTATTGTGACAAGACACAGCTCACGAGATTGTGAGACAGAGCACAAAATTGTGTGAGAGATATTTTTTGTGAGTGCGCATCTTGGAGGAGCCAATATGCAGCATTAAAGAGTGCTTTTCTCATGGAAGAATTACACTAGGAAATAGGGAAATTTTACGCGAGGAAATAGGAGTCAAACCCTAAATAATAGGGGGTCCTCTACACTAGGAACTAGGAAACCTGTGCATAAGGAAATAGGGACTATTTGAGTGCAAGAAAGTAGGAGCAAGGGTTTGTGTGTTTGCAAGGTCAATTGAGCTAGGACAACATGAGGAAAAGATTGTTTTTAGGGTGATAGTTTGAAGAGAAGAGCAGAGCAGTTCCTTGGATAGCAATATGTCGGTTCTAGTGCTAAGGTCAAATCACAGTTTAGAAGGAGCCTCAAATTTACGTGCATGGAAGAAGCAAATCACAGTAGTGTTGGAAGATAATGGGGTAGCAGATTATGTCAAGTAGGAAATAATGCCACCTCAAAATCCCGTATGGTTGGCCAAGCATACTAAAAATGACACCAAGGAAAGAAGGATCATTATAGAGGGGGTCAGAGATCATATTATTCCTCATCTCAATGAGAATAAGATAGTGCATGAGATGTTTAAATTTAAAGCCATCTTCAATTTGTTTCAGGCTTCCAATGATGTCACGAATCTTTCTCTCAAAGAGAGGCTAAGAAATAAGCAGATGAGAGAATATGAGCCCATCATGAGCTAGGTGGTGTGGGCATCCTTCCACATGACCATGAACAAAAATTATTTCCACTACCTGAACGAGAAGGACATGCAATTTCAAATTGAGCTAGGAGACGGAGGTTCTTTCTGAAAAAGTCTGAAGCTAGATGCATTCTCCCATCATATGTCTAGAAGCACCATTATCAATAACCCATATATTCTAATCCTTGAAAGTCCCAGACAAAGCGGAAAATAAACTTCCATCCATTACTTCTAGCTTGGAAATGATCTTCAAAATGAAACCCTTGATGAATGTAGTGAGATTCCCAACAAAATTGAAACCCTTTTTTATAACCCTTGCCGTAATGCGAACTAGGATGTGATCTTCAGTCTCTTTCTTGCACCTTAGCTCTGATACTATGTTGCAAAAAATGTTTGAACGCATTCAAGTCGCGTTCGACCTAGCCCAACCCTGATGAACGACTTTTGCACCTTCAAACATTGTTCTGCACGTCCTAAACACGTACGTGCTACACGAACCCAACTCGACTTGAACGCGCCTACCTTGAACACTGTTCTGCACGAGTCCTGTAAAAAGACCCCATGTGGTCACAACTTAGAAAATTTGATACGGGTGCCCTCAACTGAAATGACCCGACCCAAAAGCGTTTGGGAAGGCGCCCTCAGTTGAAACAACTTGAATTGAACACGTTTGGGTGGGCTCCCTCAACTAAAAAGATCCAACCTGAATGAGTTTGGGCAGGCGCCCTCAAACGAAATGATACGGCGAGCCTGACCAAATGAAGGCACAAGGGAGAAAATGGAAAACGGGCCGTAGGAACGTGCAAAAGGCACCCATGCGGTCACAACTTAGAAAATTTGATACAACCACCCTGTTGAAGTCTAGAAAATCTCTTCTTCAAACATTGGGGAAAACCACCCGGTCGGGACCTTAGGACAACTCCTTTTCCGTTTGGTATGGTGGCTCCGACTGGATTTAAAGGACCAGTTTCCTTATAACTAAATGGGTTGGTGATGGGTTGATTTGGATGAGTGGAAATGGGACTGCAACGACTAATAAAACTATCTTAATTTAAACTAAATAATTACAAGAAATTTAAACTAACCTTGCAATCATAGTGAATACAACTTAAGATTGTTCCAATTTAACAATAACCATGAAAATGTATTATTATTTAAATTGAAATGTGCAGAAACGAATAAAGATAACTCTGTTTAAGAAATTAAACAGAGTTATATTAGCATATTGCATTCATCATTGTATACCATCTATATATGCTTATAAAAGATAATATTTCAATTATACTCAGAAATGATATATAAAAGGAAACATTATGATAACCAAATATATAAATGATAGCAAATTATCAAGTGAACATTTACATGATAAAGGAAATCAATAAATGAATAGATAGAAATACCTTATTCATCTTGAAGGCTTTCAAATGAAATCGATACTCTAATCCAATACTCACATGCAAAATCAAATTTGAGGTACAAATAAATGCAACACTTAAAGATAATTTACATAAAATCAGATGTGATCTTTTTAAAAAATATATGAGCCATGGAGTACGTGTAAATGTAATCTCCAAGTCAAAATATTAAAATCCAGGACCTTTCTAACAAATAGAAGGGTTTAATGTTGGATGACAAATCGTAAAATAGCTCTATTACAAAATTAATATCTGAAGCTTAATGAATCATTCTCTTTTCCTGAAAAAAAAAATACAGTGAAATTAAAACTAAATCTAAAAACAAAGACTATTAACTAACCACTTATGAACTTGATCTTTAAACTTGCAGGCATCTAGCATAGTTTTCAGAAGATGTGGTTGACCGACTTCAGAATTCAACTGTCCTGAAAAGACAGAGTCGGCAAATGTCGGCGCAATCTTCTCAGTAGAATTGATGATACAATTAAGAGCACTGTGCTGACTGTGTGGCTTCACTAAGTATGTCCAGTAAGAGTCCCAGTTTAATCTTGTCAGCTCTTGGATTGATGTCACTCTTTCTTCTGCCTTTTGCCTCCATGTTGTTTGTAGTTGATGTGCCTGTGGGAGATATCCCGGAACAGTTTCTGAGATCAAATTAGCTTTGTGTAAATTATCATTTACACAATCAGTAAGACTGTTTGCCACTGTAGCCGCCTCCTCTGCTGCCTTCTCTGCCCTTCTTATTTGTGCATCCCAGTTATTGAAAAGTATTTCTTTATGATTTTCATTAATAATGGGTGCACCAGCTTTTCTGCCTTCTTCTGTTTTTTGACATACTAAATAATCATTGATATTTTCATTAATCAAATCATAATCATTTCGTAAATCTACGACATGATTTGTGATTTTATCACTCTCTTGGCAAAAAGAATTCCATTGCAAGATTTATTGGCATAAAACTTCCTCTTGTTGCAGTAGTTGATTGTTTAAAGAGATAGTTTCTGAAATAAATTCAGGAAGCTTAGGATCATCTTTATGCTGGTCTTGGATAATCTGTATTTGCTTTTCTTTATCAGCCAAGATTTTTGATGTCCTATTTGCATTTCTTGAAGTTGTTGTTGTAACTCTTCAAGTTTCAATTGTGCTTCATTATTGGCCTGTACCTGTTGCAATTGTTGTTGTAGAACTTTTATCTGTTCTTATTTTTCATTCAACAAGAGTTTTATCTCAAATGCTTTGTCAATTGTTGCAGAAGCATAAGCCCCTGTCATTTGAGATAACTTAGCGAGATTATCAGTAGGTTCTGTGGCAAGATCTTTCCACAAAACATCTAGTTGTTCTGCTTCAGTAGCAATTGCACCTTCTAAATTTCTCTTTTTTCTCTGTTTCTTCACTACTGCTTTTTATTTTGTGTTGTAGAATACATCTAGAGGAGGAATGTACTCTACATTAAGTACAATTTGATAGGAGGGTGTGATTGGTATGTGTTCAGTCACTGTGACTGTGCTGCTTGTTCCTGTGCTTAAAACTTTGGTTGTTTGTACAGGGGTCTGTACATTCTGTCCTTCTACATTAATCAATTGGTTAAAACTTTCCCATTCTTTGTCTAACTCAATGGTGACTGGTTGTTGCTATACATTGGTTGGAGAAGGATTTGTCTATTGAGAAGTCAAAATTTGCTGTTGAGGAAGTTCTTTCGATTGCGTAGAATCTTTCACTGATCCTTCAATTTTATCTTCCTTTTCATTAGACTTATTGGAATGTTCAGAAGTTTCTCTGTCATATTTTGACTTAGATTTATCTGTACTTGAACTGACGTTAAGACTAACACTAGGAGTTTGCTCCCTTGCGGGTTCCAAGCGAGATTTTCCAAAGGAATAGCAGTTAGTCTTCTCTCTCTGTAAAGTTTGAATTCCTGGAATTCCTCTGGAGATAACTACATTTGAGCTGAACTCAAAAATTCTTTAAATGAACTTCTTGTTTGGAACATATCATCAAAAAGATCCTGTTCCTCGGAAAATTCCCTTACTCTGATTGCATTGGTAAAATTCTTAACAATATTATTTGGGTCAAATAACCTTCTCGAAAATTTAAATAGTTTTAAGCATGTAATGTTGCTTACTTCTTTGAATGCGTGACCAACATCAAACAGTGAAAATGTTCCATAGTTTACAGGAAATTGTGGCCAAATGCCTTTCTTCTTCTCTTTTAATTCCTTCGTTAAACCTCCTTGGCCACAAGTCTGATAATCAATCTCTCGAGCAACAGGTCTATCTGGAATATATAGGGGTAAAACATGGGGGGAAGCACAGCTTCCAAAATCCCTAACATAAGTGAACAATTCTTCTCCGAACCATCTTGCGACGGGGAGAATGTCGACCTCTGTTTCTGGAGAAAACCTTGGGGCATCTTTAATGTACAATGTTCTGTACAATGGCAGCACTATACCATGACAAATTTTGTAAAAATGGGGGACAAACTTAGACTCCCATAGTTCCTTATGGTACACATGAATAGGAAAAGGATCGTGGATAGTCCATTGCCAACCCATCACAGGGAATTTAGAGACAAAACAAATAGCGTCCATGACATAAGAAGATAAATAAAAAGGCGGATAGATCCGCTGAGAAACATTTCGTTTGGACCGGTAGTGAAAAATAGCAGTGTTCAAATTGTCAGATAAGATTTTGGCCCAGTCTACAATTGTAGAATTAACGGCAGCATTCAACAAAGGAAGCCATTCAGGCAAGATCATATTTATGTCAGGCTTTCAAAAAACCCTGCATATCATGGCAGCAACAAAACAATAAGGAGAGGTAAGTGAACCAGTACTGCACATACCGTGTCTGTTTTTCTTCAACGGTTCATCTCTTTTGGTCCAATCCTATGTGCATTCCGAAAAATTTGCATGTTCTCTAGAAAAATATTCCATGAATTGCTTATCATAAGTCGCCTGACGTTCCGGCAACTGATACATCAGCCTCAAATCTTCAGTAGTGAATGACCCGATTATCTCTTGAGTTGGAGTTCTAAATTGTCTGCCTGAAATATCGGTGCTGTCTAGCACCCATTTCACCATGTCTGTGTACGGGAGAATCCTCGGCCTTGCCTCTATTCTATGCATAAATGAACAAGCCATTTCTTTAACGGTTGCCTCAGACGTATTACTGGAACCTGCTGTAGCCGCAACTTTCATCACCACAGGATTTTCTTCTTCCAACAAATTATACATTCCTTCCCATGTGGTTATACCGGCATCCTTATTGCAAGCGATGTCTGCATACAATGAAGCCATTTCTCTGTTTTCAGAATTCGAGCTCTTCTCTTTCTTACCCATAATGTTTAGTGAAAGCTTTGTATAGACGTTTTCTCCTTTGTGCCTACCTTTTAAGAGTTAAATAAGAGTAATGGCATAAGAAAGGTGATGAGATAGTTTTAAATGCAAAGGCAGATGAAATATATTATTATAACGTGAAACGAATTTCAATCAAAACAAAATCTCATTTACTATTAATTGACAATCCATTCATTTAATCCAATCATTAAAGCGCATAACAGATATTGATATATGGGAATATTTTCTTTGAACAACGCGCTTTTATGAATCTGCGACATTGCGATCTGCGATTTGCTGTGCAATGTCGCAATGTCGCAATATCGCAATATCGCAAAATGAAACCATCGCAATTTCGCAAATAGCGCAAAAGCGCAAAATTGTAAATAGCGCAAAAGGTATTCGTTTAACATTTCTCTTTTCTGCGATATGCAATCTGCGACCAATATGTTTATTTTATAGGCTTTTTTGGATCGCGTTATCGCTAAATCGCAAAATCGCAACTTCAGTTTTTCAAAAGATATCTATCATTTTGCGATGGATGTGCTATTTTGTTTAAAGAAAAATTTTATTGTAATATATCATAAACTTAAGTGTTTCTTAAGGTTCTTTCTAAGGGATTTCCCTAAGTTTATGATAGAAAGTTTTATTTGAAAAGGAAAACAAATCCTAATTGATTTTTTTGGATTTTTAAACTAAGGGTCCCCATTTATTTAGTATTATTACTAATATTAAATAAAAAGGGGGGTTGTTGCTGGTCACAACAATTGGCGATTCACTGAAAGAAACAGTTATCTCTAAAAAAATCAAATGAACACTATATTTCTAGTAAATAAATATTTTTAAAGATAATGAAAACTATCTTAGGATATTTTAAATAAAATCTAACTATGACAAAGAAATAAAAATCAGTCACAAATTTCTTTCTAATTCCTTAAGAATAAAAACATTTTTAGGTTATCTCAAGCTTTGATTGGTGTTAATAATGAAGTAAGTGGATTTCTCCAAGTTTTGTTTTTATAATATACTCTATTGCCATAGGTATTGCCTTTGCTGCCTGCAAACGTTCATAGTCTCGACAGGGTTACCTTTAAACCATTAACCATTCATTGTCCCATCCAACTAAAATTATGACTTTTTAAAAGATAAATTCATAAGAGCTATTATCTCATGTTTTTGTCTTTTACTTATTTTTATTTTTAAGAGCCATTGTTCTGGTTTGGTAGCCAGTTAATAACAATGCCATTCACTAGTTATAATTAAACTGAACAAGTTGGCTCATGATGAGACCCCTTGTCTTATATTTATAAGCCATTACCCTATTTTGGTATGCAGTATTGGTAATGTCAGTTTTATTACTCCTTATGAACATGGTAAGTTGGATCATAATGAGACCTCTTATCTCTTAAATTTTCATATAATTTCTTAGAATTACATTCTAAAAAATCACAACTTAAATGGATGGGGTGAAATAGTTTTATCCTTAAGAATCAATGGATGACAATTTTCAGAGTTTCTTGAGTACCAAGACTTTGAAAAATCTTTTACTTTTATAGATAACCTTTCTCTACTCAATAAACTTATAATGATTTACATTCTCCTTAAGTTTTCAAAAGATCATGCAAATGATTGGAATAATCTTTCAAAGTTTAACATCTTATTTTAATCTATCCAAAAATTGTGATCATCTCTTTAAAAATTCTTATTTACACAAAATAAATATTTATAATATTTTTCCTAAGAAATTTTCCTAAATAGTAAATAGTCAATTATAGACTTATTAACAACCTTTATTTGCAAAAACAATTAAAAACTCTGCAGAAAAGAATATGTACAATTTAAGAAGGGGTTACCTCCTTATAGAAAGAATTTCTTCAAGATAAGCCCATTTACAGGAAGAGATTCTCTCTTACCTGTTAGATCTTGGAGTATGAATGTATTTGAGCCTATCTTTTCAACGATCTGAAATGGTCCAAGCCACATTTTCTAAAACTTGGTATGTTTACCTTTTTCTTCATGTGCTTTATCCCATTTCAGAACAAGATCACCAACTGAAAAAAAAATTGATCCGGTAGAACTTGCATCAAAAGAAGATTTTACAAGTTGTTGATGTTTTTCATGAATAATTTTTTCTTTATCTCTATCTTCTTCTAGTTTAAGGATTTGATCATATCTCAATTGAATGGATGAAGAAGGATTTTCTTCAATAAATTGCACTGGGGATTTTCTTGAAAGGTGAAGTTCCTATTGAAGCTTTTTCAGTGATACGATCAGCCCATAATGCAAAGATTAAAGACTTGTGCCAATTCCTTTGATTTTGATCAATGGTCCTTTTAATGATTTTGATAAGATTTTTGTTAGTGGATTCAGCCAAACCATTACCTTGTGGATAATAATTTGCTGAATATTTTAATTTAAAACCTCTTTTGACTGCAAATTCTATTAAAATATTTCCAGAGAAGTAAGATGCATTCTAAAAGACAAGAGCGTTAGGTACACCAAACCTGGTTATGATGAATTGATCTATGAAATCAATAATTGTATCATAATTGGCTACCTTCAAAGGGATTGATTCTACCCACTTTGTAAAGTAATCAGATGCAGTAAGGATGTACTTGTGTTGTTTGGAATAATGAGGTACTATCTCACCAATAATGTCAAGCCCCCATTGTTCGAATGGTTGCTCAATAGTCACTGGTTGCAAAGGAAAAGCTGGTTTCCTTTGTCTTCCACTTGCATTTTGACAAATTATGCACTTCCTTATGTAATCATGCGTATCTTTAAACAGGGTAGGCCAGTAATAACCAACACGAATTATTTTGTGAGCTATGGTATCACCTCCAAAACGACCTCCTGCTGGTCCATCATGCAATTCCTGCAAAACCTTTTCAGCTTCAGTCTTTTCAAGACATCTTAATAAGATTGAATCATAATTTTTCCTGAATAACACATTATCAATGATCTCATATTTAATAGCCTTTAACCTTAAAGCGTGTTTACTCTTATAACTGAGATTAGAAGGAGCATACCCATTTTTCAAGTAATAGATAATATCAGCATACTGAGATTCAGAATCTGTAACACTTATCTGACTTACTTGAATATCTTGATTTGAATCTTGATTTTCTGGTATGTTATGAGCTCCTGCCAATAATCTGAAAAAACCTTGTCCTCTAACAATCTTAGCTGGTTTAATATCAATATCATATTCTTGCAAGGTTGTTACCCAGTTAGCTCTCTTTTCTCCTACTTCTTTTTGAATTAATAATTGCCTCACTGCAGAGAATGAGACAATGATTTTTGTATGTGTTTTCAAGAGAAAAGGTCTGAAATGTTTGATTGATTTAAACACTGCAAAGGCTTGTTTTTCAACATCGGAATAATTAAGCTCAGCTCCTTGCAGATTTGAGCTAAAGAAAGAAATTGGTGCCTCAATTTTCTGATCATTGAGTTGTGTTAAAACAGCTGCATAGGATGTCTCGGTGGCTAAAGTATACAAAATAAAATCTTTAGAAAAATCTGGGGTATTCAATGCTGGTGCATTAATGATCGCTTGTTTGATTGCCTCAAAGGCTTCTTTCTCTTTATGCCCCCATTTGAATACTGAATTATTCTTGATCATATTTTGCATAGGTAAAACAATTAAAGAAAAATCAGGAATGAATCTTTTAACAAAATTGATCTGTCCAAGAAATGATTGCATGGATTTTTTTTTATGAGGTAAAGAAATATCAGAAATTTCTTTCACTCTATCTGGATCAATATATATACCATCTTTTGACACAACAAATCCTAAGAGTTTTCCTTCATCCAAAGCAAAGAAATATTTCTTTGGATTTAAGGAAATACCAAACCTTCTACATCTTTCAAATATTTTCTTTAAATCATGTAAATGATTGGCTCTCTTTTTTGAAAATACTGTTATGTCATCAAGATAAACAACAACTGACTTATTGATCAGAGCTTTAAATGCTATATCCATGGCTCTTTGGAAAGTTGCTCCTGCATTTATTAGACCAAAAAGAATTTTCTGATAAGCATAAGTTCCCCATTTTGTTCTGAAAGTTGTTTTCAATCTGTCATCTGGATGAACTAAGACTTGATTATAGCCTGAAAATCCATCAAGAAAGGACATAAGTTCAGAACCAGCTACCTTTTGAAGTATCTATTCCATGGTTGGCAATGGGAAATTGTCTTTTAAACATGCCTTGTTTAAATTTCTAAAATCAATACAAATTCTTATATCACCATTTTTCTTCCTTACATGTACCATATTGGAAAGCCAATTGGAGTGCCTTACAGGAAAAATTATTTTGGCTTTTAAGAGTTTATTAAGTTTTGATTTGATTTGTCCTTCGAGATTTGGATGAACCTTCCTTAACTTTTGTTGAACAGGTTTAATATCAGGAAGCATTGGAATTGTGTGTTGAATAACCGAAGTATCATATGTTTTTAAATCATCATAATTCCAAGCAAAAACATTTTTATATTTGTTTAGAAGTTTAATGAAAGCATTCATTTCCTCCGGTGTTAAATTGAGTCCTAAATTAACGTTTTGAGGATTAGAGTTAGCACTAAGATTTACTAATTCAAAATTCAAAGTGGAACTTTGAAGTTTAGCATTAGTGACTTTCTTGAATCTGTCTTTAATGTCATATAAATCCTCTAATTTAACAACAGATTTTGGAATGGGATTTTCATTACCTTTTGAAGCAATTTGTAAATCATGATCATTCTCATCAATAATTTGCTCATCATATGATTTCTCTAAAGTCATGAAATTTAAAATATCTTGATCGTGATAGAAAACTCTCCAATTTGTGACATTATCGGGGACAGATGGGCAAAAAATCAATTCTACAGAAAACCTATCAGGACTGCAATCTTCAGCAAGAAGGAGTTTAGATGCAACATTAGCTAACAAGTCAGTTGATGTATTTTGATTCCTAGGAATAGGAGAAATATTGAATGCTAAAAAATGAGTGGTGAGATCTTGTACTAGGGTTTGATAGTGTTTAAGATGTCCTGAAAGGAAATGAATAGTATTCCTAACTTGTTTTATGACAATTTCGGAGTCACCAAAGACTTTCAAGTATTTAACATCTAACCCTATAGCTTTATAAAGTCCTTGAATCAAGGCTTCATATTCTGCGGTATTGTTAGTACACTCAAATTATAACCTACATGATAGCATGATTTTTTCTCCATATGGATCAATTATGATGCATCTTGCTCCAGCTCCATCATTAGACTTTGATCCATCAAAATATAATGACCAAAATAAAGATTTACCTATTGGCTTATCTACAATTACATCAAAAATATTTACAATTCTGGAAGAATCAGATTGTGAAAAAAATTATATTTGAGAAAAAAAATTATTTATAGAAAAAGGTGATTGAGGAGCTTTGAAGTTTCCAAGAAATGTCTCAGCAGAATAACCTCCAAGGATATTGTTGTTGAATGCCACAGGCTCATTAGGTTTTTCAAATTCAGTGACAGTGTGCGTCATATGTTTTTCTCATTCAACTTTGATTTGATTTGGTTTCCCTTTGTAGGGAAGTCACATATGTGAATAATCAGTTGAGATATAGCCATTAAGTTTCGCAGACCAGTCCCTGCTTAAGATTAATCCATAGAATTCAGGAATATCAACAATCAAAATATCAATTCTTTGGACAATCCTAGGATCAGAGGCTAATCTAATAGTAACTGAATTGATTTCTCCTACAACTTGAACTTAGAGCGATCCAATTGAATAATATGAACTGCTGATTTCTGTGGTTCGATATTCAATTTGGCACAGACAGAAGTAGGCATTATATTGGAGGAGGCTCCAGAATCAATCAAAAAATTGTGCAGATTTTTATTGTACATATCATAAGTCAAAAGAAAAGGAGGAGTCTAAGAATTTGACTTTTCTCCATTGAGCATGGTATCAGTAACATCTACCTTATCTGGTGGCTTACCAGCTCCTCTAGCTGCTTTTGCAACTACACCACTTGGTAAAGGAGCAATTGGTGTAGCGTTTAATTCTTTTAATAGAAACTTCTACTGGTGTTTTAGTTTGCTAAGTTCATGTAAGGAAATGTTGGCTTTGATCTTTTTCATGTCTTCAACAATGTTATACTCCATAGGATCTGACACCACTAAAGTCTTTGTTGTCAATGTGGGAGGATTAGAAGAGGATGGCTGATTCTGAGTAGGTAACGAAGAAATTTTCTTCACAGGGGATTTGTCTTTGGTACTTGGAGTTGTAATTTTCTTTTTAGGAACTGTTTGCACTGGTTTTGATGTAGATTTACTCCTAGTACTTACAGGCATAGCTTCTTGTTCAACCTCACTATCAGAATTAGGGAGGATATAATCCCACATTCCATGCAATTCATCTATTTCTTCATTCTCATCTTCCTCATCTGATACTAAATATGTATCTTCTTCTTCTTCCGCTTCTTCCGATTCTGCATTAGAGATTGCATTAGGAGGTTTATATTCAACTTGGTTTCTTCTAAAATTTCGGAATGGTTTTTTGGTAGAAGTTTCAGCTACTTTTTTTTTAATTTCAACCATTTCATTTGACATGGTTTTAAGAACTTTCTGTAAACCTTCGATGTCATATGGGTCTTTAGCCTTTTTCTTTGAATCATATTTGAAGCTGACCTTCTTGGATTTCCTTTCCTCAATAGCATTTTTCTTTTCTAGAGAAATAATTCGTTTCTCTACTGCAATAGCCTCTTTCATATTCTCGGCTAATGTAGGTTTTGCGTCTCTATCTACAAAAATTGCTATGTTTGAGGGTAAGGAAGTTATGTACCATTCACTTCTGACTTGTTTACTAGGTCTTGAATCTGTGTGGATTTTGTTTAAGAGTTTGTTGAATCTAGCGTTTAAATCTTTAATGGGTTCCTTGGGTTTCGCTTTCAAATTTGAGAGATCGTTGATTAAAGTAGCTATTGATCTGTCATCTCCAAATTTGGTTAAAAAATGATCTGCAAAAATGGCCCAACTTGTTATGGATCCTGAAGGTAATGAAAGTACCAGGATCTTGCTGCCCCTTGAAGAGTATAAGGGAATAATCTGACTACAACATCTTCATGTACGACTGCATTCAAATTTACAGCCAGCATAAAATTATTGATGTGTTCTTCAGCTTGAATGTTAAGATCTGGACTGAACTTTGGAAGCCATTTTCCAGGATTGTCAGGTAAATCATGTAAAGGTGCAGGCATGTTGACAGCCCCTGGAGTAGCCCATTGTCTATCCATTATTGGAACAACTATTGGAGGAGTAGTAGAGACTGGTGGTGTCTGAATAGAGGTTGTTGGAATAGATGATGTTGGGATTGATGATGATTGAGCAGATGATGTGGAAACAACTGGACTTTGTTGAGTTAGGGTTTCGGAAACAGGTAATTGAATATGAGATGAAGAACTTATATCACTTACTGATTCCGATTGAGTTATTTTTTACTTGACTCTACTAGGTAAAGGGAATTCTTTCGGAGAAATACCAAGTTTTTGACTTTGAAGCCTAGTAAGAGGTTTTGAAGAAACAAATTTTGAGCTTACACTACCTTCATATATTTAAAACTCATCAAGGGATAATGAGAATCCTTTCAATTTATGAATTAGATCTTGAACTTCAGGAGACTCAGGAGTTTGATTGTCTGATTGTTTTGAGATTTTGGTAGTGGGTCTCTGAATATTCTTCTCAATTTCTTCTATAGGATTTTGTATTTCAGAAGAAATTGAAGAAGTTGATGAGGGTGTTTTGCTCTCAGAATGGCTTGTAGGTAAAGATTTACTTGCCATTCATAGCTCAGACCCTCCTTCTAGCACCAAAAATGTTGAAGTCTAGAAAATCTCTGCTTCAAACATTGGGGAAAACCACCCAGTCGGGACCTTAGGACAACTCCTTTTCCGTTTGGTATGGTGGCTCCGACTGGATTTAAAGGACCAGTTTCCTTATAACTAAATGGGTTGGTGATGGGTTGATTTGGATGAGTGGAAATGGGACTAAATTTACTGAAATAAAACTATCTAATTTAAACTAAATAATGATAAAGAAATTCTAAAACTAACCCAAGAAATCATATGTGAATACAACTTAAGATTGTTCCAATTTAACAATAACCATAAAAATGTACTATCTTTTAAATCGAAATGTGCAGAAACAAATAAAGATAACTCTGTTTAATAAATTAAACAAAGTTGTATTAGCATATTGCATTCATCATAATATATCATCTACATATACTTATAAAAGATAACATTTCAATTATACTAAGAAATGATATATAAAGAAACATTGTGAAAACAAATATATATAAATGATAGCAAATTTTAAAGCGAATATCATAAGACAAAGGAAATCGACAGTGAACAGATAGAAATACCTTATTCACCTTGAAGGCTTTCAAATGAAATCTGATACTCTAATCCAGTAATTCTGATGCAAAATCAAAATTTAAGGTACAAAAATGCAACACTTTAAAGATAATTCCGCATAAAATCACCAGATGTGATCCTTTTAAAAAATATATCAGCCACTGGAGTACAGAAATGTAATCTCCAAGTCAAAAATATTAAAATCCAGGACCCTTCTCTAAATGCATGAGAAGGGTTTAAATACTACTTAGCTAAATCTAAAAATAGTCTATTACAAAAATTAAGGATTCGATTTAATGACCGTCCTTTTCCTAGGAAAAAATACAGTGAAATTAAAACTAAATCTAAAAATAAAGACTATTAACTAACCACTTATGAACTTGATCTTTAAAATTGCAGGCATCTAGCATAGTTTTGAGAAGATGTGGTTGACCGACTTCAGAATTCAACTGTCCTAAAAAGACATAGTCGGCAAGTGTGGGCGCAATATTCTCAGTAGAATTGATGATATAATAAAGCCCACTGTGCTGACTGTGTGGCTTCACTAAGTATGTCCAGTAAGAGTCCCAGTTTAATCTTGTCATCTCTTTCCTCTGCCTTTTGCCTCCATTCCGTTTGTAGTTGATGTGCCTGTGGGAGATATCCCGGAATAGTTTCTGAGATCAAATTAGATTTGTTCAAATTATAATTTACACAATCAGTAAGATTGTTTGCCGCTGTATCCGCCTCCTCTGCTGCCTTCTCTGCCCTTCTGATTTTTGCATCCCAGTTATTGAAAAGTATTTCTTTATGATTTTCATTAAGAATGGGTGCACCAACTTTTCTTCCTTCTTCTGTTTTTTCCCATACTAAATAATCATTGATCTTTTCATTAATCAAATCATAATCCTTTCGTAAATCTATGACATGATTTGTGATTTTATCACTCTCTTGGAAAAAAGAATTCCATTGCAAGATTTTTTGGCATAAAACTTCCTCTTGTTGCAGTAGTTGATTGTTTAAAGAGATAGTTTCTGAAATAAATTCTGGAAGCTTAGGATCATCTTTATGCTGGTCTTGGATAATTTGTATTTTCTTTTCTTTATCAGCCAAGCTTTTTTGATGTCCTATTTGCATTTCTTGAAGTTGTTGTTGTAACTCTTCAAGTTTGAATTGTGCTTCATTATTGGCCTGTACCTGTTGCAATTGCTGTTGTAGAACTTTTATCTGTTCTTCTTTTTCATTCAACAAGATTTTTATCTAAAATGATTTATCAATTGTTAAAGAAGCATAAGCCCCTGTCATTTGAGATAACTTAGCGAGATTATCAGTAGGTTCTATGGCAGGATCTTTCCACAAAACATCTAGTTGTTCTGCTTCAGTAGCAATTGCACCTTCTAACTTTCTCTTTTTTCTCTGTTGCTTCACTACTGCTTTGTATTTTGGGCTGTAGAATACATCTAGAGGTGGAATTTCCTCTACATTAAGTACAATTTCAGAGGAGGGTGTGAATGGTATGTGTTCAGTCACTGTGACTGTGCTGCTTGTTCCTGTGCTTAAAACTTTGGTTGTTTGTACAGGGGTCTGTACATTCTGTCCTTCTACATTAATCAATCGGTTAAAACTTTCCCATTCTTTGTCTAACTCAATGGTGATTGGTTGTTGCTGTACATTGGTTGGAGGATGATTTGTATGTTGAGATTTCAAAATTTGCTGTTGAGGAAGTTCTTTCGATTGCGCGGAATCTTTCACTGATCCTTCAATTTTATCTTCCTTTTCATTAGACTTATTGGAATGTTCAGAAGTCTCTCTGTCAGATTTTGACTTAGGTTTATCTGTACTCGAACTACCGTTAAGACTAACACTAGGAGTTTTCTCCCTTGCGGGTTCCAAGTGTAGATTTTCCAAAGGAATAGCAGTTAGTCTTCTCTCTCTGTAAAGTTTGAATTCCTGGAATTCCTTTGGAGATAACTGCATTTGAGCTGAACTCAAAACTTCTTTAAATGAAATTCTTGTTTGGAACATATCATCAAAAAGATCTTGTTCCCCAGAAAATTCCCTTACTCTGATTGCTTTGGTAAAATCCTTAACAATATTATTTGGGTCAAATAACCTTCTCGAAAAATTTAAATAGTTGTAAGCATGTAATGTTGCTTACTTCTTTGAATGTGTGACCAACATCAAACAGTGAAAATGTTCCACAGTTTACAGGAAATTGTGGCCAAATTCCTTTCTTCTTCTCTTTTAATTCCTTCGTTAAAAATCCTTGGCCACAGGTCTGATAAGCAATCTCTCGAGCAACAAGTCTATCTGGAATATATAGGGGTAAAACATGGGGGGAAGCAGAGCTTCCAAAAAACCTAACATAAGTGAACAATTCTTCTCCGAACCATCTCACGACGGGGAGAATGTCGACCTCTGTTTCTGGAGATAAGCTTGGGGCATCTTTATTGTACAATGTTCTGTACAATGGCAGCATTATACCATGACAAATTTTGTAAAAATGGGGGACAAACTTAGACTCCCATATTTCCTTATGGTACACATGAATAGGCAAAGGATCGTGGATAGTCCATTGCCAAGCCATCACAGGGAATTTAGAGACAAAACAAATAGCGTCCATGACATAAGCTGATAAATAAAAAGGCGGATAAATCCGCTGAGAAACATTTCGTTCGGACCGGTAGTGAAAAATAGCAGTGGTCAAATTATCATATAAGATTTTGGCCCAGTCTGCAATTGTAGAATTAATGATAGCATTCAACAAAGGAAGCCATTCAGGCAAGATCATATTTATGTCAGGCTTTCCAAAAATCCTGCATAACATGGCAGCAGAAAAACAATAAGGAGACGTAAGTGAACCAGTACTGTACATATCGTGTCTGTTTTTCTTCAACGGTTCATCTCTTTTGGTCCACTCCTGTGTGCATTCCGACAAATTTGCATGTTCTCTTGAAAAATCTTCCATGACTTGCTTATTATAAGTCACCTGAGGTTCCGGAAACTAATACATCAACCTCAAATCTTCAGTAGTGAATGACCCGATTAGCTCTTGAGTTGGAGTTCTAAATTGTCTGTCTGAAATATCAGTGATGTCTAGCACCCATTTCACCATGTCTGTGTATGGGAGAATCCTCGGCCTTGCCGCTATTCTATGCAGAAATGAACAAGCCAGTTCTTTAAGGGTTTCCTCAGACGTATTACTGGAACCTGCTGTAGCCGCAACTTTCATCACCATAGGATTTTCTTCTTCCAACAAATTATACATTCCTTCCCATGTGGTTATACTGGCATCCTTATTGCAAGCGGTGTCTGCATACAGTGAAGCCATTTCTCTGTTTTCAGAATTCGAGCTCTTCTCTTTCTTACCCATAATGTTTAGTGAAAGCTTTTTATAGACGTTTTCTCCTTCGTGCCTGCATTTTAAGAGTTAAATGAGAGTAATGGCATAAGAAAGGTGATGAGATAGTTTTAAATGCAAAGGCAGATGAAATATATTATTATAACATGAAACGACTTTCAATCAAAACAAAATCTCATTTACCATTAATTGAAAATCCATTCATTTAATCCAATCATTAAAGCGCATAACAGATATTGATATATGGGAAGATTTTCTTTGAACAACGTGCTTTTATGAATCTGCGACATTGCGATCTGCGATTTGCTGTGTAATATCACAATGTCGCAATATCGCAATATCGCAAAATGAAACCATCGCAATTTCGCAAATAGAGCAAAAGCGCAAAATTGTAAATAGTGCAAAAGGTATTCGTTTAACATTTCTCTTTTCTGCGCTATGCGATCTGCGACCAATATGTTTATTGTATAGGATTTTTTGGATCGCGTTATCACAAAATCGCAAAATCGCAATTTCAGTTTTTCAAAAGATATCTATCATTTTGCGATGGATGCGCTATTTTGTTTAAAGAACAATTTTATTGTAATCTATCATAAACTTAAGTTTTTCTTAAGGTTCTTTCTAAGGGATTTCCCTAATTTTATGATAGAAAGTTTTATTTGAAAAGGAAAACAAATCCTAATTGATTTTTTTGGATTTTTAAATTAAGGGTCCCCATTTATTTAGTATTATTACTAATATTAAATAAAAAGGGGGGTTGTTGCTGGTCACAACACACCCTCAATTGAAACGACCCAACCCGAACGCATTTGGGCGGGCGCCCTCACACGACGCGCACGACCGAACGAAGGCACAAGGGAGCAACCAGAAAATGGGCTACACAAATGTCCACAAGGCACCCGTGCAGTCACAACTTAGCAAATTTGATACATGCGCCCTCAACCGAAAAAACCAAACCCAAACACGTTTGGGCGGGCACCCTCAACCAAAATGACCTAACCCGAACAAGTTTGGGCGGGTGCCCTCAACTGAAACGACCCAACCCGAACGGGTTTGGGTGGGTGTCTTCTAACAAAACGACACATCGTGCCCGACCGAACGAAGGCACAAGGGAGAAAATGGCAAATGAGTCGCACGAACGTGCACAAGGAACCCGTGTAGTCACAACTTAGAAAATTTGATACGGCCGCCCTCAAATGAGACGACCCAACCTAAATGCGTTTGAGCGGGCACCCTCACACGGTGCAACACGACGTGCACAAATGAACGAAGGCATAAGGGAGAAAATGTAAAACAGACCACACGAACATGAAAAAGGCACCCGTGCAGTCACAACTTAGAAAATTTGATATGTCCGCCCTAAAACGAACCAACCCAACTCGACCCGAATACATTTGGTCGGGCGCACTCACATGGTGCACCCGACCAAATGAAGGCGCAAGGTAGCAACTGGCTAACGGGCCACACGAACGTGCACAGGGCACTCATGCGGTCACAACTTAGAAAATTTGATATGGGCACCCTCAACCAAAACGACCCGGCCCAAACGTGTTTGGGCAGGCACCCTCAACCGAAACTACCCGACATAAATGCATTTGGGTAGGCACCCTCCCACAAAATGACTCGACCCGAACGGCTTTGGCCGGGCACCCTCAAACGAAATGACACAGTGCATCTAACCAAACTAAGGCACAAGGGAGCAAATGGAAAATGGGCTGCACAAAAGTGCACAAGGTACCCGTGCGGTCGCAACTTACAAAATTTGATACAGCTGCCCTCAAACGAAACGACTCGACCCGAATGCGTTGGGGCAGGTGCCCTCACACTGCATGACACAATGTGCATGATCGAACAAAGGCACAAGGGAGAAAACGGTAAACAGGCTGAACGAACATGCACAAGGCAGCCGTGTGGTCACAACTTATACAATTTGATATGGGCACCCTCAACCGAAACGACCCGACCCAAAAATGTTTGGGAAAGTGCCTTCAACTGAAATGACCCGACCTGAACGTATTTGGGCAGGTGCCCTCAACCGAAACAACCTGACCCGAACAGGTTTGGCCAGGCGCCCTCAAACGAAACAACATGGTGCGCTCGACCAAACAAAGGCACAAGGGAGAAAATGGAAAACAGGCTTCACGAATGTGGACAAGGCACCTGTTCAGTCACAACTTAGCAAATTTGATATGGTTGCCCTCAAAAGAAATGACCTGACCCGAGCAAGTTTGTGCAGGCACCCTCACACAGTGCGACACGGTGTGCACAATCGAACGAAGGCACAAGGGAGAAAACGGCAAATGTGCCACATGAACGTGAAAAAGGCACCCATGCTATCAAAACTTAGTAAATTTGTTATGGCTACCCTCAAATGAAATGACCCGACCCGACCCAAACATGTTTGGGTGGCCGCCCTCACACAACGCACCCACAAGGGAGAAAACGATAAACAGGCGGCATGAACGTGCACAAGGCACCCATGTGGTCACAACATAGCAAATTTGATACGGTCGCCCTCAAACGAAATGACCCGACCCAAACGCGTTTGGGTGGGCGCCCTCAAACAAAACAACCTGACCTGACCAGAATTATTTTGGGTTGGTACCCTCAAACAAAACGACTCGACCCGACCCAAATGCGTTTGGGCTGGTGCCCTCAAACGAAACAACCCAACCCGAATGCATTTAGGCGGGTGCCCTCAAACCAAATGACCCGACCCAACCCGAACGCATTTGGGTAGGCGCCCTCAAATGAAACAACCTGAACGTGTCTTGGCGGGTGCCCTCAAACGAACTGACCCCACCCGAACATGTTTGGGCGGGTGCCCTGACACGGGCTCGCCCGACCAAACAAAGGCACGAGGGATTAAATCACTAACGGACCACACGAACGTGCAAAATGCACCCCTATGGTCACAACTTTGCAAATTTGATACGACCTTTCTCAAACGAAATTTAAAAAAAAAATTATTGAAGATATTTAAAAAAAAATAACTAAAGCAAATATTTTTCTTTTTAACATCCATAATATTCCTCAACACTAAGAGCTCAGCCTACAAAATTTCATGTCAACCCTTAATGTATCCCACCATATAATGGTGAACTATGAGATCAAACAACCCCTATCTATGGTAAAACAAAATTTCAAGTTAAAACAAAAAGTCGTTGAGTGATGCATTAATTTAAATTCATTCTAGGTATTGAAACCTACATTCTCTATAGGCTTTTGAAGTGCATAGTCACAATGTCTATATTTGTATTTTTTTTACTTAATTACATCATTCAATGTCATGTGTTTTCTGATATGTAGTAAATTAAATGCTACCCCAAACAAAAAGTAAAAATAAAATTATTTAGCTTGAGAGTTGTAATCTAAACTTTATCATAGGCCTTCAAATGTCGGTATTCCGATGTTTTTTCCCTCAATGTCGCAAGACCAACGGTTTCTTTAAACATCGCAAGACCGACGGTGGTCTCCTAAAAGTCGCAATACCGACGGTTTGTCCTATAACATCGATATTCCGACGGATTGTCATGTAACGTCGGTATTCTGATGATTCTCCTAAACATTTTTGTTCCGAAGATACTCCAAAGACATCGCTAGAGTGATGGTTGTTGGTGGAATTTGAAAAATTGATAAAAATTGGGGAAATTTCCGAAAATACGTCAAAAGTGTCGGAACTAAATTGTTGGAATTTTGACCAAATTTACTAGTGTTCCTTGCAAAATGGCCATAGCCGTGACAGTGCCTGCATTTAAATGGAAGCTACTCATAATCCAGCTCCTGGATATGGGTCCAACTAGCAAGCATTATTTTGATAGCTTTAGGTAGCCCAACTTCCAAATCCACCTCGACAGATATACTTGGGCATGAGTATTGATATTTTCTCACTGCTTGATCAATATACTTTCTGAGGGTATTGCCAATGGTTTTGGGAGAATTTTGGATCCAACAATGCAGTGAGAGACATGGGAGGCTTACCCACAATAGAACAGTTGAAGGCGCATATTGAGCATGATCTAAGTTAGGGGTCCATTTATTTAAGTATAGTCCCTTAGGACCCATAAAATATGGGCCATTCCTGAAGATGAGGCTTCTGTCTTCCACATTCTCAAAAACAAAAACAAAGTATCATTTTCTTAAGAAGTGGCTTTCGATGCCTTCCAAGACTAAAGGAATCTAGTTCCTTTACACCGAGTCTTCCACAACTTTGGGAGAGGGCCAGAGGCTAGTAAATTGTCCAATGAGCCCTCTTTCAGCGAGGTTCAATGAAGATCGAAAATTTTATTCGATTTGAAGGGCCACTGAAGGGATGTTATCCAGATTCTTCACAAACATTTGTTGAGATCCAGTCAGAGGGTGATTTTTGTTGGCTACTACCAGTTTCTTGAATGCAAGGACTTCTAGAGGAGGAGGAAGGGGAGCCTCGCGTCCCCCTCCTGATGCCATGGCGGCTGGGAGGTCGCAGGTAGGTCAGCTCATTCTCAACCTATTAAAGCATGCGCTAACTATGGTACAATAAAATCATCTAGTCATATATTTTAACCCTAAACTAAATTAGTCATTTAAATTAGAAATTTTTAGTTTGGTCACTTAAAATTGATCAAATTTAGTAGTAATTCACTTGAAATAATTGTGGTGACTAGCTTTTTTAGTCACCTAGTCACTAATTTCATCATTTTCTACTAGTGGATCCTCTCGGAGAAATGTATGCTAGATGATTGGTAAATGGCTCCTCAAGAAGAAATAATTATCCAGGGCCTCCACCTAGCGCCTAGCATGGTCTCCCCAGCTTCTTAGAATCTATCCCTGAAATAGGGGACACCATCAGGATTTTCAAACCTCCTATAGAAGGATTCATCAAACTCATCTTTGATGGAGCCTCGAAAGGAAATCCAGGGGAAGCAGAGGTTGGAGGGATTTTTCGAGATCATCATGGCATAACAGGATTCATATATGAGGAATCCTGTGGCTTTTCCAGTGACAATGAAGCATAATTCATAGGATTGCACCAAGGTCTCCTCTTGGCCATCAGGCTAGGATACAGAAAGCTAGTAATCAAAGGATATTCTCAGTTGGTTACGAACACTCTCAAAAAAATTAATCAAGGAAAAAAGTGGGGCAAACTAAGGCAAATATGGCATACTTCTTCACATCTACAGGGATTGGAGGATACAAACAAGAAATTTGATTATATCATTATCACCCATGTAAGGAGGGAAGGAAACTGAGCAGCTGACCTCCTAGAAAATTGTGGTTGCGCTGACGTGAATGAACCTATTGAATTAAGAATGCCTCCTAATCTCGGGGAAGAACGATGGATCAAGCTGCAGAGCATCAAAGAGCAGGACAGGTCGAAGGGCAGAGCTCACCCACAGTTCTCAGACTCAACTCCTTGATCGGGGTGTAACGAAGACGATCGACCCTCCCATAAGTGTTAATGGTAGTTTCCATGGGGTTGAAGCCAACTGCCTTCCACGTGAGTAGCAAGGGTGACATGTTGTACAGTCGCATACAGCACGAGGTGAGGTAGTGGGACAAAGGCCCACGCATTGAGCTTAAAACAGGGTGGAAGAAGGCATGGGGGTTTTTTTATGATGAAAGACTTTGGTGCAGGTGCGACAGTGTGATAACAAACCTCCATTGCACTTCCACCACAATGAAACTTAGGTTTGTGATTGTTTTCCTCTCCCTTGTTCATGCCATGTTTATGTTTTATGATTTGGGCCGGTCTCTATGGGAGCATAATTTGATTAAGTTAGACTCATATAGTCTTCTGCTAGGTAGGGGAGAGCGGAACCATTATGACTCTGGTTAGGGGAAGGTTGGGGTTCTTTTGGGTCTCTGCCTCTGTGTCAGAGTATTAATTGGGCATGGCCTCAACTTGCACCCGAGTGTGAGTCTGTCAGGTAAGGGATGCCAACAACATGGAATGGTGAGGGGTCGGGAAATACTGCGAGGGTATAGAGTTAAGGAGAAATAATGGGTTGTGTTTAGTTCAAATTATTTGCTAGTTTATACCACCTTGAGCTACTTGGGCTCAATGCGCATGAGGAATGGGAGAGGGAATCCCACCTAGGCCGGAGCAACGGGCAGCGACGCCTCCTTTGTCAATTTCGAGGGTGGGAGGTATGACGAGAGAGAGGACACCAGAAGGGAGGTCATGAGATTCAAGGAAGGCATGAGCTCTTTGGGTTATGGGGATAGTTTATGGGGTGCATGCGACTGCTAGGGACAGGGGGTGGTAGAAATTAAGCAGGGTATGAGGGCGATGGGTCCGCAGAGGGATGGGAAAGGGAGAAGTCTTGGGAAGAGGCCCCCGGGTCACCTTTATTCTGATAACTGGGATGCATGGACCTTTGATCATTTTCATTATATGTAATTATGCCTTTTTTTTATTGTGTGGACAGGTAACATACCCGAAAACCTAGTTAAAGATTGTGGGATGGCATGTTCCAAGAGTCCTACAGCTCGCGACCATTCCAAGAGCCCTACAGCTTGAGGCCGTGGCTAGAAATATAAAGGGAAGGAAGTAGAAGCCCAACCCAGCTCACCTCTGAGCAAGGCGAGAGGAAGGAGGCCTTCAATCGATGTGATCCAAGAGGCAGCGAAAGCATTCCACGAGAGCACATCAAAGGAAATTCAAAAGCTCATTGAAAAATGGGAAGCTAAGATAAATACACATTCAGAGACAAAGATGGATACTAAGGAATGCAGAGGTTTAATACGAGATTTGGGACAAACAAGGGGCAGACTAACATAATTCAAGTAGAAGCTATATCTTTATTGGTTTATGAAGAGCATCCTTAGCAAAGCCTTGGAGAAGATCTATATGAGCCTGGTGAAATTATCGCAAGACTTCCGAGACTACAAGAGCGAGTTCGATAAGATCAAGTTCCAACCGAGGAAAAGAGTTCGAAAAGATCAAGTTCATATTGATGATGGAGCTATATAGTTTAATTCAGGGTTTTATTTAGTCCTAGATGGACTTTTTAAAATCTTTGATGGACGACTTAAAAAATACCCTCACAAAGATACATTTTCAACCTTTGGAACAGAATTTCTTCCAAAAAAGAGTAACCCAACTCCATCGAATTCACCCTTATTTTATTTTGAAATTAAAATAATATAAAAATATTTATCTTAATTGGCTTATTCATAAAATAAATAATTATGTAATATCGTTTTGCGTATTTATTTTCTCATGAGAATAATATAAAAAGTAAGTAATTGAAATAAAATATTTAGAAAACAATTACTTTGAATTTGTTGTATTTATGGTGCAAAATGAGAATAATATAAAAAGTAAATAATTGAAATAAAATATTTGGAAAACAATTGCTTTGAATTTTAGTATTACATGTAAACATGAAAAATAAATAAATATTATAAAATAAATATTTGTGAGTTTAGTTCTAATTTATATATCCATAATATAAATATTTGTAATTTTTTTATAGTTATGGTCATAATTCACATTAGTAAATACACTTGTACATGCCAAAAACACAAAGTTAACTACTCTAATTTATAGAACTTGACAATATAGCATACACCACTTCTTTAAATATATGGTGATATGCTCCATTTCCAATAAGATCAATAAAAAATTATTTCACTTTAACACCACATAGTAAGAATATTGCTAACTTGTCCATCAAATATGGTGATTATATACTTCATTTTTAATATGATTCATAAAGATTTAAACCACATTAACACCACATAACGTAAGTGGTTCTAACTTATGGTGATATAATTAATTTTTAATATAATACATAAACATTTACACCACATAACTTAAGTGGTGCTAACTTATGGTGATAAAATTCATTTTTAATATAATACAAAAACATTTACACCATATTGACACCACATAACTTAAGTGGTGCTAACTTATGGTGCTAAAAAAAGCTTTTCTTGTTGTGAATGAAAATTTCATTGGTCCAATTCAAAAGATTATTGCAGTGTTTCCCAATGTCACTTTTATGTTATGCACATATGTCGAATGATCCAATTAGTGATAATGTATCGGCCCTTCTAAATACATTAATATACGTCTCCATACATAACGTAGATGCACTATAGGAGGAGAAATACAACGTTTAAAGGATGTAACAGATGCTTCGAAAATGTGATGCCCATGCTGCGAATATGACCTAAATCGAAATGATATCTAATATACCTCTATCATAGATCATAAAGACAACTATAACTCTCGATCTACGACATGCACAAACGTTGTTTGGGATTGTGATATTAAATAATTACGCACGTCCTTTAAATAGCAAAGGTAGATGCAGAGACTCATTATTTGAGAATGGCTATTTCTATGCTAAAAGAAATTAAGGAGGTAGGGTATGAGGTTGATATCCATGTGTTTACAAAATTAGTCGGTACGTTTTCCATCGAAGATATGGCCTAGCAGTTCTTCCATGAAATCAAGGAGTAAAACCTTGTATGAGTGTACGAATTAGAGTAAGTGGAACTTATGAGAAAGGTTCCATGTGATCTTGCATATAACACATTTATTATGGGCTTTGGAGTTGTTTGGGAGGCTTGACGACACATATACATTACCAGATGGAATGTGGGATCATAATGCAATGCATTGAAGTGTTCCAATTCCATTTGTGAAGGCAACCTGGTCTTTTTCCTTACTCCAACTTGTGACCTAAACTAAGGTTTCACTTCTAGATCGTCATTTTGATTGGGACGCACCTTCAAATGTAGTTTGCAAAATCGTGTTTCAAAGCCTCGGGCATGCCACAGGAAAGTGAGACATAGCCTATAATGCAATTATGCAACCTCCACGAGTCACAAAATCGTATTGCAGGGTTTTATACAAGTGAATAGAAAGTCCGACTTAAAGTAAAATGAAACTATGAAACCTTAACAAACCACAGTCCACTATGCAACCTCCCATAGGTCGCATTTCCTCTCACAAATTGAAACTTCAAGCTGCCACTATCTGACATCTAACAAAAATATCCTAGAGTGCTACGTGGCATTGTAATCATGCTTGTAAAATTTAACTGGATATATACCCATGATAAACATGTGATAGACGAATTGCAATACAAGCCGCATAGTAAAGGGATGGAGGTAACACATGTTAAAGTCATGATGCAAAGGAACACACAACAACACCTGCAGAGGAGTATATTTCAAATGCACATGCTACCATTGGACACATCGACCATGCAAAGTTGATAGATGGATAATGCCCTGGAATTCGTCATGTTTCATGCTCTTCAACGATTTAACCACCAGGGTAGTCTGGATAAAAACTCAAGTATATTGGCTATGTTTTACTCATATTTTACACTCTCTTTGAGGGGAAGAACAACAGTGAATTTGAGAGAGAATTGTGTGAGAATTTAGGTTTACTTGTTAAAATGCCTTTGTTGAAATTTGACAAAGATTCTTTTCCTGATTGAATTAATAATATCCATGATGAAGGACCGAGTTTATACAGGATTCAAAATTTGGGCAACGCTAAGGGTTCGTATGAAAAAGAGTGGTCTAAATGGTACACGACTCAAAGAAATCTCATTTTCAAATACAGATTAACTCAGTGCAATTCAAGTTCTTTTTCTACATGCTGTGAAGCATCTGTTGGACAATTTGCGAGCTATTGCAAAGAGAAACTATGAAGCGTTTGCACCAGAGAAACGTAAGATTGGGACAATTGTTTTTGTTGTGGTTTCTTTGGTCCTATCTGAAACCAAAGCAATGCTTGACAAGATATATGATATTGATTCACGTTCTAAGAAATTTCTTTAGGAAAAGAATGTTAAGGGAACTCTTAAGAACGACCATGTGACACTTGCTCACAAGAGGTCATGGTGTCACTGTAGTTGCTAGTTTTGGTGTTTTCCATGGATATAAAGTCCATGTTGAATTTACTACAATCCTATTTTCAGAAAAGCATGATGTGCTAGAAGCCCATTTGGTTTGCAGTGGGAATGAAAAAATATCTTCGAAGGATGAGTGTCCTCATTTTGTGATCTGGACTCTCGATCAAATCACATGTGACCTTCTCTTGAGTGCCATGACAATGGGTTGCAAAATCACTAGTGGAAGTCTTAAAGATGCAACCATAAGTTGCGACCTATACCACATCGTGATTATGTGACCTGCACAAGTTGCAATTCTTTTCAGCAGAAGCCACACAACATAGAGGGAACTACAATGTATTGGAATGACATAGGAAAAACAAGTTTCAGAGGGGGAATTACAATTTATTGGAATGATGAAGGAAAAAAAAAATTAGAGAGGGAATTACAGTGTATTGGAATGATATAGGAAAAACAAATTGCACATGTTGATAGCCCAAATAATGAAAGGAAGACAACACATTGGAAACACCATGAGAAGAGCGTTGAAGCTTCTTTAGTAGTGTGGGATCAGTAATATTAAACCAATTTGAAAAGCTATAGACGATGCGATAAGAGCGATATGGCCACACTCCAGTTATATTATCATTTGAGTCGCTATTTCAAAGTATTTTGGACTGTATAAACTTAGGGTTTCGTGTCAAATGATAATTTCCTAAGTCACGTTTTCAATTGTGACTATCAATTCTCCTTCTGCAATATTCCACATTCACATGCGCATATTCCAGTTGTGGTGTCTACCTAGAATAACCAGCTTTTATGCTCTAACACCAGAATAAACATATGAGGCCACATTATATAATAATGCTTGGGTTCATGAGGAGGGTAGGAAGGCATAAAGATTTGTTTGAAGAAAATAAGGAAAATTTATTTGCACAAAATAATGTTACTTACAACATCCTAATTAATAAATTCTAGGAAATACGCTGTTGATTTACGTAGACATTGTTGTGTACACTACAATTACTGGTGTTTTTTAACAAGAAAATAAGGTAACCCAGGAAAATAATGTATTCGGTGAAATGAGGAAGCACGGATTGTTACCAAATGTAGCTACCCATGACGTAATGATTCATGGTCATAAATAAAGGGATATAGAAAATATTTTAAACTACGAGATGAGTGCATAGAGAAGGGCATAGTTATGAGAACCTATATAATATACTATGGACTCATTAATGGGTTAAGAATTGGAGAAAAAAACACGAGGATAGGGGTCTAATGAAGGAAATATAGGTCTATCGATGGTGGAAAAAATTTGGATCTCTCGCATAAACAATGAGTTGAAGGGCTACCTCATGGATTATGTATGAATATTTTGTGGGATGTACATACCTTAACAACATTGTGGTGAAAAACAGGACTATACACAGGTCCAAATTAATCTCTTTCTTTCAACCAATTTGTTAAAGATACGATAGTATTCTTTTTCTGGCAAATATGTATAACCATTATAATTTGTTTGTAGGTAGAAGAAAGGGAACGAACATGTAAACCTATGTGGAAGAAACATTAGTTTTCTTATAGCGGCTATACAACTAGGGTTTCGTCAAGTCAGAAAGTTAGATCCTTGCAATATTCTATAACCAATTAACAATATCAAGGGCATAACATCAAATTTGGTTGGATGAAAATGAAGTGTTATAAAAAATATTTTATAACAAGTAGACAAAGAAACCTTGTCTCATGTCCTAGAAACCAACAACATTGACAAAAAATATTAGGGTTTCCAAAGATCTTCTTTATTCTCCTCACAACTTCTCTTCTATCAATATGTAAATGTTTCTTATCATGATACTCACAATTTTGCAAAGTTCAATTGAGTATGTATTAGTCATTAGATATGAGAGAGGAGTGACGAAATTCAAGATTCATGAGGTTAGGCGGAAATTCACTGTAGGTGAAGAGTCACTTCACCTCTATAAATATACCCTCATGACTCATTTGACGGGGACCTTTTAGTGCAAGAGCTGAGTATTTTGGTAGATAATTGTTTTATGCTAGAAGATATATAGGAATTCAGTTCTTGGTAGCTTGTAGGGAGATTTGTGGTCAGGCTAGGGGTTCCCTTTGGATGGTAGTAGGAACAACCGATGTTCCAATAATAGGCTTTGATGGTTTAGATGGTATGTACTTGTATTTTACAAAACATTAATGAAAATTTATTCATTTTTGGCATTGATTCCCATCCTTACTCATAGCAGTTGTATTGGTTTTCTAATATCTTCATTTTATTTGTATGTGTGCTTTCATAGAGGAAATATGTTATGGACTAGCTTGTAGTTTTTGCATGTTTATTTTCTAACTAGAATCTACGCTTCTTATCCACCGCCTTAGTCGTGACTTATTGTGAATTTTTTTGTAATGACCCTCTCCCATGTTTATGTTCATGTATGCCTAAGATGGTTTTAACTTACTAATCCTTCTTGTGGCATGCTTCTTCTTGTTACTTTTCTACTACATTCTTGTTTCTCATTTTGTAGGTTGATAGTCATCATTTGACCTCATTCCTATTTTCCGGGTATTGTTTCTTACCCTCGCTCTAACATTATCACATATGACAACGAAGAGACAAACATTCATGGTGGAAGCTTGGCCCACATAGTGAATGGGGATTCTATCCTAAACGATGTGAAGTGTAATTGGTACATCACACCGAGGAGACCCCCTAGTTGTTGGTGGGACATCAAACACTACCAACACCTATGTCTACATGATGGTGGACCTTCCTCTTTAGGAGAAATACATAAAAATCTATGAGAATGTTTGTCACTTTATTCAGCCATAGTGAATATATGTTTATTATTAAATTAAGACAATTGAAACACCCCTATGGACAAAATATGGCTCAAACCAAACAAGATTGTCTAAAAGAGACCATGAAGGTAAGAAGAAGAAAACCAAAGGGATAGAGCATGGATCTTGTTTAAATTTTCAACAAGAAATATTGAAAATGGAAACAAGAAGATGCTTCTTATTTAATTTTCCCTTAATTAAATTAGAAGTAAATTCGAATTCCACCTCACATGACAACTTGTACGGATTAACTAATTTAGGAATATTTAGTTAGTTCAATTAATTTGAGTTGAGAGCCTACCGAGAGGCAATTAGAGTGATCTCTATGTTTTTGGGGGTCAGTTATAGTTTATTGTGAGTTGTAATTAATTAACTTAATTACTTTAGATAAAATTATTTTAACTAGATTTAACTAATGGAGGAGATACTGGGAGGTTTAGTGAATTAAATTGCATTTAGTTCACATGCAGTAATGAATCAAATAATTGATAATTAACTCATAAATAACTCATGCATGTGAGTTATGAGAAATATCCAGTTGAGATTGGAGTTAAAGGGAAGTGTGCTATCAAATATTGGAGTACTAATGGTGCATGGAGTCAGAGGAAGAGCCATGATGTACTACACACCTATTATTAGGGAATTTCCTCTTTAAATAGGGGAATAATTCCTTATTGAATTGTGCAAGGAAGCAGGAGCTTGGAAGGCTAGGGAATTTTCTAAGTATTGGTGAGAGTTAGCCTAGGAAGAGTGAGACAATAAGAGATAGTGCAGAGAGCTCTCAAGCGTGAGGGAATCATTTTATTGTTTCATATTCTTAACTTAATGCAATACACATATATCGTATTTTTCAGCCAAGGCTTTCCCTAGATAAATATTTGTGTTGTGTGATTGAGATTATTTATATTTATTTTTCATGTGATTGTGTGATCATAATCAATTTCCACAATTTTTAGAATAGATTCATGTATCTTGTTTTAGAATATTACAAGATCAATAGAATCTATGTGGATTTTATACATGTTATTAGAACATGGCAAGCAAAGTTGGGGAGATTTTTTATTTTTGCATGAATTTTTTGGGTGGTGATTTCGCAGAGAAAATATGAAAATTTTGGTGCAAAATTTTCAAAAGAAATAGAAAATCTAGATTCTTTGAGAAGCAATACCCAAACTAAAAAAAATAAAAAAATTGCTCAAATCAGAGTTTGGAGGAGGGAGATATCGCCGAATTAAAATGAACTCTTTTTATTTTCATAAAATTTTTTGATGGAAATAGAATTACAACATGGATCTGATTTTTTATAGTGCTGAGACTCACAGATGTGATGTTTATTGGTGGTTGAAAGGGAGCATGAATTACCTCTCAACATGCAGCCTCAAGGGAAGCCTCAGAAAGTTGTGGAGCAGCCATATTTAGAGAAGCGGAGAGGAGACTGAGTTGAGGCATCCACTGAAGAACAAACCACTAGTAGGGGGGAATTTCCAGCCAAGTGGGAAGAGGGAGCAGATGCAACCATACCTCTAGGTGAGAGGTGGGGCGATGTAAAGAAATAGTCCCAAGAATGCAGAAATTTAGGCAAGGTCCATTGAGATGTTTTTTCTCGTGGATCATTACCTTGCTACGTGGCCAACATTACAAAGTAGCAGGATGGATCAATGGTGTTTGATGCAGTCAGATGATAGAGTAACAAATGCAGAAACTAGCAGTAGTGAGATAGTGAGGAACACATAGCAGATTTGGAAATAGTGTAGATGACACAATGCAGAGTCAACAACATCACAATGTTTTTAGTAGAAGGTGCATAGGTAGTAGCAGTTATAGACTGTGGTGACAAATGCATCATACTCATCACAATCGATTCAGATTGGATGATATTTAGTTTTAGAAGTTGCAGTAGCAACCACACTTAAGAGAGCTGCTGCACGCAGAACATTCAAAAGGTACGAGATCATGATAGATTTGAATTCCTTTCTTGTTGAGAGGTAGTGTTTAAATTTTAAACAAGAAATATTTAAATGGAAATAAGAAGAGGCTTCTAATTTAATTTTCCCTTAATTAAATTAGAATTAAATTGTAATTCCACATCACATGAGAGATTGTATGAGTTAACTAAGTCACGAATACTTATTTAGTTCATTTAATTCGATTTGAGAGTCTAATTGGAGGCATGTAGAGTGTTCTCTAAGTCTTAGGGGGGGAAGTTACAATTTATTGTGAGTTGTAATTAATTAACTTAACTAATTGAGTAAAAATCAATATATATAGTTCTAACTAATGGATGAGCTAGTGAGAGGTCTAGTGAATTAAAATGGATTTAATTCACATGCAGTGATCAATCAGAGAACTTATACTTCACTCATAAAGAACTCATGCATGCCAGTTCTCAGAAAGGCCCAGTTGAGATTTGAGTTAAAGGGAAGTGTAATATCAGTTGTATAACCAGAAAATTATACAGATGGTGTATGGAATGAGAGAAAGAGTCTTGATGTATTATCCATATATTATTAAGGAATTTGATGATTAAATAGGGGCCTAACTCCGTGTTGAACTGCTCAATGAAGGATGGGCTTGGAAGGCTAGGAAATTGGCTAAGTATCGGCCAGAGTCAGCCTAGGAAGAGTGAGATAGTAAGAGATAGTGCAGAGCACTCTCAAGCCTAAGAGAAGCAATGTTTTGTTTCATATTCTTGATTTAATGCAATATACATATAGAAATGTTTTTATCTAATCCTTTCCATAAATAAATCTTTGTTTTGTGTGATTGAAATTATTTCTCTTTCTTGTTCATGTGATTTAGCGATTGTAATTAGTTCTCACAAATTGTAGAATGGATTCAAGTATTTTTTTGTAGAATATTACAATATCATTTGAATCTATGTGGATTTTCTACAGGTCTCACATTTACTGGAGCCTACTTCATCAACATACATGTATACAATAAAGATGTGGTTGGGATAATTATAATAATTACCTTTTTCATGTAACATCTCTCCTATGCAAACAATTTTTTTCTCATTGAATCAGTAGTATTACTATAATTATAGTAATGATTCCTAAATTCAAGTTGAAATGGTTGGTACATTATGCCTAGAATCCATCGACAACCAACTAGAATAATTATATGTATATTTTATAACCATCATTCATGTATATGTATATAGGCTTACATATACTTTTGTATGTATATATATGTTTATACACAACATCAAACATATATACATTTTCCATATATTCTTATTCTATCTAGGTTATTGCTAAGTACGATCAATACATATCACTTTGGAATACCATTATCCATCTTTCGACTTTATATATTTTAGTTTCATTTAAATTACAGCTTGAACCCACTGGTGTTAGTAATACCCATGCTCGTATTAATCTTTCGTGTCAATTTGTAAATTAACTAAGCTTTCGAATGCTTTTTTCATATCAGTCTTTGGCCATACGTATAATTTTTAATACACCATATGAAATTTTTTTTGTTTTATCTCGGGTTGAGACTTCTATATGTTTACCCATTCCCCAAAACTTGATGCGCTCGTGATTCGAGACTTGCCAGGTCATAATTACAAGCTTTAATGTCCAGCTATTTTTGTGAGTTCCATTATGGTTTGCATTTAAGTTAAAGTATTCTTTCACGTCTCAATTGCACTGCCCCAAAACCCAGAATCCGATTTCGAATCTCATTCGGCGTACAACTTTTCTATTCATAATTTTATACATACTGTTTCTAGGGTTTATGAGGACGAGGCATCTAAGACGAGCAATTTACGTATCGCTTTGATTTTTCATTCGTAATCTCGAGGCAATTCTATGTAGTTTTGTTTTCTGGGATGGTTTATCGTCGAACATGTGGTTGATGATCCCTATTCAATTTTTAGGTTTTTCTACTGTATAAAAATGAGAAAACAAATGGGTCCTCTTCATTTTGCCTCTCTGCCAAATGCTATTCTGCTCTCTAACTCACGGCTATTCATTTGGCTTCATTCTTTTATCACATATGTGTATGGTTTCAGTGCCTGGAATGGCTTATTTCTCACTACCCTACACAACTAGTGAGTAGATCGTTATGCATTTATCGTTGAATGTAAATTTAGAAGTCCATCCTTGAAATTTTTACTTCGATTTCTCAATTAAATTTCTCTGTTATGATAGCACGATAGGGCATCCTGATACTTATGCTTGTAGGGTTTCGATTTATCATTTTATATCTTTGTTATATGAGGTTCTACTCCCCATAATTATTCTCGTTTCTCCCTCTGCAGTTTTAAATTAGTTTTCAGATTCATTTTGTAGTATCGGTATGATACTTAGTTTCTTCAATCCGCCAGAGGAGGAGAAGGTTCCCATCGAAATTGATAGGTAACTCTTCGCAAACCATTACATCGCATTATCATTGCTTCAATTTTACTTTTAACTCCTTAATCTAATATGTTCCTTCCCCATTGGTATTGCAGAGTAAGGAATTTGTTCCGGTATGAATTTTATGAGGTAGTTCATTTCTTAACTTTGGTTTATCGAATTACATTTTTATTTAACCCTCTCTCTATTTCTCGAATTTAACTTATTTTATATTGATATTTATAGGTAGATATTTGCTAAGGATATTTTTGTGAAATGATCCTTTTGTCTCTTTTAGAATCCAATATGTAACGATTCTACAAATTCTACTTAAGCTCCCATTCACTTGTCCTGAACAAGTCGGTACTACCTCGTACTTCGAGATCCAGAGTTATCTTATATGAAATGCAAGATTTCATCTCAGATAGCCTTTTTTGTTTTTATTGTTAACCTCTGTAATTTTTTAAGATTTAATGTGAAATTGTAATAACTATAAGTTCAGTTCGGTTGAACTGTTACATTCTTCCCTTTGTATACAATATAAATGTATATTTCTCCATTGGCATTTTTGAATGTTAAACTTCTGCAATATAAAATATGTTTTATAATTAAAATGGCATCGTTTCTAAAATACCCTCTAGTTTTTCTTTCGTTATTTAAAATTTTCTCATAGGGTTTGTTATTTTCTGTATAAAATTATAATTTTTTTTTTTTTGAATTCCCTGAATAATTTCATTATTCTATTCCCATCCATTAATAGCATCTATGTCTATATTGTACCAAATTTATAGATGGTAGAAATATTTTACTTTAATCCACTGTATTGATACCTGATTTTTTATTTTAATTGAAGTATTTAATGGAATGAAATGAAATTCACCCTAAATAGATATGTTTTCACCTACTGCTATTCAATGATATGTGCATCTCATTTCTGCACTATTGTAGGTAATATTACGTATATATATTCTTTTTAATTTCTGCCTACTGTATGAAAATCTCCTCTAATAATGAAAGATTTTATGTTTATCATAGAACCGCATAAGATTATATGGTATAATTTCCCCATAACAGAATGTCTAAATTTCAATTTAGCATCTCGAGTACTTTACAATTATTCTACTTTGTCTATATGTGGTGAAAAAAAAGAGTTGATAATTTTTTTTTTTGAAAGTACATCTGCTAATTTTAGGCCAGCATGCTTTAAAATTTCTTTCATGGAGTAACAAAAGGATTATTTTCCATAATGTATTTTTTTATTTATTTAAAGTACTTGTCTGCTATACACTTTTTCAAATGTTTTTCTCCTATTTTCAGAGACAACTTCTTTTCTATATTCTTTTGGTATAGAACGTTTCCAGAAGAGGGAATATAGCATAATTTTTCTGAAGTGACTATTGTCTCCTCTGGCATATATATATATATATATATATATATATATATATATGTGTGTGTGTGTGTGTGTGTGTGTGTGTGTGTGTGTGTGTGTGTGTTCTTTTCCAACATCTAATTGTTCTTTTACTCGGCTTCTATACATATATTGTTAGAATTCAGGAATAGATCATTTTAATATAACTTATGTATTTTATTGTTGTTATAATCATACATCTTATTTAAATTTTGATTTAAATAATTTTCCGCTAGGCATTATTTCCTTCTTGTAAGTAGGTAAGGCAGATTTTTATAATATTAAAAAATTTTAGCTTTTAGTCACTTAGCTATAAGTCTAATGTTCTGAATTATTTCTACCCATGCATATATTTTAATAATTCAGAAGAAGATTAAAGTTACACAGCTAAAACATCTTCGGGGTAAAATTTATCTTCATATTTAAACCAATGTCGGTTTAGAGATTCTGATGGATAAATTCCCATAGATTTTATTCCTACAACTATAAAGGGTTTAGAGGATTAGTTTCTTCTAAACAATTCTGTTAAATGTAAGGAATAACAAATATCAGAAACTTAATTCAAAGTAACAGCTACAACATTTATAAATATAGTACAACAACATCTATTTTAACCATTCATAAAAATTAGTGTGCATACCACTTCTTCTGATGACCAGTCCTCCCAACCTTAGAGTTCTTCTGTCTCCAGGACTCACCCCCAAGCTCAGATCCCTCTCCAAAAAAGACCAACCTCAATCTATTATGGAGTAGCTTATTTAAGCTTATGCTCTCCCCAAAGTCTGTTTCTAATTTTGCGTCCACAATTCCAGGACGCTTTTATTCTTGTTTGCCTAGGCTTCCCTTCTTTAGGGACTTTAAAGTTGCTTTCTACTTTTCCAGCTTTTTACCTCTTCCCAACTACTCTCCACATCATTGGGGAGATTTAGATTTTTCCTCAAAAATCTAAATTAGAAATAAATTATTTCAAGGGTTTTTGAAAGATTTTTGGGGAAAGTCTTAGCCTCTTTCCATACCTCATGGATTAGGCAAGTGATATCAAAAATCTCATTTGGTCATAATGCACAGAAAAATTTTATTTATTTTTCATAAATAAATAATTAATTACATCCACACAATAATTATCCATTGGGGTCCACTCCCCTTTGGACTAAAGTTTGAATGTCTAACTTGAAAACATAAAACTAGGGGTGTTACATATTCCCCCTCTGAAAACAAACACCATCCTCGGTGTTACAACTAATTACTAGAGTTTATTTTGAAAAATATGGATATTTTTCCATCATCTCAGCTTGTCTTTCCCACGTAGCTTCTTCATCAGTAAAGTGCTTCCACTGCACCTTTACTCTAGCTACTATTCGATTTCTCAATTCAATTTCTTCCCGCTCCAATATTTAAAGCGGCTCTGGAAGGAACTCCCATTTTAGTTCCACCTGTATCACATTCCAATCAACAATATGAGAAGCATCATGTACATATATTTTTAATAACGAAACATGAAACACATCATTAACTTTAACATGGGGAGGTAAGGCCAGTTTATAAGCCACTGGTCCCACCCTTTCTAACACCTCAAAAGGCCCACAGTATCTAGGAGCCAATTTTGCACAACTTCCAGCATAAAGTGTGCTTTTTTTTGGTTTTATACGCAGATATACATGATCACTGACTTTGAATTCTCAGTGCACTCTTTTTTTATCGGCATAGCTTTTCTGTCGATATTGTGTTGTCTTGATGTTCCTCTCTATTTGTTTGACAATCCTTTCCATTTCTTGTAGAGTATCTTGCCCAAGTACTAGCTTATCTGCAGGTTGGCTCCAACTTAAAGGAGTACGACACTTTCTTCCATAGAGTGATTCAAATAGACTCATTTTAATGGAGGATTGATAGTTGTTGTTATAAGAAAATTTGACTAAATGTAAGTAGTTCTCCTATTTTGATGGCCTATCCCATCAAATGGATTCTCAGCATATCCTCCAAAATGTGTTTTTTTCTCTCTGTTTGACCATTCGTATGAGGGTGATAAGAAGTGCTAAAATTCAATTTAGTGCCCATGCCCCCAAACAGACCTTTCGAGAAGGCTACTGTGAACTTAACGTCTCTATCTGAAATAATCATCTTTGGGACCCCGTGTTGCCTTACTATTTCTTTTAGGAACACATTTTCTACTTGGGTTGTCCCAAAAGTAGATTTTACAAGTATGAAATGTGCAACCTTTTTTAAAGTATCTACCACTACCATCACTGAGTCATGTTGATACTTTGTTCTGGGTAACCCAGTTATAAAATCTATAGAAACAGTGTCCCATTTCCATTCTGCAATTGGCAAGGGATTTAAAAGACCAGCTGGATGCTGATGTTCAACTTTGACTAGTTGACATTCCATGCATCTAGCTAAATAGTTTGCTACATCCTTTTTCATTCCTGTCCAGAAAAATTTCTTTTTCAAGGCTGTAAGCATTTTCTAATATCCAGGATGTTCTGAATATGGTTGTTTGTGATATTCATCTAGGATTTATTTTTTCAAAGAATCCACATTGGGGATGTATAATCTGTTTCTATAGCAGATCAACCCTTTCTGGTTTTGGGTGTATTCAGCCATTTCTTTTTTTAGCATTTTTAATTGTAGATGTTCATAGTTGGGATCTTGGTCTGCTACCTTTTTAACTAATTCTTCTACGTCAAAACTAGCACTACTCCCAATGATGATTATGTTTTGGCAAGAATTTCTGCTTAGAGCATCAACAATTTTGTTGTCTTTCCCTTTGATATGCTTTATGTCCATATCAAATTCACTCAGAAAAGACAACCATATGGCTTGTTGAGCACTCAAATCTATTTGAGAAAATAAATACTTGAGACTGATATGATCTGTCATCAATGTAAATTTTTTTCCAAGAATATAGTGTCACCACATCTTCAAGGCATGAATTACAGCAGCCAATTTCAGATCATATACACTGTAATTCTGTTCATGTTTCTTAAGTTTCCAAGATTCATATGCAATGAAAAAATTTTCTTGCAGTAGAACTCCTCCCAACCCCTCTCTACATGCATCTGTACACACAACAAAATCTTTATAAGGATCTGTAATATTCAGTATAGGTGTTGTGGTAAGTTTTAATTTCATTTGTTCAAATCTATGTTGGCATTTTTTAGTCCACTCAAATTTGGTGTCTTTCCTCTGTAATGACATCATGGGATAGGCTATTGAAGAAAATCTTTCCTCAAACCTTCGATAATAACCTGCAATCCCCATAAATGACATTACCGCTGATACACAAGTAGGCACAAGACACTCTCTTATGGCTTTTATCTTTTCAGGATCAATAGCCAATCCTTTTTTCAGAAATTATATGGCCCAAATATTGAATTTCATTCTTATAAAATTTACATTTGCTAAACTTGGCATATAACTGATTCTCCTTAAGAGTCTGTAACACAATTCTAAGGTGTTCCTTATGTTCTGCCTCACTCTTTGAATAGACTAGAATATCATCTACAAACACTAGTACGCATTTATCTAAGTACTTGTTCAAAATGGTGTTCATTAAGCGCATAAAAGTGGCAGGGGAATTTGTCAAACCAAAAGGTAGGACTACAAATTCGTAGTGACCATACCTGGTTCGAAAAGTTTTTTTACTAATATATTCCTCCTTAATTCTAAGTTGGTGACATCCAGTCCTCAAGTCAATCTTAGATAATACTGAAGCTCCTCTCACCTGATCAAAAAGGTCATCTATTCTGGGCAACGGATACCTGTTTTTGATTGTCAACTTAATCAGTTGACGGTAGGCAATGCACATTCTCAAGGTTCAATCCTTCTTTTTCACAAACAACACCAGTGCTTCCCAAGGGGATACACTCGGTATGATGTAACCTTTATCCAACAATTATTGTAATTGCATTTTTAACTCCATGAGTTCAGGGGGGCTCATCCGATAAGGGGCTCTAGAAACGGGTGTCGCTCCTGGTACCAAACTGATTGAAAAATCAATCTCTCTTTTTTGGCGAAGATGAGGAATCTCATCTGGAAAAACTTCCTTAAATTCCCTTACCACTGATAAGGTGTCTAGCAGATTTTCTTCAGGTTGATGTCCTAATTCTTCAACATGTACAACATATACTTGATGTCCTTTTCTAGCTATTCTTTTCAATTGCAGAGCTGATATTTGTTTTACAGAGATTGGTTTTGGTTTTCCTTCATCATCTATGTAGTGCAGAGTTTTGTCCCAACAATTCAGCATGGTCTCTTTCCTTTCTAGAAAATACATTCCTATAAATAAATCATAAGAACCTAATGGCAGAATGTTTAAATCCACTTCAATTTGATATTCATTCAATTTAATAGCTATTTTAGGTAGCTTATGAGTTACTTTGCATTTAGTTCCAGTAGCTAATTGTACCAACCAAGGCTGCTGAAACTTTTCTATTATGAGTTTACATTTTTCTACAACTTGTGGACTAATATAACTCAAAGAAGCATCCGGATCGATTAAGACAGTAACAGATTGATCAAAAATTTTACCTTCCATCTCGACCATAGTAGACTGATGTTCTTATTGTGAGTTCTCCAAGGCTGCACTGATAGTGGGTATGTTCCTTGCTATATCATTCACTGTGGTAGCTTCTCTATCTCTCAGAACCATATGAATATTTCTGTGTGGACAGTCCCTCAACAGATGAGGTTCTCTGCAACCCCAACATTTCAAAGGCTTCCGCATTTTAACTGTTCCTTCCTTCTTATTATCCCCATCTATTTGTTTTGAACCAACTTGGGATTGAGCAGTTTGAATTTCCCTTGGTTTGTTAAATTTCTTCCACTGATGTTCCCTACCAAAGTTCTTAAAATAAGTTGGTTTCTGTTTCTTTCCTTTGAAATCACCCTTGTTTATCCAGCTTTTCCCATGTTCACTCTTTCCTTTAAACTACTGGTAGTATAATCTAGCTTTCCTCACCACTTCGTCCATATTTTTTGGATTATCGGACTTTATTTTCTCTTTGTACACAGTAGGCAAATAGTTCAAAAACCTTCGCACCTTTTCTTTCTCTTCACGAATATAAGGAACATACCTTAATAGATTTGTAAAATTGGTGACAATCTCATATATGGTGAGCTATCTCAATCTGAGTTCGTGGAACTCATTTGCTTTATCATCATTATAGCGTTCATTCAAATAGTGGTTTTTAAACTTAACTTGGAAATCTTCCCAAGTCACTGTTTTTTCATCAATGGCATGAACCATTTTTGTCTCCTCCCACCACAAGGTAGCCTTACCTTGCAACTAGTAGATAGCTAATCTGGCCTTCAGATTTCTTTCATATTCATAGACCTGAAAATACTTAATCATATTCAACAACCATGCCTCAACATCTTCCTCCTTCTCTCCATCATAGGAGGGAGGTTTAATTTTTCAGAATTCACCGTGTAATTCCTTCTTTTGTTTTGACTGATGTTTAGTAGTGTCATCTTCCTCAGAATCATCTGAGAACTTGCCTTTCCTCCTCCTTCCAGAACCTTCACCTTCTTGGTTGTTCCGCGAAGTCAGTTCTCTTATCAGTTTTTCCTGCTCCTCACGGGCTAATGATAGCCTGTCATTCTGGCTTCTTAGCTCAGCCATATCCCATTGCAACCTGTGAAACATAACCATTAAAGGAGCATTGGGATCTGGTGTATTATCTCTACCACCCAGATCAACATAGAGTTCATTTTCTTCAGCCATTGACTTTTCAGTTCAGTACCTTTGTACACTAAAACAAAACAACATCAGTAACACTATAAGTTTTCAAAAAAAAAAAATTCTTTGCAGTGAGCACAACAACAGCCCAGTTTTTTCTAACATGGGCTCTAATACCATTTGTAACATCTATCCTATGCAAACAATATTTTTTTTTTCTCATTAGATCATTAGTATTACTATAATTATAGTAATGATTCCTAAATTCAAGTTGTAATCGTTGGTACATTATGTCTAGAATCAATCCACAACCAACTAGAATAAATATATGTATATTTTATAATCATCGTTCATGTATATGTATATAGGCCTACATATACTTTTGTATGTATATATATGTTTATACACAACATCAAACATAGATGCATTGTCCATATATTCTTATTATTTCTAGGTTATTCCTAAGTACGATCAATACATATCACTTTGGAATACCATTATCCATCTTTCGACTTTATACATTTTAGTTTCATTTAAATTACAGCTTGAACCCACTGGTGTTATTAATACCCATGCTCATATTAATCTTTCGTGTCAATTCGTAAATTAAATAAGCTTTCGAATGCTTTTTTCCTATCAATCTTTGGCCATACGTATAAATTTTAATACACCATATGAATTTTTTTTTGTTTTATCTCGGGTTGAGACTTCTATATGTTTACCCATTACCCAAAACTTTAAGTGCTCATGATTCGAGACTTTCTAGGTCATAATTACAAGTTTTAATGTCTAGCTATTTCTGTGAGTTCCATTATGGTTTGCATTTAAGTTAAAGTACTATGTCACGTCTCAATTTCACTGCCCCAAAACCTAGAATCTGATTTCGAATCTCATTTGGTGTACAAATCTGCTATTCATAATTTTATACATAATGTTTCTAGGGTTTATGAGGACGAGGCATTTAAGATGAGAAATTTATGTATCGCTTTGATTTTTCATTTGTAATCTCGAGGAAGTTCTATGTAGTTTTATTTTCTGGGATGTTTTATCGTTGAACACATGGTCGATGATCCCTATTCAATTTTTAGGGTTTTCTACTGTATAAAAATGAGAAAACAAATGGGTCCTCTTCGTTTTTCCTCTATGCTGAACGTTATTCTTCTCTCTAACTCACGACTATTCATTTGGCTTCATTCTTTTATTGCATATATGTATGGTTTCAGTGCCTGGAATGGCTTATTTCTCACTACCCTACACAACTGGTGAGTAAATCGTTATGCATTTATCATTAAATGTAAATTTAGAAGTCCATCCTTCCAATTTTTATTTCAATTTCTCAATTAAATTGCGCTGTTATGATAGCACGATATGGCGTCCTGATACTTATGCTTTTAGGGTTTCAATTTATCGTTTTATATCTCTGTTATCTAAGGTTCTACTCCCCATAATTATTCTCGTTTCTCTCTCTGCAAATTTAAATTAGTTTTCGGATTAATTTCGCAATATCGGTATGATACTTAGTTTCTTCAATGCGCCATAGGAGGAGAAGGTTCCCATCGAAATTGATAGGTAACTCTTCGTGGACCATTACGTCGCATTCTCGTTTCTTCAGTTTTACTTTTAACTCCTTACGCTAATATTTTCCTTCCCCATTGGTATTGCAGAGTAAGGAATTTGTTCCAGTACTAATTTTATGAGGTAGTTCCTTTCTTAACTTTGGTTTATCGAATTACATTTTTATTTAACCCTATCTCTATTTCTTCAATTTAACTTATTTTATATTGATATTTACAGGTAAATATTTTCTAAGGATATTTTCGTGAAATGATCCTTTTGTCTCTTTTAAAATCCAATATGTAACGATTATAAAAATTCTACTTAAGCTCCCATTCACTTGTCCTGAACAATTCTATTAAATGTAAGGAATAAAAAATCTCATAAACTTAATTCAAGGTAACATCTAGAGCATTTATCAATATAGTATAACAACATCTATTTTAACCATTCATAAAAATTAGTGTGCATACCACTTCTTCTGATCACCAGTCCTCCCAACCTTAAAGTTCTTCTCTCTCCAAAACTCACCCCCGAGCTGAGATCCCTCTCCAAAATAGACCAACCTCAATCTTTTCTGGAGTAGCTTATTTAAGCTATTTCTAATTCTGTGTCCAGAATTCCAGGATGCTTTTATTATTGTTTGCCTAGGCTTCCCTTGTTTAGGGACTTTAATGTTGCTTTCTACTTTTCCAACTTCTTACCTCTTCCCAACTACTCTCCACATCATTAGGGAAATTTATATTTTTCCTCAAAAATCTAAATTAGAAATAAATTCTTTCGAGGCTTTTTGAAAGATTTTTAGAGAAATTCTTAGCCTCTTTCTATACCTCATGGATTAGGCAAGTGATCTCAAAAATATCATTTGGTCATAATGCACAGAAACATTTTATTTACTTTTCATAAATAATTAATTAATTACATCCACACAATAATTATCCATTGGCATCCACTTCCTTTTGGACTGAAGTTCAAATGTCTAACTTGGAAACAGAAAACTAGGGGTGTTACATTTCATGACCCTTTTATAAGAATCACCTGTTTCCAAGAGGATTTAGTGAGTATCTCTAAAATTTTCCCAATGTACAGATATAACAAACCAGTCTGAGTCACCATGTAAAAGCTCCTTGAGAAAGGCCACTAAGGCTACAACCAAGAAGAACATGTCTTTGGGGGATAGTCAAAAATAAAATTCACACACAAGGGTAGGAAAAAAATTTCTAAAACACCCTAAGAGATCCCTCAAATTTAGGTGTACTCCTCCCAAGTAGTTCCCAAGTGCTACAACAAAATATGGCATTAACATCATTAATAACATGTGTGAATTCTCCAATTCATGCCATGAAGACCAATGAAGTGGGTCATGTCACTCTACTAGCCTTAAATGTGACCTCGTGAATTACCGTTGTGTTAGAAGGGCTTCCTAGAACATACATTGAAAGTGGATTTTCCCTCCCTACCACAATATGTTAAGTTAGTTTTTGTGGTCTTGAAGTAGTTAAGCTGACACTCTTATTCCAGGACCCTAGCTTAGACTAATGTTGGTGTGCTACATGTTAAAATGAAGGGTGAGTCATATAAATTTTATTATAGAATTAATTTTAAGAGGTTGGTGTTTACTCAATATGGTAACAACATCAATCTTAGATATTGTCAATAGACTCTTTAAATAAAATCCCTACTGCAATTATATGACAATGCAATTTTTTTCTTTTCAATTCAATCAAGTCTAGCTACATGAGGGAAGAGAACCTTTTCCTTTTTAAAATGAAAATAAAAACTTCAAAAACTATCAATAAACACTCTAATGAAACTCTTTAAGCTTATAACAAAGCAGACCCAAGAAAACAACCCAAAAAAGAAAAAAAAAACACCAGCACGCAAGAATGCAAGTGACACTCAAAATTTCAAAAATTGGGATTTTTCGAACAAGATCACTCAAAAGAAATAAAAAGAAAGCCGATAGAGATAGAATGATATACACAAGTAAAAAAAAAACCTAATTCAAGGAAAAACTAGAAATGTGTGGCAACACATGATAAATTTTTAATATGATACAAATAGCATATCAAATTCACCCAAAGAAACAATTCCAATCAATATTTGCACATCCACAACTAATGAGAAACCAAAGAACCACCAAATGAAAGCAACAGAAAACACAAAAAATGAATGGAAATTGATAAGTTTTAGCTCAAGAAAAAATCTCTAATGCAAAGCTAAAATATATCTTAATTGATATTTTTATCAAAAGTAAAGATACAAAATATCGAAGAAATTTCTTGAGGTAAAGCCCCTCCTGATGCGGGTTTTATGCACCCTAGTGAACAAGGGAGGAATAGCCTAGAGCGAGGCTCTTTAATAACCCAATTTATTTGGTATGGATGCCCTTAACAGGTTTATAGGCTATGTTAACCTCATATACTTTCCTCTTTCGAAGAAAATGAATCCAAAAAAGCTAATATTAATCCAAACTATGCCTTTACGAAACTAATCTATATTATTGGTGAAAATAAAACTACAACATAATAGTTAGTTTAACTATAAAATGAAATGGGAAGTTGAACAGCCTAGCTTGATATGATTATTAAAAATAAAGAAACACGATTATTAAAAATAAAGAAATGTATGTTTCACTAGTAATAAGCTAAAATGTTCTAACTAATTCTAATTCATATAAATCATTAGAAATTAGAATTAAAACTATAGATATAATAGAAGAAATTTTCTACCTACATAATCAAGTTAGAGAATCTGAAAATAATATTAAAATGAAACTCTTATTTAATCTAAGTTAATGATTCAATGCTACTAAAAAAAACTATTCAAATATACATATTTACAGAGAATAAATTCTAGAAACTCACTTAACTCGACATAATTTTTTTTCTCCCTAACGAGGAGAAATTTTTAGACTTTGTTCATTGCTCAGTTGAGTCTCTTAAAGTATCAAAACCCTGAACATAAACAATGAAACCAAAACCAATCTAAATGTGATCTACAAGAACTGAATCACATGCAAACAAATGTGAAAACCCTATCCTACAAAGAGGAAAGAGATTTAAAATCACTTCAGCTTATACAAGTGCGTGAATGATGAGAATTGGTTCTACATTGAAACCATTCGATCTTATGAATATGAATCAGATGTAAATCATGATCATTGCAAAACACGGTTAAACCCGCATAAGTTGAATCAGTTCATAGTAAAATTATGAGATTATAAAGTAATGATAATAGTCATCAAGCAATAGTTGAAAATAATTAATATTATTTTTATATTAATGGAGAAATGGTTACATTGGTGTAACGTACCTCCTTAGTCTAGGATTAGTTCCTAGAATATAGGAGTCTGGTTACAATCTCCTAGTTCTTTGCTATGTACTTAAAGATGTATATTTCTGATTAATTAATGTAGAGTGATCTCTTCGTTTGTGTGTAGTCTCCAGGTGAAGTGCCAACCTGTGAGCTGTAACTCCTCCCTTTTCAATTCAGTGTGAATTTTATATTGGTATCAGAGCACAGAGTAGGGGGAGCCTTATTTTTTTTAACATCATTGACTATAGAGCCTTAGTGGTGGAGGTGTACATAGAAGCTTTCGTAGGAGCAGGTGGACTGCAGCAACACCTAAAGCATAGGTCTTAGATGACTTATCATCTCTGAGCAGAAGAAAAGGCTGGCACGTTTTTGTCGTGATCAGTCATGCTGTTGGAACTAGGAGGGAAATACCCGCACCAATCTGTCAAAATATGCCATTGGCACGGAGGTGCAAGCCATAATCGTGCCAGTTTCGGGACATGCACCGATTTTAATTTGGGCGCGGATTTTTAGCTTCGGAAAAGAACCAACCTCTTTCTCTTTGGGAACATCTACAACTTTAGCAGATTAGACTTGCCCAGTGGTGGCATATTGAAGTTCCGGATTTCCGTGGTGGTGGAAAATTAGACTTGCCCGGTGGTGGCATATTGAAGTTCTGAATTTGCCTGGTGGTGGAAGATCGGACTTGCCTGGTGGTGGCACATTGAAGTTTCAAATTCGCCCTGTGGTGGCAGATTGGACTTGCCCGATGGTGGCATATTGAAGTTTTGAATTCACCTGATGGTGGCAAATCGGACTTGACTGGTGGTGGCACATTGAAGTTCTGAATTCGCCCAGTGGTGGAAAATCAGAGTTGCCTGGTGGTGGCACATTGAAGTTTCAAATTTTCCTGGTGGTGGCTAATCAGACTTGCCCGATGGTGGCATATTGAAGTTCTGAATTCGCCCAGTGGTGGCAGATCGGACGTGCCATGTGGTGGCACATTAAAGTTCTGAATTCGCTTGGTGGTGGCAGATCAGACTTGCCCGGTGGTGGCATATTGAAGTTTTGGATTCGCCCGGTGGTGGCTGATCGGACTTGCCCGGTAGTGGCACATTGAAGTTTTGGATTCGCCTGGTGGTGGTTAATCAGACTTGCCTAGTGGTGGCGTAGTTATGTTCCGAGTTTGCCTAGTAAGGTTTAGTTTTAATTGGTCAAAACTGTTTGACATTTTTCATTCCACTCGAACTTGACACCCTTCCTTTGTAATGAGGTTATGGTATGTGCTATAGCAGAAAATCTCTCCACAAATCTGTGATAATAGCCTGCAATCCCCATGAATGACCTCACTGCTGAAACATCAGTTGGGACAGGCCATTCTTTAATAGCTTTTATCTTTTCAGGGTCAAAAGCAAGGCCTTGTTCAGAAATAATATGACCCAAGTATTGGATCTTACCTTTGTAAAATTCACATTTGCTGAACTTGGTATATAACTGGTTTTCCTTCAGAGTTTGCAATACTATCCTCAAGTGTTCTTTATGTTCCTCCTCACTTTTTGAGTAGACTAGAATATCATCTATGAACACAAGTACAAATTTATCCAAGTACTTATTTAACACACTGTTCATTAGGCACATAAAAGTGGCAGGGGCATTTGTCAAACCAAAAGGTAGGACTACAAATTCATAGTTACCATACCTCGTTTGAAACGCTGTTTTGCTGATGTCTTCTTCTTTAATTTTGAGGTGGTGATAACCAGTCCTTAAGTCAATCTTGGAAAATACCGAAGCTCCTCTCACTTGGTCAAAAAGATCATAAATTCTGGGCAAGGGGTATTTGTTTTTAATGGTCAACTTATTCAGTTGACGGAAATTAATGCACATCCAAAAAGTTCCATATTTATTTTTCACAAATAGGACCGGTGCTCTCTATGGAGACACACTCGGTCTGATATAACCTTTATCTAGCAATTCTTGAAATTTCATTTTCAGTTCCATAAGTTCAGGGGGACTCATTCGATAAGGGGCTCGGGAAACAGGTGTTGCTCCCGGCACTAAATCGATTGAAAATTCAATCTCTCTCTTGGGGGGAAGATGAGGAATCTCATCTAGAAAGACTTCCTTAAATTCTCTTACCACTGGTAAAGCATCCGGAATATTTTCTCCAGTTTTCTGTTCTATTTCCTCCACATGTACTACATAAACTTGATGCCCTTTCCTAGTTGTTCTCTTTAATTGCAACACTGATATTTGCCTTACCGAAATGGGTTTTGGTTTTCCTTTGAGAATAAAAGGTTTCCCTTCCTCATCTACACAATGCAGAGTCTTATCCCAGTAGTTCATCAAGGCTTTCTTCTTTTCCATCCAGTCCATTCCTATTAACAGGTCATATGAACCTAAGGGCAGAATGTTCAAATTTACTTCTGTTTGAAAATCATTTAATTTGATTGATGTTCGGGGAAATTTATGTGTTACCTTTCTCTTAGTTCCAATGGCCAGCTGTACCAACCATGACTGTTGAAAATTTTCAGTTTTAAGATTACATTTTTCTACAATTTTTTGGACTAATGTAACTCAAAGAAGCTCCCGGATCAATCAAAACTGTAACAGATTGGTCAAAAATCTTACCTTCCATTTCAACCATGGTAGCTTGATGTTCTGCTTGTCGATTCTCCAAGGCTGCACTAATAGTGGGTATGTTTCTTGCTATGTCATTTACTGTGGTCGCTTCTCGGTGTCTCATAATCATCTGAATGTTTCTTTGGGGACAATCTCTCAACAGATGGGGTTCTCCACAGCCCCAACATTTCAAGGGTTCTCTCATTTTCACTGTGCCCTCTTTCTTGTGGTCTCCATCTATTTGTTTTGAGGCCACTTGAGACTGAGTAGTTTGACTTTCTTTGGGTTTATTAAACTTTTTCCACTGATGATCCCTACCAAAATTCTTCAAATAGGCTAGTTTCTGTTTCCTTCCTTTGAACTCGCTCTTATTTTGCCAACCTTTTCCATGCTCATCCTTTACTTTAAACTGTTGATAGCATAATATAGCCTTCCTTACTGCCTTGTCCATTTTTTTTGGATTATCAAACTCGATCTTCTCTTTGTACACAGCCGGAAAACAGTTCAAAAACCTTTGTACCTTTGCCTTCTCTTCCCTAATATAAGGGACATATCTCAATAGATTCGTAAACTTAGTGACAAACTCATCGATAGTGAGTTGTCCCAGTCTAAGTTCATGAAATTCCTTGGCTTTATCATCATAGTAATGTTCATTTAGATAGCTATTTTTTAAATTAACCTGGAAATCCTCCCAAGTAAATGTCTTTTCATTAATGGCATGGACCATTTTCATCTCCTCCCACCACAAGGTAGCTTTACCTTGTAGCTGGTAAACAACTAATCTGGCCTTCAGATTTCTTTCATATTCATAGACCTGGAAATACTTAATCATATTCAGCAACCAGGCTTCAGCATCTTCCTCCTTCTCCCCATCATAGGAGGGAGGTTTGATCTTTCGGAATTCCCCCTGTAATTCCCTTTTTTGTTTATACTGATGCCTAGCAGCATCATCATCATCAGAATCCTCAATATTCCTCTTTCTAGAACCTTCGCCTTCTTGGCTGTTCCGTGAAGCTATCTCTCTGATGAGCTTTTCCTGCTCCTTACTGGCTGATGACAACCTGTCATTCTGGCTTCTCAGTCCAGCCAATTCTCATTGCAACCTGTGCAACATAGCCATCACCGCAGCGTTGGGATCTGGTGTACCATACTCATCACGCAGATCCACATAAATTTCTGCACCTTCTGCCATTTCAGCACCACTTTCCACTACACAACACAGATCAGTAAGATTTAAAAAGAAAATTTTCCAATACTCATTTATACAAGGAACACACAACAACAATGAGCACAATGACAACAACCCAATTTTATAACTTGGCCTCCGATACCATTTGTCACATCTCCCTCTCTTACCCATTTTTTTTTTTTTCTTTTCATATTAACCTCACTTCAGGTGAAATTTAACTTATACCCCATTAAATTTTCTATACCTATATCCTTACATTGATAGACATCCATGTAATCAAATAAAAACAAAACCTATATTTCAAAACATTAACGAAAGGCCTTTATACTTTTTCATTACCCATATTATTAAGTCTTTGATTTATTTCACCATATGATAGCTCTCATATATGATTAAGTTTCAACCCATTATAGCGTTTCCTTTTTTTTTTCCATAAACTTACCATGTACATGGTTTCATGGGTACACACTTAGTCTCTAACATTAGAGATGAAAGATTTAAGGCATTATTTCTTCACGTTATATGAGTGAACCAAATCTAAATATTTTCCATAATTCAATTGATTAAATCTACTAATATAATCTCATGTGAACCCTTCATTTATTTCGATAGCTGGACATTTCATGTCTATACATTGATAAAAAGGTATACGCTACTTTTTCTCCAGGACAACGTCCTTTCCTGCTCCAGATGTGAGCAATTTTATATTCATTTCACCAACTCTTGTACTATTCCTCAACACGATTACTATGAATAGTTAGCACATAGCATCCGCGGTTGAATTCCTGTTTTGCAAGGGTCGCTGTCATCTCTTGGGCATTGAATTTCTCGGGTCTTTGAATTACTTTTTCCCACTTGGTACTACAACTCTGGTCTATTAAAATGAAATACGCCAGGGCTGGTACGATATTATTCTGCTGAAATTAATTCTACAATCCCTCTCGGAATTCTTTACGTCCTCTACCCTTGAAATTTTTTTTTCCATGTTCCCATAACTCGCTTTTAACCCCTGATCTACCCTACACGTGGACGGCCATCGATCCCTGGATCTAGGGTTTCATATTCCTTTATTAAATCATGTTCTTCATCCTACCGTTCCATTTTACCAGGTTATTGTTCCTCGTTTCTCCTTCGGCTTTTCTCTCACATTTTTTTTTGTTTTGCAACCACGAGGGTTTCCTACCAGTGCGTATATCCCTTCGCCAGTAAAATGGTAAGCGGTTTTCCCTCTATTTTTCTTGTCTGCAGGCATTACCTCATTAAATGTCTTTACATTGTTGAGTAAATTATGTAATTTTTCCCTCTCAGAACTTCGTTTCTTATTTTTGATTTATCCACTATTTACAGTCGTGTCGGAGTGAAGCGCTCACTTAGAACACCTTGGGATTAACCCGGATTTTCCCAACGACGTTACTAAATCTCAAATTTGAACATGGGTACTATATTTATCGTCATTTTTTTTCTGTCTTCCATATTTCAGTTTTGGCATTCCTAAAGATCGCTGGATCTATATACATCTAGGCTAATCTGCTTACGAGTTTTTTTTTTCATGTAAGGAAATTTCGTTCAATACGATGGGGCATGTTTATTTTCTGTTTTCATGATGATGTACAGGGTTCCCGAAATCGATCTACCTGGTCGAGTCGTATCATGGCATAATTATTTCCAGAATCACCGTCAGGGTTAGAACCATAATCCAAAACTTGTGAAATCGGTTGTATCATCTCTTTGACCGAATCTACTAAAATTTCTAATCTAAAATTTTCAAGAATTTGTCTCGCTCTACGTTTAATAATGCAAGTACCAATATTTCCCGCTTTCGTTTTGTTACATACAATCTTTCTGTGTATAAATTTTTTTGTTGACTTATAACTTCCTACTAATGAGCATTTTATGTTCGTTTCAGGTATATAGGGATCTATCCTAACGAAAATTATTCCAGCTATTTTTCTTCGCTTCTGGCGAACTTCGGTCAGCTCATTTTTTGTCACTCGTCTATTGTACAGGTTCTCTAAAATATTCAAAACGTTTGTTTGGGATTTTAGCTATGTTTTCCGATTTTCCGATCAGTTTGCGTTCTGCTCAGCTATAGAAAGTCTTTATTCTGTTTTCTTTTCTCCATGATGGCCACGGAAATTTAGTTTGTATAAGGACATTATAAAACATTGGTTTACTCCGGGACATTAGAAATTTAGTTCCATCTCCCTTATAATTATTTATGTCCATAATAAGCAGAATGAGACGGCGAAATTTATACATAAGAATTAACCCTTAAAATTTTCTTACTCTTTGGAACTCATCAAATATCATTGTTGTGCATATTTCATAGTTCATTGTCAATTAGTGGTTACATAGAAAATCGGAGGTGGGACGTATACAATCCCTTCTACTCCCAACTTAACCATACATACATGCATTATGTTCCATATTCCTCTTTGTTTTTGTACAGATTATAATGATCTATAGCTTTAAATATGGACACACTATTTGTAGAAAGGGTGATTTAACTTCTATCATATTAGGTATACATACCCTTCAGAACATTTTATGTTGTATAAATTTAACAGATATCAGCCCTGAATATATATTACTCTTTTAATACTTAGTATATATATATATATATATATATATATATATATATATATATATATATATATATATATATATATATATATATATATATATATATAAAATATTCCGCACCGGTACATCTGTAAGTTAATGTTTCCTCGGGTGATGGAATTTCCTGAACATTAATTTGGCACCAGCGACGGTTTCTAAAATTCTAAAATTCTCGAGCAGCATATAATGAACTGATGTTCTCATTTAAATTTCCCTTGAAATTTCATGGTAATTCTAATATAGATAGATTATAATATTAACGTAATACATTACAGCTTTTTATTCTTCTATTGTATGAAGTAAGTTTCTACATACTTTCTAACTTTGTAATTAGTACAGATCCATTCAAATAACACAAGCGGTTAACTATTAACTGGCTAGCAAAGTTCTCTCTTATTTTAGAGAATTACTTTATAAAATGTTGGGTTTATCCAGAATATAATTTCTGTCACAGAAACAATTACAGTCTAGTTTTTTTTTCTATTATCTGTTCCTTCCTTCTGGAATTTGTATTGTTTTCAAAACACTAATAGATTAAATTCTGGTTGTTCCTAGTTTTGCAAGAGACTTCTTTCTATTTTAAGATTCAGAAGCAGATTAAAGTTATTTTTAACTGTACTAGGGAGTATGTACACTTTCTCCAAAGTTAGACCAATAAATGGTTTAGAGATTTTGGATGATGGTAATTACCTAGGTTTCTTTCCTACTACTATACAGAGGTTAGGAGAACTACTTCTTCTGTGCATCTCTGTTAAAAGGAAGGAAATTAAATACATTCACTGCTATTCAAGACAAGTACCCTAATACTTTTTACTATTATATATTTCTATCAAATGAAATTACTTCGTAAAATAGAGTGCCTACCACTTTTGCAATTTCACCAACCTCCCAACCTTAGAGTCCTTCTATCCTTAAGAACTCACCCCCGAGCTGAGATCATCTCCTAGGGAAGACCAACCTCAATCTGTTTAGGAGCAGCTTATTTAAGCTATTGTTCCCCAAAGCCCGTTTCTAATTCTGCGTCCAAAATTTCAGGATGCTTTTCTTCCTGTTTGCCTAGGCTTCCCATTTTTGGGATTATTTAAAGCTTTTTTATGCTTTTCCCAGCTTTTCTAGCTTTTTACCTCTTCCCAACTACTTTCCTCATCATTGGGGAATTCAGATTTTTCCTAAAAAATCTAAATTTAGAAATAATTTCTTTCAAGAATTTTTGAAAGATTGTGGGGAAATATTTTCCTCATCCATCCTCATCGATTTAGCAAGTGATCTCATAAATATCATTTTGTTAAATCTGCACAACATCATTTTATTCATTTACTCAATTAAATATTTAATTACATTCACAAAATATTTATCCTTTGGGGTCCACTCCCCTTAGGATTAAAGTTCAAATGTCTAGCTTTGAAATTCAAACACATAAATTGGGGGTGTTACATTCATGAACAGGTTGAAGAAAGAAAGGATGACAGAAAAAATGATGGGCACATTCCATTACTAATGGAAGAAAACAGTGAGGATGATCAAGAGCATGAACATAAAGAAGAAGAAGAAACAGGTAATGTAATCAATGATGCGAGCCCACATAAATCTGAAACAAACAGATTTGAGATAAGTCTCCTACCAAGGAGATCAGGTAGGAAGACTCGATTACCATCCAGATTGAAAGAATATGCTTTAATGACTAATATTTTAAACATTGTAGAACGTGCAAATTATAAAGAAGCATGTGAATCTGATGCATGGAGGGCTGCAATGCATGAGGAAATTGAATCAATTATTAGAAACCATACTTGGGATTTAGTTGAACTGCCTGAAGGTAAAATAACCATAGGATGCAAATGGATTTATAAACCCAAAATAAATATAGATGGGAGTATAGAAAAGCTTAAATCGAGACTGGTAGAAAAGGGTTACTCACAGCAAGAGGGAATAGATTTTGATGACACCTTTTCTTCTGTAGAAAAATTAAACACTACTAGAATGCTAATTTCCTTAGCAAAAAAACATAAGTGGGAACTACACCAATGAGATGTTAAGTCTACATTTCTGAATGGTGAGTTGAAAGAAGAAATTTATTTAGTTCAACCTGAAGGGTTTGTTAAAAAGGGGCAGGAACATTTTGTTTGTAGATTGAAAAAGGAACTATATGGTTTAAAACAAGCACCTAGGTCATGGTATGAGAAGATTGATTCATTATTTTTATAACATGGCTTTCATAGGAGCATGAATGATCCAAATCTTTATACCAAGTTTAATAAACAGAGGAAAATTATTTTGATTTCTTTGTATGTGGATGATATGATCATAACAGGAAATGCTAATAATCTGATCAAAGAAATCAAATGGCAGATGTCAGAAGTTTTTGAAATGAAATATCTTGGAAATCTCCATTATTTTTTGGGATTTGAAGTATGGAGAGATTCTGGACAAACTTTTCTTACTCAAGGGAAGTATGCTAGAAGTTTACTAGAAAATTTTAGAATGGAGCAGTGTAGATCAACAGCAACACCATTGTAGCAGAATCTAAAGTTGTGCAGTGATGATGGTACTAAAGAGGTGGATGCCACTATTTATAGACAGCTAGTTGGGAGTCTGATATATCTTACTACAACTAGACCAGACTTGGCATACTCTGTCTAAACCACTTGAAAGTCACTAGGTCGCAAAAAAAAGCGTGTTGAGGTATCTTAGTGATACTAGTAATTATGGTATTTTATACACTAACACATCTGATGTTACTCTAGTAGTATTTTCAGATTCATATTGGGTAGGTAACTTGGATGATGTAAGGTCTATCTTAGGTTACACATTCAGCATTGGATCTGGGGTCATAGCATGGAGAAGCAAAAAGCAAAGCACTGTAGCTTTATCTTCATGTGAAGCTGAGTACCAAGCATTGTGTGCAGCCACATGTGAAGCTATCTGGTTGAGAAGACTTCTCAACGATACATGAGAAGAACAGAAAGAATCAACTATCATTAAAACTAGCAACCAGAGTACTATCAAGCTTGCATGCAATCCAGTATTTCATAAAAATACCAAACACATCGATACTCAGTTCCATTTTGTTTAAGAGAAACTTCAGTGAAAGGAAATATTTGTTGAATATTGTAAAACTTGTGACAATATGACTGACATTTTTAGTAAGCCTCTTGGGCATTTAAAGTTTGAATTGTTTAGAGGGATGCTAGGATTTTAGGGTAATCCTTTATCCATTAAGCGGGAGAGTTGAAAATAATTAATATTTTTTTTATATTAATGGATAAATGGTTACATTGGTGTAACATACCTCATTAGTTTAGGATTAGTTCCTAGAATATAGGAGTATGGTTATAATCTCCTAGTTCTTTGCTATCTACTTAAAGATGTATATTTCTGATTAATGAATGTAGATTGATATCTTCTTTTGTGTGGAGTGTCCAGGTGCAGTACTCACCTGTGAGCTGCAACTCCTTCTTTTTCAACTCAGTGTGATTTTTATCTGCAATTTCACAAATATTTTTAGGTTAAATTAAGGTTTAAACAAAGTTACGAACTTCTATAAAAAAATTTAAAAAATAATAATTAGAGAATCTGAAACTGACTTTATTTTTTGTATAAATAATTGATACAAAGCTTAAAGCCACTTCTCAAGGTTTAGTCGCCACTTATTTTTAACCCATTAACTGCTAGCAGCATCCCTACTCTTATTCCCCTTGAAAAACAAAATTTAACAAGAAAAATAAGAATGTAGAGACGATTTGGATCACCCTCTACCTGAGTTAGAGCTTAGAGCCTCCCCTATTTACAAATAAATTTAAACCCCTTTTATAGTTGCAATTCAATGTTGCTTAGGATTATAGAGAAAAGAAAAGAGATATGATTTTTTTTCCAAATTAACAAAGGATGGATGGATGCATGGTTTTAAATCTAACCAATGGTTGAAATTGTTTGCCACTATGGGGCTCTAGGATATCCATTGAAAGATCATAATTAGCCTTTTTTTTGTTGAATTTGCACTGCAAATATTCACCATGATTGTATCTTGTTAAGAAAAATGATCTCGAAATCATCAATATAATCTCAACAAATAATCTAAGTAAAATTCATCAATCTTTAAGGATAATTTCAAAAAAATAGATGAGATTCATATGGAATGGTTACCGTTAGAGAATCTAATCCCTATCCCCTGCTAGGTGTCAAAACTAATAGTCCAAGTGTCACATTTCAGTTTGAGTTAGTTTAGTTTAGTTGAGTTTAACTCTAGTCATTTATTGTCGTTCTCAATGTAATCTTATTTAACTGATTCGTAATACTTAAAGAGAAATATTGTGGTAAACTTATTTTTAGTTTTATATTATTTTCATGGTATCTGAGCTACTTTACATAAAACTCCTAAGAGAGAAGCAACAAGAGCAAAGTTGCAACAAAAGTGAGGAGAGGTGAACCTGAACCTGCATAAGGCACTTGGAGAGAGCAGTAGAAATTTGAGAAAAGTTGAAAACCCTTTCTGCAAAGAAGCAGAACAAGAACGAAAAAGCCAGGCAAAGCCAATGAAGGCACTGGGAAAAAGAAATTGAAGAAATCCGGTTCAAGAAAAAGGGGATAATTTTTTTTTAATTCTATGTGGATCAGTGTAACGCATTGCATCAATTTAGAAGGTGCATTATTAATGCACGCACTCCAATAAAGAAAAAAAAGCATTAGTAATGCAACTTGGGTGTTGATAAAACGCGTTAAGCGTTATTAACCCAACTCAGAATATTTAAGAAATGCATTAGTTTGACAAACTTACAACAATTTCAATAGCACATGGCCCCTTAACCATATCGTTACTTTTATTTTGCAAAGCACATGCACAAAAATTCATGAAGGTATTTTTTAAGAAAATCAGTACTCCGTTTTCAAAGTTGTTTTAATGGAATGAAAAATATTATTAAAAGTCAATTTATTCATAAAAGAGAGAAAGTCTTTTTTTTTAAAGGAGTGAATAGATTCACATGATTTGAAAAAAGAGAGAAGTCCATTTTAAGAAATGAAAAGTCATTTTTATATAGTTGATTCATAAAAAGGCAGAAGCCCATTTAAAAAAAGGGATTTGTTTCAAATTATTTGGAGAGTGAATACAAAGGTTTTTTTATGAAACCAAAAAAAAAAAAAAGAGATTTGTTATAAAGAAAGGGCTTTAATATGTTTCATGTAATGAAAGGCCTATAAAATTGATTTTGGTGATTGCAATATTTTAAAGCAAAATTTGCAAGATTTTTTTTTTTTTTTTTTAAGAAAAGCAATGAAGAAGCTACCACAAAAGATGTATGAAAATAAATTTGTTTTTGAGCCTCATTCTACTAATATTCAAGGAATAGGAAAATCCAAGAGGCTAAAGATAAAAGAAAATTTGTTTGCTATTTCTTTACATCTGGAAAAGAATGCATTTTCATTAAAATGCATAAAACAATATGTGGATGAAAGCATTCTTAATGATGTCTACACAGAAGATGTATATATGAATGTTTAAGAGAACATGCATCATGAAAATGTCAATGAAATTTTAAGGTAATGGAGTTTTTAAGAGATAAAATTTTATTATCATCTTATGTTGCAGCATATTGATGATGAAAAGCCCAATACAAAAGACAATATATGGTAGCAACCCACATACAAGTCATTTCTTGAAGAATTCCAGTACATGCTTAGACAAAATGGAACAATACAAGAACTCCAACGAGAAAATAAAGAAACAAAGTTCTCAAGGATACAACAAACAGAAAAAATTGAAACTAATCTGGAAGAAGAGAAGAAGAAAACTAAATCTAGTTGAAGTTTTATTTAAATTGTAAGCCTTGTTCACGAATCTTAATTAAATTTTTATTTGGTTGTAATTAAAGGGGAGTGTTAGAGAATTAGTTTGAGTTAGTACAATTTAGTTGAGTTTAACTCCAGTCATTTATTGTTGATGTTTTCAATGTAATATGATTTAAATGATTCCTAATACTTAGAAGAGCAATCCTGTTCTCCACTTTGTTTCAGTTTTCAATTCTTGTCAGTTATTACATAATTTCAAATTTTGAAGCTATCCTAAATTTAAAAATTTAATTCTAAAACAAAAATTGCACTTCATAGATTTCCCCTTTCATCATATCCTTAAAATTCTCATTCTGTGTATGGTAATATTTCCTTCGTTGGAGACATTTGAAGAAGTAATTATGACCTCATCCTCTCCTTCGGAATCTTGTTTTCAACGGAAAGCTTTCGAACATCAGTATATCGTTCCGGTCTCTTCCATAGAATCTTTCATGTTAATGATGATCCGGAAAATCTGATTTCAAAGAATTATAATCATAAAAAAAAAATTAGCTAACTCCTCTTTATATTCATTGAATGAATACTACTTCCCTCAAATTGTAGGATGTTGTGGGATAGGTTGAGATAAAAAGGGTTAAATGTAGCGAAGCTGCATTGCATAAGCTGCAAATTCAATTTCTTTCTAATATTTTTTCTTAGATATCTAGTATCACCACATAAAGTAATCTTAATTCTATGACGATATTATGGAAATTTTGTGGATGGGAGGAGTAGGTGGTGAAATGCAGTGTTGTGGTTTCGGACATTACATGCAGACTAACCCTCAATTGAATCTGTGGATTTTTTCCCTACAATAAACCATGGATCGCATGCATGCGTAATGGCGTTGTGAGAGGAGTCACAGGAAAAAATAATTAGTTCAAATGGAATTTAAGCTCCACATTGAAGCAATTTCTGTTCTTGTTGCAATATAGGCCAAAAGACATAGAATCTTGAACCTATAGAAAATTGAACAGTAAGTAGAAGCCAAACCTCTCTTACAAAACTTTGACATTAGGATCGAATCTCGGTAAACTAGCACAATCACATTTACCAATGTGATTGATATATGATGATAGGCTTATATGAAATATATTTACAACCAAATTCACCAACGTGGTTGATATACGCTGATAGGCCTATATCCACTACCCAGCACATATTTTTCACCAAAATAAATATTATATATTTACTTATAATATATTAATAATATTAACTATATACATACTATATATTAACCTAATATATATATATATATATATATATATATATATATATAATATTAGAATATATAATATTATATTATTCAATAGCAAAATATATAATAAAAATATATTATTAAATTATTTCAATACATTAATAGTTTTAACTCAAACTATAATATAATTCTATTATAACATAAGAATAATATTTTATTAATATTATAATAAGTTTATATCTTTTATCAATATCTCAAGGGATTATTAATATTTTACACCAAAAGAACTAATAAACCCAAGGGTTTAATATTATAAAACAAAGTAATTGGTGAAGAAAAGGATAAATATTAATATTATAAACCAAGAAATAAAAAAAACCCTAAGAATAAATAATTTAATCTAAGAGATTAAAAAACCCTCAGAAATAATAATACTTTAAACTCAAAAACATAAGAAAGTAATAAACTCTAAGAATTAATATATTAAACTGAAGAGATTAATAAATCATATGAAATAATATTTAAAAACAAAAAACCTAAGAACTAATAAACCCAAGGCTTTAATATTATAAACCGAAGTAATCGGTGAAGCAAAGGATAAATATTAATATTATAAACCAAGAAATAAAAAAACCCTAAGAATAAATAATTTAATCTCAAGAGATTAAAAAACCCTCAGAAATAATACTTTAAACCCAAAAACATAAGAAAGTAATAAACTCTAAGAATTAATATATTAAACTCAAGAGATTAATAAATAATATGAAATAATATTTAAAAACAAAAAACCTAAGAAATTAATAAACCCTAACAATTAGTATTTTAAACTCAAGATATTAATAAACCCAAGAGATTATTAACAATACAAACCAAAAGAATCCATAAACTAATGGTTTAAATATTATAAACCAAAGGAATTGGTGAACTAGAGGGATAAATATTATAAACATAAGGGATCAATATTAAAAATACAAGAGATTAATAAACCCTAAGAATTGATATTTTAAACTAAAAAACCTAATAAATTAATAAACCATAACAATGAGTATTTTAAACATAAGATATTAATAAACCAACGGGATTATTAACATTATAAACCAAAAGAACTAATAAACCCAAGTGTTTAATATTATAAACCAAAGGAATTAGCGAACCCAAGGGATAAATATTATAAACCTAACGGATGAATATTAAAAACAATAAAGATTAATAAACCCTAAGAATTAATATTTTAAACTGAAAAATCTAAGAAATTAATAAATCATAGGAATTAATATTTTTAACTCAAGAGATTAATAAACCTAATGTGTGATTAACATTATAAACCAAAGGAACTAATAAACCCAAGGGTTTAATATTATAAACCAAAGGAATCGGTGAACCCAAGGGATAAATATTAAAAACTTAAGGGATCAATAAGGCTAAGAGCAGTACTAAAAACAATAGAGATTAATAAAAACTAATAATTAATATTTTAAAATAAAAAACCAAAGAAATTAAAAAATCCTATAAAATAATATTTTAAACTCAATAGATTAATAAACCCAAGGGATTATTAATATTATAAAACGTAAGGGATAAATAATAGTATTATAAACGAAGAAATTAATAAACCCTAAGAAGTAATATTTTAAACTCAAGAGAGTAAGATACCCTAATAATAAATAGTTTAAACCCAAAACCTAAGAATTTAATAAACCATAGTATTTAATATTTTAAGCTCAAGAGATTAGTAAACCCAAGGGATTATTAATAATACAAAATAAAAGAAATAATAAAGCAAGGGTTTAATATTATAAACCAAATAAATTGGTGAACCCAAGGGAAAATTATTAAAAACATAAGGGGTCAATAAGGCCAAATATTAATATTAAAAACACATGAGAGTAACAAACCCTAAGAATAAATATTTTAAATTCAAAAACCTAAGAAATTAATAAACCATAAGAATCAATATTTTAAAATCAACTAATTAATAAACATAAGGGATTATTAATATTATAAACCAGAAGAACTAATAAACCCAAGGGTTTAATATTATAAACCAAAGGAATTGGGGAACCCAAGGGAAAAATATTAAAAACATAAGAGATCAACAAGGCAAAGGGATACATATAAAAAACAAAAAAGAGTAGTAAAGGCTAGGAAAAAATATTTTAAATGCAAATGAATGAGAAACTCACATGATTAATAAAGAGATTAATAAATATTAGGAATCAATTTTATGAGTAAAATTCTTTGATAAAGTCACATAATTATTAATATTATAAACCGAGGGGAATAAAAATGCTTTACCATGCTTGATTTAAACATTGAGACAATTTTTGTCACAATTCGACATTGGACCAACTATGACCATGGTTGGCCATGGGTGATTTTCATAGTGAGACAATATTTGTCAGAATGTGACATTTGATCATGGATGACATTGATCGATTGTTCATATTATAGACCAAAAGAACTAATAAACCCAAGGGTTTAATATTATAAACCAAAGGAATTGGTGAACCCAAAGGAAAAATATTACCCAACAAATTAGTATTAGAAATAAAAATTATTAATAAACTTAAGTGATTAATAAAGTCAAAGGATCAATAAAATAAAATAAAAATTATATAAAAAATAAAGATATTAATAAAAATTAATAATTAACCCAACATATTATTCATATTATAAACCAAAATAATTAATAACCCCAGGGTTTAATATTAGAAAGCAAAGGAATTGGTGAATCCAAGGGAAAAATATTAATAACCTAAGGTACCAATAAGGCGAAGGGAACAATATAAAAAACACAATAGATTAATAAAGAATACGACCCAATATTTTAAATAGAGAGGAATTTGAAAGTCACATGATTATTATTATGATAAACCGCAAGTGATCAATCAACCTTATTGATTGTTAATATTATAAACTGATTGAATTAATAAACTAAAGTGATATTAAATTCCGCCATCAGTGAAACCAAAAAACTAACATTGAAATTAACACAGTTTAAACCCAAAACCTAAGAATTTAATAAATGATAGTATTTAATATTTTAAACTCAAGAGATTAATAAATCCGATGGATTATTAATAATATAAACCAAAAGAAATAATAAACCCAAGGGTTTAATATTATAAACTAAACGAATTGGTCAACCCAAGGGAAAATTATTAAAAACATAAGTTATCAATAAGGCCAAGGGATCAATATTAAAAACAGAAGAGAGTAACAAACCCTAAGAATAAATATTTTAAATTCAAAAGCCTAAGAAATTATTAAACCATAAGAATCAATATTTTAAAATCAACTAATTAATAAACACAAGGGATTATTAATATTCTAAACCAAAAGAATTAATAAACCCAAGGGTTTAATATTATAAACCAGAGGAATTGGGGAACCTAAGGGAAAAATATTAAAAACATAAGAGATCAACAAGCCCAAGGGATACATATAAAAAACAAAAAATATTATTAAAAAGGAGATTAAAAGGAATCAAATTTTTAAATAAAAATCATTGATAAAGTGAAATGATTATTAATATTATAAACGGAGGGGAATAAACATGGTTTACCATGCTTGATTTACACATTGAGACAATTTTTTTCACAATGCAACGTTGGACCAACTATGAACATGGTTGGCTGTGGGTGATTTTCAAATTGAGACAATATTTGTCAGAATGTGACATTTGATCATGGATCACATTGATGGACTACGTCTAATGTTAACTAACAATGGTTTCCCATGGTTGATTTTCATATTGTGTGAGTGTTTTTCATAATGTGAAATTGGAAAATGCATTAGTATTAAACTCTAGGACTAATATTTAAACCCCAATATTTGGATTTAATAAACTGAAGAGAATAATATTACGAACCGAAAGAATCCGAAAAATTAAGGAATCAATAAGGCCAAGGAATCAATATTAAAAACATAAGAGAGTAACAAACCCTAAGAATAAATATTTTAAATTCAAGAACCTAAGAAATTAATAAACCATAAGAATCAATATTTTAAAATCAACTAATTAATAAACAGAAGGTATTATTATTATTATAAACTAAAATAACTAATAAACCCAAGGGTTTAATATTATAAAACGAAGAAATTGGGGAACCCAAGGGAAGAATATTAAAAACATAAGAGATCAACAAGGCCAAGGGATACATATAAAAAAACAAAAAATATTAAAGTAAAGGCTAGGAATAAATATTTTAAAGGAAAATGAATGAGAATCTCACATGATTAATAAAGAGATTAATAAATCTTAGGAATCATTTTTTAAAAATGAAAACCATTGATAACGTCACATGATTATTAATATTATAAACGGAGAGGAATAAACAATGTTTACCATGCTTGATTTAAACATTGAGAAAAAATTTGTCACAATGCAACGTTGGACCAAAAATGACCATGGTTGGCCATGGGTGATTTTCATGGATGACATTGATCGACTATGGCTAAAGAAATTAATAAACACTAGTAATTAACCCAACATATTATTCATATTATAAACCAAAAGAACTAATAAACCAAGGGTTTAATATTAGAAAACAAAGGAATTGGTGAGCCCAGGGGAATAATATTAATAACCTAAGGGATCAATAAGGCGAAGGGTCAATAAAATTAATAAAAAAATACTCAAGTTGAAGAAATTAATAAACACTAATAATTAACCCAAGGGATTATTCATATTATAAACCAAAAGAAATAATAAGCCCAAGGGTTTAATATTATAAATCAAAGGAATTGGTGACGCCAAGGGAAAAATATTACCCAACAAATTAGTATTACAAATAAAAATTATTAATAAACTCAAGTGATTAATAAAGTCAAAGGATCAATAAAATTAATAAAAAAATATATAAAAACCAAAGAAATTAATAAACATTAATAATTAACCCAACGTATTATTCATATTATAAACCAAAAGAACTAATAACCCAAGGGTTTAATATTAGAAACCAAAGGAATTGGTGAATCCAACGGAAAAATATTAATAACGTAAGGGACCAATAAGGTGAAGGGAACAATATTAAAAACACAATAGATTAAAAAAGAATGCGACCCAATATTTTAAATAGAGAGGAATTTTAAAGTCACATGATTATTATTATGATAAACCGCAAGTGATCAATCAACCTTACTAATTGTTAATATTATTAACTGATTAAATTAATAAACTAAAGTAATAATAAATTCTGCCATCGGTGAAACCAAAAAAATAATATTGAAATTAACATAGTTTAAACCCAAAACCTAAGAATTTAATAAACAATAGTATTTAATATTTTAAACTCAAGAGATTAATAAACCCGGAGGATTATTAATAATATAAACCAAAAGAAATAATAAACCCAAGGGTTTAATATTATAAACCCAAGAAATTGGTGAACCCAAGAGAAAATCATTAAAAACAAAAGTTATCAATAAGGCCAAGGGATCGATATTAAAAACACAAGAGAGTAACAAACCCTAAAAATAAATATTTTAAATTCAAAAACCTAAGAAATTAATAAACCATAAGAATCAATATTTTAAAATCAACTAATTAATAAACAGAAGGGATTATTAATATTATAAACCAAAATCACTAATAAACCCAAGGGTTTAATATTATAAACCAAAGGAATTAGGAAACCCAAGGGAAAAATATAAAAAACATAAAAGATCAATAAGGCCAAGGGATACCTATCAAAAACAAAAAAAAATAGTAAAGGCTAGAAATAAATATTTTAAATACAAATGAATTAGAAACTCACATGATTAGTAAAGAGATTAATAAATCTTAGGAATCAATATTTTAAATAAAAATCATTGATAAAGTCACATGATTATTAATATTATAAACCAAGGGGAATAAACATGGTTTACCATGCTTCATTCAAACATTGAGACAATTGTTGTCACAATGCTACGTTGGACCAACTATGACCATGGTTGGCCATAGGTGATTTTCATATTGAGACAGTATTTTTCAGAATGTGACATTTGATCATGGATGACATTGATCGACTATGGCTAATGTTAATTAACAATGATTTCCCATGGCTAATTTTCATATTGAGTCAATGTTTTTCATAATGTGAAATTGGACCATGCATTAGTATTAAACTCTAGGACTAATATTTAAACCCCAATATTTGGGAAGCTAAGGGAAAAATATTAAAAGCATAAGAGATCAACAAGGCCAAGCGATACCTATAAAAAACAAAAAAAATTGGTAAAGGCTAGGAATAAATATTTTAAATACAAATGAATGAAAAACGCACTTGATTAATAAATAGATTAATAAATCTTAGGATTCACTATTTTAAATAAAAATCGTTGGTAAAGTAACATGATTATCAATATTATAAACCGTGGGGAATAAACATGGTTTACCATGCTTGATTTAAACATTGATACAATTGTTGCCACAATGCAACGTTGGACCAACTATGACCATGGGAGATTTTCATATTGAGACAATATTTGTCAGAATGTGACATTTGATCATGGATGACATTGATCGACTATGGCTAACGCTAACTAACAATAGTTTCCCATGGTAGATTTTCATATTGAGTGAGTGTTTTTCATAATGTGAAATTGGAAGATACATTAGTATTAAACTCTAGGACTAATATTTAAACCCCAATATTTAGATTTAATAAACTGAAGGGAATAATATTATAAACCGAAAGAATCCGAGAAATTAAGGAATGAATAAGGCCAAGGGATCAATATTAAAAACACAATATTAAAGGGATCAATATTGTTGCTTCCACTTACATGTTCATGTGCTCCTTGACCATCTCTGTGACACCCATATCTTCTGTCTTGTCCTCTACCTCTCGATATATTTCTCCCTTGACCTTTGTCTCTTGAAATAGAAACCTAAATTTTGAAAGTGGTTTCTAAAGTGGAATCATTATTTCTGTCTATCCTTGCCTCATGCAATAGAAGTGATCCCATCAACTCCTTAACTTTTAGTGTTCCAAATTCCTTGGCTTCTTCTATGACTACTACCACAACATAAAATTTGGTAAACAAAGACCTCAGGACCTTCACAACCACTATTTCATCTTTAATATATTCACCATAACTTTTTAACTTATTTACGATAGTCATGACCTGATTCATGAATGAATCAATGTCCTATGTCTCCTTCATTTGCAGACTTTCAAAATCTCTCTGAGTATTTTGCAACTTAAGAGTATTGACTTTTGCATGGAATAACCTAGTAAATCTAGTAAAATTAGTTGACTTTCTAAACGTGGTAAACGTAGGTCAACCTAGTAAGCCTTGGTCATTGTAGGAAACCTAGGTAAAATTTGTAAATCTAATAGAAATTGTAAACTTAGGTCAACCTAATAAGCCTAGTAAATATAGTAAACATGGTAAATATAATGAATATTGGTCAACCTAGTAAATCACGTTTTAACCTAACAAAATTATATGTTAACCTAGTAAACCTCATAAGCCTAGGTGAAATTAATATCCTAGCATATATAATTCAACCTAATAAATCTAGCTCAACCTAGTAAATCTACTAAAACTAGTAAACTTAGGCGAGCGTAATAGACCTACGAAGCCTAGTCAACCTAGAGTAAACTTAGGTTTACACATTAAACCTATGTGAATGTAGTAAATATAGTAAACCTAGGTTAGGTAAGCCTAATAAACATAATAAACTCTAGTAAATCTAGTGAAACTGGATTGACAATGGTTTATTATGTTGACCTAGTTTAAGCAAAGATCAAGCTAGTTGACTATGGTTGACCATGGTTGATTATGTTAAACCCAGTAAACATAAGTTAACATAGTGAGCCTAGTGGAACCTAGTAAACGTAGGTCAACCCAGTAAACCAAGCTTAGATTGTGATGAAACTTATTGTTTTCCAAATTGTGATGTGATTTTTTTGTTTTCATAGTATGAAATTATTTGTTGTTCATCACGTTGTGATGTAAATTTTTGTTTTTCAAATTATAACATTGTTTCTTATTCATCAAATTGTCACATTATTAGTTTTCTCCAATTGCAATGTTTTTTTGTTGTTCATCACATTACAACTTTTTTTATTCTTTGTCACATTACGAGATTGTTTATTGATCATCATATTGTGAAATTTTTTTATATTTTTCACAGAATGAACATTATTAAATTTAATGCCGATGTTAACCATAAGAAACCATAAATGACGTGTTAATGTTTAGATCAATGTATAGTTAAATATATTACCAATGTGTTATTGCTTAAATTTGCATATTATTAATGTCTTATCAATGGATTAATTTGTAGGGAAACGTAGTTCACTAATGTATTTTCCATATTTTTAGACAATGTTTCAAAAATTGATGCATGATTATGCATCTAACCATTGTGTTTTACTGTTGTTTTAGAATTTTTTTTTTTTTTCCCTTTAATGTTACCTAATTCCTAAACCTTTGACCATATATATTTACATAAATATTACTTCATTAAATTTTACATTTTCCTAATATTTGGATAACTTGAATGGTCCTAGAGTGCATTTATTTCACAAAAATTTAAAAAAAATGTGACAATTAGAGGTGTTTAAATAAACAAAAATGATTATTGATGTATAACTATGAATTTATTTATATATTATTAATTTTTTTGAAATTTATAAAATATTATAAAGTTATTAAATTTTAAGCAATTACATTAAAGTATTAAAGTTTTCATTAAAGTTCCAAATAATTTTATTCATGTGTTAAAATTTTAGATATATTACGTAAAAATAAAGGTTTATGAAAATTATAATAAAAATATTAACCGAAGTAAATTAAATCTTTATTCCATCACAACATATTTAATTATCTTAAATTTTATGAAAAAATAATTAATATATATGAAATGATAACCTTCTATATAGGTGAGAATAACCTTCTTCTGCAGACAACCTCACGCTCTATAGCTCACAATTTTTTCAATTGAGAAAGACTAATTATACAATCCCTATTTCAAATTATTTTTTTTAACATTATTTTAAAAACAACACAACAATCTTTTATCCTCTTTTAAAATGAACTTACTTTTTATTTATAAATGTAATCCCTAATAATCCCTAAATACGGATTTAGTACGATTTGTTTTATTCTTATGAAACCTTTCAAATGCATAAGGAATTTACTAAAATATATTAACTTATTAACCACTTATAATATCTTTTCCTAATGACTTTCCTAACAGGCTATGCTAACTCACGGTATTGTATTGTTTCTTATCTGGTGTATTGTATTTTTTATTTATGTGTGATGAGTCACTCTATCGTACTTGGAAATATATTATACAGTGCCATGAGGGCTTGGTGATTCATTTGCGGAAGAACTCTATCAACTCTATTCATATTTATAGTTTAATTTCAGGCATTACCTTCTGTACCTTCTACTTCACTAAGTAGAGAGGGAAGAGAACCATCATACCTAAGATTTGATTTCTGATAAGGTTGCAGAGGATTCAACCCTAACACAACCATTGTAAAAGTGATAATTGTCATTCAAAAAACAAATTTATAATAATAGTATGTCTTTTCCCACTCCAGTATTTCATCCTCCCACATATCGATTAAGAAGGGGTCATGCCAACAATATATTGTATCCCCTACGATCAATAAGAGCTTTTCGAACCCCCTAACATACCTTCGTGCATTCACTACATCCCAGCTGAAACCTGTTACGACGATCATTTCACATCTCATGTTGTCTTTGTGTATTTAGTGCATTTGCTCTATTTTAGATAAATAAATTGTATTACATAATGTCAAATCATTGTAGATTTGTTTGTGTACATGGATATATTAGGGAAGGAAGTCGAAATGGGTAGCATAGACCATTGAATACAGAGAAACAACATTTCTTTTAAGTAATAAAAAATCAATCCACCGCAGCAGGAATAATTTAATAAAATAATATTTTGTTCTTTATAGCAACCTATGAGTGGGCATACATTTGAATGGCATGCTTAGGCAACTACTAAGGTAATGGAGTGGAGTAAATGTTTTTAAATGCACACTTTCCAAGTGGTTAAACATGTATACATTTGAGAATGTGAACATTTATAAGTTTCAAAATTAATCCACATTGCAATGCATGTTTTATAAGGTTTTTTTTTTTTTAATTTCATTTCGAACTAATTAGCATAGGTGGCTATCAAAAAGAGGCACAATAAATTTTTAATCATGTTTTGTAAAAAAATAATTTAAGTATGGATTAAACATGTGATTTAGATATGCAAGGATGTTATCACTTTTAATTTTATTAGTGGATTGAGTTGCGACTACAAGAATATACTGGCATCATCAAATTTACACCATCCAATAAAAAATATTAATTAGAAAAATTATTAGAGTAGCAAGCTCCAAAAGGGGAACACCTATCGACGTAATGAACTTAATTTCTCTTGATAAATGTAATCCCTAAATACATATTTAGTACCATTTGTTTTTATTCTTATAAAACCTTTTAAATGCATAAGAAATTTACTAAAATATATTAACTTATTAACCACTTATAAGATTCTTTCCTAATGAATTTCCTAGTAGGATATGCTAACCCATAGTATTGTTTTGTTTATTATCTAGAGTATTGTATTGTTCTTATCTTTGATTAGTCACTCTATCATACATGGAAATATATTCTAGAGTGCCATAAGGGCTTGGTGACTCATTTGGGGAAGAACTCTATCAACTCTATCAATATTTAGACATCGATGCATACACTTTAATTTTAGTCATTACCTTCTCTGCCTTCTACTTAGTAGAGAGGGAAGAGAACCATCATACCTAAGATTGTATTTCTGATCAGGTTGTAGATGATTCAACCCTAATACAACCAATGTAAAAGTGATCATTTCCATTCACAATACAAATTCATAGTAATAGAATCACTTTCTCACTCCAATATTTCATCCTCCCACATATCGATTAAGAAGGGCTCCTGCCAATAATATATTGGATCCGCTATGATCAATAAGAGATTTTCGAACCTCCTAACTATCGAAATTTTCTGATAATTCCTAAACAACATAGAGTATAAGGATTCCCTCTACAACACAGATATTTAATAACTCAAATTTTCATAATGAACAGAAACAATTTTGGACAAGCTTTTTTCAATTCATAAAAGAATGAAAAACAAATACAAAATCAGAAGAAAAATGATTCTTCCTTCTTGAGAGGGATTTTAAAAACAACAGTGGACTGCAAAAATTACAGTGCTCACAAAATACTCTCTGTCCTATAAAAAACCACACATATAGAGCTTACAAGTGTGCTTTGTGTTTTCAACCTATGGGCTCTTCAACTACATAGAAAAACACTCTGTTTCTTTCTCTGCCTTTTTCAACAGTGTTTTATTATAACGCGTTCAATCTTCTTACAAAAGGCTACGGGCTCTTCTCCTTTTACAAGGCGCGAACAAACAAAATAGTCAACATATCCGGATCTCAAAACTTATGAAATCCACTTGAAATCTTCATCACGTTTGGCAGTCCATCGATGATCGGTGAAACAGTATTCCAAAGGTTTAAGACCTTTTTCACTTTGCGATGTGCCATGTGCGATGATGGTGGGGACCACATCGCATCGCAACATCGGTGGAACTCTTGGTTTAATGGATGATTTGGAAACTTGGTGAAGTCGCAATGTGATGGAGGTGGGACCTCATCGCATCGCCGAAAGTTATCGGTGTGCACAGTTAAGACCTGTGGCTTGTTGCGATGCAATAGTGTTAAAACTATCATCGCATGGCATCGCCACTCTTTTTGTGCTGCGGACTTGTGTCGACTCAAATCAATAACTCCATCATTATTTTGGTAAGACTTTAAAGCCTAATTCAACAAACTATTCAATGCTCTGCACTGTTGATAAGCTTCGAGCCTCAAACGTCTTAACTTCACTACAGAGGTCGGCTACTGCCTTAGGAAAGGCTTCAATGTGCCGGCTTCTCTATCCAGATGTTAAATGCATAGGAGTTGTGCACTTAGCCAACTCTGTTGATTTCCATCGGCCATGATTTCGACCCCTTTTCAATCCTTTTGCAATTAGTGTTGGTTGATGTCAGTAGTTGGAATTAGTTTCCAACACTCCCCCTTAATTTCAACTGTTGGGTTTTTCTGCATACCCACGCATTCCCTGAAATAATCAAAGCTTTTTTGAGCTAATGGTTTTGTGAGAATATCAGCAAACTGATCCTTTGTTCTGCAATGCTGCAAAAAAATCTCACCATTGTTACCCAATTCATGTATGAAGTGAAACTTGGTGTCTATGTGCTTTGTATTTTTATGAAAAATAGAAGTTTTAGATAAAGCTATCGCCGAGCTATTATCATAGTAAATGGTTGTGCTCTGTTCTTGTTCATGACACAAATCTCTGAGAAATATTCTCAGCCATACTGCTTGGAATGTTGTTGTTGTTGCTGCCACATATTCTACTTCTGCTGTAGATAAAGAAACTACTAGTTGCTTCTTGGAATCCCATGAAACACATATCCTGATGTGATTTTTCGATCATCAACACTTCTAGCCCAATCAATATTAGTGTAACCTGTCAACATGAAACTTTCAGAAGAGGATTATAAAATACACTACCCCTTCGTTCCATTTACATACCTTAGAATTATCTTGGTTGCTTGCCAATGAGTTTCTTTCGGTATTTCCATGAATCTAGAGATTAAGCTAACAACGTGCATAATGTCCGGCCTAGTTGCAGTCAAGTACATGAGGCTGCCAACTATGCTTTTATACAACTTTGGATCAAAATCATTGTTGCTATCTTCTTTACTCAATTTTAACCCAATTACTATTGGAGTCACAACTACTTTGTTCTTCTGCATGTTGAATCTCTTCAACACTACTTCAACACATTTTGCGTGGGAAATGAAAATACCATTTTCATTCTGCTCTACTTCAATTCCAAGAAAATATCTTAAGAAACCCAAGTCATTCATTTCAAATTCACTTTTCATGACTGCATTAAAATAAAAAATGAGAGAAGCATCATTTCTAGTAAAAATTAAATCATCTACATATAAAACAACAATAAGAATTTTACCGTTATTTTCCTTTATGTAGAGTGTGGGTTCACCATCACACTTATCAAACCCATTTTCACTCAAATAAGCATCTATCCTGCTGTACCATGCTCTTGGTGCTTGCTTCAGCCCATAAAGAGCTTTCTTCAGCTTGCATACTTTATGCTTTTGGCCTTCAACTTCATCTGATAAATCTTCCATTTATGTTGTGCCGCAATGGACAACACTATTCTCACGATTTCCATCCATGCCACTGGTGCAAAGGTTTCATCATAATCTCTCCCTTGTTGCTGCTTGTAGCCTTTAACAACAAGTCTCGCCTTTTACCTTCTGATCTTGCCTTCAGCATTGCTTTTGGTCTTATATACCCACTTAACTCCAATAACTTCTTTGCCTTTAGGGAGATCCACTAACTCCCATGTCTTACTCTTCTCAATTGCACCAATTTCTTCATTTACAGCATCATCAAAATGAATTGGGTCATCGACTTGACAATACAAAATGAATAAAGAATTCAGACCGATATTTTTACTTAACTCTCCTTGTTCATAAATCTCACTTAGATTTCTGAATCTTTATCTTATTGGTGTGTTTGGAGTTCCAATCGAAGTTGAGGGCGTTTCTGATCCCTACGGTGTGATAGGAGAAGCACTTCCTTGACTTCTCAAGGATGTTTGATTTCCAGATTGTGGTGTGGTTTGTTGTGCCTGCAGTGGTGGAGGAGGAACCACTGAATAAGGGTTATTAGTAGGCGTTCCTTATTTTTCTTCTTCGTGAGACACATTTGTCTTCACGTTCACTATCTTCTCTAAACTTCCATCCCAGGCTTCTTCTTCAATGAACTGCACATCTCTTCTTACTTTCAATTTCTTGGTGGATGGATTATAGAGTTTGTATGCCTTTGAATCATCACAGTAGCCAATAAAGACACATTTCTCCCCCTTACAGTCAAGATTTTTCCTTAGCTGATCCGGTACATGTGCATATGCTACACAACTGAATACTCTCATGTGAGTGACTATCTGCTTTCATCCACTCCATGCTTCTTCCGGAATCCTGTTCATGAAAACTTTAGTTAGGCATCTATTCAAGATGTAAGCTACGCAAGTGACAGCTTCTGCCCAATACTCATGCGGAAAACGTTTTACCTTTAGCATACTTCTGACCATGTCCAAGATGGTCCTATTTTTCCTTTCTCCAACATTGTTTTGCTGAGGTGTATACCTCATGGTGAACTACTTCTGTATGTCATTCTCTCTGCAAAAATGCACAAATTATTTGGAGATGTATTCTCTACCTTTGTCAGTTCTAATCACTTTGATATAGTGCCCACACTACTTCTCAACAAGAGTTTTGAAGTGGCAGAATTTCTCAAACACTTCACTCTTCTGTTTCAACACATACACCCATGTCTTTCTGGTTTAATCATAAATGAATGTCAAAACATATTTTTTTCCAGCAAACGAAGGTGTTTGCATCGGTCCACACACATCAGAGTGAACAATTTCCCAAGGTGCTTTTGCCCTTATACTCTTTCATGCTAGAAAGCTTTCTCCGTGTCGTTTTCCCAAGATACAACCTTCACAAAGGTTGTCTAGTTTTTCAATCAATGGTAATCCTTTTACCATTCCCTTTTTGTGCAACAGATTCAAGCCTCTGAAATTGAGATGTCCAAATTTCAAGTGCCATAACCAGTTCTCATCTTTCACTTCCTCTTGAAAGACTTCTTGTGTTACAGCTGCAATATTTCTTTCTTCCTTCAAATCTTCTCTGAGTTTGAGAGGAAACATTCTATTGGTGGTCATCTGCACCTCTGTAATGACCTTCTTGCTTGGAAGTATGTCTCTGATTGTACACACATCATCTTTGAAGAACACATTATAACCTTTGTCAATGAGATGTCCAATGCTCAAAATATTACATTTCAGACCAGGTACATAGTATACATCTGGCACAATTTTCTGTTCTCCATTTCTTGCCAGGATACTGACTCTGCCCTTACCTTTGACAAATATATTACTATCAGTTCCTGTTGTTACCTCAGATTTAACATTTTCATCAAGATTGGAAAGCATTGCTGTGTTTCTAATCATGTGGTTACTACAACCTGAGTCTAAGAACCAAACATTATCTTGTTTGTCTTGTGCAATGTTACATGTTAACAACACAATCTTTGGGCTCTTATATTCTTCCTTGCAAAATTAGCATTTTGCCTATTATTCATGTCATTTCGCTTTTTCCTACATTCATTGGCATAATGGCCTAATTTCTTGTAATAATGACATTAGACTTGGGATTTATCATAACTTTGTCCATGAGCTTGTTGTTTGCTTGAATATTCATCCTGGTTCTGATTTCAACTTCTTCCCCTTGTGCTAGCAGCATTATTTCTGCCTCTATTTTTGCTTTTACCTCGACCTCTATTATTTTCTCTGCCTCAACCTCTACTTCAGATGAAAGACATCTGAGTATTGAGTGCTTGCTCCAATGAGGAATATGTTCCTCTGCTCAATCTGTGTGCATGAGACATTAGAGAAGCACTTAGTTCATCTACCATGAACTGTGAGAGATCTTTGGTCTCTTCTATTGCTACCACTATAGCTTCAAACCTTGAGGGTAAACTTCTCAAGATCTTCTCTACAATCCTTCTCTCTTCAATAGTTTCACCATCAGATCTTATCTGGGTTATCAACCCAATAACATGAGTGAAGAATGAATCTATTGTATCAGATTCCTTCATTAAGAGAGATTCAAAGTCTATCCTCAGCATCTACAGTTTTTCTATCTTCACCTTCTCCATGCCTTGATAAGCAATCTTGAGAATATCCCATGCCTCTTTACACTTTGTTGCTACTGCAATTCGTGGGAAAACACTCTCATGTATAGATTGAAAGAGATAATAAAGGGCTATGGAGTCCTTATTCCTATTATCCCTTAACAGATCTCTATCTGCTGTTGTTAAAGCAGCCAACGCTGCTGCATCTGCAGGTTCAGGGTAGCCATTTTCAACTAGCTCCAATAATTCCTGAGAAGCAAACAAAGCTCTCATAGTTATAGCCCAATAACTATGATTCTTCCCATTTAACTGTGGAAGTTGGTAATTTTTCAATCCAGTTCCAACATCTGCCATCTTTAACTGTATAAGTAAAGAAAATAAATTGACTACGTGAAAACAAGTAAAACTTTCGCTGCTGGAGAAATCTGCTCAATAAGCTTCTTACAGCTCCTGCAGTGGAAAAAAAAATATGTTTTGTCTCACTGAGTGCCTAGACTAGCTCTGATATCATGTTGAAATTTTCGGATAATTCCTAAACAACAGAGAGAATAAGGATTCCCTCTACAACACAGTGATTTAATAACTTAAATTTGCAGAATGAAGAGAAACAATTTTGGACAAGCTTTTTTCAATTCATAAAAGAATGAAAAACAAATACAAAATCAGAATAAAAATGATTCTTCCTTCTTGAGAGGAATTTTACAAACAACAGTGGACTGCAAAAATTACAGTGCTCACAAAATACTCTTTGTCCTATAAAAAACCGCACATACAGTGCTTACAGGCGTGCTCTATATTCTCAGCCTACGGGCTCTTCAACTACACAGCCAAACACTCTGTTTCTATCTCTGCCTTTTTCAACAACATTTTTAATACATTATAGTGCGTTCAATCTTCTTACGAAATCCTACGGGCTCTTCTCCTTTTATAAGGCGCAAACAAACAAAATATTCAAGAGATCCAGATCTCAAAACTTATGAAATCCACTTGAAATCTTCATCGCATTCGGCAATCCATCGGCGATCGGTGAAACAATGGTCCAAGGGTTTAAGACATTTTTCACTTTGCGATGTGCGATGTGCGATGATGGTGGGGACCACATCGAATCACAACATCGGTGGAACTCTTGGTTCAATGGATGGTTTGGAAACTTGGCGAACTTGCGATGCAATGGAGGTGGGACCTCATCACATGACCGAAACTTATCGATGTGCATAGTGAAGACATGTGGCTTGTTGCGATGCGATAGTGTTAATACTGTCATCGCATCGCATCACCACTCTTTGTGTGCTGCGGACTTGTGCCGACTCAAATTAATAACTCCGTCGTTATGTTGGTAAGACTTTAAAGCCTAATTCAACGAACTCTTCAATGCTCTGCGCTATTGATAAGCTTTGAGCCTCAAACGTCTTAACTTCACTGCAGAGGTCAGCTACCACCTTAGGAAAGGCTTCAATGTGTCAGCTTCTCTGTCCATCTGTTAAATGCGCAGGAGTTGTGCACTTAGCCAACTCTGTTGATTTCCATCCGCCATCACTTCGACCGCTTTTCAATCCTTTTGCAATTGCTGCTGATTGATGTCAGTAGTTGGAATTAGTTTCCAACACGAACATACCTTCATACATTCACTGCATTCCAGATGAAACCTGTTATGATGATCATTTCACATCTCATGTATATTTGTGTATTTTAGTGCATTCACTGTATTTTAGTTGAACAACTGGTATTAGTAGCATAGATTTATCTTAACTTTGGTTTTAATATGAGTTATGAGGGATCAAATTTTTTCTGGTGTAAACTTGTTAAAACTGTAAAAAACAGTAATTTTTAATATTATAGAGATTACATGTCAAGTTTCACTAGCACAATTGGTTGAGGAAGTGCATTGTCATCAATGCCACCCAGAATGAAACCTCATAGGGAGTTGAACTAAGGGTCAACAATGCGACCTAAGATCAAACCTCATAGGGAGTTCAGCTAAGGACAGGTGTAGCCTAGGCAGGATGACTTTGAAAATGTAGATCCAAAGGTCAAGCATATAGAGATTACATAACATGTGCACTAAATTTACATTGATTTTCTACTTAGAGAATATTTTATTTTTATTTCAATACTTTTATCCTTGTGATACTACTTGGCACAGCTAGAGATAAATCATTTCTTTCAGCCAAAGAAATTGTACTTGCAGCATCTCTCAAGCTTACACTCATTGGACCACCATGAAACCTATGGAACCAAATTCCCCACCCAACCTTTAGACCACATCTTAAAGAGTAGATTCTATTCGTCCTTAAAATAATAATAATAATAATAATAACAAAAAAACACTATCATCAATACATATATAAAAATATTAAATATTATTAAAAAATACATCATCCCAAACCAATAAAAAAAAATCATAATTTCTTTCATATTGTGAATCTCATTTTCAATGGTAAATGGATGATGATACATGGCCCAAAATCAGTATATCGAACTGAATAGTAAGAATGGGGAATCCGAGAATTTTATAGAGGCCTGTCAACCTTAAAATGAGTCTCATATGATTATTGGAAGATCAATGCTGAAAATTAAAGAACGGGCAAGATTTGAGTATCTCAAGATATGCTTTGAAAGCTAAACAAAAAATAACTTTTGTTGGAGGGATGCCACTTTTGGCGATTGAATAGATGAATAGATTATCAATACAAGGAATCCAGATTTGCATGCATTAAATCATTGTGGATGTTGACAATGGATAGAAGCGAAGAAATGTTTTGATATTCTATGTATCAGAGTAGAGCTCACAAAATTAAATTAGATTTTAGAATATTTCCAAAATTACAATCAAAATAAATGAATTATTTGTACTCCCATAAGACCTGCTCCTCGTGGCTATCACTATCAAGTCCCTGTCGGTCGTAGCTCCAGCGAATACCTCTCCTTATCTTCCCCTCCGAAGCTCTTCTCTGCCCAACATAGTTTCCCTTCGCTGATTCGATGACGCTGCCACTGGAAATCGGTGGATCATCTGGTTGTCCGTTACACGCCTCCAACTTCTCGATACATTACGTAATCGACATCTTTCACCTTCTCACTCTATTCCCGTACGAAATACATATCCTTCAATACCTTAAAATTTTCAGTTTCACCACCTAAAATTTGATGCCCTCCTGCACTTATTTGTCCTCGGAAGGGCGGAGTGACCACTTTATCACAATTTATTTTTCATAAAAATGTACATCAAGCATAAAAAAGGTCAACCGGATTTAAAATCCGTCAAGGAAACCCCATATGTACAACTTTTGGGTATATGTTTTTCTTCCACTTCGCTATTTTAAAATTTCAAATATGGAAAATTCCCAATTAATAAGATGCAAAATGGATCTGGCATTTCTTAAATGGATCTGGTATTCCTTAAAAATATTTCAATAATCTTCTAATAGGTGTCAAAACTGTTCATTCAAGTGTACTATTTTAGTTTTAGTTAGTCTAACTTAAACGAATTTGACTTGATATTTCCAATATATTCTTATTTAACTGATTCATAATACTTAGAGAATAAATTCTCTTTTCCATTTATTTTTAGTTTACAATTTTTGTCATGATATGAGAGTTAATTTGCATAAGATTCCCCGAGAGAAAAGAGAGAAAAGGTGAGCCGCTTGGAGAGAGCAGCGAAAATTTAAAGAAGATTTAAAAAACCTCATCGAAGAAGCAACATAGAGAAATCTAGTTCTTGGAAAAAAGGCCGAGATTAAAAAGAAAACTGAAGTGCATGCACCCAGCAGTTCAGAAGCTGAGTTATTAACACAACCCAGAAGTTCAGAAGAAGCGTTAGGCATACTACCGCAGCAAAGAAGTTTTAAGTGCCATGTAAGCTTCAGAAACCTACACCGTTCTCACTCAAAAACGTTCTCCTCATCCCACAAAGTGTTGCTCGTAATATTAAAAAAAAGAGTGTCCACGAGGGAACAAAGATCAATCCACAAGGCAAGAAGTGGATTGGGATATCGATTTGCTTGAAAAGTCAAGGTACATGACGAAAATCATATGGGTCATATTTTAATCTCTTAAACTGAGTATGATATCATGAACGATGGCATCGTTTTTATAAAAGGTGCTTCATCTCTTAAAAATGGTTTTCCTTTTTTCCTTCAAAAGGCTTTATTTAAGAATATGTTGTAGAATCATAATTCATTGAATAGTGTTTGAAATCTTATTATTTAAAATGGTTGGAGTTGGGATTCTATTTAGAAGAGATATTGCTTTATCAAACTAAAAAAGGAATTCGTCGAGAATTTTTTCTAAGATAGAGAGGCTTGTGAGAATGTGTGTGGAAGTGTTTCTGTTGTCAAAAGTTTTAAAATTTTTTCATTGAGTTTGTAAGCAAGTGAAGTTTTATCGCTGAACAAAACCGATGCACAGAATTTCTATTTGTGTATTTTGTTTTTCTTGTTGAGTCGTACTAAGTTAGTACTTAACAAATAGGAAAATCCAAGAGATTCACACAACACTATATTTTTGAGATATTTTTAGATTTGGAGGTGAATAGGAAAATGGATGTCTTTGCATTGAAATGCATAAAATAATCTATGGATGACAACATTATTTCTCTGATTTCAAATGCCAACACCGCTAAAAAGCCTTCAGAAACTCTTGAAAAGAGTTTTGGCGTAAGAGAGGGTGTTGAAGTTTAAGACGAAGGTGGATTTATAGTAGCACATCTACAATGAGATTAAAATTTTGTTGAATCTCACGGTGTTGAAGCACAAGTGAATGATGTATTTGAAGAATTTGGAGAAGCAGCACAGAAGGAGGAGGAATATGTTGATGAACTCCACCGTGCACAACCACAAGTGGGAAAAAATTTGGTGAATCCAACAACACAGCTTGGTGAAGAAAATCTGATAAATCCAAAAACAGAGCTCGCTGATGAAAATTTGATGAATCCAACAAAAAAGCTTGTTGATGATGATTTGGTGATTCTAGTAACAGAGTTTGTTGATGCTGATTTGGTCATTACATCAACAACGATTGTTGATGATGATTACATGAATACAGAAATAGAGCTTGGTGATGAGAGTAAAAATACTATGGTAAATCCAGTGATTAATATTGCCGATGTGCATATGGCCATAACCTTAGTGGCTATGTTCCACCCTCATTCACCACTCGAGCATCGACCGAGAGACCCACAGATATTTCTGGTACGCGGGAACGAGTATCCTGCATGGGTAGAAGTTTTGACCAAATTTACTTGGAAGCGACAATAATATAATATATTAAAATTTAGTATATATTAAAAATAAAAATAAAATAATTTATGTATTTCCAACCAAATCTTCCTAATCACGTTTGGTTAGGCGCCTCATCTCCATTTTGATAGAAGGAATTTCCATAAATGGGTTATTTCGCTTAGTTCTAGACCCATATCCACATCTAGACCTAGTGACATACACTTCCCTTCGCACACTTCCATTAGTTTAAGTAGTACCCAAGCTAGCACTGTCAAATACATGATGGCCCAGCCCTCGAACTGTGTGTAATGTTAAATTAAAATGTTTGGTAACCGTGACCGGTTACAGGTCCCACTCACCCCTTTCGAACTATATGTTAACAAATAACATTAATGTCATTAATGTCATTTCGATATATGCGTTGATATGTTAAATGTGATCAGAGATCCATGGATCGGATCCAACTTGCAATCTCACTTCAATTTAATAACCGTCCTTCTCGCTGGTCCTTGGCGCCACCTGTCGATCTCCTTGATTCTGTCTCCTCCCGCCTTGGACAAACCCCAACCTTGGTCTACAGTCACATTAATTTGTTCATTTTCACTACGAGGGTTCTCCGTTCTACTCTGCCCAAGGGTTCTGTTGATGCCTTCCTGGTTCGATGTTCTGTGCGACGAAGTCCTCACTGAGAATGATAACTCTGTCGATTATCTGTCTTTCGTTTGTGGTATGAATGAATCTCGTCGAACTAAGACGACCCTGTTGCTCTGGACTGTAATGGGTTTACAGGCTCTTTCATTTCGATTTGTTAACTGTTCTTTTTGGTGTTACAGGACGGACCTTTTGTTCCACGTTAATGGTCTTGATCATTCGACCACTTTCGCCTCCGAGGTAAGTTAACCTTCCATACTTTAACTTACTCTGCACCTTACTCAGACATTAATGTATTCTGCTCCTTGTTATCAGGTTCTGGCAATCGATTTTGGCCTCCTCTCTCGATGCCGCCTCTCCAGACACAGGTAAATGTTACAATGTATGTGGTTTGGTTTTTTGTTTCAATGTATCTTTCGTCTTCTTCTTCCAGGTTCTGGCGTTCCCAATTTCTAACCTGCCTCCCTTTCTGTTCTTGCAGGTTACCCAGAACTGCTGGACACCAATTGTTCGTTCTGCTATGAACAAAAGGCAAAAGAAAACTGGCCCCGATTCAAACAAACGGGTAGGGTCGTTTCGACTATGAGTCTGTCATTAGCCTCGTAATAGGGTTATACATTTTCCTGGTTCCCGCTCTTTTTTTTGTTATGGTCTCGTGGGTTATTTTGCCAAACCCTACTCTGTCATTTCATGGCACAAGGTTTTGGTGCGTTCTGCTTTACTTAGCTTGGGATTTACAGTTGGTTATAATATGAGCATCGTTTGCTCGGGTTCAGAAACCCTTCCACACACTCTTTTTTTGTAATGGACAGTGAGGTTACAGTTTGTATGAATAAAAACGAACTTTCATTTGTTTAAAGAGACTCTTTTTCTTTTCAATCGATTCTAAAGGACTTTTGTGCTTTACCTGGAAATTCATTGGTGAAATGTCGATAATGGTGACTGGATACTTCTTAACTCTTCTCGCTGGAAATTGGTCCTTGTGTGCTGTGACTTTCGTTCTCTGCTTGCGCTAATTTTGTCTTTGTCCTGTACATTTATGGCTTCTCCTTACGCAGAAATGTTTTCTGTCTGCAATGGCTTCAACATTCTGGTCTTGGGTTTACAATGCATAGTCGTCTGCAATGGCTTCAATTCTCTGTTCTATTGATTACAATGCATTACTATCTGCGATGGTTTCAACTCTTCGTTCTTTTTTATTACAATGTAAATCAGTATTAACAATAAAAATAAGTACAGGAATTCAATGCATAAAAGAGTTTGCTGTGGATTTAAATTGACAAATATTTTTTATTAAAGAAAGACTGTAATTCTTCTGGTCTTCCCTGGCTGGAGATTCGAACCCTACAACTCTTCTTTTTCCTATTTAAATACTTGCAAGGGTATAACAGTTTCTTGCTTTCGGTTGAACTGTTCAACCAGAATATGTCTAACTGTTTAGCCAGTTTCTTTTAAAAGGAAATAAACAACTTCTAACTAACTACTAAAACTAAAACAGTTCATAACCCTAGTTCTACTGTCTTTATCCAATTTCTGAATAATGAAAAAAATAATAATAATAAAAAAAACAAGTTTAATACCCTGTCCAACAATACGTGAAATTTGGTTTCCTTTGAGATAGTCAACCGCCTTCTATCTCCTCGGAGCTGGATGCTCCTGCATCAGGCTCCCGGGGTGGCAAAAAGTCATGGCTCCGTTCCATGAGGTCGTCCACAGAATAACCTGTTTTCTGTATCTGTGTCGCATCAAGCCATGAACTGTCCTCAATCGGATGGTCCTTCCACTTGACTAAATATCGCAGATATTCCTTCCTGCGTGTGCGCCTGGCTACCTATGTGTTGAGGATCCTCTCGATCTCAAGGGGCTGTGCCATAGGCATCTGTCTCATCCATGAACTTTCCTCACAACTGGTGTCCCGTGTTGGCTTCACTGTTGCGTTATCTTCAGGATCAACAACATAAGGAAACAGATCTGCCACGTTAAAGATGGGAGAAATATCTATCCCTGGTGGCAACTGTAGCTCATAGGCATTGGCGGAAAACTTGCGAATGATTTTGCAGGGGCCAATCTTTTTATACTTCAGCTTATTATATTCCCATTTTGGAAACCGTTCCTTGCGCAAGTGTGCAAGAACTTCATCTCCAACATTAAACTGAACTTCCCATCGCTTTGAATCAGCTCACTGCTTGTATTTCTGACTGCTGTCCTGCAACTTCAGCTTTACCTGCTCATGTAAGTCGCTCATTGCTTGGGCGAAATCCTCCCCATCAGCACTTTGTTTTTCGAGTTTTCCCAAATCTCGCAATTCATGCGCTCCACGTGGATGCATGCCATACAAGATCTGGAAAGGACTATAACCTGTTCTGCGATTAGGTGAATCGTTATACGCGAATTCCGCCTAAGCAAGCACGCGGTCCCACATCCGTGAATTTTTGCCTATTAAACTCCGTAGCAGATTTCCGAGACTCCTGTTCACCACTTCAGTTTTCCCATCGGTCTGTGGGTGGTAAGCGGAGCTGAACTGTAACTGAGTGTCCAACTTCTTCCACAGGGTTCGCCAAAAATGTCCGGTGAACTTCACGTCCCTGTCGGAAATGATGGATCTTGGTAGACCATGTAGTCTAACGATCTCTGTAAAAAACAAGTGTGCTACGTGAGTAGCATCACTGGTTTTCCTGCAAGGTATAAATTGTGCCATTTTTGAAAACCAATCCACCACTACCATTACTTAATCGAAACCCCGCTGTCTTAGGCAAACCCAAAACAAAATCCAAGCTGACGAAGTCCCATGGTCTGCTCGGAATGGGTAGTGGCAAATAAAAACATGTATTCTGACTGTGACCTTTCACCAATTGACATATCTTACACCTGCTTACGTACCTCTGTACGTCCTATCGCAACTTTGGCCAAAAATAAAAATGCTCAACCTACGAAAATGTCTTGTCTATACCGAAATGTCTGGCTAGACACCCACTGTGCTTTTCCCGAATATTGTTCTCCCTCATAGAACAGTCGGGAATACATAACTGTCCTCCCTTAAATAGTAATCCTTCCTGCAAATTGTAGTCCAACCATGGACTATTTTTTCTCAACAGAGGGTTTTGGCAGGCCTCATAGGCCTCTTTAAAATCTGCATCTGTCTGATACAGTTCCCTCAGGTACTCAAAGCCCAAAACCTGCATTGTAATTTCCTGTAAGAGTAAGGTCCTCCTACTCAGCGCATCTGCCACCTTGTTCGCCTGCCCACTAATATGTTTCAGCACAAATGTGAAATTCTTAAGATACACAACCCATTCTGCATGCTTATGGTTCAATTTATGTTGCTGCATAATGTACTGTAATGCAGAATTATCTGAAAACAAAACAAACTCATTACCTAACATGTAATCTCTCCAATGCTTTAATGCTTGTATAATTGCGTAGAAATCCTTGTCATAAGTTGAGTACTTCTATCTACTCTCATTCAACTTTTCACTGAAATACGCGACCAGTCTATCTTCCTGACTAAGCACTGCCCCAATGGCTGTACCACTGGCATCACAACGAACCTGGAAAATTTTGTTGAAGTCAGGCAGCCTCAATATCGGCCTTTCTGTGATCTTCCTTTTCAAGGTCTGAAAACTGTTCTCCGCTGCTTCTATCCAGTCAAAAGGCTGATTTTCTTTCTTGATTGTATCCAACATAGGTGCGCAGATTTCACTGAAATTCTAGATGAATTTCCTGTAAAAACTTGCTAATCCGTGAAAACTTCGGACTTCAAATAAAATCTTTGGGGATGGCCAGCTGACTATAGCTGCAACCTTTTCTGGGTCCATCTTCAGTTTGTTTTCTGCAATTACAAAACCCAGATACACTAACTCCCGCTGGAAAAAAATACACTTTTTCAGATTTATCAACAGCTTATTTTGCAGCAGCTTCCTCAACACACTTCGAACATGCCTGAAATGTTCCTCTTTTGTTTTGCTGAAAATCAAAATGTCATCTAAGTAAATAATCACAAACTTCCCAATGAACTCTTTCAGCACTTCGTTCATCAAGCGCATAAAAGTAATGGGAGCGTTACTCAGCCCAAATGGCATCACCAGCCACTTGTACAACCCTTCATTTGTCTTGAAGGCTGTCTTCCACTCGTCTCCTTCCCGAATTCGGATCTGGTGATATCCACTCTTCAAGTCAATCTTCGAAAAATAAGATGCCGCACTCAAACAGTCCATCATATCGTCCATTCTCGGTAATGGAAACCTGTACCTGATAGTAATTTTATTAATGGCCCTGGAATCTGTGCACATTCGCCACTCGCCTCCCTTCTTTGGAGCCAAAACTGTCGGAACTGCACAAGGGCTCATGCTCTCTCTAATCAACCCTATATCCAACAACTCCTGTAACTACTTCCTAATTTCCTCGTTGTCCTTAGGACTCATGTGATAAGCTTCTTTATTCGGCAGAATAGCTCTTGGTATAAAGTCAATACAATGACTGATACCTCTCTTAGGGGGCAGTTCATCCGGGAGATCGTCCACTACGATATCTCCAAAATCCTGCAACATATTCTGGATTTCCTCGGGTAAATCTGAAATCTTCGTGTGCAGTACCACTGTCCTTGGTCTCCTTACAACAGCAAAATTCACATCGTTGTCTTCAATATGTTTTAAAAACTCTTTTCCACCCAACAACAACGCTTTTACTCCACTAGTTTCTGCTGTACCTTCCTCTTTAATGGGTACAAGCGTGTGCTTCATCCCATCCTTGACAAACTTATAACAGTTTGTTTTCCCGTCATGAACTGTGCTTCTGTCAAAATGCCAGGGCCTTCCTAGCAGTATATGACAGACATCCATTGGCATAACATCGCAGATAATTTTGTCCTTATATCTGCCTATCTGGAACTCCACCTCACACTGTTCATCAACTAACAGTTGATGTCCTTTCTGCAGCCACGACACTTTGTAGGGAGTGGGATGTTTCAGCTTTTTCAATCACAATTTCTCCACCATTTCCGTAGCCACCAGATTATCAGTACTTCCGCTGTCAATGATCAGCTTGCAGCACTTACCCTGTGACTTGCAAACTGTCTGGAACAAGGTCTTTCGTTGATCAGGTTCTGCAATTTCTTTTGCTAGTTTTAACAGCACCTTATTCAGCACCAAGGCTTCACCTGTCTCTGGTGCGTTCTCCACTTCCTGAGGCAATGCCTCATCCTCCTCCGTTTGGGCAACATAAGCTCCTCTCCCACCTGCTGGTTCACCTTCAGGATTTTCATACGACTTGTGCCCCCACTTGTGGCACCGATAGCACTGGACAGCTCCTCTGCCCCGACCATTTCCTGTCCCTCGCTGGGCTGGTCGTCCTCCTCTAGTGCTGTTGTCCTTTTCTGTTGTTCCTGCAGATTTGGAACTGCTGCCTTCTTCACTTGAACCTGTACCTCTGCCTCTGCCAAAGGCCTTTCCCTTCCCTATGCCAGATCCACCTCCTCTTCTGGCATTTTGCTTCCTGTTAATTTTCTCCTCTGCCTTCAAGGCAAACTGGTATGCCCCATCTAAAGTTCTGGGTGAGAGGATACTGATTTCATCCAGTATCTCCCCTCTCAGCCCATTCACGAACCTTACTGTTTTTTCTGGGGTATCTTCCATATACCCTGCCCGCAAATTCAACTTATAAAATTCTTATGTATATTCCTTAACCGTCATTCCCTTTTGCTTCAAGTTCTGTACTTTCCTATACAACATAATCTGATAGTCTTTTGGCAGAAACTTCTCTTTCAGCTTTGCCTCCATTCTGGTCCACTTCTTTATAGGCTGTTTGTGTAGCCTTTTTCTTTCGGCCTGAACGTTGTCCCACCACAAGGATGCATGTCCTTTCAACTTTGTGGCAGCGAAATTCACTTGCTTGTCCTCACTGGTTTCCCCAAACTAAAAATATTTGTTTACTTCACTCAGCCAGTCCAATAACACATCTGCAGACAAACTTCCGTCATAAGTGGAAAGCTCATGTTTTGGCTTATGACTGGATAGCAAAACTGATTTCAACAATCTGAGTTCAGGTGTCACCCCTTTGAACTCATCTTCTGGTTCTGCCACATCTTCATCACTATCATCCGCTGGGTCTCTCCTTCCCCCGGCTTCCACTGCTGTTAATCTTTCACGCAAAATTCGAATCTCCTCGCACAATCCCTCTTCTGCTACCCTTCGGACTGCTCTTCCTCTTCCTCTTCCTCTTCTGCCAACCTCCATTTTTTTTCTGTTCAGCAAACCCGCTCTGATACCACTTTTGATGGCCCAGCCCTCCAACTGTGCGTAATGTTAAATTAAAATGTTTGGTAACCATGACCGGTTACAGGTCCCACTCACCCCTTTCGAACTATATGTTAAAAAGTAACATTAATGTCATTAATGTCATTTCAATATATGCGTTGATATGTTAAATGTGATCAGAGATCCGTGGATCAGATCCAACTTGCAATCTCACTTCAATTTAATAACCGTCCTTCTCGCTGGTCCTTGGCGCCACCTACCGATCTCCTCGATTCTATCTCCTCCCACCTTGTGACAAACCCCAACCTTGGTCTATAGTCACATTCATTTTTTCATTTGCGCTACGAGGGTTCTCTGTTCTACTCTGCCCGACGGTTTTGTTGATGCCTTCCTGGTTTGATGTTCTGTGCGACCAAGTCCTCACTGAGAATGATAACTCTGTCGATTATCTGTCTTTTGTTTGTGGAATGAATGATTCTCGTCGAACTAAGATGACCCTGTTGCTCTGGACTGTAATGGGTTTGCAGGCTCTTTCATTTCGATTTGTTAACTGTTCTTTTTGGTGTTACAGGATGGACCTTCTATTCCACACTAATGGTCTTGATCATTCGACCACTTTCCCCTCCGAGGTAAGTTAACCTTCCATGCTTTAACTTACTCTGCACCTTACTCAGACATTAATGTATTCTGCTCCTTGTTATCAGGTTCTCGTAATCGATTTTGGCCTCCTCTCTCGATGTCGCCTCTCCAGTCACAGGTAAATGTTACAATGTATGTGGTTTCGTTTTTTGTTGCAATGTATCTTTCGTCTTCTTCTTCTAGGTTCTGGCGTTCCCAATTTCTAACCTACCTCCCTTTCTGTTCTTGTAGGTTACTCAGAACTGCTGGACACCAATTGTTCGTTCTGCTATGAACAAAAGGCAAAAGCAAACCGGCCCTGATTCAAGCAAACGGGTAGGGTCGTTTCGACTATGAGTTTGTCATTAGCCTCGTAATAGGGTTATACATTTTCCTGGTTCCCGCTCTTTTTACTGTTATGGTCTCGTGGGTTATTTTTCCAAACCCTACTCTGTCATTTCATGGCACAAGGTTTTGGTGTGTTCTGCTTTACTTAGCTTGGGATTTACAGTTGGTTATAATACGAGCATCGTTCGCTCGGGTTCAGAAACCCTTCCACGCACTCTTTTTTTATAATGGACAGTGAGGTTACAGTTTGTATGAATAAAAATGAACTTTCATATGTTTAAAGAGACTCTTTTTCTTTTCAATCGATTCTAAAGGACTTTTGTGCTTTCCCTGGAAATTCGTTGGTGAAATGTCGATAATGGTGACTGGATACATCTTAACTCTTCTCGCTGGAAATTGGTCCTTGTGTGCTATGACTTTCGTTCTCTTCTTGCGCTAATTCTGTCTTCGTCCTGTACATTTATGGCTTCTCCTTACGCAGAAATGTTTTATGTCTGCAATGGCTTCAACCCTCTCGTCTTGGGTTTACAGTGCATAGTCGTCTGCAATGGCTTCAATTCTCTGTTCGATTGATTACAATGCATTACTGGCTGCGATGGTTTCAACTCTCCGTTCTTTTTTATTACAATGTAAATCAGTATTAAGAATAAAAATAAGTACATGAATTCAATGCATAAAAGAGTTTGCTGTGGATTTAAATTGACAAATATTTTTTATTAAAGAAAGACTGTAATTCTTCTGGTCTTCCCTGGCTGGAGATTCGAACCCTACAACTCATCTTTTTTCTGTTTAAATACTTGCAAGGGTATAACAGTTTCTTGCTTTCGGTTGAACTGTTCAACCAGAATATGTCTAACTGTTTAGCCAGTTTCTTTTAAAAGGAAATAAACAACTTCTAACTAACTACAAAAACTAAAACTGTTCATAACCCGAGTTCTACTGTCTTTATCCAATTTTTGAATAATGAAGAAAATAATAATAAAAAAAAAACAAGTTTAATACCCTGTCCAACAATACGTGAAATTTGGTTTCCTTTGAGACAGTCAACCGCCTTCTGTCTCCTCGGAGCTAGATGCTACTGCATCAATACACCTATGTTTGCACTTGTTCATTGCAGTGAAACATCCAAAATCTATTGCAGTAAAGCTCCCGAAAAGCTCCAAAGTACTCGTTGAAGCTCCCACGGTTTTGGAAAGTTTCCTATCAGCTCCCAAGCTCCCAGGTGAAGGGGAGCTTAGGGTACATGCTCCCTAATGCTTGGGTGCGGTACCGGTGTAACTAAGGTTTTTTTGCACCATTTTTTATTTTATGGTGCTTTGGACCAGATAGAACATATTACTATAATAGTATTTTTGATATTTTTATGATAAATTTTTAAATTTTGAAAAATTCGTTTTGCTGCTCTGCATCAAAATATCTTGATCCACGTGAGCTTCGTTTTTGGTGATTTGCATTATACAATATAGAATGCCACATATACATTTAACAGAAAATTTAACATTTTTTACTAACTCCACTTTTGCACCAGAAAACATAGCACCACTTACATATCCCCACATTATAACCAGCACCAGTATTTGATAATTGTGCTTATTAAATAAATAAGTGAACAAAAAATATGATTTCTAATACATCATCCAAAATATGATATGAAAAGTATTTAAAAATATTTAAAATAATTTTAAAATGTCAAAAAATAACAAAGTTAATTTAAAAATCATTTATTTCACTGTCTATCACATTACAATCAGATAGGTTCATTTGGTTACTAGCGTGTCATCGCAATCAATATCGTCGAGTCATTTGAGCTCCTCATTGGGTTTTGAATCGGGCAATTCAAGAGAGTTTCATTTGGTTACTAGCGTGTCATCCCAATCAAATATCGTCGAGTGATTTGAGCTCCTCATCGGTTTTGAATCGGGCAATTCAAGAGAGTCGTGTCACTTCATCAATACAATGGAAACTTTTTTTTAATATTTAGACGTGATGCAATTCTCTTTATTCAATCTCTAATTCATCTTAACGAGGCAGAGCGAGGTGGAACCAAACATGCTTTTTTTAATCCGTGCTGACTCCCTTTCACTAGTGTTATATTTCTTAATTTGCAATTGAAATTGATGGAGATATTGAGTGAAACACCGTATCCCATATTGTATCAAAATTCGTTGAAAGTTTATATGTGAAATATTTCGATGATCATTCATCGCTCCTCTTAAACTTATATCCGTACATCATTAATTCGTAATTACATTTTAACATGAATGCCAAAGTGTGTGAAGTGTAATCCATATTATAATGTTTTGGCACGCAAAAAAACGAAACGAGAGTGTGAAAATGGTGAAAGTTGTGAGGATATGAAAAAGGAAGATTCATATCATGTGGGATCATGCATAGCCAGCCCTAAACTATATGTATTTACTTCATTCCCTCCTAATTCCATTTCAACGTTAATGAGAAAGTGTGTAGCCTGGTGAAATTCATGGTCTAAAGTTTTGCATGGGAAAACTCGAAGGTGAAAAAGAAGTTACGTTGGGACCCTAGCGTGGTAGACCCCTCCACCTAGCCCCAAAAAATTTATGTGAGGAGAATTTTTTTTTTTCATAATATAATAAATTGTTGAAACATTATAGAAGAACATCAGTAGGTCTAGATTTGGATATGGGTTTAGAACTAAGAGAAATAACTTGTTTATGGAAAATCTTTTTGTCAAAATGAAGATGAGGCGCTTGGTCAATCTTCATTGGCAAGATTTGGATGGAAATATATAATTTAATATTTTTTTTATTTTTAATATATACTAAATTTTAATATATTATGTTATTGTCGCTCCCAACTTGATGTTTCATGTAAATTTGGGCAAAACTTCTAGCGGTACCAGATAGTCGTTCCTATAAAACATACTATTTTATGCCAAGGTGGGTTTTAAAATTATGCCTAGAGTAATTTTTTTATAAAGTAATAGTCAAGTCAATTTTAACTTAATTGCTATTATTTTCAATTAAAATTTTAATATTTTTAAATAGATTTAGTTAATCTTTAGAGTAATTTTTTTTTATAAAATAATAATCATGTTAATTTTAAATTAATTAATATTATTTTCAATAAAAAATATGATACATAATTTAAAACCACTTTTGAAACTAATCAATCACTTAGTCATAATAAATATATGTTTGACCATTAATTGTAAAAAGGAACAATCTAAAACCAAGGATTTTTTTCCACTTCCTCTACTAGTCTGAATAATGATGAAAGAACAATGGAGGACAAAAGAATAAAGAAAAAAAATCTTTAATCTCTTTCGATCCTATGGTGGCCATGGCCATGAGAAAATGCACAATCTTTAATTATGGTTAACTATTTTTTTATTCAAAAAATGAACAACTAGGAATGCCAAGACAAGCTTGTTCTCATAGATATGAATTTTAATACAAATTCATCAAAAATATTTGTGGAATGCTTAATATTTGTCTAATCACATTTTTACTAGTACAAAAGAGACCCTAGAAATAGGGTTAGGAAAATTTTTGCATCGAATAAGGATCTCTAAAAGAAGAGACATTCTAGAAAAGTAGTAACTAATAAACTTTTTGCATCGAATACTGGTGGGTCTATGCAATTGTATAAAAAACAGTTTTTGTTATTGTGATACAAAAATCCACAAAGAATTATTTTCATCCACAAATACCTGTCACCAAGCGTGGAAGGCGAGAGCAGGAGTCGATAGATGTCACCAGGAATTGAAGACCAGACTAGGACTTGATACCCATCACCAAACTAGAATACTAGATGAGCAGTCAATACTCATCAACAAGAACAAAAGAGCATGCCCAAATTAACAATGGATATTACACCATATATCCAAATTAGCAATGGAGATGAAGCTTAGGTAGAAGAGTATGAATATATGTTTGCAAAAACATGGAGGGAAACGTCTGGAATTTTTACATATGGAGGGAAGTAGTGGGGCATCATCTTCAATTGTTAATTTTCTCTTAAATTGCAAAAATTTTCTTGATTTTACATTAAATTGCTAATTTTTGTCTTCATTACTAATTTTATCGCCAAATACTAATTGTTAATTTTTATATTAATTCATTGATTTTGAAAATTATATCAGATAATTATTTGTATCAAACAATACCAAAAAGTAAAAACCAATTAGTAATTGTTAATTTTTATATTTATTTACTAATTTACTGATTTTGAAAGTTATATGAGATAATTATCGACATCAAACAATACGAAACGGTAAAAATAAAATCACATGTTTTTTGAGAACACTGTTTATTTCATATTATGCTCGAGTTAAAATTTATTCTATATATTATCATAATAAGGCTCACTTGTTAGTATTACACAATGTGGGATTCCTACAAAAAATCAGGAATTTGCAATTATGAAATTATCTATATACAAAATCACACAATGGTAGTGTCATTTCCTTTTTGTTTTATGTGGCTACCATAATTTTGAATCCAATTTTTTAATGTCATTTTCTTTGTTTTTGACATTGAATTATAGAAACTGGTATAATGTTCCTATACATTATGGATGAGATGCATTTCAATATGCCTATATTAATTCAAAGGGGCATATTTTAATCCACACTAGACTTATTGGAATTGCAAAATAGATACTCCTTTACGCTAAACTTAAAACCTTCATGTATGGGACTTTAGGAAATGTGTAATTCACTTATACTTCCACTATATAAGAGATTGACTTAGCATAACCCATAATATTTAGGTATTTAGATTGGATTTATACCATATTCCTCACTAACTATAACATATAACAATATTTTGATATGTTTGAACTATAAAAGAAAAAATTTCTATATAACTAGTGGTGGAAAAGATCAATTCATTTGAAAAAAAAATATACTTTCGAAGGATTTTAGAAATCCTCTATAAAAATTCTTTGAAACTAAAATATTTGAATAGTGTGTGGAACTAGGTGAAGTAAAAGGATGCAAACTGCAAGAAAGATATCTTGAGATATGGAATACTTTAAAAAATTATCATTACTAGTATAAAACTCTATATTTAATATGTTTTTAGATGTAAGAAAGGTTGATTTCATGTCTAATAGTCTTGAATGATAACTATAATAGTGTAAATTAACAATATTTTATGTCGTAGGAATTATTTTTAGTGGAATCAAGACATTAGGGGAGCTACATTCTATCATCATCAAGACAGTCCACAAGATTTATGAGTAGTTTGTCTATAAAAATTTTCCTTGCGCATGCCATCCTTGAAATTATAGTTGTGACTTGCACAAAATTTTTAAATCTAATTATGATTGAAGAATGGTTTTGACAACGTCTCTTGATCAGGATATTGATTTTCTTTTATTTCAATTTTGTGGTGGAGTGATATCATATTGACGTCATTACCATAAAATAAATATTTTTCAATTTTACATGAATTGATTTGAGGAAGCTTCAACCAACCATTCTTCCAAGACTATACTCTCAAGGAGGTATATCGAGTGGAAGGATTATCTACCCATTGCTCAAATATGGTATTTTGGATGTTATTCATATAGATGAAATATTGTTTGATCATTCCCCCAAGGTATTGTGATCAAGGGTGTGTATCACTTGGAAGGGATGTCTCACACTTCCACTAGGATAGTATTTTACTAATGAATATGAGAAAAAGGAATGGTTAATTGACCCTTCCTCAAATATTTTATTCACCTCACATGTCATATATAATAAGCATCAGTCAATTCTTCCTTTATGATAGTACGAATAAGGAGGCGGATCACTTTAAAAATTTGGTTAACCCTTCCTCCACAAAAGTAACCTCAAATAATATAAATATAGAGAAATATTCCAACTAAGCGTTAGAAAACCTACCATCTATAACAATACCCTCAAGGATGCAAATCAATTGGAAGCATTGATAAAGCCTTCATGAAATATGATATTTTGGCAATGATTCGTGTATAGGAAGGATTGATTAGCACTTCCTCTGCGGTAATATTATTCACATAAAGGAATGGACTATTGAAACATGGAAGGGTGAGTTGACCCTTCCTCGAAGATAGTATTTTATTTAAAAATATGAGAAAGAGGAACTATTGGCTAAACCTTCTAAAAATATGGTATTTTCCTCTTTCATAATCTAGAGGAAGAATCAAACGAAAATTCCTCTATAATAGTATTACTAAGGATATGGATCACGTATAAGAGTCAACCAACCATTCCACCATGATAATGACACAAAATATTATAATCCTTCATAAATATACCATGGGAGGGTTGTTTGACCATTCCTCTAGGACAATACTCTCAAGGACGAAAAGCAAGTGGAAGGGAAAATTAATGACCTTGATGTAGAGGGGTTGGTATATACACTTCCTCGATGTTAATGGCCTCAAATACTATAATATTAGAGAAATATTCTAGGTTAGTATTGGTACTCCTCTCATATAGATAGTAATCTCAAGGATGTAGATGAAGAGGAAATGTTATCCAACCTTTTCTCAAATATTGTATTTTACTCACGATTGATGTAGATGATGGGTCAACTAACCCTTCACCTAAGATAGTACAATCAATGAGGTGGATAACATGGAAGAGTTTACTAACCCATATTCCAAGATAACATTACCAAGGAGATAGAAAAGTTATAATGGTTAGTTGATCCCTCCTCCAAAATGGTATTTATGTGAGGATCTATGTCAAGGAAGGGTCTACCAAACCGTTCTCTATGATAGTATTATTGTGGAGGTGGATCACATAAAAAAAAATGTAATACTTCCTCTAGGATAGTACTCTCAATGATGCAAATGAAGAGGAATGGTGAACTGCCCTTCGTCAAATATCTAAATTTGGTCATGATTCATATAGAGGAAGGATCAAACAACTTTCCCTCCATACTAGTATTATCAATGAGGTGGATCACGTGGAAGGGTAAATTGACCCTTTTTGAGGGATAATATTCTTAATGACATGGAAAATGTGTAATTATTATCTTACCCTTCATCCAATGTGATATTTGAGTGATAATTGGTACTTGGTATTTGTTATTTTAGTGATATTGATTGCTGGGATCGATTATTTTTAGAGATAACACATTGAGGAAGTTCAAGGAATGGAGATACATGGTAGTGCGATATGGTTTATATGTGGTACTAGTGTTAGTACTAGGATGTGACAAAGAGTGCAACATGGTGGAGTACGAGGTAGTTGTATGGTACATTAGTTGCATTGTAAACATGGTAAATGAACCCAGTGATGAATGAAAAAGGGTTTTAGTTGGCATCAATTTAAGTGTTAGGAGGCCTTGATTTTAGACCCAACGTAGTATTTAAAATTTCTTTTTTTTAGGGGTTAAAGTAAAGAAAGGCATTAAAGAAGTTCCATAAAAATTTCCCTTCGAGGAATCTTTTTCCTCCCTCCATCGACAAGTGCCGATAGTTGTACCTGATGAGGCAGTGACATCAACCAGGAGGAACGGTCAATTAAAAGAGTCAATATCTAGTGACATCAACATGATGTCATAGAACTGGAAAATTCAATAATGTGGCTGTGAATATAGGCATATCCCCCTCGAGGAATCTTTTCTTTTAGGTATTTTCCAGACCAACCATAGAAACCAAAGGACAATTTTGATGGGCATGACATTAAGGTGATTTCAAATCAATAATAATCACATACAGGGAAAGGATATGGTTGATTTATTAAGCCAACAATGATTGTAAAGGGCCCATCAGGGAGGGTCATTCAGGAATCTCTTTCCCCCAACTGCTAGGACGCTTGAGGAGAATTGTTGATGATGGAAACCAATAGGTTAAGGTACTAGTCATTGAGTCATGATTTCACAATATAGGCTAAACATTTTGGCTAATAAAAAGAATATACATTGAGTATAAAATTGGTATTGTGGGAAGGCACTATGGCTCTATCAAGGCCATGGTCATTGTATTTTAATATCTCAAACTACCATTATAGTGCTATGGTGGTTGTGGAATGCACTAGAACATAATATATTTCATTGAAGGAAGGAATTATGGCTAGGAGAAGGGTCATGAAAGTCTAGAATGAAAACTTGGTAATATGGAAGGATGAAGACATGGTGTATGGAGATGTAATAAATCTGAGTGACGCTTGAGAAAATTTATATGGCTCTTCCAGCCTATGCACAAGACAAAAATAAGACCAACAAATGTAATACCATTGTATCAAATCTCGAAATTTATGTGCCCCATTTCATGAGGAAACTAGGTGTGTGATAGAGGAATCTACAAGTGCAGGGGATTCGGGGAAGGTGACCAAAGGGTCATTTTATTATGATAACTTATTGGTAGAGGGGGGTATATATCTTTCTCCACAATTTTTGAGTGTGTTTTATATTTATTTAAATCATGCACATGTTTCGTATTTCTTTAAATCACACAAGCGATTTTAAATAAAAAAAAAATTACGAGAGATATAAATGAGTTAAATTTGAATTTTATTGCAACATGAACGTGTTTCATAAAACCTAAATCATTCCTCATCATAAATATATGTGTCACCTCTAATCTAGCTAGGTTTCATCCTTGGAATTAACTTCGGTGAAAAAAAACCTAGATGTTAGAGCCTAACTAACTAAGCTAGCACTCTAAATAGTTAGTGATTTTATTTAGAGTCAAAACTACCATCTAACTTGAACTATCCCTCTATATTGAAACTCGTGTGATACCGAAATTTTTTCCTTATTCAATGAGAATGCACTAGATCAATACATATTGCACCTTGCATGGAGATGTGTGCTAGTATTTGGGTGTATTCTTCTTGGAGAGATCCTTTTATCTCTCTCTCTATACACACATTTCTATCTTCCCTTACCTCTCTCTCTCCAGCAATTCCCCTATTATTTTCCTCACACTGTCTCCATCTCTCTGTCACTCTTCTTTCCCCCCTTCCTCTCTCCATCCATTCATGTCCCTTTATGTCATATTCCTTCCCTCCATTCCTCCCTCCCTATCACACCCTCTCCCTCACTCTCTTTCTCCATCCCTCTCATTCCCTCTGTGTCTTCCTACATATCTGTCTCTCTTCTCCCAATTTCTCTCTGAAAACCCCTCCCTTGCTATATATAATATATAGCAATATATATTATACAATAAATAATATACGAATGTATTATGAGCACTATAGAATGTATATAATTAATATCAATAAATATTTTTAAAAATACATACATACATATATGTAATCAAATAATAAAATATATACTAAGTATAATACAAAATGAAAACCATATTATACCATGTGCAATACTGTTGGCTTCACAATGCCATGAACCCATAAAACATTATCATTAAGTTGAAGAAAAATTTAATGGCATGTGTACATATTATAGCTCTATCAAACTATGTGTTTCCATCACGCTCCATATCATGATGAAGCTATGTAGTTTAATTGACGTTTTTATTTAGCCCTAAATGGACCTTTTAAAATTATTCACCCTTATTTTAATTTGAAATGACAATAATATAAAAATTATTTATCTCAATTGGATTATTCATAAAATAAATAATTATTTATTATTATTTTATGTATTTATTTTCTCATGAAAATAATATAAAACATAAATAATTCAAATAAAATATTTAGAAAATAATTACTTTAAATTTATGGTCCAAACTGTAACACCCCCAATTTATGTGCTGGAATTTCAAAGTTAGACATTTGAACTTTAATCCTAAGGGGAGTGGACCCCAAAGGATAAATATTTTGTGAATGTAATTTAATATTTAAGTTGAGGAAATGAATAAAATACTGGTGTTCATATTGACCAAAAATGAGAATTATGAGATCACTTGCTAAATCCATGAGGATGGATAAGGCAACTATTCCCCACAATCCTTCAAAAAAACCTTGAAAGGAATTATTTCTAATTTAGATTTTTGAGGAAGAATCTAAATTTCCCCAATGATGAGGAAAGTAGTTGGGAAGAGGTAAAAAGCTGGAAAAGCTGAGGAAAAGCATAAAACAGCTTTAAAGAATCCCAAAAATGGGAAGCCTAGCCAAACAGGAAGAAAAGCATCCTGATATTCTGGACGCAGAATTAGAAACATGCTTTGGGGAAAATTAGCTTAAATAAGTTGTTGTTGTACATATTAGGGGTTGATCTGTTCAAGGGGGATGATCTCAGCTCGGGGGTGAGTTCTGGGAGACAAAAGGACTCTAAGGTTGGGAGGTTGGTCAATCTCAATAGTGGTATGTCTCTAAATTTAACTATGTTTTTACTTCTTAAGGTATGAATTGGCTACATATAATTGATGAAATTGCATACTAGACTTATGAATGCTACCTTAGACCTATTTATTAATATTTGACCATAAGGGGAAGAATTAGAGTTTATGTTGCATCAAAAGGAGAAATATAGGTACAGATTGTATGTAGTAATATTCCACACATTTAACAGAAGTTCAGTAGAATTATCTTCAACCTCTGTATGGTTGTGGGAATCACATCTAGGTAAAGAAATTATCAGAATTTTTAAACCATTACTGGTTCAAATATGAGAATACATATTCTCCCAAGATGATCTATATTCTAACTTTAATCTGCTTCTGAAATTTAAAATAAAGGAAGGTTCCTTAAAACTAGATGCACCAGACTCTCATTTATTAAAATCTGAACATAAGACAAATTACATTGTATTTGGTTCTGAAATCAAAATTTCAAGAGAGTCAAACATATTATCATAGTCATAATGGATGCAATAAGAATGAACTCTGCTAGCCAAATAATAGAGGAAATTTATGTGTGAGTGCTGGAAAAGAAACTAGATAAATGCAAGATCTCCATGTTGACCAAGTGACAAAACAGAGAGACAAGGACTGAAACTATAGTTTGAGAAATTATTAAATTTTGAAATAGATCTACAACTGTATTTCATATTTCACTTACACAGAACTCCATCACGGATTTCTGTTGAAGCCATGATACACTTATATATATCCATACCCCGAAGGGAAACATCGAGGGATTTAATAATGTTGACTAATAGAACAGAGTAAACATTAGAATCAACATTTAACATAAAATTTGCTACTAGTAAAAACGTCACATGACTAGAAATCGTAACGAGATAATAACCAGAGTTTTATATATGTCATGTTCGCATTAAACACTAAAAGATACGGACTGGTGTAGCCAACCAAACACAGTAAGAAATCTTCAATTCGAAAACCATTACATATTGCAGGAACACATTTTACATTAGTGATAGAAATGAAAATTCTACGCATGATAGAGTACTCATCTAGATTATACGAGGTATGTGCTTACCATATCAAGAATTGTAATAACTAGCCTTTTTGTTAATTTAATAACCAAAGTTATGTATGGTCGCTTTGAGCGAACGATGGCATGTAACAGAGGCATATATGGATAAAACCAAGAATCCAATAATTAAGACTGAATAGTAATGATAGAGTTCGTAGACCAAAAGAAACAAAACTACAAACCCAGCGCTAGCACAGATCTAGTTTTAAAAAGAAATTTCGAGAAGTAAGCCGGAAATTCCTATCGCCACAGGGCTAAATCACGCTCAGTTCGAGCGTCTGATAGTCTAGGCTGTTGCGTATGCATCATTTACAAAAAAAAGGGTAACTCCCTTTGGGAGATAAAATTTTCACCCAGGACTAGATATATATATGAAAAATAAACAACACAAGATATATAAATGTTCCTCATGAACCACTACTTCGCCAGTAGCCAAAAGGCTCACGCGTACCGACCTGAAAAAGATATGGAGAGCAGATACCATTAGTGAATAGAGGAACGATGAGGTTGAATTCATATTGACGCCGAAGAATATCAACCATACCTGCAAGTAAAAGAGCACATTATGTGTATTAGCCGAAGAAACCAAAAATGTCCACAATGAAATTCGAACCCAGACCTGAGAAATGTACATAGAATAAGACGTAACTCTAAATAAGAACTTAAAACTTTACCTGGGAAATGCGAAGATCCGAGAGGAGACGCCTGCGTTGGAGATGCCTGGAAGAGTTAGGCGCAGATCAGGTGAATAGATTAAACCCAAAAATTTAAATGAAAATGCAGAAAGGAGGAACGAAGATCACAACGTCGAGACAATCTTACCTGGTAGAAATTTCGACATCCTGAACACACAATTGCAAGGAAAATGTCCTTGAGGATCACCGAACTCCTTAATATCCTGTCAAACGCAACGTTTATCAAACTACAGGAGAAGTCCTAGAAAAATGATAACCGAGGACGTAAAGTCCTAACCATAGCAACGTTGATCTGGAATGAAACATGGGGAGAAGGATTAGAGTATAGAAAATCATCGGGAATGCAAACCCTGAATTAAAACGAGACCACCCTGTGTAAATGACAACATGCATAATAAACCAGGAAATGATCATAAAAAACGATACCGTGAGCTTACCTTTGTGCATCGACAAGAGGAGAATAGCCATCGGTTGGATAAAGCCTGTACGCCTGAAAGCCAGCAGAGCCGCCATCGCTATGGCTAGCTGGAAGAATGGCGAAAGTGACTGGAAAGCAAAACTCGGTTACGGCTCTATCTTTATAATAAACATACTGAAAACCCTAACGCGATCAATCCATACAGGTGGCTCAAATCCAACGGTTTAACCATGGATCAACGCCTGAATTGAATGTTGCATTGGGGTCGGGGCTCAATAAAAGCTCAACGTACCCAGGACCTGAAATGTATTAACTACACAGGCTGTTCCGTAACCCAGAAGCCATAAACCAAATTGGAATCGTAGATTTCCAAAGATATGCGCACATATAACAATTAAATTGATGTCGACATCTTACTGAACCGAGAGTTGCAAGAGCAGAAAAAATCTCATACGCAAGGTTTGAATTATATATAGCTTCCGTATACACACGGTTAATAAAATCAAATCCATATGCATATAGAAAAGTAACGTGCGACTACAGCTAGGTAAGAACCAGTGGGTCATAAAAGAGTATAGCCACAAAACGTATCCAACACTCGGAATTGATGGAGGACACTACGTTCATAACGCAATACGACCAACTCAACTCATAGTATCAATAAACAAACAAATAAATTATATCAACGTTAACAATGGTGGATCGTATAACTATAGGACGTAGGAGGTATCGTGAAGCTAGGGTCGTGGCAACCATAGGACATGGAAAAGATTTAAATTCGATATATATATATATATATATATATATATATGTTGAAAAGTCGTGGATATATATATATAAATATATATGTGTATAATAAGCATATATATATATTAATAAAATGAAGGAAGGGTTATGGAGTTAAAAACCTTAATGGTTAGTATAATAAATAGAATTTAAAACAATAGGTTAAGGGTCTTGACCCTAAATACGATAGGTGTTAAAGGGAATACCTATAATTGATGTGTAAATCAGAAGTAAGAAATGTTGAATTATTCGTATGTGGAATAGACTCTTTAGATCATCCCGATATAGAAAAAAAAAAAATTGGTTGAAAACGGGAGGTGTGACACAAAGTTACATAAATAAATTTTAATTCTTTACTGTGTGACTTACCGATGTTGTTCTTATCTGATTTTCCAATTTTTTCTATTTTCTCTAGAAGAAAATATCTTTTCGTTACCTAAATATGCTTCCATAGGTATTCATCTATTTTGAGGCAAGTGTCTACCAGGTTAGGGTCCCAACACACCTTCTTTTTCACCTTCAATTTTCTACCTGCAAAACCCCTAGAACCTGAATTTCGGTATGCCACACAATATAGGGTAGGTGATGCATGATCACACATGATTTGAATCTTCCCCTTTTATAATATCCACACTTTTCACCTTTTTCGTGCTCTCCTTTGGCTTTTTTTGTGTCAAAATGTTATACCATGGATTTCACTTCACACATGTTGGCATTCACATTAAACTGCAATTACAAATTAATGAAGTATAGATATACCTGTAACATGGTTGATGTGTGATCACAGCTGCTTTATCTTTTTCTTAGTGATCTTTTTAAAAGCTTTCACAGGAAAACTTTCAATGAATTATGATAGAGATATGGGACATGTCATTTCACTCGATCTCTCCATCAATTTCCATAGAAATTAAGAAATATAACACTAGTAAGAAAGAGGGAGTCAGCAGGCATTAGAGACTTCCCGTTTCCACCTGGCTCTGCCTTGTTACAATGAATTAGAGGTCGAATAAAGGGAATTACGTGATTTCTAAATATATAAATTTTTTTATCAAATAAATCTTAAAGTGACGTGATTGATAAAAAACTACTGAAAAGCACTCAGTTACTAAACACACTCATATATTATACACAAATGGTGTATGTGTAAACACACTCACACACACATATTACATTCAGATTACTCTATTAAATAGAGTTTTTGAGATCCAACTTATTCCTAATTTAGAGAGAGAGGTTGAGATAATTTCTCAACCATCAAACCAACTTCTAAAATATAGAATGTAAGCATTAAATTTAACATCCCCCCTTAATGATTACATTACATGAAGTTATTGAAATCACTCATAAATAACAAAATAATCAATCATTATTAACATTATCAGTAGATGCTCCATCAAGTTGCCTCACAACCCTCGTAAAGGTGTAGTTGGCAAGTTGGATTCCCGAGTTCACTTCTTCAACTCCCAAATCAAGGACCTCCTGAAGTCAATTAATGGAAAGCATACCAATCTGTTGCATAACCTCATTAGATGACCACTCTACGTCTTCAACGAATCAGGGATCCTTCCCTAGATCCACAACTGCCATACTATCTAGAAAACCATCCATGTTGAGCCTTACTACCACTTAATCTCTTCAAAAAACAATTGATTGCAATCACTGAACTTCTATTCATTCTATGGACGAGCTCCCATCCATCGAAATACATGGGTGCTAACCACTGTAATCGCCAATTATCTAGGAAATCCGTCTAAATACAGAATGTATCTAGATTCAGTTTTACAAAATGACCTTCTTATATATTTTGAAATTCATCACACTTAATTTACAAACAATTTATAATACTACTTAAATCACATTGAAAAATCAGGTCGTGCACAATCTGCCAAGCCCATTTATCTACATCTTAGAAACAGAAAGTCTATCAATGAAAGGAACCTCAATTTCTACCCTTCTCATAACCTCTTTTACTGCCAATGGACACACTGTAGCCGGAGGTTGAAAAATCCACAAAATTTAATAAAGTTGGGAACGATTAACCACAACCATCCACAATGAAGGTTTTCGCACTTAGGGCCCTTACAACAACAATGGACAACACTAGTCAAAGATTTGACTTCAATCTCATCCAAAAAAGAACCACATCACCCACTGTAATAACTCGATCTCTTCTTCGAATGTTTCAGGAAGTTGCAAATACCAATGGCTTTAGTAAAAATCAATTTGAAAACGGCCACTTATAGATATTTACGCAACTATGTCTCCAATATTACCATTTTTTTTCAGATCTGTATATTCTCTCCACTTTACTTCACGCGCTATTTCCCTTATACACAGAAACGTTTGATTGACACGAAATACAGTAAATCTTAGTTTCTTTTTGTTTCACTACTATGGGAAGACTGCATGCGATAATAATGGCCATGATGAGGAAGAGTGTTTTTGAGTTGATTGTGCTCTATGCACTGTGTATGTGCAACTTTCCTGAACAACATATTCTCCATCTGATGCCCACACAAACTCAAGGGTAGATCGGAAGGATCTGTTCTACCCATAAATCGAGTGAGAGGAAGGTGCATACGAATCCAAATAATTCATCCTCTCAGGTGACGTCCCCGTGAGAGAAAGCTTAATCCTCATCTAGTGATGTTGCAAACCATGAGAATTCAACATAGGAAATCAATTTTCACTCCTCTTCTCCAAGGACTTAGACTCACAACACACAGGCCTCTGATCCTATGCTCTGATACCATGATAAAAAACTACTAAAAAGCACTCATTTACTAAACACACTCGTATATTATACACAAATGGTGTATGTGTAAACACACTCACACACACAAATTACATTCATATTACTCTATTAAATAGATTTTTTGAGATCCAAATTATTCCTAATTTAGAGAGAGAGAGATTGAGAGAATTTCTCAACCATCAAACCAACTTCTCAAATATATAATGTAAGCATTAACTCGAACACTTGAATCTCTTGATACAAAAAAATTACCCTAACGAAGTTCTTGAATCACGAAACTGTATGGATTGCAGTTATAGAATTCTTGTTCATTCCACCTCACTTTGTTGTTTTACGATGAATTAGAGGTTGAATAAATGGAATTAAGTGATTTCTAAATATATAAAAAAATTATCAAACTATCATTGAAGTGGCCTACCTCGGTAGAATCTCTTGATACCAAAAAATCAACCTAATGAAGTGCTCGAATCTCCTGATAACAACAAATCAACCTAACGAAGCACTCGAATCACTAAACTGTATGGATTTCGGTGACACACTGTAACTAAATGAAACTATTTTAAGGTGTTTAAATAAAAGATGTTTGAATCAAATTTGTTATTTTTTTATTTGAAACTCAAAATTCATTCTAATATTTTTAAATCAATGGATTAGATGAATAATATTCGCTTAAAATTAAATATTCTCCATTATTTTATTTAAAAATAAGAATTCCTCAAGCCCCAATTCCAATATAGAATAAGACTTTAAAAAAAAATTCCTTAAATCCAATTTCAATATAGACCAAATCTATAATCTATGGTGTAGCTAGTCAACATAATGGTTTACGTATATAGACAATATGTATAATCTATCATGTACCTAGTTAACATAATGGTTTACGTAACATAATTATAAGACAATAAATTAGAGTAATGAAGTGGAGAGGTTGCATTCATCCATGGAAATTAATCGTTGGCACTCATCCCTGGATCAGAAAGGAATGAATGTATGCGATAGCCTCAAACACATTACGAAAAGCAAAGAAAGTGAAATTTTCATGTGTGGCGATGTTGGATTTTAGGAACTCTTATTCAAATGCCACAGATGCTATCACTAATTTCAACACTAGTGAAAATTTGTCTCTTTGTGATCTCATCGAATACAAGCATTCGCTTTGATATTCTATAAAATAGTTGTTTTAATTATGATATGTGCAACATGTGACTCATTTTGTAGTTATTTTAACAAATTATATTATGATCAATTGAATTCAGATTCCATAGTTGTATGCGATTGGTGCCTCGACTTGCAAGCAATAGAGAAAGTTCAGAACCACAAAATGAAAGTTGGATAAAAGGAAACAAAGATTTATAAGAAAAATAATGTAGTTGATAGTGAAATTGTATCGAGGATGGTTAGAAGTTCCATGAAGCATCCTATGAAGGAGAAAATATAAAGGATAATGTTAAGTTCGGTAGCTTTGACTTAAAGGTCAAATGCGGGGCTCATGGGAAAAACCAATCTGGAAAGAGAAATAATAGCCAGTCGTAGAGTCTCTTACAAGACTGCAAGGTAACCACTAAAATATACATAAATGTCCTCCATGTTGGAAATAGTAATCATCTTCCAATGAAGATCTAGAAAGATCCAAGTCGAGTGATGCTAAGTTTAGTTAGTTGCAGGGTAGATATACAATGTAAGTTAACTGAGTAAGTGTGAGTTAGTTGGAGTTTAGTTTTATTTTAGAAAAAGTCAAATATAGTGTGTTTTTGCATGTTGAAGTTATTTTTACTGAGTAGCTACTCCAAAAAGAATAAATACCCATGTTGGGTTCACTGTAGTCAAATGAAATGTATGTCAAAGGAAAAATTCCTAGCTCTATGGATAGTTGTATGTGATCAATACAAGAGTCATGACTCCTGTTATTGTTTGTGTGTGAATTTTTTCACCTTTCATCCTATGCATCACAAACTGGTATCATAGTGGAAAAGAGATTAGAGGATATGAGAAGCCAACAAAGCTATCAAAAAAAAGGGAAGAATGCTTATGATTTTCAAAAATCATGAAGGAAAAACAAGATATGTCAAAATCTCTTTGTCCAGTCACGGATCTCAGATTATATGAGCAAGATTGGGAATATAACAGAGCTTGAGGAATTACCCTAAAAAATGGATGATATTCATGAAGACTATACAAGTGAAACGCATTATGTAGACATGCATATGGATGAAGAAGATGCAACAAAGATTGCATAGGGAGAAGTTAAAACCTTTGTGTGTGAAGGATAGAAAAAGCATAAAGGCTCAAAGATTCCATTGTAACTTGGATGTTGCAGATGATGGTGAAAATCATTGTGATTAATAACATGTGGATGATGACTGCAAAGTGAAATGTGAATTGGTGAACCCAACCACAACTCATGAATTTTGTAAAGTGGAAAGTACTAATGAGCACATGTATGCTTCGATATGGCACAATAGAGTTGATTAAAAATATGTCGATTCTAAATTTGATTAATAACTAGTTATTAGTGGTTACACATGATGCAACTAAAAGAAAACATTGATATGTTGTTATTTGGTGAAGAAACCCACTTGTGTCTGGAATCCAAGTGGAAGACGACTTATTTTCAATAGCATAGTTTTGTAAAGAGTTGAAGATAAGACATAGAAGGAAGAGGAAGAGAAAGAATATCTCAATGAAAAGCATAAAAAATATATTTCTAACATTTATATTGATTGTGCGGAGTACAGGAAAAAATAGTAGTACTTGATGATGAAAGTGAAGAGGAAGAGATGTATGTTTCATAAGACAAAGATGAAAGCATTGAGAAAATATTTCATTAATGGAGCCAAGAATAGATAAGAGTTTTCTATCAATAACTATCGCAGAAATAAAGTTAGGAATATGAAGCGCAAGAAGGAGAGGAAATAAGAAAATTTGAAGATGAAGGGTTGTGGCAACAATCCATGAATGAAAGAATTGTTGAAGAGAAAGTTGTAGAAAACAAATTTAGAACAAATACAAGAAAAGTTAGAAAAATTGCAACAACAACAAGTAAATAAATATGGAGCCAGATACAATAGTAAAGAGGAACCAAGAATGAAGAAATTTTAAGGATATAGAATTTGGAGGAAGCGATAAAGAAAATGAAAAAGTGAAAAAAGTTTTGGGCCATTGTAAGCATAGTTGAGACTTAGACGAGTAGACATGTCTAACCAAAGATTGAGTAAATTTTTATTGTAAGACTAGCATTCATAGTTGATTCATATGGTCATAATTAAGAGGGAGTGTTGGAAATAGTAATTACTCCCACATGAGGATCTAGAAAGATACAAGTCGAGTGATCCATGAAAAGTAAGTTGAGTTAAGTGCAACCCAATTTTAAATTGTGAGTTAATTGAATTAAGTGTGACTTTGATCGAGTTCAGTCTTATTTTGGGAAAATTTAAATATAGTATGTGTTTTCATGTTGAAGTTATTGTAGCAATATATGTCAAAAAACGGAGAATCTTGAGCCTATAGAAAAGTGAACAATAAGTAGAAACCAAACCTCTGTTACCAAACTTTGATAGTAGGATCGAATGTGGTTAAAAAAATTATCAATACCTGTACAAAAGTAAACTGTAGTAATGATTATGATATACAATAGGAATAAATTTAATTAGAAACTATAGTAATGAGTATGCTATACCATAGGGATTGGAAACATTAGTAATGGGTATGCTATAAAATAGGGATAAATTTTATTAGAAAATTAAAAACACATATGCAGACAATCGGAGAACAATTTCCTCACAAGTGTTAGCTAGAGGAAGCTCCAGGTTGACAAGCTAACTATGAGTAGAGAAGAGATTACGTGAAGAAATTAATGGCCTACATTTGAAATTTAATCATAAAACGAAAAAGTGTAGATGAATTTCTTTATACATAAAATTATTTATACTTAAAATTCTTAATAATACACTACTAGAAAATTTGTAACCATATTACAATATTAATAGGTTGTTTTGGAAAAAGAGACGTCATAAAATTCTTGGCAAAACTCACAATTTTATAACCAATGTTAAATATAAAAACCCCTATGCAATTTTAATAACTCTTTATGTAACTATTGGACTCCGCACCATGCAGGCCTAAGTAGTGGAAAAAAAAACATTAAACATTAACTCAAAAAAAAATTTGTGATGGGGAGATAAGAACCAAATTTACCGAAAGATACAAAATATTTAGAAGAAGAGAGACCAAACCATCACGAAAAATGAAAAATAATTAAGGGGTATTTGACTCAAAAGGAAAACAATAAAGAATTTCTCTTCACTTTGGAGGAATTAATTGAAATTTAGTTTATAAGACCTTGAATACAAAACCTATAATATGTAAATCAAGTCTACAATGAACCAATTAAGAAAAAACTGATAAAGAAACCCTTGGAAGGGGAGAGTACTTCCTATTGAGGAAGTATCTAGATCCTAATAACTATAAAAACATAAGAACAATTTTACAAGCCTCGCAAGCCCATAAATAATGTGAATGAGAAAATTAATAAAGAAAAGAATGATGTAAGGTAAACTTTAGAACTTGAGCAAGAAAATGTTGATTTAGTGCGTGGTAAGCTTCGAAATACATTCAATACTATCGAAAATGCATTCAAGTCTATCGGCAACATGACTATGTAAGAATAATCTTTCAATAATCATGAAAAAGGAGAAATTGTCCCTCAAATATGTGAGACAAAGAGAAAATAAAAAAAAAATTATACATAGTTCTAGTATTTTGAACATGCCATCAAAGGAATTTGAACAATATAAACTGTTGGAAAGGTAGAAGAGATTAAAAAAAATAAAATTAACACACAAAACACATGAGTTGTGGCTCTTCTATTGATCACATAAACTTGATTGATTACAATGAACTCGATGAAGGGTATTTAACCTTTTCCAACTAGTGACTCGCCTAATATAACTTGACATGAGACCACAAAATAAATTTGACTATCACTTAACTTGACTTGAATGAACACATAGTTAATTGATTTTCTAGTTTTAACCATCTCCTTCATGTGGGAGATAGTTATTTGTTTTAATAGTCCCCCTTAATCACGACCAATAAAATAGGACATGAATCATGACAACTCAAACATGCCTACTGGTCTATGTCTCATCTAGGCTTATAATAGCTAAGTTTATCTTCTGAAACTCAAACACATCTTCTGCTAATGACTTAGTAAATATATCAGCAAATTGATCACTAGATTTACAAGGCTTTAAGTGAACTTCTCCATTGCTCACAAGTTCTCTAATAAAATGATATCTAGTATCAATATGTTTTCTCTTTTGATGAAAGACACTATTTTTGGATAGTGCAATTTTTGAGGTATTGTGACAATATATTTTTCTTGATCCATGTTGTTTTTCATGGAGTCCATCGAATATTCTTCTTAACCACAATGCTTGAGATGCTCTTGATGTTGTTGTTACATATTTTTCTTCTACTGATGATAGTGTCACAATAGGGCGCCTATTAGATTCCCATAAAATCACTCTTGAACCAAGATCGAACAAATAACCAGAATTGTTCTTCCTATCATCCAAACTGCTTGCAAAATCACTATCTGTGTATCGAACAAAATCCTTATTTTTTCTCTTTTCATATATTATTCCAAAATATATAGTTCTTGCTATGTATCTCATAATTCTTTTTCTTGCACTCCAATGTGTCTCTTTTGAAGTCTCCATAAATATGGAAATCAAACTCACAGCTTCCATAATATCTAGTCTTGTAGTTGTGAGATAGATGAGGTTTCTAACCAATATTTAAAATAGAGGTGGATTGAGATATGATCCTTAACCATCCTCACTTAACTTTATACCTATTGAAACTGGAGTAAGGACAAGTTTGAAATTAGTCATCCTGAATATTTTCAACAAATATGCAAGAAAATTATTTTGGCAAATAAAAAGTCATTTTTTAGTTTGCTCAAATTCGAGACCAGGAAAGAATTTCGTGAGACCAAGATCCATCATCTCAAATTATTTCATCTTGGCTACTTTAAATTCATCTAGCTCAAGATCACCTATAAAAATCATGTGATCAATATATAAGCAAAAAATAAAAATTTGTCCATGCTCATTTACATTTTTGTACAAGGTAGACGCAATGCTACTTCTGCAAAATCCATTCTTAGTCATCTTTTTTCCAATTCTGTTATACCATGCTCTAGGTAATTTCTTGATTCTGTAAAGCGCTTTCCTCAACATGTAAACTTTATCTTCTTTACCTTCAACTTCATAACCATCAGGTTGTTGCACGTAAATTTCTTATTCTATAATTCCATTCAAGAAGGTGGATTTCAGACCTCTTTAATATAATTTCAACTTGTTCTCAGTTGTTGTGGCTATAATTTCTCTTACAGTATCCAATATGGCTACCGGAGAAAAATTTTCTCCAAAATCTATTCCACATTGCTGTGAGAATCATTTTGCTAGAAGTATTTCTTTAAATATGTAAATTTCACCTTTCTAATTCAACTTTGTCTTCTACACCCACTTCACAACAATGAAGTTTTTATCCTTAGGTAAATTAACCAAATCCCATGTATCATTCATTTCAATAGCTTCAATTTCTTCATCCATGCCTTGCACCCAATTTTCATTTATGATTGCTTCTTCTAATGAAGAAGGATGGAATGACAACGATGCAAAATTTAAACAAACATCCAAATCATCATAAATATATTTTCGACTTCTCATATTCTCATATGGTACTATGTTCATCACACTCTCTGAGGAGATTTTTTTATCACATAAACAACACATGAAACTGCTTCTACCCAATACTCATTAGACAAGTTTCTTGATTTCAACATGCTCCTTGCCATATTCATAATGGTTATATTCTCTCTCTATGCTACATCATTCTGTTGCATTGTGTATCTAGTTGTAAATTGTTTTCTAATTCCATGTTGTTTGCAGAAATCATGGAATACATTTTAATCTTATTCTCCACCATGATCTAACCACAATACATTTATCTGTTCATCACTTTGTTTCTATTCTAAGGCTTTGAATACTTTGAAATTTCCGAAAGTTTCAGACTTCTACTTCAAGAATTAAACCCAAGTATTTTTTCTATAATCATCAATAAATGTGAGGAAATAACAACTTCCACCAATACACTGTATCCTCATAGGTCCACACAAGTATGTATGCACCAACTCAAGAGGTTGCTTTGCTCTGTATGCAACCCCCTTCGGAAAAATTTCACAGTGTTGCTTTCCCAAGATGCAAAAATCACAATTTATAGCAAGTTATTTGATGGGATTTAATCCTCTGACCTTTTGTTTCTGTTGCAACAATTTTAAACCACAAAAGTTCAGGTGTCGAAACCCGAAGTGCCATAACCAATAATCATTAGAATGCAATTGTAAATGAACTAACCTTATCACTATAATTCATAATAAGAGGAAATATTTTATTCATCGTCATATGCACCTTTGCAATAAGTTTCTTGCTTGGGGGCTTGTCATAAATAACAAACATTTTTCCCTGAAAGATAACTCTGTATCCCTTTTGCGTCAATTGACCAACAAGGAATTAAATTATTTTTGAGACTAGGGACATAATATACCTCTGAGATTGTCTTTGGGTCCTGCTGCTAGGCTAGAATCTTGACTACTCCTTTGCCATCTACATCCACAGTCTTGTCAGTCCCCATATTTACCTTTGTTTTAACATATTGATCCAAATTTTCAACCAAATTCTTGTTCCCTGTCATGTGATTACTACAGCCACTATCTAATAGCCACACATTATCAGAAGGTCTGTGCATGGTATTGAAAGCTAGGAATATGGACTTAGTATTCTCTGTAGTGACATTAGCTTTCTCATTTCCTTGTTCTGCTATCTACTTCCTGCAGTCATGAGAATAATGACAAAATTTATTGAAATAATGACATCTCACCTCTGATTTTTCAACTCTTTGATTATTGTTGGGGTTTATATTTTTTTCCACTTTCATTTTCATGCTCCTCTCAACCATCTCTCTAACATGCATATGTTCCACCTCATCCTCTGCCTCTAGATCTACTTCTCCCTTGACCTCTGTCTCTTGAAATAGAAACCTAAATTTTGAAAGTGGTTTCTAAAGTGGAATCCATATTTTTGTTTGTCCTTGCCTCATGTAATAGAATTTATCCCATCAACTCCTCAACTGTTAATGTTCCCAAATCCTTGGCTTCTTCTTTGATTGCTACCATAACATCAAATTTTTTAAACAAAGATCTGATGACCTTCTCAACCACTATTTCATATTTAATATCTTCACCATAATTTTTTAACTAATTTTCGATAGTCATGACCTGATTCATGAAAGAATAAATGTCGTCTATCTCCTTTATTTGCAGACTTTCAAAATATCTCCTATTATTTTGCAACTTAGCAATATTGACTTTGGCTAGAAATAACCTAGTAAATCTAGTAAAATTAGCTGACTTTCTAAACATCGTAAACATAGGTCAACCTAGTCAACCTTTTTCATTGTAGGAAACCTAGGTAAAACTAGTAAATCTAATAGAACTTGTAAAGTTAGGTCAACCTAATAAACCTAGTAAATATAGTAAACATAGTAAATATAATGAATATTGGTCAACACAGTAAATCACATGTTAAACTAATATAATTATAAGTTAACCTTGTCAATCTATTCAACCTCATAAACCTAGGTTAAATTAATATCCTAGTATAGATAAGTCAACCTAATGAACCTAGGTAAACCTAGTAAATCTACTAAAAGTAGTAAACTTAGGTGAAACTAATAAACATACTAAACCTAATTCAACCTAGTAAATATACTAAAACTAGTAAACTTAGGTGAATCTAGTAGACCTACTAAACCTAGTCAACCTAAAGTAAAACTATGTTAACATAGTAAACCTATGTCAATGTAGTAAATCCAGCATAAGTAGCTTACATCAACCTAATAAAGATAATAAACTTTATTCAATCTTGTGAAACTAGATTGATGATGGTTTATTGTGTTGACTTAGTAAGCCTAGATCAACCTAGTTGACTATGGTTGACCATGGTTTATTATGGTAAACCTTGTATACATAACTCAACTTTCTAAGCCTAGTTGAACCTAGTAAACACATGTAAACCTAGTAAAACAAGTTTAGGTTGTGATGACATTTATTGTTTTCCAAATTGTGATGTAATTTTTTTTTTCATAGTATGAAATTATTTGTTGTACATCCCGTTGTGATGTAATTTTTTTATTTTCAAATTATAACATTGTTTATTATTCATCAAATTGTCACATAATTAGTTTTCTCCAATTGTAATGTTTTTTTTTTTCATCACATTACAACTTTGTTTATCGTTTGTAACATTATGCCATTGTTTATTGATCATCACATTGTGAAATTGTTTGATATTTTTCACAGAAGGAACATTATTAAATTTAATTCCCATGTTAACCATAAAAAACCATAGATGACATGTTAATGTATCCATCAATATATAGTTAAATATATTACCAATGTGTTAATCCTTAAATTTACAAATTATGAATGTCTTGTCAATGTATTAATGTGTAGGGAAATGTAGTTCATTAATGATTTTTTCATATTTTTATATCATGTTTCAAAAATTCATGCATGATTATGCATATAACCATTTTGTTTTAGTGTTGTTTTAGATTGAATTTTTTTTTTGTTTCTTTAATTTTACCTATTTCATAGCCCTTTAACGGTATGTATTTACATAAATATTACTTCATTAACGTTTACATTTTCCTAATATTTGGATCACTTCAATGGTCCTAGAGTGCATTTATTTCACATTTTTTTTTTTAAATGTTACAGTAGTGGTGCTTAAAAAAACAAAAAATATTATTGATGTATAACTATGAATGTATTTATATATTATTAATTTTTTTTGAAATTTATAGAATATTATAAAATTATTAAATTTCAAGCAATTATATTAAAGTATTAAAGTTTGCATTAAAGTTCTAAATAACTTTATTGACATGTTAAAATTTTATCTATATTATATAAAAATAATGATATATGAAAATTATAATATAAATATAAATTAAATTAAATTGAATTACAATTTTTATTCCATCACAACTTTGAAATTGTAAAGTAAAAAAATATATATTTAATTATCTTAAATTTTATGAAAAAAAATAATTAATATATATATATACATGAATGATAAATTTCTATATAGATGAGAATAACATAAATGTGTGTCTTAGACAATAAACAATATGTCTCTTCCTCTGTAGACAACCTCACGCTTTATAGCTCTTAGAATTTTCGATTAAGAAAGGCTGATTATACAATGGTTATTTCAAATTATCTTTTTTAAACATTATTTTAAAAACAACACAACAATCTTGTATTCTCTTTTAAAACTAGCACAACCACATTTACCCTTGTGGTTGATATAAGTCGATAAGCATATATCAAGCACATATACAACCGCATCAGTAAATGTGGTTGATATATGGCGATAGGAATTTATCGATTATATTAATAATTATTAGACATATAGTTTTAATGTGGATATTAGATACTGATTATATATATATATATAATGTTATAATAGTACTAATAATTATTATTTATCTCTCACCATCAATTTTTTTTTTGGTAAATTAGGCTAACCTATATTAATTTGAAAATAAACAATACATATGCTATAGGTTGGTTTGGTAAGTTGCTCTTAACCAATCCCAGCCTTCGTTGTGCAGATAAGGGGCTACCTCCGTGGAGGAAACCAGGCCGGAAAATGCATGAAACGGGAAATTAAAAAATGCGCTGAAGTGTTCGTGTAACTAGAAATTACAAAATGTGTTGAAGCATTGGTGTAACTAGAAATTTCGAGGTGATAACAAGCATGACAAAAAACAAGGAAGAAATAAGTAATTTCATAGTCCTTAGTATTCGACTTCATCATCACTGAATGGTTCTTCGTCCACTATGGGGCAGACGTACGCCTCCGCAATAGCTTCCTCTGTGTCAGTGGATGGACACGATGGCTTCTAGTCCGGTGTGTAGAGGATGGGAGTCACCGGGTATTTTTCATTAGGGATGAGCCTCCAAGTACCTTCAGAATCCATAATCCAAACATATGTATCATCCCACTCATCTTAATGAACCTAAAGAGGCTCTGTATTATGAGGTAGGGGGTGCACCTGGTGAAAAATAATGGAATTCAGAGGTCCACTTCTGCCTCTCTATGAAACATGCATGGGGGCTCCTCATCCTGATCAAGTTTGAGGCTTTTTCTAGCATGAATACTTGAGCAGGAGCCTTCAATAGACTCCAGGAGATTATCTGGACCACGGTGGTAACGACCGGGGAGCCCACCTCTCTCATGTCCACCGATGGTTCTTCGACGCAGCCTAGGTTGCATGGTCAGCGGAAGCAGAGGAGTAGTGGAGCTAGGGTAATACTAAGTAGGGAGGGACTAGGCACGTAGGAGGGCAAGAATTGTAATAACAAATAAACCTAAAGGAACTGATTGTGTGTTTCTTTGTACTGAGGGTCCTTCCTTTTAAATGGCCCGTGATACATGCGAAGGGGTAGAACATGATTGTGCCTCACACACAACTGGATGCCATAATTTTTTTCATGAGTGGGCTCGAGTGAAGAGTTATGGTCAATCGGTGTGTCAATCTAGGTAATCATTTAGAATGATTGCTGGAAAGAGGTACCCTGCAAGGGGTGACAATGTCCAAGAGTGTATTCATCATGCCTTACCTCGTCCATCTCGCATCGATGATTGCTAGCATGAGGTTCAACTTCTCGGGAGGACCTGCACTACAGATCTTCATCCTCGTGGACGTGGGAGAGGCAATTCTCATTCATACTTTTGCTATCACCTGCATCAAGGGATCTCTCACCATCGTTAGTATACATTTATTAACATATTAATTTTATAAATAAATTAATGTGATGTTGGTATTAATCACACAAATATAAATATAAATATTTATAACTAATAATAAAAATTAATGTAAATATAATTATTAAAAATTAAAAATTGTAATATTAATAATTATAAATTATTAGTAACTAATACTTAATAGTTAATAATTATTATTAATTATCAATTATTGTAATTATTAACAATTATTAGTAATTAGTAATAATTAATAATTATTATAATTATTATTCGTAACATGAATAAACATTATAAACAAAATGGATTGAAACATTAAGCCCAAAGGACGAATATTATAAACCCCAACGAATATTCATATTAAAAACAAAACAAATTAATAACCCAAGGGATTAATATTAAAATCCTATGGGATTAAGAAACCGAAATGATTAACATTAAAAACTCTAGGGATTAATAAACCAAAGGAATTATGAATACTTTAGTGGATAAAATAAACATGAAAAACTAAGATTAATATTATAAACCTTAGTATCAAAATTACAAGCTTATCTTATTAATAAACACAAAGGATTAATATTAAAAACCTAAGGAAATAGAATTAAGACTTAATATTAATATTAAATCCAACAAACATAAACCCTAACATTAATAATCCCAAGAGATTAATATTATAAACTCAAGTGATTATAAACTAAATGGATTTATATTAAACCCTACCATTAATATTATAAAAGGAGGGGATTACTAAACCCATTGGATTAATAAACCCAAAGGATTAATATTAAAACCCCAAGGGATAGATAAATCCAAGGGATTCATATTAAACCCTAAGACTAGTAATATAAATCATATTACTACAATTTATAAATCAAATATTCATCTTAATATTATAAATTGAATATTAAAAGGCCCCAATATTATAAACCTTGTATTAAACCCAAGTTTTGTAATGTAACAACGCAACATTGAATAAATAACAATGTAGTGTAACATTATGATAATCATTGTTAGAATTATTTTCATATTGAGACAATGTTTGTCACAATGTGATGTTAGATACATTTTTGTACCATTCCAATGTTACAATATTAAACCGTTGATAAAATAATCCCAAGCAACTAATAAACCCAATGTATTAATACTGAAAACATAAACAATTATAAACCCAAGGGAATAATATTAAACTCAAAGGATTAATATTATAAACCCAAGAGATATTGACCCTAAGAGAAATATTATAAACCATAAAATAAGCATTATACCCTAAAATTCATATCATGAACCTTATGATTAATATTATAAATGAAACTGATTAATATTAAAAGCCCAAGGAAATAACATTAAAACCTAGGGTGAATATTAAACCATAGGAATGTAAACCCTATGATTAAGATTATAATCCTAATGGATTAAAACCTAAGGAATCTATATAAAACCCTAGGATTAATATTATAAACTCTATAAATAATATTATACCCTACGAATATGAGCCCTTAGATTAATAAAGAGAAGGGATTAATATTTAAATACAATTCACGAACAAAAACAAAGAATTAGTACAAAAAAAGTAAAAAACAAAAAGCATGAATATTGTAAACCAAAGGTATATAAACCTTAAGATAAATGTTATAAACCGCAACACAAACATGGTTGACCATGCTTGATTTACATATTGAGACAATATTTGTCACAGTGTGATGTTGGACCATGGTTGACCATGATTGATTTTCATATTGAGAGAACCTCTATCACAATGTGACATTAGACCATAGTTAACTGTGGTTGACCCAAGGGATTACTAAACCCAAGGGACTATAAACCAAAGAGATTACTCTACCCATTGGATTAATAATAAAACTCCAAGGGAATATAAACATAGTAGAATAACAATAGACCCTAATATTAACATTAGAACCTAGGAATATAAATCCTAATATTAATATTATGAACCCTAGGATTAAAATTATAAACCCAAGAGATTAATGCAATAAATCCAAGGAATTAATAAACCTAAGGGATTAATATTATAAACTAAATGGGTTATTACACCATATTATATTATTATACATATTACGTGTTAATATCATAAACCCAAGGTATTATGAAACCCAAGAGACTACAAACCTCATACTATAAATACTAATAGTAAACCCACTATAAATATTATATTAAGAGACATTGGATATTATAAATATACTGTATTATAAAGTACACTATATTAATATTTTTAGTTCCCTCCACATCCTAAAATATACTATACTAATATTTTTAACCCTTAGGTTGATAATATTGTTAGCCATAATTTTAACAATATTATACTATATTGTATTATAAATACAATACTATAAATACAAATATTAAACCTGTTACTATAAAAATTAAAATAAAACCCAATATTATGAACTCGGATATTATAATATCCAATGTTATAAACCCTATATATTCACAATATTAGAAACCCTAATATTAAAACTTTCTTATAAACCCTATATATTACAACCTATATTATAACCATACATAATAGGCCATAATATAAATTATAATATTGAAACAAAATATTCTAGACCCTATATATATTAAAAACATAATATTATAAACTCTACTATTGAAGCCAAATGATATAAACACTAATATTGTACCAAAATATGAAAAACACTCATCTTATAAATTGAAAATATTATAGCCTCAAATTCTATAAACCTTACAACAGCCACATTAGTAAATGTGGTTCATATATGTTGATCGTTGTATATTAAGCACATGTATAACCACAATAATCAACGTTCTTTCATAATTTGATACTAAATACTGTATTAGAATCCCAACAACCCAAAAAATTTGTAAACCTAAGGGATTATATAATAAACCCTAATAATATTGACACATTAATATTGTAAAACCAAAGTATTAATAAAACCAAGGCATTAACATTATAAACCCTAACATTAGTATTATAAACTCAATGGAATATAAACCTAAGGCATTAATATTAAAACCTATGATTACTATCATATGCCAAAAAGATTATAAGTTCCCTAGAATCAATATTATAAACCCTAAGATAAATATATGAAATCTAACATGAATATTATTAAATATATTATATTATTACACATATTAGGGATTAATAGCATAAAGCCAAGGTATTATTCAACTCAAAAAACAACAAACCTAACACTATAAATACTAATATTAAACCCACTATAAATATTATATTATGAGCTATGCTATGTTATAAATATACTATATTATAAAATACACTATATTAATATTTTTAAATCCTACACATCCTAAAGAATATTATACTCATATTTTCAACCCTTCCATTGGTAATATCTTTAACCATAATTTTAATAGTGTTATATACTATACTATATGTTAAATATTATTATAAATGCAATATTATAAATACAAATATAAAACCCATTATTGTAAACACTATAGTTAAACTCAATATTATGAACTGAAATATTATAATCCCAATGTTATAAATTCTAAATATTAAACACAATATTATAAACCCTAATATTAAACCCTAATTATAGACCCTATATATAAATCTAAGGAATAACAATAGACCCTAAGATTAATATTAAACACTAGGAATATAAACCCTAATATTAATATTATGAACCCAAGGAATATATTCCCTAATATTAATATTATGAACCCTGGGATTAATATTAAAAACCCAAGAGATTAATGCGATAAATCCTTGGAATTAATAAACCTAAGGGATTAATATTATAAACTAAATTGATTATAAACCATATTATATTATTATACATATTAGGTATTAATATCATAAACCCAAGGTATTATTAAACCCACGAGACTACAAACCTCATAGTAGAAATACTAATATTAAACCCACTATAGATATTATATTACTAGATATCTTATATTCTAAATATACTATATTATAAACTACACTATATTAATATTTTAGTTCCCTCCACATCCTAAACTATACTATACTAATATTGTTAACCCTTGGGTTGATAATATTGTTAAACATAATGTTAACAATATTATACTATACTATATTATAAATACTATTATAAATTCAATACTATAAATACAAATATTAAACCCATTATTATAAACACTAAAAATAAACACAATATCATGAACCAAAATATTATAATATCCAATGTTATAAACCCTATATGTTAATACAGTATTATAAACCTTAATATTGAACCCAATATTATCAACAAAAATATTAAACCTTACTTATAAACAATATATATTACAACCTATATTATAACCATACATATTAAGCCATACTACAAATCATAATATGAAAACCAAATATTATTCACCCTATATATATTAAATACTCAATATTATAAACTCTAATATTGAACCCAAGTAATATAAACCCTAATATTATACCCAAATATTAAAAACCCTCATCTTATAAACTGCAAATATTATAACCCCAAATGTTATAAAACTTACAACAACCACATAAGTAATTGTGGTTCATATATGTTTATTAGTGTATATTAAGCACATGCATAACCACAATAATCAATGTTCTTTCATAATTTTATACTAAATACTATATTAGAAACCCAATAAGCCAAAATATTAGTAAACCTAAGAGATTATATAATAAACCTTAAAGCACATATTAATATTATAAAACAAAGGTATTAATAAACCCAAGGCATTAATGTTATAAACCCTAACATTAATATTATAATCCCAATAGATTATAAACCTAAGGAATTAATATTAAAACCTAGGATTAATATCATATGCCAAAAAGATTATAAGTTCCCTAGGGTTAATATTATAAACGCTAATATAAATATATGAAATATAACATTAATATTATAAACCATATTATATTAATATACATATTAGGGTTTAATATCATAAACCCAAAGTATTATTCAACCCAAAAGACTACAAACCTAACACTATAAATACTAATATTCAAGCCAATATAAATATTATATTATGATTTATTCTATATTATAAATATACTATGTTATAAACTACACTATATTAATATTTTTAAATCGTACACATCCTAAACTATACTATACTCATATTGTCAACCCTTGGGTTGGTAATATTTTTAACCATAATGTTAACAATTTTATATAATATACTATATTTTAAATATTATTATAAATCCAATACTATAAATACAAATACTAAACCCATTATTATAAACACTACAATTAAACTCAAAATTATGAACCAAAATATTATAATCGGCCATGTAATAAATTCTAAATATTAAACACAATATTATAAAACCTAATATTAAACCCAAATATTATAAACCTATTATTAAACCCTAATTATAAACCTTATATATTAGAAACTATATTATAACCTAAGCGATAATAATATTATAAACCTAAGGGATTATTAATAGAATAACGTAAGAGATTAATAAATCTAAGGGATCAATATTATAAAACCAAGGCATTAATATTAAAAAACCTTAGGATTAATATTATAAAGTGAAGGGATTAATATTATAGACCCATGAGATTAATATTAAACACTAGGATTAATTTTATAAACCCTACAAATAATATTAAATCCTAGGAATATAAACCCTAACATTAATATTATAATCCCGATGGATTATAAACCTAAGGGATTAATATTAAAACCTAGAATTAATATCATATGCGAGAAAGATTATAAGTCCCCTACTATTAATAGTATAAACCATAAGATAAATATATGAAATCTAACATCAATATTATGAACCATATTATATTATTATACATATTAGGGATTAATATCATAAACCCAAGGTATTATTCAACCCAAGAGACTACAAACCTAACACTATAAATATTTATATTAAGCCCACTATAAATATTATATTATGAGTTGTGCTATATTATAAGTATATTGTGTTATAAACTACACTATATTAATATTTTTAACCCTACACATCCTAAACTATACTATACTCATATTATCAGCCCTTGGGTTGGTAATAGTTTTAGCCATAATTTTAACAATATTATAGTATACTATATTATAAATACTATTATAAATCAAATATTAAACCCATTGTTATAAACACTACAATTAAACTCAATATTATAAACTAAAATATTATAATCCTCAATGTTATAAAATCTAAATATTAAATACAATATTATAAACCCAATATTAAACCCTAATTATAAACCCTATATATTAGAACCTTTATTATAACCCAACATATTATACCATAATGTAAATCATAATATTAAAACTAAGTATTATAAGCCTTATATATATATATATATATATATATATATATATATATATATATATATATTAAACACTCAATATTATAAACTGTAATATCGAACTCAATATTATCAACCTTATTATTAAACTAAATAATATAAACCTAAATAATGTAAACCTTAATATTATACCCAAATATTAGAAACCATCATGTTACAAGACACAAATGTTATAGACCCAAATGTTATAAACGTTACAACACCCACATTAGTAAATGTGTGTCATACCTATTGATTAGTGTATATTAAGCACATTCATAACCACAACAGTCAATGTTCTTGCATAATTTTATACTAAATATTATATTATAAAATATACTATTTTATAAATATAATAACCCAAAAGATTAGTAAATCTAAGGGATTATATATTAAACACTAATAGTATTGACATATTAATATTATATAACCAAGGAAATACATTATAAACCCACAATATTATTATTATAAAATGAAGGGATTAACAAACCCAAGGGATTATATATACTATAAAGTCATGTGATTAGTGAACCCGAGGAAATAATACTATAAAACATTGAGATTAAAAAATCCAAGGGATTAATAAACCTTGGGGGTGTTATAACGCAAGGGAGATTAATAAACCTAAGAGATATTATAATATTATAAAGCATTACAACATTCAAAAAATTCCATGTTGGTTATGGTTGATCATGGTTGACCATTTTCTACCATAATCATGTTGATTAAGGTTGATTGTGTTAGTCATGGTTGATCATTGTTGACCATGGTTAGCCATAGAGACAATGACCATGGTTAACCACATTCAACCATGGTTAATCATGGTTGAACATAAAAACATTGATTTACCATAATGACCATGGTTGATGATGCTTGACCATGGTTGATCATCGTTGACGATGGTTCACATTAAATGACCATGGTTGGCCATGGTTGATTATGGTCTAAAGTCATTGTTTACCATAGTCAAGCATTGTTGACTAATTTTAACGAGAGAGAGCTTAGTCATTGTCGATAATGGTAGAAAAAATTTAACCAATGGTAATCATGGTTAACCATTACTGAAAATGGTTGAATATGGTTTATCATCATTGAATTTTATTAAGTTTGATTGATCATGGTTGATAGTAGAGACATTGTCCATGGTCGACTAAATTTAGATATGATTAACCATTATTTACCATGGTTGACTATAGAGCTATGGATTAACCATGAATAGGGAATTGTACCATATTCAACCACAAATATCTGCATTAACCAAAATGGGTGACCATATGAGACATAGAGACCTTGGTTGACCATGTTTGACCATTATAACAATCGTTGACTATGGTTGTCGATGAGGAGTCCATAGAACATGAAATGTTATCAGTTAATCATGGTTTACCAAAGATGGCCATGTTGATCATGGTTGACCATGGTTGATCACGGTTGACCAGATCCAACCATATCGACCTCAATCTTGCTTGACTATAGTTGATCATGGTTACGGATATTCAACCATTCATGATCTGGTTAACCATAATCAACCATATGGACCTCAATCTTGGTTGACCATAGTTGATAATGGTTACCGATATTCAACCATGCATGATCATGGTTGACCATAATAAACCATGATCGACCATGCTTGACCATGGTTGATCATGGTTGACTATTTTTATCATGGTTGGCCATGGTTAACCATAGAGACAATGGCCATGGTTAACCATATTTAAACACAGTTAATCATTGTTGAGCATAGAAATATTGGTTTACCATTATATCCATGGATGATGATTCTTGAACATGGTTGATGGTGATTCAACATTGTTGTTCATCGTCGATAATGGTTCAAATTAAATGACCATGGTTGATCATGGTTGATCATGGTAAACCATGGTTGACCAAATTCAACCAAAAATACCTTAATCAAGGTTCATTAAATTCAATCATGTTTAGCCATGATTGACCATGGTTTACATTGTTTGATCATGGTTGATCATAGTTCACAATAGAATCATTTTCCATGGTTGATCATGGTTGGTCGTAGAGATAGTGATTAACCATTAATAGGTAATTCTGTTTGAATGAAATTGAGGAGTCATGACTACCAAACATACTCCAAAATAGTCAATTGTATTAGTAAATGTGTTTCACTAATGTGGTAATGTTGCATTGCAACGTTGGATAAATTTCAATGGCTAATGTTGTGACAATGTTTCTCACATTGCAATGTCTAATAGATTTATTTATGATTCGAGCATCACAACATATTTAATTATCAATATTAATCAATAATATTAATAGGAAATTATATCTCACTAAAGTTAAGTATAGTTTATTTCTAAATACAATCAAACGTGGTCAAAGAGTCACCCACATTCTGAAATGTGGTTGACCAAATGTTGTAATGTCACATTGTGATGTTAGAAACATTTGTTTACAATTCCAATTCTAATCAGTTTATATTAATATTAGTTAGTATTAATATATTTATTTAAACATTTTTAAATTATTGGTTCATGTTATTTTATATATTTGTGTGTGTGTGTGATCCGAATTTTATGTAGGAACACAACATAATACAGATATAACCATAAACACAAGATGCAGTGGAAAAAATACTTCATTTTATTAATAAAATAATGACTAAAATAAGCTTATAAACATAATGGAAACAATATAGGGCGCTACTATAATATCTCTAAGAAGATATGTGGCATACGCATACCTCTGAACTGTGTTACATTGAGGCTCGAAGGCCTATTACAGACATAATGGAAATAGATGAGCTAGGTTACTGGCAGCGTATCCCTGAGAAGAGATGTGACGGCTACCAGCTCCTGAACTATGTTACAATGAGGCTCAAGGGCTTATTTGTTGTTGAGAAACAATATAAAATCCAAAACATCCAAAAACCTAACCCTAGGAGATGAAGCGCCAAAACTGTGGGCCCAATTTGGGTAAATTGGTGTTTCAACTTCTCAGGGACATAACTTTGGCATCCGATCTCCATTCGACACACTAAATATCTCATTAGAAAGATCTGTACGAGGAATAAAATTTTTTATGCATGTAATATATGCTCGATCACTCTCAGTTTTCCCAAAAATCATTGTTTAGGGCCTCAAAACTATTTCAGAAGTTCAAGACCTGAAAAACTGCCAAAAATAGTAAGTTGTGCTGAAACTTAAAAATGGAAAGAACTAATGGTGGGGGTTAAAATATAATAGGTGGGTGCCCACCAATATCCACATGGATCATTAATGCCAGAAAATGGCTTCGGGAGTGTAGGACTTGAAAACCTGCTAAAAATAGTAAGCTTCTCGAAGTGAAAAGCTGCAAGAATCGATGTTGCAGGTCCAAATGGGATAGGTGGGAGGCCACCGATATCCACCTGGATCATTCCTCCCTCCTTAGGAAGAAATGGTATCCATTGCATTAAGTTCCTCCATGGGGGGGAATTCTATTGAACTTGGTATTGGATTTATCTAGGATGTCGCAGACCTATTAACGGACGTGCTGGATGTATATATGCCACCCGTGGGAAGTTGTTGAGGGATATGGGAAAATTTATTCATTAGTGCATTTCTTCGTTTCTCAAGGGCCTCCCCGAACACTATTTTGATAGGATATCCTACTCCCTCGTCTTTCTGTCCTTCTGCCATGGGGGGTCATCGGGGTTGGCGAGGCTGATCTTCGAATGGTGCAACCCGATCGAGCTCAAAATCCTTATACCCTGACCATGTTGGGGACATGCAAAGAAAAATAGAGAAATATTAGACCATCTCTGATACCACTGATCCAGATTTTATGTAGGAACGCAACAAAATATTGATATAACCATAAACATAGAGATGTAACGGAAATACTGCTTCATTTTATTAATAAAAGAATGACATAAATAAGCTTACAAACATAATGGAAACAAGCTAGGGCACTAGTAGGTTATCTCTGAGAAGAGATGTGGCGTACGCAGGCCTCTGAACTATGTTACATTGAGGCTCGAAGGCCTATTACAGACATAATGGAAATATATGAGCTAGGGTACTGGCAGCATATCCCTGAGAAGAGATGTGATGACTATCAGCCCGTAAACATTGTTACAATGAGGCTGGATGGCCTATTTATTATTGAGAAACAATGTAAAATTTGAAACTTCCAAAAACCTAACCCTAAGAGATGAATCCCCAAAATTGTGTGCCACGTTTGTGTAAATTAGTGTTTCAAATTCTTGGGGACATAAATTTGGCACGATCTCTGTTTGATGCACTAAATAACTCGTTAGAAATATCTATCCGAGGAATAAAACTTTTGATGTATAAATGAAAATCCCGATCGCTCTCAGTTTTCCCAAAAAACGTCGTTTAGGGCCTCAAAATGGCTCCGGAAGTTTACAACCCGAAAAATTGCTAAAAATAGTAAGTTGTGATGAAACTTAAGAACAGAAAGAACTGATGGTGGGGGTTCAAATGGAACAGGTGGGTGGCCACCAATATTCACCTGGATCATTAATGCCCCACAATGGCTTTGGGCATGCAGGACCAGAGAACCTGCTAAAAATAGTAAGCTGCTGGAAATGAAAAGCTGCAAGAATCGATGTTCTGGGTCCAATAGGTGGGCGACCACCAATATCCACCCATATCAGTGTGTGTGTGTGTGTGTGTGTGATCCTCTAGACTTGAGGAGCTAGGATCGAGGGACATTTAACTCATAAAAATCACCCTCGGATCACACTCGGCATGGACCACAAGATCCCTTAGCTGACTTGATGTTTTAGCATGTCCCCTCTACCTAGCACATGACATAACCACCTCTTGTGATGTTCCGTCTTTGGTCACCTTGCTCACGAAGCCCATCCTCAAATCATTGTGCTAGTGATATATGAATTTTATATAAATATTTTAATTGATATATTGTCAAGTAGTTTAATTAATTTTATATAAATATTTTAATTAACTTAATATTTCTATTAATTAATATGAAGGTATTAATTTAAAATTTTAAAAACTAATGTTTATTGTGTATTAAATATCATAATTATGTATTAATGATTTAATTAACATGTCAATGTAATAATGGTAATATACTAATTATTTAACTTTATTATTAATTAATATTAATGTATTTTTTACAAATTTTTGAGTTAATGTTTAATGTTATTAAAGTTTTTTATACGAAAGTTTAAATTACATATTGGAAAATGTTTTAGTTAATTAAGGATTGCATTATTGTAAAATACAATAAACATAGGGTTGAGAAAGTCTTAATGTGATTATATTTGGCTATGTTTAACTAACAAATCAACTATTATATATTAAGTAATAATTTTTTAATTAATATATCAATATATTAATGTTAATAAATAAATCAATTAATATTAAAATATTTGTAATCATATTTAAATTAATTAAATTAATGACAGTAATTTTTTTCCCCAAGGAAAAACCGTAATTTTATTCATGATTGAAAAAATTACATGTTGTAGAAGCTAATAACATATGCAGTATTGATTTCATCCTTAAAAGCAGGATTTATACATACTCATTATAGAGAAAAAAATACTTTCCTACCTTTATTTTTTTCCACTTTATGTGAGCCTCCATTACTGGGTGTGGGTGTTACTATAGCCATTTGATTCTCGTATACATTAGTTGGGGGCTCTTTGTCAGAATTTGATCCTTCAAGCACATTGCAGCATTTGGATCCACTTACCTCTTTTTCACGGGTAGATTTTTCCTGTTGCATCTGTGAAAGTGTGGGAATTGGAGCTAGCACATTGTTATGCGCAATAACGTCTGGTTGTGGGTTGATCGTGTAATTCTTGGAATTATCATTTGTATCATTTTCTTATGCTTTTGCTTCTTCTACTTCAGCTTCCTTTCATGCTGCGAATTACCAACCTTTGGGCTTTTGAGGGTGTCTCTTCTTCCTGTTGTTGTCCTTTTTGGCCTGTGGGAACGTGCTTTGAAGATGTCCTGCTTGTAGACATGTATGACATCGAAATGCCATATTTTGATAATCAAGTATTTTTTATCATTGTTGTTTTTTGTATTTCAGTATAATGCGGTCAGGTAATCCTTGACTAAGATCATCTTCAACACATATTATGGCGAATGTCAAGATGCCTTTGTGGGTTTGATGTATGTCGACCTTAAGAAATTTCCCCACAAAGTTCCCTATACCTTATAATACTTGGGGATGACAAAGATGGAGAGGTAGAATGTGTAATCTGATCCAGACCACCATTTTGGATACCACCATAGTGTTGGGGTCAAAATCAGAGAACCAAGGTGTCATAAATAGTCCAGCATTTCCCCAGAACCAGGGCCCCTTATTTAATACATATTGTTTGTCTTGGACTGATTCAAATCGAACAATAAAAAAACCTTTTGAGCATAAGTCAATATCATAGTGAGGAGTCCAATTTGTGAAGATCCATTGATGGAGTGCCTCTGGTTTGGGTCAGAATCCATTAAATCTATAGATGAGTGCTTTGGTGTATAATTCTACATATAGACTATTTACTTCGTCATCCGTAATATTTAACGTCAAGACCTCGGTTTTCTGCTAGACGACGTATGGCCCAGGGAGTGAGGGTGTAGTTTTTGGTGTACTTTGAGGCATTCCCTTTCCTTTAACAATATGCTTGAAAGATCCAGGTCCTTTAGAACTGGTTCCAGAGGTTCCTCTAATAAGTCTTGAGGTGAGATAGATGGATGTGTCGGTCTGTACATTATAGTCCTTCATGTGTGGTCATCCTGCATCAGTTTTCTTATATATACCAAGTTTTGTAGATCTGCTGGAATGCTAGTTTTCTTTTGGATATTCTGTTTGAGGGTTTAAATTGACGCTCCTTCTGAGATCTAAATGCATATGGAATTCCTGCTGAAGGTTTTAACAAATAATTGCAATGCTCCTTCATTGGAATTATTCGAGCATACTTTTAGACCCCAATATTTCCCTGTAGCAGCGATTTTCTGATTGTTGGAGTTTGACAGAGCTAGATCTAGGTTGTTACACTATGGATCTAAGTGCAAAGGAGCCTGTGATTTCATGCTCTTTCCTAGTTCTAGTCTTAGATCCAAAAAATAGGCATAATGATAGATCAGGTCCGCAAGCAATGAAAAAGTATAAGAACCTGCAAAAAATCATGGGTTAATCCATGGATCTAGTTTGTGGGTACCAAATTTTTATTACCCATGTTATACCCTCCATTTTTTGAGTCTGAGTATGAATTCAATGTCCTCTTGTTGCAGATCCATGGATTTGGACACGGGATTGGCGGCGATGTTGAAGATCTACAAAGATTCCCAGATCTAAAGACTGCAGAATTATTTATCGGGGGTCGATCTGATAAGGAGATCTAGGCGTCATCTCTCCAGGTGTTGGGGTTGTTGTTAGAAAATTATGACGACATGAAGAATTGCATTGCTCGACTGAGATAATCTCCTGAAGGTCTTGTCCTTTGTATTAGCTGGTAGTGGGTGAGTTCGTCAGTTAGATCTTTTCCAGGTTTGATATCCACACCGTAAGAGTCCTCTACAATGTAATACCTAGAGGCCATAATCTCCTTTCACTCTCCACCGAAATACTTCCTTGCATTTTGTTTTTGAAGCCAAGAAGATTCCTGAGAGTGTTTTCCTCAATCTCGCATGAGCAGCTCCCGGTGAAAGGTAACCTCATGGAGGTGGGAGGCAGTGTTGAGAAAGTTGCAGAGCACCATCGATCCCCCACAACCCAAACCCTCCGTTTTTATTTAGGAAAGAAAGAAACAAGTGTGTTTCCTTATAAAATATTCAGAATAATTAAAGTAATTAATCTGTTTAATTAAAAAATGAATAAACTAATTTCCTAAATAATATAATATAAAACATAATCTAATATATTTAAAAAAATTACTAATGCTTTCCCCTATTTTTTCCATTATTAAGATTTCCATAAATCTTATACTTTTATTTTTTTATGTATTTTTGGATATAAAAATATAATTTATGATATAGAATTATTACCCACATAAAAACTTAAATGTGTGTTCCGCTAACTTTATCACATCAAGAGAGAAAGTATAGAAAATATTTTACTCCCTTAGAGACCATGGTTCTCTATTGATAATGTCTAAGGACAAAGGCATTAGCTAATATTAAGTAAACATGAAGAAACCTATTCTAAAATAGATATTTTTTTTTAAATGTGTTGTAAATATGGTAAAACATTTTTTTAAACGTACCTTTTCCAAATTTGTTGTAATTGGATTATTATGTAATTTTTCATGATGAAGGTTATATATCCACAAAATTTCAGTATTATCGTTCAAATAATAACACTTTTTTCTCTCTAATTGAGCCTTGAGCTCTCTATTGATTTTATTTATGATGTACACCAAATTCGGAACTTCCCCTTGGGTGCAAGTAGCATTCAATTCTCAATCAACATGGTATTGACCTCCGATTGTGCTAAAGTAGTTCCTTCATTTCTCTAGAATAATGAGATACCTAGTTTTATAAAGACTGCCAACTCACATAGAGCTTTGATAGATTTTATTATAATTAATTGCAAACACCTGCATTTAAATTTCTTCAATTTAAAATACAATTTACTCATCTCCACTAATCAAGCACATTTTTTTAATGCTTATAAGATTAAAATATTATTAGAATGAATTATAAATTTATATAAATTTATTATTGTTATTATTATTTTATATTAGTAATTTAATAATATATAATAATTGTATTAAAAATAATTATTATAATTTAACCTTACAATTTTTTATTGTATTAAAATAATTTTATTATAATTTAACCTTTGGGTTGATCACTTATATGGTAATTGTGTGATAATGAAACCTGATTATTAACCAAATATTTCAATACACCAAACCTTAACACATATGTTCAATAGAACAAAAAGTATAATTGCATCAGTTAAGTGATATATGATCACATGACCGTTACAATTTTTTTTTATATCTAATTTATGAAACTAAAACTATATTACAATTTATACCTATAATTTATTAGTTATTCATTATATTTTTTAAATGATATGAAATTGTAACTATTGTTGATTATCATACATCATGTAAACCCTATTAATCATTGTAGATTTGTTTGTGCACGTGGATACATTAAGGAAGGAAGTCTACATTAAGGAAGGTGAAGCAGGTAGCATGGAGAGCTAAATATGAGAGCAACAACATTTTTGTAAGTAATAAAAAATAAATCCAATGCATCAAGAATAATTTAATAAAATAATATTTTGTTCTTTATAGTTAACTATGACTGGCCATCCGTAGCCAACCATTACTCCATTATCCTCATAATAACTTAATAACCTAATATTATAATATAATTGTATTAAAATAATTATTAAATTAAAATCCATTACCCTTATAATAACCTAATAACCTAATATTATAATATAATTGTATTAAAATAATTATTAAATTAAATTGTATTAAAATAATTTTATTATAATTTAATATTACGGTTTACCTTTTATATGGCAATTGTGTGATAATGAAACCTTATTATTAACAAAATCTTTCAATACAAAAAAAGTTAGCGCAAATGTTGAATACAACATAATGTATAATTGCATTAGTTAAGTGATATATGATCACATCATAGTCAAAATTTTGTTTTTACACCAAATTATAAAACCTTAAACTATATTATAATTTAAATGTACTATTTATTGTTTATTCATTATATTGTTTATATAATATGAAACTATAATGATCTTTTATTAACATACATAATCTCAAATCATTGTAGATTTGTTTGTGCAGCTAGATACATTAGGGAAGGAAGTCGAAATGGGTAGGGTGGACCATTGAATACCCAACAATGACAATTTTTTAAATAATAAAAAATCAATCCACTGCAACAAGAATAATTTAGTAGAATAATATTTTGTTCTTTATAGTAACCCATGTGTAGGCATACATTTGAATGGAATGCATAGGCAACCACTAAGGTAATGGCGTCGAGGAAACGTTTTTAAATGCACACTTGCCAAGTGGTTAAACATGTATATGTTTGAGAATGTGAACAGTTATAAGTTTCAAAATTAATCCACGCAATGCATGTCTTTTTTTTTATTTCATTTCTAACTAATTAACATAAGTTGTTATCAACATGAGGCACTGTAAACTTTTAATCATGTTTCCTAAAAATTAATTTAAGTATGGTTTAAACATGTGATTTAGATATGGAAGGAACTTATCACTTTTAGTTAAATTAGTTGATTGAGTGGGGATGACAAGAATATACTGGCATCATCAAATTTACACCATCCGATAAAAACATTAATTATAAAAATGATTAAAGTAGTGAGTTCCAACAGAGGGACACCTATCGGCATAATGAACTTTATAAATGTAATCTCTAGATATAGATTTAGTGCCATTTGTTTTTGTTTTTATAGAACCTTTAAAATGCATAAGAAATTTTCTAAAATATATTAACTTATTAACCACTTATAATATGTTTTCCTAACGACTTTCCTAACGGGCTATACTAACCCATAGTATTCTATTATTTCTTATTTAGAGTATTGTATTTTTTCTTACCTTTGATGAGTCACTCTATCATACTGGGAAATACATTCTACAATGCCATGAGGGCTTGGTGACTCATTTTTGGAAGAACAGTATCAACTCTATCCATATTTAGACTTCGATGCATACACTTTAATTTGAGTCATTAACTTCTCCGCGTTCTACTTAGTCAATGACACTAAGTAGAGAGGGAATAGAATCATCATACCTAAGATTTGATTTCCGATCAGATTGTAGAGGATTCAACCCTAACACAACCATTTTAAACATGATAATTTCCATTCACAATACAAATTCATAACAGTATAATGTCTTTTCCCATTCAAATATTTCATCCTCCCACATATCGATTAATAAGGGCTCCTACCAACAATATATTGGATCCGATATGATCAATAAGGTCTTTCTGAACCTCCTAATATACATTGGTGAATTCACTACAACCCAATTGAAAACTGTTACAATAATCATTTCACATCTCATGCTGTCTTTGTGTTGTCTTTGTGTATTTTAGTGTAATCACTATATTTTAGCTCAACACATGTTAATGTTCTTACTAGAATATATTTATCTTAACTATGGTTCTAACATCAATTAGGAGGGATCAAATTTTTTTGGGTGTAAACTTATTTCAAAATGCAAAAAAATTGTAATTTTTTATTATTTAAATTGTATTTTTTTAATATCATAGAGATTACATGTCAAGTCTTACTAGCATAATCAGTTGAGGATGAGCCTCGTCAGCAATATGACCCAAGATCAAACGTCAAAGGGGGTTGAGCTAAGGGGTGGTGTAGCCTAGGTTGAATGAATTAGACTGCTTAGATCCAAAGGTCAAGCCTATAGAGATTACATAACATGTGCATTAAACTTACATTGATTTTCTATTCAGAGAATATTTTATTTTTATTTTAATACTTTTATCATTGTGATACTACTTGGCCTAGGTAGAGTTAAATCATTTTTTTTCACCCAAAAAAATTGTATTTGCAACATCTTTCGAGCTAAAGTGAATTGGACCACCATGAAACCTATGGGGACCAAATTTCCCACCTAACCTTTAGACCACATCCTAAAAATAGATTCTATTAATTTTTTAAAAATGAAATCCAAACACTCCAACTACCTGATTTTTTAAACTTTTTTACAGAATTCTGAAAAAAAATCTGCTCTGGGCTATTCTTTTGCATCGGTAGACAACTCCACTAATTTGTGGAGAAAATAAATTACCGCCTCCGCGAGAGAGCAACAATGTGAGAAAATATGGAGCAACTGAGAGAAAATGCTAGCCACTTTGAGAGAGCAGCAAAAGTTTGAAGAAGTTTGAAAAAACCCCATGCGAAGAAGAAGCATGGAAAAAGCCAATTCTCAAAAAAAAAGGCCGAGATTTAAAAAAAATAAAAATTAAATGCATGCACCGAGCAGTTCAAAAACTGAGTTATTAATGCAGCCCAGAAGTTGAGAAGAAGCATTCGGCGTATTAACGTAGAAAAGAAGGTTTAAGAGCCATGTTAGTTTCATAAACTTACACTGTTCTCACTCAAATGTGTTCTCCTTGTCCCACAAAAAATTACCCGAAATCTTAAAAAAAGAGCGTCCATGAGGGAACAAAGATCAAGCCACGAAGCAGGAAGTGGATTGGGACATCAAACTTCTTGAAAAGTCAAGGTACATGATGAAAATCATATGGGTCATTTCTTAATTTCTTAAATCGTATTGTCACAATATTTACAGTATTCAACAAGTATTTCTTTTGACTGAAGCTTTTCTCGAACAAAATGGAACTGAGTATCAATGTGTTTGGTGTTTGTTTAAAACATTGGATTGTATGCTAGCTTAACGGTACTCTGGATGTCACTTTTGATGGTATTTTCTTCTTTCTATTCTTCTCCTGCACCATGGATAAGCCTTGTCAACCAGATAGCTTCACATGTAGCTGCACACAATGCTTGGTACTAAACTTTGGTTGAAGATAAAGCTATAGTATTCTTATTTTTGTTGTTCCATGCTATGAAATTGGATGAAATGTTGAATGCATAACCTATGATGTATTTTTTATCATCAAAGTTACCTGCCCAATCTGAATCTGAAAAACCTACTAAAGTAATATCAGATGTGTCCGTGTATAAAATACCATAATCACTAGTACCACGAAGATACCTCAACACACCTTTTGCTGTCGCCCAATCACTTTTGAGAGGATTATACATGAACTTGCTCAGCACACTAACAAAGTATGCCATGTATGGTCTAGTTGTAGTAAGATATATGAGACTACCAACTATTCGTATATACACAGTGGCATCCACCTCCCTAGTGCCATTGTCATTGCACAACTTTAGATTTTGCTACAATGGTGTTGATGTTGACTTACCCTGCTCCGTCCTGAATTTTTTGAGAAGACTTCTGGCATACTTCCCTTCTGTAAGAAAAGTCTGCCTAGAATCTCTCCATATTTCCCGACCCAAGAAATAATGGAGATTTATGAGATCTTTCATTTCAAATAATTGCGACATCTGCAATTTGATTTCTTTGATTAGAGAATCTACACTACATGTTATAATCATATAATCCACATATAAAGAAATCAAAATAATCTGCCTCTTTTTATTATACTCAATGTACAGTTTTGGATCATTCATGCTCCTATGAAAACCATGTTGTAAGAATAATGAATGGATCTTCTCATACCACAACTGGGGTTCTTTTTTTAAACCATATAATGACTTTTTAAACCTACAAGCTAGATGTTCCTGCCATTTTTTGACAAACCCTTCAGGCTACACTAAATAAATCTCTTCTTTTAAATCACCATTTAGAAATGCAGACTTAACATTTAACTGGTGTAGCTTCCACTGATATTTTGTATCTAAATAAATTAACATTCTAATTGCTATTCAGTTTGGCTACAGGGGAAAAGGTTTCATAAAAGTCTATTCCCTCTTGCTTTGAATAACCCATTACTATCAGTGTAGATTTAAACATATATATACTCCCATCTGCATTAACTTTTCTATTTTTATAGCCACTTACAACCTATGGGTGTTTTTCCTTCATGTAGTTCAACTAGACCCCAAGTATCGTCTTTAGTAATTGATTCAATTTCTTCATTTATTGCAGCCCTCCATTCATTAGATTGACTTGCTTCTTTATAGTTTCTGGGTTCTACAATGTTTAAAATACTTGTCATTAAAGCATGGTCTTTCAATCTGGCTAGTAATTGAGTCTTCCTACTTCATCTTCTTGGTAGAGGACTCAACTCAAATATGTCGGCTTCAAACTTATATGGGCTTTCCTTATTGACTACATCACCTGTTTCTGCTTCTTTCTGCTCTTGCTACTGATTACTCTCATTGCTTTCTTCCATCAATAATGGAATGTGCATTCTTTATGGCTCTCTTCCTTTCCTTCCTCAATTTGTTCGTGAAATAGGACATCCCGACTAGAAATTATTTTATGAGTCACGGGATTAAATAACTTGTATTCTTTAAACTAAGTGGCATATCCTACAAATATACATTTCATGACTTAGGATATAACTTCTTTCTATCCTCCTTTGGTATATGGGCAAAGGATTTCAACCCAAATACTCTTAATCACTCAGCACTAGTTTGAATCCATATAATTCTTGAAAAGGAGTCTTAAAGATTAGACATTTAGTAGGACTCCTATTCTTTAAATAAACAACAGTGTTGATGGGTTCAATCCAAAAACCATTTGATAGACCCTTACCTTGAAGGATACTTCTTGCACACTCCACTAGAGTTATGTTATTTTATTATGCCACTCCATTTTGTTGTGAGTATGACGCACTGTAGACTCTTGAAAAATCCCATGATATCTTCAAAAATTCATGAGCTCACCCAACCTGTATTCTCCCCCTTGATGAGAGCAGAGAATTTTTATGCATTTTCATGTTTGCTTCTGTACCAAAGCTTTAAATTATTTAAGGCACTAAAAGGTTTGATTCTTTTTACTTAAAAAATATGTCTAAGAGGGTTTAGTGGAATCATCAATAAACAAAAGAAAATAATATGCACCACCTAGCGACCTGGTCTTCATAGGTCTGCATATGTCTGTATGCACCATCTCTAGAATATCTCTTTCCTTTCTATCAATATGTAGAGGAAATTCTTCTCTATGCATTTTCCCTAATGCACATTCGTCACAATCTAACTAAACACTATGAAAAGCATGGATTCCATTGACCATACCTTTTCTTTGAAGTAGCATGAGATCTTGTAAATTAAGGTGACCGAATCTTTGGTGCGAGAGGTTTTCGACTGTCAATCCTCTTGAAATCGTGGCTTGCTGTGTTATGCTTTTAACATTTAGTCTATACAGGCTCGCTAGACACAATCCTGATTAAACTATTTCCATCCTTATATCCTTTATGACACAACATGTCCTGAAGAATTCTACTAGTAGATTCTAATCTGTTATCATAGATACAAAGGTCAAATTTTTCTTCATCCGAGGCACGTACATCACATTCTTAATATTTATGATATCATCGCTAGGAAACCTTACCAAAATATCCCTGTACCCTTTGATCTCATATCCTTTGTCATCTACTAAATAAATTTGAGATCCACACGAAGTTTCTTAAGAAATTCAAACCACTCTCTCCTACTTGTTATATGTGAGGATGTGCCAGAATCAACATACCATATGTTGTCCTCATCTTCCTTAGAAGCTAAAAGATCACAATTAGCTACAAACAGTCGAAGATCATGACTGTGGTCTTCATCGAAAAAATATCTTGTGTGCGTACTCTGCTTATTCCTTGCTTCGTATGTCTGCCTCTTAAAACAAAACTTAGATTGATGGCCATTTTTCCCACAATAAAAGCATTTAATACCAGAAAAATTGTTTGCAAACATACCTCTAAATGGTATGTTTTGAAACGTGTTTCCTCCTCTCTATTGTTGTTGTTGTTGATTTGGCTACCTCCATTTAAACAGTATCCTCTTCGCCATCAGAGAAAGATATTCATTATGAGGTCTTAAATTATGTCATTTCTCTTCTTCTTTTTGTTGGAAATGTTGTCATTGATGGCAAAGGAGATGGAAAAGGAGGAGCACTTGAAACAACAACAAGAAAAAGAGAGCATATGAAATGAAGCAAAGGCAGTTTTAGAAGGGTCAATTGACTTGGGATCTGGAGAGGTAGAAGAGGAGCTTCCGGAGCAAGGAGTAGCATCAGGAGTATGGGAACATATTATAGAAGGAACATTCGAGGTTCTGTGGCAAAAAGGAAACATCTATTAACAGCTGGAATTGTCTATGAAAGTATGAAAAGAGTGTCAAAAAGTTACCTCTTATGCACAGAACATACCAGTAGAGGTCATTAAAGGAGTTATGTCAAATGATTTGTAATTTGTAAGGAGTTTGAATAGCATCCAAGCTACAATTCCTGAGCGTTGATGAATATATGAGATTGAATGATCTTGTTTCAAATTGGGTATTGAATAAGGCACTTTGAACGAACTTATAATCTCTATTATGTACTATGATGCGTAAGTTTTGGGACTCAAGACCCAGGTGGGGTCTTCGTTATTATGGAAAAATTGAATGTGGGTTTCAAGAGTCTGAAGGTTCGAAGGCGGAATGAATTTAAGGGCGCAAAGGGAATCTGGTGTGAATTCCTTGTGTTATATATTATGGAAGAATTAGATTAATTATTTCTTCGTTCCAATGATGAAGCTTGATTTAGTAGATGATCCCTGTTATGAAGACTGCACATGGAAAAGTAATAATTCGACCCACTTTAATAGACATCGAACTGGTGTCAAGCCTCAATAAATAAAATGCTGGGTTAATCTCTTGATGAAGAGCGCAAGAAATGTCACAGTATATGAGGGATTAGGTATATTTAATTATGCATCATATATACTATCTGAATGAAGTCCCTGCAGTGTTGAATCAATACCAAGAGATCGATCCACCGCACTAACTTACGGAATTCGTCATGAAGAATTATGATACAAAGAAGTCGATTTACAGTGATCGAGCAGGGGAAGTGGAACCTTGAGCGAAGGAGAGGAACCACGAGCAGAGTAAACGGTAAAGGCGGGTTTCCGGATTTGATCGCACTGCCTTCGTCGGGCAAGCAGTATTTCAGAATTGGGAGCGATTCCATTGACTTTCTAACACGTGGCCTGAAGCCATTTTGGAAAACCACTATCATCGTGCATTATCGATAGTGCATCTAATCCAAGCGATATCCGTCGGATCACACGAGGCAAGGCGACGTGCTCCCAAGCATTAGATGAGAAGGACCATTTAAGCACTGGGGCCCAGTCCATCACACAACCATTGAATACTAACCTTCATGCAAGTTAACTGCACAATTTCCATTGGATCAGAGGTTGAATAAGCGATGAATTATCCACCGTTGGATCATGAATGAAGTTTCAAGGTGACAAACAAGGTATGGCCAGTGTTTGATTGTTGTTTATTAAATAATCGGAATATATGTGGGCCCGAAGCAAGAGGTTCATTACAAGTGGTTAGTTGAATCAAAGCTCGGGATATATATATATATATTTAAGATTTCCAAGGTCCGAACATTCGAGTAAGCATTATATATTTAAGTGGGGAATGTAATATATCTTGATATTATAAAGGTTATAAAACTGTGACCATACTTATCTTGGGCACTAAACAAAAGCCACAGATTATTAATAGTTTTTAATGCTTGACTTGGGGAATATGCATACATGGTGATATATTTATATATTGTGCTAAAGTCGAAACCTATATGAAATGAGGTCCGTGTTGGGCATACGTTAAATTGAATACATGGGTCTTCACAATTGGTGGGGAACATATATATATGCTAATATATATACTACGCTAGTATTTAATATAGTGGGTTTTGTAAATTTCACAGATTGGGTCTATTACAAGAGCCTCCAAGAACGAAAGAGAGAGAGACAGCAGCAGAAAAATGGTACAAGAAAAAAGGATGATTTGAAATGTGTAACTGAAAAATGTAAATATTTTGTCTTATATTGACTGTGATGCAAAGGCAAGTATCCTAAGGAAAATAAAAATCCCACTGCAGCATGGAAATTTGTACATATTGTTATAATTTCAAAATGAGTTGGATAAAGGAATAGGAAGACAGAAGCCAAAGAGTCATGGTTGATCACTCCAAATTTCTCGTGAAATAAAAAAATTCATGCGGGGAACTATAAATATAATATCAACTTGATATGCATGTAAGAGAGAGGGAGAGAGAGTAAGGATAGAGAATGAAAAGCATAGAAGATTGAGGCAGAGAAGATAAAGAAGAGAGGAGAAGAAAGAGATGCTACAAAACAGTGTTGATATCTGAGGTAAATCAGCAAATATTTCTTTTGAGAAATTGAGGAAGTTGGAGCTTCCCTATAAGGTTGAAGCTTGATAGCTGTCAGATGTAGCTGACTGGGGTTGGAGCCTCCTGTAGGTTGGTGCCTATAGAAAATTGAAGGGAGTTGTATCTTCCTTGCAAGTTGTAGCTTGCAGAATTGAGGTTGAAGCCTCTTGTAGGTTGGTGCCTGCAGAAAAATAGTGGTGAGAGGGAGCTAGAGCTTGCCTTTGTATCACAACAATAATAAGATGTGGTTTTCTCCCTTTATGGGTTTCCATTTATATCTTCTATCTCTATCTGTGTTGCCTGTGTACTGAGATGATTTACCAAATCTGCTTAATGTTTGTTGCTCTCATAATAAGTTTGATGTCACATTAATTTAATACTTGCTGCAACATATTAAGATTGTTCATATACTAAGGTTGATTATAAAAGTAAGCTATAAATAAGCTGATCAAAAATTTGTAAAGCTCATGTATGCGTTAAACTGATTCACCCCCCTCCCCTCTCTGTTTAACTAAGAATTCAACAATTGCTATCAGAGCAGGTTCCTTTGTACCAGTTTAAGGATTGAAAGGAGATTCTAGGTTCTTAGGATGGCTAGTAAAGAAGGATGCTCAACTAATAAATCCCCTTTCTTTACAGGTGAAAATTATGCTTTGTGGAAAATCAGGATGAGGACATACATAATGTATCTAGGAATAGAAGTTTTGGGTGCTGTGGAATTAGGATATGCCCCAAAGGAAACTGACTCTTAAATGGAAAAGCCAACAGAAAAGCCATGAATTCCATCTTAAATGGATTTTTTGAAGCAGATTTTATCAAAGTAATGCACAAAGACATGGCCAAAGAAATGTTGGACACTCTGGAGAATATTCATGAAGGAGACAAGAAGGTAAAGACTGCCAAACTTCAAGTCTATAGAGCTCAGTTTGAGAACTTAATAATGGATGATGATGAAGACATTGCTAACTTCTTTCTAAGGGTTGCAGAAATAGTAAATAACATGAAGGCTCTAGGTGAAACCATAAAAGAAGTTGTAATTGTTCAAAATATTCTAAGATCTCTTCCACCCATGTTTAATCCCAAGGTGTCTGCAATAGAAGAAACAGCAGATTGGGAGACCTTGACCATGAACCAGCTACCTAGAAATCTAACATCATATGAAATGAGGCTCCAACAAAAGAAGCCAAGTACAAGGGAGGTAGCCTTTAAAACATAAAAGAAGAAAGAAGAAGAGGAAGACATATGTCCTTGCTCGGAACTATGGAAGAGTTGGACACTATGCAACTAAGTGTCCTCACAAGAAAGTAAGGAATCAGGCCCAAGAGTCAGAGAAAAATACATTAAAGAACTAGTAGAAAGGAAAGAAGTTCAGCAGAAAATCCTTCTATGCTCAACAAGACAGCAGTACATCTAAAGACTCAGATGAACCCTCAAATGAAGAAGGAACCTCTGAATTTTTATTGATGGCCATTGAAGAAATTGAAGGACTCCTACTAGAATATGAAGAAGAAGAAGGTGAAGTCGACCTTAAGGGCGAGCTAAGAAGTGCTCTGGAGGAGATTGACAGACTCAAACTGAAGTGCAGAAAACAAAAGGACATACTCCTCAAGTATGTCAGAGAAGGGAAGAATTCAGAAGCCCTCATGCAGCTGAAGGTAGAGCTTGAAGAAGCCAAGAAGATATAAGACATGTTACTTCAGAAAATCAAGGATAAAACTCGAGAACAAGAGAAGCTGGAAGAAGAAGTTTTATGTCTCAGGAAGAAATTAGAAAATGCTCGGAGGAAAGTCTCTACAAATTCCTCTCAAGCAACAAGCTCTAGTAAGTTGAATGAAATTTTGGATGCTCAAAGATATCCTATGATAAAAACTGGAATAGGCTATGAAGGAGAATCAAGTAAAAGCAAAGAAAAGGAAAACAAAGAGATTATTTTTGTAAAAGCAAAGAAGAATGATGAAGCAGCTCAAAAAATTCATATAAAAGAAGAAACCTTTAATTAGGAAGACAGAGATCAGAAGAAACCACTAGTAGCAAAGAATGTAATAAATACTAAGACGCCTGAGTATGTCAAATTTGGAAACCATCAAAGGAGATTCTTCCCTCCTATGAAGAATGCCACCTGTTGTGTCTGCCACAAGCTGGGACACATTGCTGCATATTGTCATACAAGGAGAAGTAATTCAAACCAGCTAAAGATGCAAACAGTGAAGAGACTGCCTCAAGCAAACAAATGGAAAAGACAACTTTACATCAGGTATGCATATAGTTTCTATGGTTACTATTTTAATGGTAAGGAATTTGGCCATAAAATCATTTAGTGTAGAAAGTATGGACAAATATTGATGTTCAACACCTCAAGGATGTTTATGAATCAAATAAATTTTGTTCATACTCACAATTCTGCAAAACTTATGACCAAATGTTTTGTATGCAATCAAGTTGGACATATGCATTCCAAATGTCCTCTCAGAAAATGTAGTTCATCGGCCGACAAAAGATACCAAACAAAATGGTGCTTCTAGTGGATAAAGAAGGTGAATAAATGTGACTTGGCTCTAATTGCTCAAGACCTGAAAAGCCAGTGTTATTTGGAGAGTGGTTGCTCAAAACACATGACTGGAGACAGAAGCAAGTTTATAACTCTTGACGAAAAGAAATATGGCAATGATAAATCAGGAAAAATAAAAGGAAAAGTCTTAGTCAGCCTAGACAATGGCAGAGGAAGGCCCAAGATGTCCTATTTGTAGATGGGCTGAAATCAAATTTGTTGAGTGTCAGTCAAATGTGTGATAAAGGATGTGAAGTTATTTTTAGAGCATAATACTGTGAAGTCAGATCAAGCACCACAGGTAAGACTCTACTCAAAGGAGTTCGAACAGAGAGTAATGTTTACATTACGAAAGAGGAAGATGAAGCATGTCATCTTAGCAAACCTGAGGTGTCATGGTTATGGCATAAAAGTTTGGGACATCTCAGCTTCAATCACATCATCAGACTACGCAAGAATAAAGTTGTTAGATACATGCAAGAAATAAAAAGGCCTTCTAATACCATATGCAAATCTTGTCAACTGGGCAAACAAACCCGCACACCATTTAAGGAAAAAGATGAGTTATCAACAAGAAGACCACTCCAGCTTGTGCACATGGACCTGTGTGGACCTGCAAGAACTAAAACTCCAAGTGGAGAATCCTACTTCATGCTAATAATTGATGACTTCTCCAGAATGACATGGGTGGCATTCCTCAAGAATAAATCAGAAGCTCTGGAAAAATTCAATATATTCAAAGCATTAGCAAAAAATCAAACAGGATGCAAATTAAAATTCGTCAGATTGGACAGAGGAGGTGAATTCATAGATTATGACTTTGCTGACCTATGCAATGAACACGGGATAAAACAAAAATTTACTATTGCAGGGACACCTCAGCAGAATGGAGTAGCAGAGAGACAAAACAGATCTGTATAGAAAATTGCTAGATCCATGATGCAAGAGAGTAATATTCCTCAAACCTTCTGGTCAGAAGCAGTACACACAGCCGTGCATATCCTTAACAAAGCCCACTTAATGCCAAGCAGTGACAAGACTCCCTATGAACTATGGCATGGGAAGTCAGCTTCAATCAAACATTTTAGAATCTTTGGAAGCAAGTGTTACATAAAGAATAATGATGAAAATCTTGGGAAATTTTATGCAAGAGAAGATGAAGGGATATTTCTCGGATATGCTTCCAAAATTAAAGGGTACAAGTGTTACAACAAGACTCTTCGAAAAATAGTAGAAAGCATTGATGTGAGATTTGATGAAGAACTTCCAAACAATGCAAAAGATACAGACTACAACAGTCCATCAGATAACCATGAAGAAGAAGACCATGATGATTATGAAACAAGAAAGACATAAGAATATGATGAACTTAGCTGTAAATCCCCTTCCAGATACATTCAGAAGAACAATCCTGAAGATCATATCATAGGAGACAAGAAAAAATGAGTCCAGACAAGAAAGCAGCTAAATGAGTATATAGAAGAGGTATACATAGCCATGTTATCACAAATAGAGCCAAATAAATTTGAAGAAGCCAGCAAGGACAAGTCTTGGGTAAATGCTATGAATGAAGAATTGGACTAAATTGAGAAAAACAATACCTAGGAAATAGTTCCTAGACCCACTGAGAAAAATGTCATAGGCTCAAAATGGGTATTCAAAAATAAAATGAATGAGGAAGGACAGGTAGTCAGGAATAAAGCCAGACTTGTCTACAAAGGATATTCACAAATCGAAGGACTTGATTACGATGAAGCATTTGACCCATTAGCCAGAATGGAAGCCATCAGAATGTTTCTGGCCTTTGCATGCTACCAAGACTTCAAGGTATATCAAATGGATGTGAAATCTGCATTCCTGAATGGAGATCTAGAAGAAGAAGTATACATGGAACAGCCAGAAGGTTTCTCTTTAACAGACAAAGAAGACTATGTGTGTAGGCCTAAAAAGTCTCTATAGGTACTGAAACAGACTGCTCGTGCTTGGTACTCAAAACTAGATAAATATTTTCAAAAACAAGGCTTTAAGAGAGGTGGAGTAGACAACAATCTATATATAAAAGCCCATGAAAATGAAGTCCTGATTGTTGTAGTTTATGTTGATGACATTATGTTTGGAAGCAACAGAGATGAACTAGCAAAAGGGTTTTCTGAAGAGATGAAATCAGAATTTGAGATGTCCATGATTGGAGAACTCAGTTTCTACTTAGGACTTCAAATTCAGCAAAAGAACATAGGTACATTCATCTCACAAGAAAAATACTTAAAAGAAATATTGAAAAAGTTCAAAATGGAGGACTGCAAACCTGTGTCAACTCCCATGATCATGAGATGCAAGATGTTTGTTGATGATGGATCTGCTGATATAGATAAAAAACTCTACAGATCCATGATAGCAAGCCTGTTGTATCTGACAGCATCAAGACCAGATATCATGCTAGCAGTAGGACTCGTGGCTAGATATCAAGCAGCACCTAAACAAAATCACCTTCTTGCAGTCAAAAGAATATTCAGATATCTAAAAGGAACAACACAGTATGGACTTTGGTGTCCTAAAGGAAAAAGCTTCACTTTGACGGCATACACAGATGTAGATTGGGCCAGCTGTGTGGATGACAAGAAAAGCATAAGTGTAGGTGCATTCTATTTAGGAGAAAGTCTGATGGCATGGTTAAGCAAGAAATAAACATCTATCTCTATGTCTACAGCAGAAGCAGAATATATAGCAGCAGCAACATGTTGTACACAAGTCATGTGGATGAAGAATACCCTCCAAGACATGAAGGTAAGCATTGATGAACCTATCTCAATCAAATGTGATAATACAAGTGCTATAATTATATCTAAAAATTCTTTTCTTAACTCAAAAACTAAACATATCCCAATCAACTATCATTTTCTCCAAGAACAAGTGGCTCAGAAGATAGTAAAACTGGAGTATTTACCAACAAAAGAACAGACAACAGATATATTTACCAAACCTCTTGCTAGAGAACCACTTGAATGTTTGAGAGATAGACTAGGGGTAGTATCTGTAGATGCTACTCTCTGATATGAAGAGAAAGCACAGTTTCAGGGGGAGAACAGAAACAAAAATATCATTCCAAGGGGAGATCAACCAACAAGGAAAGCATGAAATAGGTCCTCAGGATCAAAGGATTATGCAAAGAATACATCCAACATAAAAGATTCAATGAAAAGGCTAAAGGGTTAGTATTTTAGATTTAATCCATAGTTTGGAGCAGCAAGGTACAAAGTCAGAACGTCTCAGAGAGAGGAAATGCAAGAAATGTTGAAAAAGGATAAAAACAAAGGATCAAAGGATAGAATCTACACTAAGAAATGAGCAACCCCTTTTCATTAATGTCAAATGGGGAGGAAGAGCTAGGAATTGAAGGAAGGGTCCTAAAGGAAAACAGAGGAAGTATTGGATTATTGATGGATGGGTTGCCATCAATGCCAAAGGGGGAGACTGTTGGAAATTTTGTCATTGATGGCAAAGGAGATGGCAAAGGAGGAGAACTTGAAACAACAACAAGGCAAAGAGAGCATGTGACATGAAGCAGATGCATTTTTAGAAGGGTCAATTGATTGGAGATCTGGAGAGGCAGCAAAGGAGCTTCAGGAGCAAGGAGCAGCATGAGGAGTATGGGAACATAGTATAGAAGGAACATTCAAGGTTTTGTGGAAAAAAGGAAACATGTACTGACAGCTCGAATTGTCTATGAAAGTATGAAAAGAGTGTTGAAAAGTTACCTCTTATGCACAGAGCATACCAGTAGAGGTCATTAAAGGAGTTATGTCAAATGATTTGTAATTTGTAAGGAGTTTGAATAGCATCCAAAATGGAATTCCTGAGCATTGATGAATATATGAGATTGACTGATCTTGTTTCGAATTAGGTATTGAATAAGGAACTTTGAACGAACTTATAATCTTTGTTATGTATTATGATGCGTAAGTTCTGGGACTCAAGACCTAGGTGGGGTCTTCGTCATTATGGAAAAATTGAATATGGGTTTGAAGAGTCTGAAGGTTTGAATGCAGAACGAATTTAAGGGCACAAAGGGAATCTGGTCTGAATTCCTTGTGTTATATATTATGGAGGAATTAGATTAATTCTTTTTGTGTTCCAATGATGAAGCTTGATTTAGTATGTGATCCATGTTACGAAGACTGCACATGGAAAAGTAATAATTCAACCCGCTTGAATCAACATCAAACTGGTGTCAAGCCTCAATAAACAAAATGTTGGGTTAATATGTTGATGAAGAGTGCAAGAAATGTCACAGTGTATGAGGGTTAGGTATATTTAATTATGCATCGGATATACTATCTGAATGAAGTCCCTGTTGTGTTGAATCAATACCAAGAGATTGGTCCACCGCACTAACTTACGGAAGTCATCATGAATAATTATGATACAAAGAAGTCGATTTACAGTGATCGAGTAGGGGAAGTGAAACCTTGAGTGAAGGAGAGGAACCACGAGCGGAGTAAACAATAAAGGCGGGTTTCCGGTTTTGATTACACCGCCTTCGTCGGGCAAGCGATATTTCAGAATTGGGAGCGATTCCATTGACTTTCTGACACGTGGCCTCAAGCGATTTTCGAAAACCACTATCATCGCGCATTATCGATAGTTCATCTAAGCCAAGCGATATCCATCGGATCACACGAGGCAAGGCGACGTGCTCTTAGCCATTAGATGAAAAAGACCATTTAAGCGTTGGGGCCCAGTCCATCATGCAACCATTGAATATTAACATTCATGCAAGTTAACTACGCGATTTTTGTTGGATCAGAATTTGAATAAGTGATGAATTATCCACCGTTGGATCATGAATGAAGTTGCAAGGTGACAAACAAGGTATGGCCAGCGTTTCATTTTTTTTATTAAATAATCAGAATATATGTGGGCCTAGAGCCAGAGGTTCATTATAAGTGGTTAGTTGAATCAAAGCTCAGGATATATATATATTTAACATTTCAAAGGTCCGAACATTCGAGTAAGAATTATATATGTAAGTGGGGAATGTAATATAGTTTGATGTTATAAACGTTATAAAACCGTGACCATACTTATGTTGGGCGCCAAACAAAAGCCACATATTATTAATAGTTTTTAATGCTTGACTCGGGGAATATGCATACATGGTGATATATTTATATATTGTGCTAAATTCGAAACCTATATGAAATGAGGTGCATGTTGGACATACGTTAAAGTGAATACATGGGTCTTCACAATTGGTGGGGAACATATATATATGCTGATACATATACTATGTTGGTATTTAATATAGTGGGTTTTGTAAACTTCACAGATTGGGTCTATTACAAGAGCCCGCAAGAACGAAAGAGAGAGAGACAGCAGTAGAAAAATGGTAAAAGAAAAAATGATGATTTGAAATGTGTAACTGAAAAATGTAAATATTTTTTTTTATATTGATTGTGATTCAAAGGCAAGTATCCTAAGGAAAACAAAAATCGCACTGCAGCATGGAAATTTTTACATATTGTTATAATTTTAAAATGAGTTGGATAAAGGAATAAGAAGACAGAAGCCAAAGACTCATGGCTAATCACTCCAAATTTCTTGTGAAATACAAACAGTCATGCGAGGAACTATAAATATAATATCAAATTGATATGCATGAAAGAGAGAGAGAGAGAGAGAGTAAGGATAGAGAATTAAAAGCACAGAAGATTGAGGCAGAGAAGATAAAGAAGAGAGGAGTAGAAATAGATGCTACAGAATAGTGCTAATATCTGAGGTAAATCAACAAATATTTATTTTGAGAAATTGAGGAAGTTGGAGCTTCCCTATCAGGTTGAAGCTTGATAGCTGTCAGTTGTAGCTGACTAAGGTTGGAGCCTCCTGTAGGTTGGTGCCTGGAGAAAATTGAAGGGAGTTTTAGCTTCCTTGCAAGTTGTAGCTTGCAGAAATGAGGTTGAAGCCTCCTGTAGGTTGGTTCCTGCAAAAAAACAGTGGTGAGAGGGAGTTGGAGCTTTCCTCTGCATCACAACAATAATAAGATGTGGTTTTCTCCCTTTATGGGTTTCCACTTATATCTATTGTCTCTATCTGTGTTGCCTATGTACTGAGATGATTTACCAAATCTGCTTAATGTTTGCTGCTCTCATAATAAGTTTGATGTCACATTAATTTAACACTTGCTGCAACATATTAAGACTATTCATATACTAAGGTTGATTATAAAAGTAAGCTGTAAATAAGTTGATAAAAAATTTGTAAAGCTCATGTATGTGTTAAACTGATTCACCCCGCCCCCCCTCTCTCAGTTTAACTAAGAATTCAACAATCGGTATCAGAGCAGGTTCCTTTGTACCAGTTTAACAACTGAAAGGAGATACTAGGTTCTCAGGATGGCTAGTAAAGAAGGATGCTCAACCAATAAAGCCCCTTTCTTTACAGGTGCAAATTATGCTTTCTGGAAAATCAAGATGAGGACATACATAATGTATCTAGGAATAGAAGTTTGGGGTGCTGTGGAATTAGGATATGTCCCAAAGGCAACTAACTCAGAAAAGGAAACCAAACATGATTTTGTAGCCAACTCAAAATCCATGAATGCCATCTTAAATGGATTTTGTGAAGAATATTTTATCAAAGTAATGCACAAAGACACAGCCAAAGAAATGTGGGACACTCTAGAGAATATTCATGAAGGAGACAAGAAGGTAAATACTGCCAAACTTCAAGTCTATAGAGCCCAGTTTGAGAACATAAAAATGGATGATGATGAAGAAATTTCTAACTTCTTTCTAATGGTTGCAGAAATAGTAAATAACATGAAGGCTCTAGGTGAAACCATAAAAGAAGTTGTAATTGTTCAAAACATTCTAAGATCTCTTCCACCCAGGTTTAATCCCAAGGTGTCTGCAATAGAGGAAACAACAGATTGGGAGACCTTGACCATGAACCAGCTACTTGGAAATCTAACAACATATGAAATGAGGCTCGCATAGAAGAATCCAAGTACAAGGGAGGTAGCCTTTAAAACGGAAAAGAAGAAAGAAGAAGAGGAAGACATATGTTCTTGCTCGGATGAAGAAGAAGAAAAATTCGTCAAGAAACTGGATAGAGGCTCAGGTAAATAAAAAGGTAAACTTCCTTTAAAATTCTTTAACTGTGGAAGAGTTGGAGACTATGCAGCTAAGTGTCCTCACAAGAAAGTAAGGAATCAGGCCCAAAATTCAGAGAAAAATACATTAAAGAACTCGCAGAAAGGAATGAAGTTCAACATAAAATCGTTCTATGCTCAACAAGACAGTAGTACAGCTGAAGACTCACATGAACCCTCAAATGAAGAAGGAACCTCTGAATTTTTATTGATGGCCATTGAAGAACTTGAAGGACTCCTGTTAGAAGATGAAGAAGAAGAAGGTGAAGTCGACCTTCAGGGGGAGCTAAGAAGTGCTCTGGAGTAGATTGACAGACTCAAACTGAAGTGTAGAAAAAAAAGGACATTCTCCTTAAGTATGTAAGAGAAGAGAAGAATTTAGAAGCCCTCATGTAGCTGAAGGTAGAGCTTGAAGAAGCCAAGAAGATAGAAGACATGTTACTTCAACAAATCAAGGATAAAACTCAAGAACAAGAGAAGCTGGAAGAAGAAGTTGTATGTCTCAGGAAGAAATTAGAAAATGCTCGGAGGAAAGTATCTAAAAATTCCTCTCAAACAACAAGCTCTAGTAAGTTGAACGAAATTCTGGATGCTCAAAGATCTCCTATGATAAAAACTGGAATAGGCTATGAAGGAGAATCAAGTAAAAGCAAAGAAAAGGAAAACAGGGAGATTATTTTTGTAAAAGCAAAAGAAGAATGATGAAGCAGCTCAAACAATTCCTACAAAAGAAGAAACTTGTAATGAGGAAGACAGAGATCAGAAGAAACCACTAGTAGCAAAGAATGTAATAAATACTAAGACCCCTGAGTATGTCAAATTTGGAAACAATCAAAGGAGATTCTTCCCTTCTATGAAGAATGCCACCTGTTATGTCTGCCACAAGCTGGGACACATTGATGCATATTGTCATACAAGAAGGAATAATTCAAACCAGCTAAAGATGCAAACAGTGAAGAGACTGCCTCAAGCAAACAAATGGAAAAGACAACATTACATCAGGTATGCAAATAGTTTCTATGGTTACTTTTTTTATTGTAAGGAATTTGGCCATAAATTCATTGAGTGTAGAAAGTATGGACAAATATTGATGTTCAACACTATGGACAAATATTGATGTTCAACAACTCAAGGAGGTTTATGAATCAAAGAAATTTTGTTCATACTCACAATTCTGCAAGAATTATGACCAAATGTTGTGTATGCAATCATGTTGGACATATGCCTTCCAAATGTCCTCTCAAAAAATGTAGTTCATCACCCCAAAAAAGATACCAAACACAAGGGTTCTTCTAGTGGATAAAGAAGGTGAATAAATGTGACTTGGCTCTAACTGCTGAAGAGCTGAAAATCCAGTGGTATTTGGACAGTGGTTGCTCAAAACACATCACTTGAGACAGAATCAAGTTTATAACTCTTGACGAAAACAAATCTGGCAATGTTACCTTTGGCAATGATAAATCAGGAAAAATAAAAGGAAAAGGCTCAGTCATCCTAGACAATGGCAAAGGAAAGGCCTAAGATGTCCTATTTGTAGATGGGCTGAAGGAAATTTTTTTGAGTGTCAGTCAAATGTGTGATAAAGGCTGAGAAGTTCTTTTTAGAGCACAAGATTGTGAAGTCAGATCAAGCACCACAGGTAAGACTCTGCTCAAAGGAGTTCAAACAGAGAGTAATGTTTACATTGCGAAAGAGGAAGATGAAGCATGTCATCTTAGAAAACTTGAGGAGTCATGGTCATGGCATAAAAGGTTGGAACATCTTAGCTTTGATCACATCATCAGACTAAGCAAGAAGAAAGATGTTAAAGACATGCAAGAAATAAAAATGCCTTCTAATACCATATGCAAATCTTGTCAACTGGGCAAACAGAACCGCACACCATTTAAGGCCAAAGATGAGTTATCAACAAGAAGACCACTCCAGATTTTGCACATGGACCTGTGTGGACCTGCAAGAACTAAAACTCCAAGTGGAGAATCCTAATTCATGCTGATAATTGATGACTTCTCTAGAATGACATGGGTGGCATTCCTCAAGAATAAATCAGAAGCTCTGGAAAAATTCAAGATATTCAAAGCATTAGAAGAAAATAAAAAAGGATGCAAATTAAAATGCGTCAGATCGAACAGAGGAGGTGAATTCACATTTTATGACTTTGCTGACCTATGCAATGAACACAGGATAAAACAACAATTTACTATTTCAGGGACACCTCAGCAGAATGGAGTAGCAGAGAGACAAAATAGATCTGTACAACAAATTTCCAGAGCCAAGATGCAAGAGAGTAATATTCCTCAAACCTTATGGGCAGAAGCAGTACACACAGTTGTGCATATCCTTAACAAAGCCCACTTAAGGCCAAGCACTGACAAGACTCCCTATGAAGTATGCCATGGCAAGCCAGCTTCAATCAAACATTTTAGAATCTTTGGAAGCAAGTGTTACATAAAGAATAATGATGAAAATCTTCTGAAATTTGATGCAAGAGTAGATGAAAGGATATTTCTAAGATATGCTTCCAAAAGTAAAGGGTACAAGTGTTGCAACAAGACTCTTCGAAAAATAGTAGAAGGCATTGATGTGAAATTTGATGAAGAACTTCCAAACAATGCAAAAGATACTGACTACAACATTCCATCAGATAACCATGAAGAAGAAGACCAAGATGATGATGAAACAAGCAAGACAACAGAAGATGCTGAACTGAGCTCTAAAGCCCCTTCCAGATACACTCAGAAGAACCATCCTGAAGATAAGATCATAGGAGACTAGAAAAAAAGTAGTCCAGAAAAGAAGGCAACTAATTGAACAGACAAAAGAGGAATACATAGCCATGTTATCACAAATACAGCCAAAGAAATTTGAATAAGCCAGCGAGGACAAGTCTTGGGTAAATTCTATGAATGAATAATTGGACCAAATTGAGAAAAACAATACCTCGGAACTAGTTCCTAGACCCACTGAGAAAAATGTCATAGTCTCAAAATGGGTCTTCAAAAATAAAAAGAATGAGCAAGGACAGGTAATCAAGAATAAAGCCAAACTTGTCTGCAAAGGATATTCACAAATCGAAGGACTTGATTACGATGAAACATTTTCCCCAGTAGCCAGAATGGAAGCCAGTAGAATGTTTCTAGCCTTTGCATGCTACAAATACTTCAAGGTATATCAAATGGATTTTAAATATGCATTCGTGAATGGAGATCTAGAAGAAGAAGTCTAAATGGAATAGCCAGAAGGTTTCTCTTTAACAGACAAAGATGACTATGTGTGAAGGCTTAAAAAGGCTCTATACAGACTGAAACAAGCACCTCGTGCTTGGTACTCAAAAATGGATAAATATTTGCAAAAACAAGGATTTAAGAGAGGTGGAGTAGACAACAATCTATACATAAAAGCCCATGAAAATGAACTCCTGATTTTTTTAGTTTATGTTGATGATATTATGTTTGGAAGCAACAGAGATGAACTAGCAAAAGGGTTTGCTGAAGAGATGAAATCAGAATTTGAGATGTCCATGATTGGAAAACTGAGTTTCTACTTAGGACTTCAAATTTAGCAAAAGAACATAGGTACATTCATCTCACAAGAAAAATACTTAAAAAAAATATTGAAAAAGTTCAAAATGGAGGACAGCAAACCTGTGTCAACTTCCATGATCACGCTATGCAAGCTGTGTGTTGATGATGGATCTGTTGATATAGATCAAAAAATATACATATCCATGATAGGAAGTCTGTTGTATCTGAAAACATCAAGACCAGATATCATGCTAGCATTAGGACTATTGGCTAGATATCAAGCATAACCTAAACAAAATCACATTCTTTAAGTCAAAAGAATATTCAGATATATACAAGGAACAACACAGTATGGACTTTGGTATCATAAAGGAAAAAGCTTAACTTTGATAGCATACACAGATGCAGATTGGGCCAGCTATGTGGATGATAGGAAAAGCACAAGTGGAGGTGCATTATATTTAGGAGAAATTCTGGTGGCATGGTTAAGAAAGAAACAAACATCTATCTCTCTATCTACAGCAGAAGTAGAATATATAGCAGCAGCAACATGTTGTACACAAGTCATGTGGATGATGCAAACCCTCCAAGACATGAAGGTAAGAATTGATGAACCTATCTCAATCAAATGTGATAATACAAGTGCTATAAGTATATCTAAAAATCATGTTCTTCACTAAAAAACTAAACATATCCCAATCAAGTATCATTTTCTCTAAGAACAAGTGGCTCAAAAGATGGTAAAACTGGAGGATGTACCAACAAAAGAATAGAAAACAGATATATTTACCAAACCTCTTGCTAGAGAACCACTTGAATTTTTGAGATATATACTAGGGGTAGTATCTGTAGATGCTACTCTCTGATATGAAGAGAAAGCACAGTTTCAGGGGGAGAACAGAAACGAAAATATCATTCTAGGGGGAGATAAGCCGACAAGGAAAGGGTGAAAGAGGTCCTCAAGATAAAAGGATTATGGAAAGAATACATCTAACATAAAAGAGTCAATGAAAAGTCTAAATGGTCAGTATTTTAGATTTAATCCAAAGTTTGGAGTAGCAGGGTACAAAGTCAGAAGATCTCAGAGAGAGGAAATGCAAGAAATGTTGAAAATAGATAAAAACAAAGGATCAAAGGATAGAATCTACACTAAGAAATGTGCAACCCCTTTTCATTGATGTCAAAGGGGGAGGAAGAGATAGCAACAGAAGGAAGGGTCCTAAAGGAAAATAGAGGAAGTATTGGATTATTGATGGATAGGTTGCCATCAATGCCAAAAGGGGAGACTATTGGAAATGTTGTCATTGATGGAAAAGGAGATGGCAAAGGAGGAGCACTTGAAACAGCAACAAGGAAAAGAGAGCATGTGACATGAAGCAGAGGCAGTTTTAGAAGGGTTAGTTGATTGGAGATCTAGAGAGGCAGCAGAGGAGCTTCAGGAGCAAGGAGTAGCATCAGGATTATGGGAACATATTATAGAAGGAACATTCGAGGTTCTGTGGCAAAAAGGAAACATGTATTGACAACTGGAATTTTCTATGAAAGTATGAAAAGAGTGTCGAAAAGTTATGTCTTATGCACAGAGCATACCAGTAGAGGTCATTAAAAGAGTTATGTCAAATGATTTGTAATTTGTAAGGAGTTTGAATAGCATCCAAACTGGAATTCCTGAGCGTTGATGAATATATGAGATTGACTGATCTTGTTTCGAATTGGGTATTGAATAAGGCACTTTGAATGAACTTATAATCTCTGTTATGTATTATGATGCGTAAGTTATGGGACTCAAGACCCAGGTTGGGTCTTCGTTATTATGGAAAAATTGAATATGGGTTTCAAGAGTCTGAAGGTTTGAAGGCAGAACTAATTTAAGGGCGCAAAGGGAATCTGGTGTGAATTCCTTGTGTTATATATTATGGAGGAGTTAGATTAATTCTTTCTGCGTTCCAATGATGAAGCTTGATTTAGTATGTGATCCCTGTTACGAAGACTGCACATGGAAAAGTAATAATTAGACCCGCTTGAATTGACATTGAACTGGTGTCAAGCCTCAATAAATAAAATGCTAGGTTAATCTGTTGATGAAGAGCGCAAGCAATGTCACATTATATGAGGGATTAGGTATATTTAATTATGCATCGGATATACTGTCTGAATGAAGTCCCTACAGTGTTGAATCAATACCAAGAGATCAGTCCACCGCACTAACTTACAGAAGTCGTCATGAAGAATTATGATACAAAGAAGTCGATTTATAGTGATCGAGCAGGGGAAGTGGAACCTTGAGTGAAGGAGAGGAACCACGAGTGGAGTAAACAGTAAAGGCGGGTTTCTGGTTTTCATCGCACCGCCTTCGTCGAGAAAGTGGTATTTCAAAATTGGGAGCGATTCCATTGACTGTCTGACACATGGCCTCAAGCGATTTTGGAAATCCACTATCATCGCGCATTATCGATCGTGCATCTAAGCCAAGCAATATCTGTCGGATCACACGAGGCAAGGCGACGTGCTCTAAGCCATTAGATGAGAAGGACCATTTAAGCATTGGGGCCCAGTCCATCACACAACCATTGAATATTAACCTTCGTGCAAGTTAACTGCATAATTTTCGTTGGATCACAGGTTGAACAAGCGATGAATTATCCACCATTGGATCATGAATGAAGTTGCAAGGTGACAAACAAGGTATGGCCAGCGTTTTATTGTTGTTTATTAAGTAATCGGAATATATGTGGGTGCAGAGCCAGAGGTTCGTTATAGGTGGTTAGTTGAATCAAAGCTTGGGATATATATATATATATTTAAGATTTCCAAGGTCCGAACATTCGAGTAAGAATTATATATTTAAGTGGGGAATTTAATATAGTTTGATGTTATAAAGGTTATAAAACTGTGACCATACTTATGTTGGGCGCTAAACAAAAGCCACAAATTATTAATACTTTTTAATGCTTGACTCGGGGAATATGCATACATGGTGATATATTTATATATTGTGCTAAAGTCGAAACCTATATGAAATGAGGTGCGTGCTGGATATACATTAAAGTGAATACATGGGTCTTCACAATTGGTGGGGAACATATATATATGCTAATATATATACTACGCTGGTATTTAATATAGTGGGTTTTGTAAAGTTCACAGATTGGGTCTATTACAAGAGCCTACAAGAACGAAAGAGAGAGAGACAGCAGTAGAAAAATGGTACAAGAAAAAAGGATGATTTGAAATGTGTAACCGAAAAATGTAAATATTTTGTTTTATATTGATTGTGATGCAAAGGCAAGTATCCTAAGGAAAAGAAAAATTCCACTGCAACATGGAAATTTATACATATTTTTATAATTTTAAAATGAGTTGGATAAAGGAATAAGAAGATAGAAGCCAAAGAGTCATGGCTGATCACTCCAAATTTCTTGTGAAATACAAACATTCATGCGAGGAACTATAAATATAATATCAACTTGATATGCATGAAAGAGAGAGAGAGAGAGTAAGGATAGAGAATGAAAAGCATAGAATATTGAGGCAGAGAAGATAAAGAAGAGAGGAGCAGGAAGAGATGCTACAGAACAGTGCTGATATCGGAGGTAAATCAGTAAATATTTCTTTTGAGAAATTGAGGAAGTTGGAGCTTCCCTATCAGGTTGAAGCTTGATAGCTGTCAGTTGTAGCTAACTGAGGTTGGAGCCTCCTGTAGGTTGGTGCCTACAGAAAATTGAAGGGAGTTGGAGCTTCCTTGCAAGTTGTAGCTTGCAAAATTGAGGTTGAAGCCTCTTGTAGGTTGGTTCCTGCAGAAAAACGGTGGTGAGAGGGAGTTTGAGCTTGCCTTTGCACCACAACAATAATAAGATGTGGTTTTCTCCCTTTATGGGTTTCTACTTATATTTGTTGTCTCTATCTGTGTTGCCTGTGTACTGAGATGATTTACCAAATCTACTTAATGTTTGCATCTCTCATAATAAGTTTCATGTCACATTAATTTAATACTTGCTGCAACATATTAAGACTATTCATATACTAAGGTTGATTATAAAAGTAAGCTGTAAATAAGCTGATGAAAAATTTGTAAAGCTCATGTATGTGTTAAACTGATCCCCCCCCCCCCTCTGAGTTTAACTAAGAATTCAACACTTTTACCAAAATTCCTTCATTTCTTCAAATGCAGAGGCTTTGTCCCTTGCTTCTAACCCTGTGATGAACATCTGATATTCATGCTTGTTTCCGTTCAACGTAATTGTGACAAGATCAAAATCAGACACCTTCTCTCTGATGTCACCGAATTTGTTCTTAAGGTCTTTAACCCTTTCAAATAATCCATCAATGGATTCATTTTCCTCCATCCTCATTGAAAAAAACTTTCCTTGAGCGACAAGATGCGATTTGTATTTTTCGTTTGGTATAAGTGCTTGAGCATCGTCCAAATATTAGTGCACAATTTGCCATCTCTCATGTGTGTGATAATATTATCCTTAACGTACATCTTCAGTGTGACTTTTTATTTTCTCTCCCTTTTATCCTTGTCTTGTATAGGTGTGGTTGTTCCTGTTAAAATATTCGGTTTCTGCTCATCACCTGTGACAATCGACCACGCATTTTCTCCCTCAAGCAGTGTTTGTAGCTTGAATTTCCAATTGGTGAAATTGAACCCATCGAGTGTGCTAGACTCGTTGAGATATGTTTCTGTGGTATTATTTATACTGGACTGATCAAATTCCAGACCTTTCGATGATTCGAAATAACTGAATAATTACAAGCTACACTAACACGAACTCAATACATACCAGATCCTAACCACAAATCTGCCACCGATCTGGCACGATCTTGTTATTGCAACTCAGATCCACTGTCGTTCTAGAGGTTACTATTTCTGTGACTCAGATCCACCAAAAATGGTAAAATCCCATGTGCATAAACACCAAAAAATGTTTTTGCAACTCAGATCCACCACAAACGGACAAATCCCATGCGTAGAATCGACAACAATGTCTACGACTCAGATCCACCACAAACAGGTGAATCCCATGTGCCGAACTGCCAAAAGAGAGATCATCGCCTTTCTAAGCCAAATATTGGTGCAGGTATGGCCCTATCATTCGTGCTGAGTGTGCCTATCGGCATGAATGTTAGGTAGAAAAACGCGTTCACCCTCCTGTGCTTAGAAAAAAAGTATCTGACACTTGTGAGTGAGGTGTTTACTATATTTCAACTAATCTTATGAGCATTGAAGCACATGTGTGCACCGTAGCCACAAAGGCTATGTAGCCATGAAGGATCCGTAGCGGAAAAGGCTCTTAGCAACTTAGGGCTCTAAAGAAAAAATAATTCAGGCTTACCTAGTCTGAGCTCTAATACCAAGATAAAACCTGAATTGAATAGAAACTGTAGCTCACAGGTGAGTACTGCACCTCAAGACTCCACACAAATGGAGAGTACAATCTACCTTCATTAATCAAATGATACAACAATAAGTGAATCACAAAGGAGTAGGAAGTTGTAAACAAACTCCTATATCCTAGGAACTAATCCTAACTCAAGGAGCTATGTTACAAGACTATAACAATTTCTCCATGAATATACAATAATATTAATTGTTTGCAGCTCAATGGTATGGATAGTATCATTTTTATAAATTGGGCTTCATCTCTTAAAAATCGTTTTCATTTTTTTTTCAAAAAGGCTTTATTTAATAGTATGTTATCAAATTAGATTTTTTTGAAAAGTGTCTGAAATCTTATTATTTAAAATGGTTGGAGTTGGGATTAAAAGAGAACTTTATTTATCAAACTAAAAAATGGATTGGTGGAGAATTTTTTCTAAGATAGAGAGGCTTTGTGAAAATGTGTGTGGAAGTGTTTTTCTTGTCAAAAGTTTTAAGATTTCTCCATTTCTTCTCTACAAGTCTGAAGTTTTATTGTCGAATAGAGGAACTACACATAATGTTTACCTGTGAAATTTGTTTTTCTTGTTGAGTCGTAACAAGTTAGCACTTAACAAATGGGAAAATCCAAGACACTAATAACGTTAAAGAACAACACAAGATGTTTGAGATCTTTCTACATTTTTAAGTGAATAGGAAAAATGATTTCTTTGCATTGAAATTCATAAGAGAACCTATGGATGAAAACCTTCTTTCTCTGATTTCAAATTCCAACACTACCAAGGAGGTCTGAGAAACCCTTAAAATGATTTTTGGCACAAGAGAGGGTATTGCAGTTGAAGTTGGATTTATGGCAGAATGTCTACAATGAGATGAAAATATTGTTGAATCTCACTATGTAGCCTCAAGCATAGGTGGATGATGTCTCTGATGAATTTGGAGTAGCAGTAGAGAAGGATCATGAATATGGTCATGAACCCCATTATGCACAGCCACAAGTGGGTGAAAATTTGGTGAATCCAACAAAAAAACTTACTCATGAAAATTTGATGAATCCAATAGCACAACTTACTGATGAAATTTTGATGAATTCAACAACAAATCTTGCTAATAATGATTTGGTGATTTCAGTAACAGAGCTTGTTGATGATGATTTGGTGAATACAATAAGAGAGATTGCTGATGAGATTAAAACTACGATGGTAAATCCAGTGATTAATATTTCTGATGTAAACTTTGATTAAAAAAAATTGGCTAATGATGATGCAACAAAAACATCATATAGACATGTTGTTATTCATTGATAAAATCCCACTTGAGTTAGTGGAAGACAACATGTTTTCAACAACAGATGTTATTGAAGAGGAGACAATGACAGAGAGAGAGATAAAGATAGAAACAGAAACAAATTTAAAGGAAGATGCAATGAATGAAGCTGACAAAAGAAAAATCTTTTTACAACCACCTTCTTGGTGTCTAAATTGTCCATCCAAGTGTCCTAGCTCAGTTTAAATTAGTCTAGTTTAGTTGACTTTCACTTCAATCATTTATTATTGATATTTCTAATGTAATATTATTTAACTGATTCGTAATATTGAGAAGAGAAATCCTCTTCTTCACTTCTCGGTAGAGGACTCAACTCAAATATGTCAGCTTCAGACTTATACAGGCTTGCCTTATTGACTACATCACCTGTTTCTGCTTCTTTTTGCTCCTGCTACTGATTATTCTCACTACTTTCTTCCATCAATAATGGAATGTGCATTCTTTATGATTGTCTTCCTTTCCTTCCTCAATTTGTTCATGAAATAGGACATCCAGACTAGCAAATATTTTATGAGTCAAGGGATTAAATAACTTGTATTCTTTAAACTTAGTGACATATCCTACAAATATACATTTCATGGATTTAGGATATAACTTCTTTCTATCCTCCTTTGGTATATGGGAAAAGGCTTTTGACCCAAATACTCCTAATCACTCACTACTGGTTTGAATCCATATAATTCTTGAAAATGAGTCTTAAAGCTGAGACATTTAGTAGGACTCCTATTCTTTAAATAAACAATAGTGTTGATGGATTCAACCCAAAAACCATTTGATTTACTCTTACCTTGAAGGATACTTCTTGCGCACTCCACTAGAGTTTTGTTCTTTTGTTATGGCACTCCATTTTGTTGTGGAGTATGAGACACTGTAAACTGTTGAAAAATCCCATGATATCTGCAAAAATTCAGGAGCTCACCCAACTTGTATTCTCCCCCTTCATGACAGCAGATAATTTTTATGCGTTTTCCTGTTTGCTTCTCTACTAAATTTTTAAATTATTTAAGTCACTGAAAGGCCTGATTCTTTTTACTTAAAAAATATATCCATGAGAATATAATGAAATCATCAGTAAAAAAAAGAAAATAATATGCACCACCTAGCGACCTGGTCCTCATAGGTTTGCATATGTCTGTATGCACCATCTCTAGAATATCTCTTTCCTTTCTATCAATATGTAGAGGAAATTCTTCTCTATGCATTTTCCCTAATGCACATCCATCACAATCTAACTGAACACTATGAAAAGCATGGAGTCCATCGACCATACCTTTTCTTTGAAGTAGCATGAGCTCTTGTAAATTAAGGTGACCGAATCTTTGGTGCCAGAGGTTTTCGACTGTCAATCCTGTTGAAACCATGGCTTGCTGTGGTATTCTTTAACATTTAATCTATACAGGATTTCCACACACAATCCTGATTCAACTATTTCCATCCTTCTATCCTTTATGACACAACATGTCTTGAAGAATTCTACTAGTAGATTCTGATTTGTTATCATAGATACAATGGTCAAGTTTTTCTTCATCCGACGCACGTACATCACATTCTTAATATTTATGATGTTACCACTAGGAAACCTTACCAGAATATTACTGTAGCCTTTGTTCTCATATCCTCTGTCATCTCCTAAATAAATTTGAGATCCACACGAAGTTTCTTAAGAAATTCAAAGCACTCTATCTTACCCGTCATATGTGAGCATGTGCCAGAATCAACATACCATATGTTGTCCTCATCTTCCTTAGAAGTTGAAAGATCAAAATCAGCTACAAACAGTCGAAGATCATGACTGTGGTCTTCATCAACAAAATATCCTTTGTGCCTACTTTTCTTATTCCTCGCTTCATCTGTTTGCCTCTTAAAACAAAACTTAGATTGATGGCTATTTTTCCCACAATAAAAGCATTCAATACCAAAAAAATTGTTTGCAGACATACCTCTAAATGGTCTGTTTTGAAATGTGTTGCCTCCTCTCTGTTGCTATTGTTGTTGATGTGGTTGCTTCCCTTTAAATGGTCTCCTATTCGCCATCAGAGAAATATAGTCATTGTGAGGTCTTAAATTATGTCATCGCTCTTCTTCTTGTAGAAAAATTCCTGTCATTTATTCAAATGCAGGTGCTTTATCCCTTGTTTCCAACCGTGTGATGAACATATGATATTCATCCTTCATTCCGTTCAACGTAATTGTGACTAGATCGGAATCAGGCACCTTCTCTCTGATGTCACCCAATTTGTTCTTGAGGTCTTTAACCCTTGCAACGAATCCATCAATGGATTCATTTTCCTCCATCCTCATTGAAAAAAAAATTTCTTTGAGCGACAAGATGCGATTTGTATTTTGTGTCTGGTATAAGTTCTTGAGCATCATCCAAATATTAGTGGATGATTTTCCATCTCTGATGTGTGGGATAATATTATCCTTAACGTACATATTCATTGTGACTTTTTCTTTGCTCTCCCTTTTATCCTAGTCTTGTATAAGTGTGGTTGTTCCTGTTAAAATATTTAGTTTCTGCTCATCACCTGTGACAATCGACCATGCATTTTCTGTAGTTTTCTAGACTCGTTGAGATACATTTCCATGGTATTATTCGTACTGTACTGATCAAAGTACAGACCTTCCGATGATTCTAAATAACTGAATAATTACAAGCTACACTAACACGAACTCAATATATACCAGATCCTAATCACAGATCTGCCACTGATATCGCACGATCTTGTTATTGTAACTTAGATCCACCGCCGATCTGGAGGTTATTGTGTCTGTGACTCAAATCCACCACAAACGGGAAAATCCCATGTGCAGAAACACCAGCAAATTTTTCTACAACTCAGATCCACCACAAACGGGCAAATCCCATGCGCAAAATCGACAACAATGTCTACGACTTAGATCCACAACAAACAGGTGAATCCGATGTGCAGAACTGCCAAAAGGGAGATCATCGCCTTTCTAAGCCAAATATTGGCGCAGGTATGGCCCTATCAATCGTTCTGAGTGCGCATATCAGCGCGACTGTTAGGTAGAAAAATGCGTTGACACTCTTGTTCTTAGAATAAAAGTATCTGAGACTTGTGAGTGAGGTGTTTAATGTAGTTCAACTACTCCTGTGAGCATTGAAGCTCCTGTGTGCACCGTAGCCACAAAGGCTATGTAGCCATGAAGGATTTTAGCCGCAAGGGCTCTTAGCAACTTAGGGCTCTAAAGAAAAAAAAGTTTAGGCTCACCTAGTCTGAGCTCTAATACTAAGATAAAAACTGAATTGAATAGAAACTGCAGCTCACATGCGAGTACTTCACCTTGAGACTGCACACAAATGGAGAGTATAATATACCTTCATTAATCAAATGATACAATTATAAGTGCATCACAAAGGAGTAGGAAGTTGTAAACAAACTCCTATATCCTATGAACTAATCCTAACTCAAGGAGCTATGTTACAAGAGTGTAAAAATTTCTCCATGAATATATAGTAATATTAATTATTTTCAACTCGATGGTATGGATAGTATCGTTTTTATAAATTGTGCTTCATCTCTTAAAAATCATTTTCATTTTTTTTTCAAAAAGGCTTTATTTAATAGTATGTTATCAAATTATATTTTTTTGAAAAGTGTCTGAAATCTTATTATTTAAAATGGTTGGAGTTGGGATTAAAAGAGAACTTTATTTATCAAACTAAAAAAGGGATTGGTGGAGAATTTTTTCTAAGATAGAGAGGCTTTGTGAAAATGTGTGTGGAAGTGTTTTTCTTGCCAAAAGTTTTAAGATTTCTTCATTTCTTCTCTACAAGTCTGAAGTTTTATTTTAAAATAGAAGCACTACACATAATGTTTATTTGTGCACTTTGTTTTTATTGTTGAGTCGTAATGAGTCAGCATTGAAAAAATGGGAAAATACAAGACACTAAGAAGGTCAAAGAACAACACAAGATGTTTGAGATATTTCTAGATTTGTAAGTGAATAGGAAAAATGATGTCTTTTCATTGAAATTCATAAGAGAACTTATGGATGAAAACCTTCTTTCTCTGATTTCAAATTCCAACACTACAAAGGAGGGCTGAGAAACCCTTAAAATTATTTTTAGCACAAGAGAAGGTATTGAAGTTGAGGTTGGATTTATGGCAGAATATCTACAATGAGATGAAAATTTTGTTGAATCCCACTATGCTCAAGCATAGGTGGATGGTGTCTCTGATGAATTTGGAGAAGCAGCAGAGAAGGAGCATGAATATGACCTTGAACCCCATTGTGCATAGCCACAAGTGGGTGAAAATTTAGTGAATCCAACAAAACAACTTACTCATGAAAATTTGATGAATCCAAAAGCACAACTTACTGATGAAATTTTGATGAATCCAACAAAAAAGCTTGCTGATAATGATTTGGTGATTCCAGTAACAGAGCTTGTTGATGATGATTTGGTGATTCTATCAACAAAGATTTTTGATGATGATTTGGTGAATACAATAAGAGAGATTGCTGATGAGAGTAAAACTACTATGGTAAATCCAGTGATTAATATTTCTAATGTAAACTTTGATAAAAAAAAGTTTGGCTAATGATGATGCAACAAAAACATCATATAGACATGTTGATATTCAATGATAAAATCCCACTTGAGTTATTGGAAGACAACATGTTTTCAACAACAGATGTTATTAAAGAGGAGACAATGACAGAGAGAGAGATAAAGATAGAAACATAAACAAATTTAAAGGAATATGCAATGAATGAAGCTGACAAAAAGAAAAATCTTTTTACAACCACCTTCTTGGTGTCTAAACTGTGCATCCAGGTATCCTTGCTCAGTTTCAATTAGTCCACTTTAGTTGAGTTTCACTTCAATCATTTATTATTGATATTCCTAATGTAATATTATTTAATTGATTCGTAATATTAAGAAGAACAATCCTCTTCTCCACTTCTTTTCAGTTTTCAATTTTTGTCACCAAGACTAAGAGGTATTTCATAGGAGTAAAAGTATGCGCCTTTAGGGACCACAAGAGGGTTATTGCAGGTCGCATGGTTTTCCTTGAATAATGATTAAGAGTCAGCTTGGATTAGTGGATAGCAACAAGAGATAGTTGTCCTGAATTTCGGTTTGAAAACTGAGTTATGAGACATGCAACTAGAAATGGTTGTCCTCAATACTGGTTTGAAACTGAGTTATGATGTAGTTTCCCACTGTGTAAGAAAAAAATGCAAAATATGTTTTTCACACATTTCGAGAAACAAATTGTCCACAATTAGATTTTGGTGTGTGGTATAAGAACTTCACAAATTTTGAAAGAAAAATATTAGAAATATAATAGTGAGAATGATAAGGTGAATCTCTCTCAAGATGAAGTTAAATTTTCACTAAATCTGTAGAAAAAAAGTTAATCGGTAGAAAAAAAAGATCCATTTTTTTAATGTATAGTTTCAACAATCTTAGATTTTTATTTTTAAAAATGAAATATGCATAAATTTTATATAAAAATAGAAAGTACATGTTATGAAATTTAAGAAGAGAAATTAAGCACAACTACATTAATAAATGTGATTGATATATAATATAAACATTACATTAATAAATGTAACTAATATATTATAAGCATTAACTTATTTAAATATATATAAGAACATAAATCAAAGCTGCATTAACATTTTATTTAACCATATTAACACAAATAAATCAGACAAATTCACTCATTAGGTTTAATATATTAATTTTATTTAGCCTATTTTATTTTATTTATAATAAATGGATTAAAACATAATGGTAACCAAAGTTATTTATAATTAGTAATCGTTTTGCCACAAATTGATCGAACGTGTAATTTCGCACAGGCTCCTCATCGTTTGAATTGGCGATGTTCTTCTGTGATGATTCATCATTTTTAATATATTATGAAGAAAATATTTCTCCCCGCCTAAATTATTTGGGGTTAGGTAGAGGGGTCTACCACGTTAGGGTCCCAACGTACTTCTTTTCACCTTCGATTTTTCTCCTCCAAAACCTTAGACCATTTATTTCACCGGGCTACACACTTTCTCATTAACGTTGAAATTAAATTAGGAGGGAATGAAGTATATACAAATACCTTAGGGCGGGCGATGCATGATCCCACATGCTATGAATCTCCTTTTTTTATAATCTCCACAACTTTCACAATTTTCACTCTCCTTTCGTATTTTGCGTGCCTGAACATTATACCATGGATTTCACTTCAAACACTTTGGCATTCATGTTAAAATGCAATTACGAATTAATCATGTATGGATATAGGTGTAAGACGAGCGATGCATGATGATCGAAAGCTTTCACAGATGAACTTTCAAACAATGTTGATACAATATGGCGCAGGGCGTGTCACCCAATCTCTCCATCGATTTCCATTAGAAATTAAGAAATATAACACTAGTGAAAGGGAGTCAACACGGTTTACAAAATTCCTGTTTGGTTCTACCTCGCTCTGCCTTGTTACAATGAATTAGAGATTGAGTAAAGAGAATTACATCACGTCTAAATATTAAAAAAAAAAAAAAAAGCTTCTCATAGTATTCGTGAATTGACACGACTCTCTTGAATCGTCCGATTCAAAACCCAATGAATCAACCCAATGAAGAGCTCGAATCACTCGACGAAGTGGACTGCGATGACACGCTAGTAACCAAATGCAACTATTTGATTCCAACGTGATAGTTAATGAAATAAATGATTTTTAAATTAACTTTGTTATTTTTATTTATTTTTAAATACTGTTCATATTATATATATTTTGGATGACGTATTAGAAATCAAATGTTGAGCACAACTATATCACATTACCAAAAAAAAAAAAGTTATTTAGCTTCATATTAGTATTATTATTTGTAAAGGATTTGAGAAATCTTCATTTTTCAAAGAGATGTGTAAACATGGCTATGTATTTTTGTGCAAAAGTGAATTTAGTAAAAAATTTTAAATTTTCTTTTAAATGCATGTGTGTCATTCCACGCTGAAAAATGTTAAATTTGCTTTTAAATGCATATGTGGCATTCCATGGTATATGGTGCAAACCCCCTAAAACCAATAGTGGATAAAAATATTGTGATGCAAAGCACCAAAACCAATTTTACAAAATCTAAATATTTGTCATAAAAATATCAAAATTATTATTATAATAATAAGTTCTATATTGTCCAAAGCACCATAAGATAACAAATGGTGCAAAAAAAACCTTTATTATAGTTTCAATAAAATTACAGATATAAAATATGAATGGTGAAAAAAAAAAAACCTCTTTTATTCAGAAAAGTTATATATTGTGAAGAGTTAAAGATAGGCTAAGAAGATGTATTTGCGAATTTAGAAGCCACGTGTCCCTAAGTTTCGATGCTATCAAGAGTTTGATTTTAGTACCAAAGAGAAAAATTTGACCATTTTCTTATGTTTAAATCCAATTACCATAAATATATTTAAATTATATCAAATGTACTAACACAACCGACGTATCGTGTCCCCTAGTTGCATCCAAAAATTTTAATTCATTGTGTACAATAAGATTATGGTAGCTTGATTGCTACATTATAAGAAGTATCAATTACAAGTAATAGAACAATGTCTCCATTGAACCATTCATATGATTCCAAGTTGATAGACATAATAAATTTACATACATAATATCACTACTCATCAGTTTGTTCAACATGGTATTGGTCATGTAGATGAATCAATGTAAACTTGGAAAAATAAAATAAATAAATAAATAAAGGTTCTAGACACTGTCATTTCAATTATGAGTCTCAAAGAATTTTGTTTGAGTGAAAATTTAAAGATGACATGATATTTCAAAAATGTTAGTTTTTCTAATCTATTATATATCTTTCTAGTTATGGAAAATATATTAAATAAATATCTTTCACATTTAATGAATAATTACAAAGAAGTAATAACAATATCTACATATGATAAAATTTTAAGTAAACTATCTAACAACCCAAACAATCTAAGCATATAAAGAAGAGATAATTTAATGAAGGAAAACAAAAGTTTGATTTGTTAATAAATTTATAATTCAAATATACAAAAATATATAACTATTGAAACTACTAATTAACATAATAGAAAAGGTTCAAAAACTTTTCTTTTTTCCTTAGGATGTTAATAACAAAATGCATCAAATAAAGTAGGGATGATAACAAGAATAATTATAACTAACCAACTTATACAATATTTATGTTAATTTTATGTTATTCTTAATATTAAGATGTATACATATGTTCCAAAATTGATTATAAAAAATTAAATTTTCATTTGTTTATTTTGAAATATGAAAAAAATGAAACTCATAATTCATTTGAAATTATTTTTATTTTTCATCCTTAAAAAAAAAATCAAAAATTTTGTCACCACGTGCATGGAAAAATAAAAAGAAAATTATAAACTCAAGTTTGTGAATAAATATATATAAATGAAATAAACAAAAAAACCACAAACAATAACTTCAATAGAATTGAAATAAACCATAAAAGTGTATGAATTTAATGGTATTTCATAACTAAAGTATCTTATTGATTTAAAAAATAACTGAAGTGCATATGGTAAGGTTGAAGCATGATTCAAAGTTCAATTTCATCTTCTCTTTCATCATATTGAATAGTTACCTAAGACACACATAAAATAAGATCAACACAGCTATAAATTGTATTAATTGAAACTTTCATTTGCATATATTTCTTTCATATTACAAAATTTTATTTAGAACAAAAAATGTATATATGAAAAAATAACTCATTATCGGTAATAGGATGAAATCTATCTTTAATATTTTGATGAATGAGAGAAGATGTAACATGAAGCAAAATCTTTTTCATATTCAGACATCTGAGTATTGAACAAGTGTAGCTATATTTTAAATAACAATGAAATAGTTAGAAATTTGATTATATAAAAAATATTTATTTCTTGAAGAGTTTTACTAAATGATTTAAATTATTCAAAAAAAATATTTATTAAATTATTTTTAACATTATAAATATATTCACAATATACTCATATATTTATATGATAAAGATAGATTCATTGCATTTTAACATATTATACTATCCTCACTTTAACATAATTTTCCAACTTATACATCTATAACTAGTGCTAAAAGCTTGTAGGTCTATAAGTAATGCTATAAGTATTGATTATGCATAGTTATATTATACTAAGTTGTGATCTAAAAGATAATATTTAAAATATTTAAAATAAATATTAATTTGGTTATAGGTACTTATATTATACTAACTTGTAATTTAAAAAATGATCTTCAATTTTAATATTTTTAAATAGATTAAATCTATAAGTAGTGCTAAAATATTAGTTATGTACAGTTATATTATAAGTTGTAATCCAAATTATAATTTTTTTTTTATATTTAAAAAAATATATATGTTTTTAAATAAATTATCTACCATGCTAAAATATTATTTATGTACATTTATATTGTACCAAGTTGTAATCTAAAATATAGTTTTTTCAAAGTATTAAAATATGTTTTAATATGTTTTGAAAAGATTATCTACAGACACAGAACACGTGCTCTTGTAGGATGAAGAAGAGAATCCAATGGAACAAAAAAACAACACCCAAGAAAGAAACCTTTGGAATAATTATAGGGGGAGTTGGATGACGCGGAACTGAAGGATTGGAAGTCAGGCCCTATCCTACCCTAAGTGAATATGGGTAGATAAGTACTGTCTATACTTCAAGAGCCTTGGCGCGCCCCAACCAAAAGGTGACGAAACGAGCTAGAAACGCTACTCGAAAAAACATTAGAGCACGAAGAATATCGGTCTTGTCGGGTCTAAAACTGGATAGTCTGTGGGTCGATGCCCGAGGGGTGAATGAGGGTGCACTGTAATCACCAAGGCAATATACTATTTTCTGTCCAGATGGGTGATAAAGTTATGCATGGAGTAAATTTTTTAATAAAGTAATAGTCAAGTCAATTTTAATTTAATTGCTATTATTTTCAATTAAAAATATAATATTTTAAATAGATTTAGTTAACCTTTACTGTAAATTTTTTTATAAAATAATAATCAAATTAATTTTAACTTAATTATTATTATTTTCAATAAAAAAATATGATACATAATTGAAAAACACCTTTTACACTAACCAATCTCTTACTCGTAGTAAATATATGTTTGAACAATAATTGTAAAAAAGAACAATCTAAAACCAAAGATTTGTTTCCACTTCCTCCACTAGTCTGAATAATGATGAAAGAACATCAAAGGAGGAAAGAATAAAGAAAAATTTTCTTTAATCTCTTCTGATCCTATGGTGGCCATGGCCATGAGTGAATGCAAAATTTTTAATTATGGTTCATTTCTTTTTTCAAAAAATGAACAACTAGGAATGCCAAGACAAGCTTGTTCTCAGAAATATGACTTTTAATACAAATTTATGAAAAAATTTTGTCGGATTCTTAATCTTTCTCTAATCACATTTTTACCAGTACAAAAGAGACCCTAGAAACAAGGTTAGGAAATTTTTTGCATCGGATAAGGATATCCAACAGAAGGGACACTCGAGAAAATTAATAACTAACAAACTTTTTGCATCAAATACTAGTTGGTCTGTGCAGTTGTATAGAAATCAATTTTTGTGATTGTGATACAAAAATCCACAAAGAATTATTTTCATCCACAAATACCTGTCACTAAGCATGGAAGACCAGACCAAGAGTTGATACCTGTCACCAAGCTTGGAAGACCAGACGAGGAGTCGGTACCTGTCACCAAATTGGACGACCAAAGAAGGAGTCGATACGCATCACCAAGTACAAATAATCAGATTCAAATTAACAATGGATATTACACCGTATATCCAAATTAAAAATGGAGATGAATATTAGGTAGAAGAGTGTGAAGATATGTTTCCAAAAAAGATGGACGGAAACATTTCGAATTTCTACATATAGAGGGATGTAGTGCGACTTCATCTTCAATTCATAAGGTTGTCTTAAATAGCCATTTTTTTCTTGATTTTACATTAAATTGCTAAATCTTTCATTCATTACTAATTTTATCTCTAATTACTAGTTGTTAATTTTTATATTAATTTATTAATTTTGAAAATTATATGAGCTAATTATTTCTATCAAACAATAGCAAAAGGTAAAAACCAATTAGTAATTGTTAATTTTTATATTTATTTACTAATTTACTAATTTTGAAAATTATATGGGATAATTATCTCTATCAAACAATACCAAATGATAAACAAATCACGTGTTTTTTTATTACAATGCTTATTTCATATTATGCTCCAATTATAAATTATTTTATAAGTTATCATAATAAGGTTCACTTGTTAGTATTACACAATGTGGGATTCCTACAAAAAATCAGGAATTCGCAATTATGAAATTATCTATATACAAAATCACACACTGGAAGCATGATTTCCATTTTGGTTTATGTAGCCAACATAATGGTTAATCCATTTTTTTAATGTCATTTTACTTGTTTTTGACATTGAATTATATAAATTGGTATAATTTTCTTATACATTATGGATGAGATGAATTTCAATATCCCTATGCTTATTTCAAAATGGATGCTCCTTTCCTCTAAACTCAAAACCTACATGTATGGGACTTTAGGAGATGTGTAATTTACTTATACTTCCACTATATAAGAGATTGACTTAGCATAACCCATAATATTTAAGTCTTTAGATTGGATTTATACACGTTCCTCACTAACTAAAACACCGACAATTGCTTTTTATATATTTGAAGTATAAATAAAACATTTATATAAAATTAGTGGTGGAAAATATGGATTCATTTTAAAAAAAGATATTATTTCAAAGGATTGTAGAAGTCCTCTATAAAATTATTTTGAAACTACAATATTTGAATACTGTGTGGAATTACATGATGTAAAAGGATGCAAACTCCAAGAAATATATCTTGAGATATGGAATAATTTAAAAAATTATCATGGCCAGTATAAAACTCTATATCTCCTATGTTTTAAGATGCAAGAAAGATTGATTTCATGCCCTAATAGTCTTGAACAATAATTAGAGTAGTGTCAATTCACAATATTTTATGTCGTAGCAATTATTTTTAGTGGAATCAAGGCATTACGGGAGTTGTATTCTATCATCATCAAGAGAGTCCCCGAGATTTATGAGTAGTGTGTCTATAGGAATTTTTCTTTCACATCCCATCATTGAAATTATAGTTCTGACTTGCATAAAATTTTTAAATATGATGATGGTTAAATAATCATTCTGAAAAAATCTCTTGATGAGGGTATTGATTTCCTCTTATTTCAATGTTTTCAAGCATCATGCTAAATACTCATTCTTTAGAAATATTTGGTTAAACAAAGTGTCAAATATTTTTTTTTTTTTTATTTGTTGGAAATAAGAATGATTGGTTTGGTGGTTTAAGAAACATTGAAATAGTTTCTCTCCATGCAACTTAGCTTCAAAAATTAGTTTCGTTGAAGGAAAGCTATATACATTCCTAAAAACATAAAATTCATTTCACCTACATATTAAACATAAACCCAACCCTATTATATTCCTATTCTTCTAAATTTCTTTGGCTTTACATTGTGGTGGAGTGATATCATATTGACATCATTACCATAGAAGAAAGGTCTTTCAAATTTACTTAAATAGATTTGAGGAAGGATCAACCAACCATTCTTCCAAGACTATACTCTCAAGGAGGTAAATCAAGTGGAATAATTATCTACCCATTACTCAAATATGGTATTTTGGATGTTATTCATGTAGATGAAAGATTGATTTATCATTCCCCCAAGGTAGTGTGATCAACGGTGTGTATCACTTGGAAGGGATGACTCACACTTCCACTAGGATAGTATTTCATTAATGAATATGAGAAAAAGGAATGATTAACTTACCCTTACTCAAATATTTTATTCACCTCACATGTCATATAGAATAAGCATTGGTCAACGTTTCCTTCATGATAGTACGAATCAAGAGGTGGATCACTTAAAATATTCGGTTGACCCTTCCTCCACAATAGTAACCTCAAATAATATAACCATAGAGAAATATTGAAATTAAGGGTTAGAAAACCTATCATCTATAACAACACCCTCAAGGAGGAAAATAAATTGGAAGCGCTGATACAGCTTTCATTAAATATGATAATTTGGAAATGATTCATTTATGGGAAGGGTTGATTAGCACTTCCTTTAGAATAATATTCTTCACATAAAGGAACGGACTATAGAAACATGGAAGGGTAAGTTGACCCTTCCAACAAGATAGTATTTGATTGAAAAATATGAGAAAGAGGAATTGTCGGCTAACCCTTATGAAAATATGGTATTTTCCTCTTTCATAATCTAGAGGAAGAATTGACCAAGAATTCCTCTATAATAGTATGACTAAGGATATGGATCACTTATAAGGGTGAACCAACCCTTCCACCATGATAATGACATAAAATATTATAATCCTTCAGAAATATACCAAGAGAGGGTTGGTTAACCCTTCCTCTAGGACAATACTTTCAAGGAGGAAAATCAAGTGGAAGGGAAACCTAATGACCTTCACGTAAGAGGGTTTGGGATATACACTTCCTCCATGTTAATGGACTCAAATATTATAATATTTGAGAAATATTCTAGGTTAGAATTGGTCCTACTCTCATATAGGATAGTAATATCAAGGATGTAGGTGAAGAGGAAATGTTATCCAACCATTTCTCAGATTTTGGATTTTAATCATGATTGATGTAAATGAAGGGTCAAATGACCCTTCACCTAAGATAGTGTGTTAAATGAGGTGGATAATGTGGAAGAGTTAACCAACCCATCTTCCAAGGTAACATTCTCAAGGATATATAAAAGGTATAGGGGTTAGTTGATCCCTCCTCCAAAATGGTATTTATGTGATGATCTATATCAAGAAAGGGTCTACCAAACCTTTATCTAGAATAGTATTATTGTGGAGGTGGATCACACAAAAAATAGTGTAATACAACCTCTAGGATAGTACTCTCAATGATGCAAATGAAGAGGAATTGTCAACCAACCCTTCCTCAAGTATGGAACTTTGGTCATGATTCATGTAGAGGAAGGATCAACTAGCCTTCCCTCCATACTGTTATGATCAATGAGGTGGATCACGTGGAATGGTAAATTGACCCTTCTTTATGGATAATATTCTTATTGATGTGGAGAAAGTGTAAGTATTATCTTACCCATCATATAATGTGATATCTAGGTGATAATTGGTATTTGGTATTTCTTATTTCAGTGAGCTTTCTTGATAATTGGTATTTGGTATTTCTTATTTCAGTGAGCACATGCTTTTCAGGTAAGTCTTGTTATTGGTGCACAATTGTGTATGTTATCTCTGATTGCGCATATTGTTGTTCTTGCAGGGTGGGAACTAATGTGTTCGCTGCACTGGAAAGTTGATTTCACATAACCCAACTACCTCTCTGGTTAAATTAGGGTTTTAGGTTTAGCCTAGCTAGGATTTGTTAATAAAAGTTTGTCAATTCGAGTTGTTAATTAGGCTTACTTGCTGAGGTTTTTCCTTACGGTTTAAAATTATGCTTGCTGTATTTCTTATGGTCAGTAATTTATGCATTATAATTTTCCATTTATTTTTCACTCATGCGTTTTTAGTTCGATTATTGCTGCATAATATTCAGATAATAACTGCATGTGCTTTGCCTTGTTTTTTCACCTCCAATTAGTTGATATTTCTCAATGAACCCGGAGCCTTAAAACCCTCGATGCCCTGACTAGCCTCCTTACTCGTCCTTGTACATGTTGAAGCCAAATGGATCACTTTCATCTCTTTTCATGCATCAGAACCCTAATGATATTTCACGATTCCCTTGCCATAATTGTTGAAACCTTAACCCTATTGTTGGTGTGAGGTTGTGGCAGTTGCCCCAAGAGGCAACTTCTCTCAGAATAAGTAATCAATGTCACATTCTTGACATTATTCCTACGAGTCTAATTCATTAGCTGGAGATATACGAACAGGTTGCCCATGGGGAACCCTAATGAGATCAAATGGCTTATACCAGCAACTTGAATCTTGTGTCCCACATGGTCTTGAATATCTTAATGATCTGTTTTTCATGTTTTTCCTGTGGGTGGTAGATGGGATGTGAAGGTTTGGAATGAGGGAAAACCCAAATCAGAATGTCTTTCAGTTTCTGTCAAACAAGAAACAACCTCTCTTTCCCGTAAAATAAGTTGGGATCCCTCATTTCCCCACGGAAAATAAGTGTCATGAGTACATTAAAATAAGTGCTGCAAGCACATGAACAAATAAGGGTAAAGAATTCAGAAAGGCTTCCTACGTAGAGAGGTAACGCAACGACTCCGCTAGGGTACTAACCAAGCTTACTGGCAGCAGAGCAACATTTGTGATTTCTTGAAGTGACTCCACCGGGGAGCAACACCAGAGACTTATTTTAAAATTCTGAATATAATAAGCCCACTGCCCTGCTCTCTACATCATCATCAAGCTACTCACATCCATGAGCTTCTGCTTTGAATTTTTCTGATTAACAAGACCTAGATGAGGCACAAGGATTGGAAATATCTGTCAAGGTCAAAGTAATAAAAAGGGTACCTACAGAATATGTTCAATATTCCCTTACATCACTATCCAGACACATATTATTGTTGGGACATTAGCAGAGATGCTAGATTCTACTAGTGGTTCGCCATTTGTTGTAGCTGCTACAACACCACCCAAAATTTTCGATGTATTCAAAATTTCAGGTGCCCCTATGCTTGGGAAGCCCTAAAATACATATAAACCAGCCTTGCTTTGCGTTTAATCCCCACCGTCCAATAGCATGGTCCCAGTTATTTAAAGAATACCTTCTATGTGAATGAATCTTTAACTTGTGGAATCAAGAAGTGTCAAGGTCTACTACGGTCGATGGTTGTGTAAAAATATAAGTTTTAAGCCGATTTCAGGATTTAGGGATGCTCAAAGAATTGACTCAAGTTTCAATATCTTAGTTTTTATATTTCAATGTTGTTGCTCCTCTAATGAGGTATTTTTTTAGTCATTGGTTTTTTCTCATTATTACCGAGAGTTGACTTATTATTATACTATTCCTTTCAGGAAATCTGTCAGAGATGTCATAACCATTATGCGCTGACTTATGTAGTGATTTAATGAAGGTTTTAATTGTTCATTTGAACTTTTCAAATCCTCAAAGGAGTTTTTGGTACACAAGAGTCTCTCCTCTTGAACACGCATTAAGTATTTGACATATGGTGTGGTGGGAGTTCGAGATAGGCCAAGGGTTAATGATGTTTGAAATGGCATTACCACAGAACTTTGGAATTCGTACGGGTAGCCATCATAAAAGGCAAACTCACTTCAAAGATCATCGAAAGTCCCTTCGTCTATTCAAAGGCCTTTTAATAGATTTTCCTCGTTTGCATATGAAGGAGCATGAAGCAGGGTAATGTCGTTGTCATTTACCATGAACTTACGATGGAGATATAGACATCAAGCCACGACCCACATAAATAGATATTATGGTAAAGTTGAAATAGGGATTATATCGCACAGGATTGTCTCCTATGCCGCGTCACAGGAAGTACATGTTGCCCATGCATACCATTGAGGAAATTCCTATTGCACTAGCGATAATTTTTGTTGCTACACACAAACAAACGGTAGCGCCAACCCCTTGAGGGATTTATTAAGGTTACGCATTAGGAAATATTTGATAAAAGGTCATGATATAGCATGGGCATAAACCCGTCTCCATAAAATGCGCCTTTTTGAATACCCAAAGACCCATATGGTGTGGAGTCCTAAAAAATTCTACACAGCATGGGCACATATGAGTCTTGGAGCCTTGCAGTAAATATAGCCAGAAACTGACTATCTTACACGATGAAAAATTCAAATTTCTTGGAGGTGGAACAGAAGTTACAAAATCAGGGGAGAAATAATTGTAGCAGATCGCTTAGATGGTCCCTGTTTCAAGATTTGGTGTTGAGGTTAGAGTTATAATGGATTTTTTAATCTGTATCTGTTGGAATCCTATGAGTGAAGAGGGGCTTGTTGCAATTTGGTGGAAACCTTTCAATAAGAATTGTTATATGAGTCATGTTGGGGGTCGAGCCTCCGTTGTGCAATGTGCATGATTACCTTGGTGATATATGGGATGCGCCGTTGAAGAAGTGGATCTCAAAATTAGCTAAGAATGACAATAGAGGAGGTTGGACCAAATGGCCTCAACGCTTTCATACTCTGCTTGACCGATTTTAAAGGTGTAGAAATGGAAGCGATTTTAAATTGAAGCTTGAGATCTTACATAATCAAAAAAAGGTTATAAAATATAAAGAACCCGCTTGTGATCAATTTTAATGTTGCGACTGTGCACCTGCAGATTTATCTGAGGACTTTGCTGTCGTGGATGAAATCGTCTTCTGCTTTATTTCATGGACGCTCTTATAAAAGTTTTCCTTCATATCTAATTCCACCATGCGCCACTCAGACTCGAGATAACACACCAACTATTTTGTGTAAGTTGGGTTTAAGATCAAGCTCTCGTATATTGATAACTAAACCCTCATGGCTTCCACCGTCACACTTAACTCTGCATTCTTGGCTTCTAGTGGTTCAATTCTCACCTCGGCTTATTCAAGCTCATACATTTCCATTGTCAATAGAAGGAGATGCATGTTTTGCATGGTTCAAAAGGGGTCGCAGGAAACACTATGTGATCAAGTCATGCATTCGCACTTCTTTTGCAGCAATGACAAGTGCGAACCATCCCCAAACATGATTGTGTGACCTATTTCCAAGTCGCAAACTTCCACAGGTTGCGAGGTCGCAATCCTAAAGCATGAAGGAAATGTGCGACCCAGCCCCAAATACGACTATGCAAACTCTTTTCAAGTCTCAGATCTGTACAGGTCAGGAAGTCGCATGCCTGAGGCACGAAGACAAAATGCGACTTACCGGGAGCTGCGACTATGCAACTTCCAGTAGTTTCTATCTTCACCCAGGTTACCAAGCCACACTCCCCAAAAGGAGCTAGAAACGTTGAGCTGCAACCTTGTGACTACCACAAGTTGCAACCTCCTTTCAAGTCACAACCTCTCGAAGCCCCTCCGAAGTCGCACATCGTAGTCTTGTCCCGGTGCATAACATAATGTAAAATTGGCTTTATAATCCTTACTCCTCATCATCACTGCCCTAACGTACTCTTGTTTGAATAGTAAAATGAATGGATGTAAGGTGTAATTATCATCTACTAAAGATCGGAGGATAGTTCTATGTATGGTAGATACGAAAGAGTATCTCACCAAATGTGCAACATCAATGGTGCTATGCATGACCTACAAATTGATAAACAATGCACTGCTATCATAGGGTTTTCGGCATCATCACCATCGGAAATGAATATTAAGCTAGATAAAACTACACGTTTTAGTCATGTGATGAATTTCACTTGACATTTCAGGTTTTCTCCCCATTACTTGGTTAAACAAGCTCAATATGGGCACGCACGAGTTGTACATGCATTCTTCTACAGAATAGGAACACACAGGGTTCCATATTTATTATTTGTTAAAGCCACTTTTTTGGCTAATTACATGTGTTTCCAACATCAATTTTATTATAAGTAAATGTGACCCATGTTATTTGTTTACAGGTAGAAGGCGGTGACTTGCATGGCGAAAGCTGGGGTTTGCTCCGACAAGGAAGGTATATCCTTACAAAATTCAAAGAACTTCACTATGGGCTCAATTGCACATCTATCACCAATCCATTCACACAAGACTGGTACTAGGTAAAGGAATCGTGTTCTACAAGGGCTTAGATTAGTAAAAGGAGAAGAATAGAAGGAATGGCCCTAGGTCGCAGGTCGCAGATGACCCAAGGTGGTAGTCGTAGATGACCCAAGTCACAGGTCATAGATGACCCAAGATCATAGGTTGCAGATGACCCAAGGTCACAGGTCGCAAATGAATCAAGGTTGCAAGTCGCAAGTAACCCCTGGGTCATAGGTCACAAATGGACCAAGTCGTAAGCTAGCCCAACAGTCGAGAAGACCAAGATTCAATGGTAACTCGAACGATATCTTAGCCTATATATACAAATTCAGGAAATGACCATAAGGACTTTTAGCTCTGCAATGGAAGGTAGTATGACAGAGGAATTGGTGCTTGAGAGCTAAAGACACTCAACTCTTGGTATCAAGTAGAGAAAGAGGTAGCGAGGCTAGGGTTTTGGTATCATGCATTGAGATGAATATCCAACGTTCCACTATTAGGTTTTGATGAGCTGTAAACATGTATTAGACGTTGTAGAAACATTAATAATATATTCTCTTTTCTGGCACTGATTCACATGCTTGTTTGTGGTTATAGTACAAGCTGTCTATTATTTCACTATGTTTTATGGATGCGTTCATGCATGCAATTGATTATGAACTAATTCACAGCGATTGTGTGTACTTTTTCTCTTGAATCAGTGTTTATTTGTTCCTCGCAATGTCAGTGATCTATTTTGAACTACTTTTCAATTAACTTCTGGTGTGTTTCCTTTCATGTATGTCTAACTGGTTTTTTCGGCTCACCGAGCCCACTCACGACATACCCTCTTTTATTTTTCTACTTAGACTTGCTTGTATCTTTGTTTGTGGTTCGTCAATCTTGGGCTAATTTTGATTCACTAATTGGTCATTTCACCTTAGCCTCCACTTCATCATCTTCTCGTCTGACAGCCAAGAGTGGAAACAGTTATGGCGACATCTGGGCCCACATATAAGATGGGGCTCCTATCCAAAATAGTGTGAGGTCTAATTGGGACCTTTCACCAGGGAGACCCCCTTGTTGTTGGCAGTACAATTTTTCTTGTCAACAAGTGGACAGCTAAATATTATTTTCCTGAGTTGAGGGATTCAAAAATTTCAACTTTTTTTTCTTTTTTTTCAACTAGTGCTTTCCCTCCACAGAAATTCTCAATTTCTATTTACACCGACATTCCCATCATGTAGATTTTTAGATTGATTATTCTTAACGATGGTTCACAGTTCATCATTCCTATACGTTGATGGTTTTGTATAGTATATTCCTATATGAAGGATTAAAACAGTATATAGTTTTGTATCTTGCATAGGAGTGAGCTATTCCATTAATTTCATTATATACATACGTTTTTACTACTCATACTCGAATACTATTCTTTAAATTTTACCTCTAGGTTTTTCTTGTCTTTTTGAATAATATGTCCAACACAAATTTTTTTATACTAATTACTTATATTTTTGTTACTACAGACATCACATAGTACCCATTCCATAAGATAATAATTTACCTTGTTATACTTGAATTCTAGGTATTTTCTTTACGATAATTTTACAATCCTTAACTGTAACTAAATTTCGATTTTGTCTCTTATAGGTATAGTTATATATATCGCCTACCTTTGGATTTTTATACATCCACTGCCCTTTAATATTTACTCATAATACGTGGACTTTTTTTATACAGGTTGTTCCAGATATCCATTGGGTTTTCTCATAGGAAACTCTGCATAAACTTTCCGATATACTTTACAGTTTTTTGAAAAAGGATAGAGTCCTTTGTAGATTTTTGTTATAAATTTTTTTAATATAACTGTATAACTCTTTGGACTGAACCGTTTATAATGATGTAATTAGATCTTAGATGGAAAGGATGTATTTTTAATTGAATGGAATTATGTTACCACTTCTATATAATACTTTCTTTCCCATCATTATTACCTCTACAATACTAAATTTTGAATGCATCTGGAATATATAATTACATTATTTTCTATCTAGTATTTCTTAAATCATAATTGGTCTTACTCAATTATGTTACAGTATATTAATTTGATCCCTATTCTTTGTATTCACTTATTGTCATGCCTAAGTAGTTCACAAATCAAATTTTCTGATTGGTAAACTAATATTAAACTAGAAATATTAGTTCAATAACAATTTTCTGAGATTTACCTAACCTCATATCTAAGCCTTCAGGGTTTATACATTATGAGAGTTGGTACTCTTCAAAATTATGTCTGTACAACAATAAAGATCAGTCTATATTCATTATAGTAATATTTTTTTCAATGTACATACCTTCCTTGAATTAATTATAGCTAACATTACACACCACAACATATAATCGTACTCAGATTTTCATAAGCTTATATTTACATTCATACTATTTTACTTCATCAACAACTCATCACAAGCCTAAAGTATGAGATAAAATGGAATCAACTGGTGCATACCAGTAAAGGTAGACTAGGTTCCACCCAACCTTTGAACTCTCTCTCCATAGCTCCCCTGAGCAGAGACCAAATCCTCCAGCCATAGACAACCTCTTTTCTATCCTGAATCTGATTATTTAAGATTTCTTTCCCCTCAACCTGTTTCCCTTAACTGCGTTTAGTTAAATCAGGATGCTACTTTTCTATGTACCTAGGCTTTCCTTTTTTTCCTTCCACAAAAGTACTTTAAAGCTAGCTTTTCCTCTTTATAGCTTTATTGCACCTCTTCCCAGTAACTTCCTCTTTAGTGTGGTAGCTTTTTAGATTTCGATCTCCAATCTAAATTTATATGTTTAATTTTATTTCCTTCAAGGATTTTTGGAGAACTAGGGCATCCTTATGATTCTTATCCATCCTCATGCATTTGGATATTTGATCTCTAATCATTATCTAGTCCTTGCATCATTTATTCCTTTTTCATTGTATTAATTTAATTAAATAAAATATAACCATAATAAATATTTTCCCTGGGTCCACTTAACACTTAGAGTCTTTGACTGCCTATTTTTAAAAGCAAAAAATTAGGGATATTACATATTCCCCCTCTAAAACAGAACATGGTCCTCAATGTTACCAATTTCGATGTTGATTTCTCAACTCGGGATAAAGATTCCTCCTTAACCTTATCCTTTTGATCCCAGTATTTTGTTCCGAGTACTAATACTTTCACCTACTTTTAATCTGTTGACTGCTATACTCTGAAGTTTGATTTTCTTCCTGCTTCAATATAAGAAGTATATCTGGAAGAATGTTGTATTTTTGTTTCCGCCTGTCCACAGTTCATATCAATTCATATGAGTAGCACCATATATATATTGATAAGAAGTAATCATGATAATAATCTGAACATTAATAGTTTTCAATAAATTCACTTGTTAGCAAAACCCTTCAAGGTTCATAGTAGTATAGTGAAATTTTTAGCACAACTACTTATCATTCCATGTATTTCGGTGAGACTTCCTCCTCACGCACACATGGTCTCGTCTAAATTCCTTGGTGATTTTTCCTGCACATCTTCTCAACTTGACTCCTTTTATTGGAGTTGTACAATTTTGGTTATACTTTACTTCACAAAACAAACACCTCTTCATTTGAAGCTCATGAATTAAAAAAAAAATTCCGTCATATGCAGTGGTTCTGCTTAAGGTTCTATCCCCTTTTTTCCAGTTCACACATGCAATTCATGTACTTAATACTTGATTTATTTTCTCAATCGATTTATATGGTGATAACCATGCTCAATTTCAACTTAACACTAGTTTTTCTATAACACAATTTCCAAATTTCACTTGAACTTTACCTTATCAAGTGTATTAGTTATTACCTTATATCTTGAAACTTCATATCAGTTTACCATTTCTGTTTTGGATACATTGACTACTTTTGTGAATGTTGGTTTCTAAGTCAAATAATTTCAAAAAAAAATATTGCAACCAACTCCTTATTTCCATTCTAGAATAGGAATAGTATCTAAAATTTTGGTCTAATGCTTAGGTTTCATTGTCTCTTATCAACATTTTCCACATAGGATTTTCATTTCTCTTTCTTCAAACCAGGTCAAACATGTTCTACTTTAAATCTTAAATTTTATTCGATTCATCAGTATGTCCTATCGAAGGACACCTATGATATTTTCAAAAATTTCTAATGTATTGGGGTCACATTATTAATGTACCCTCTATTTTTGAAATTATTTGTTCCTCCTGATTTGAAATATCTATCAATATTTAAACATATTACAGTTTTTATGGGAGGTTTTTCCTTCTTTACTACTGCACTATTCGATTTTCCTCAATTATTCATAGTCATAACTTTCACTACCTGAATATTCTCCAAAATTTTAAAGACACTCATCTTTAAAACATATAAAATCTCCTTTTATTTTCCTTTTTAGGTTTTGAAGCTTATTTCGAACTCATTAAGGAAAGACAAAAACATATTTTTCTTAACATTTTTAATATTATTGAAAAATTTATACTCCATCCATATGCGTTCTAGTAATAAAGCCTCTTCTTACTTTATAGGTAATTTTATTTACTACCTTCAGCATACACTTCAGCAAAAACCTTAACACATACCCATTATAATTTCGTTCATTTGTCTAAATTGTTCTTCAATCATATGCTATAAATGAGTAATAATATGACCTCTAATCCTTCTACCCAAGCCTTAGTACCACTTACTATTTCTCAGTTTGGATTATAATCTTCAAACAGGAGTAGTTATTAGTTTAAGTCTTTTAACTTTTCAAGCTATTTTAACCTTTTTTTGGTCTATCTGCTTTTCTCTCTCCTTGTTGTTGTAGAGAGATTTTTGTATAGGCTAAAAAAAATATTTTTACCCATCTCTTCTATTATTTTTCAATACCCACTGTTGATTTTATGGTGGAAATATTAGGACTACAATTAATTTCATTCTCATTTGAGCATTTCCTCAGTAAAATACTCATCCTTCGTTTGAATTTACACGACTAAACCACTGAAATTTTTATAAAATTCCTTTTTTGTTAAGTCTATGATGTTATTTATGATAGACTTGATTTTGCAGAGTTGTAGAACAATTATGAGTTGTTGTTTATGATCCAGTTTACTTGACACATAAAGGGATAAAACATGACCAATATAATACTATAGAATATCTAATTCATAAATTTTTTATATTCTTCTTTATACAGTTCTTCTTTATTTCTCATTTTATGATAGTTTATTGACCATCTATCTTGAGTAGAGAATATTCATTCTTGATCATCAATTTAATTTGTTTTCAGTAGTCTATACTTACTCTGAAGGTTTCAAGTTTCATTTTGACCAACATTTCGAGTGCTCCCAACAGTGATATTCTTGGTCTTACATAGTTTCTATTCAACAAATTTTTATCGTTGTAGTTTTAACTCTTACAATATTGGGTTATTCAGCTTGTATACTCTAAGGACTAGTGTAACACATGGTTTAATCTTCATTTAACAATAAGCTTCCCCTTTATAAGAATATATGAGGAATTTCATCCAAAATTATCTCCTTACTCTCTCTATTGACTCGTACATTTTATACCAGTTTATTTTTCAGTTTGGTGTCTTAATTCTACATCATACATTTTTTAGCCTTTTCTTGTTGTCCTTTGTACTATCATTGGTTTTTTTCATCATCACAATTACCCTGTAGTTTTTTTTTTCTAAGAAACTTAGTATATCCTTTTTGGTTGTTCTACCCAGTCCATTCCTATTAGCACCGAATAGGAATCGAAAGGTAAAACAAATAACTCATGTTCTTTATACCTATTTACCTTTCAACAATCTTGGGAAATATTATATGTCACTTCATTATACAATTTGAGCTTGCTGGAATTTTTGTTTATTTTGCTAAACTGCATCTAATTTCATCAAATATAACAGGTTTTTTATCATGCATATCTATAAATATTCTTTTCAAATGTCTTTAGCCACTTTTGTCTTACAACAAATTTTATTTTTCCACTGATAGAATATCTACAATTTTCATTTATGTATAACTTTATTGATAAAATTCTACTTCTAAAAGTATTTGATCTATGATAAATGGTTCATTATTCCTACCTTTGAACTTTGAGGGGGTTTTATTATCAAATTTTGGTTCTTCCACTCCATCTCATTCATCATTCTCTTTTCTTGCTAATCATAGTTACTCTCTTCTGGAATTGGAAAATTTTAGTATTATTGGTTTCCAAATTTCAGGAGACAAAATTCCTCATTCTTCTTCTTACAGTTAGTAGATAAGAAATTTCTTACATGTAATATATCAGTTTCTTAATAATTTTTAAATGTTTCTATAGTTTTTAACATTATCCTACCTTTTCCTTTTCTTTTGTGTAAGAGGAAAATAGCGAAGCAAGTTGGTGAGTTTGGTAACAACCCAGCAATAATAAGCTATTCCGATGTAAGCTCTTGAAATTCTTTGGTTTTTCCATCCTACTATCGGTCATTCTGCTATTTAATCTTAGCATCTTCTTAAGTGACAGTTTCTCTCACTTGTTTTCCTACCACTACAAGGTAGCCTTACCTTGAATTTGATAGATAGTCAGCCTAGTTTTCAAGTTACTTTCATATTCATAAACCTCAAAGTAATTTATCATGTTTAGAAGATAATCTTCTGCATGTTCCTCCTTTCCATCATAGGAGGGAGGCTTGAGTTTTAAAAATTCACCCTGTAATACCTTATTCCTTCTAGACTTTTGTCTAAAGGTTTCATCCTCCTCAGACTCTTCTGAGTGATTTTTCAGTTTCATAAGATGTCTCATAGTCATCAATGATGCATTAGGATCTGATGGGTTTTCTCCACCACCCCTATTCACATACCACTCATCCTCTTTTCTCATGGTTTGTAGTTGTATGATTATGCAATGTTTCACTGTTCATAAATGTAAACATTAGTGAAAACCTAAAATTAATAAACACTTTACAACAAAATAAATTTTCTCTAGTGTGAGCACACATTTAGGCCTAGTGTTTTAACATGGGCTCTGATACCATTTGTAACATCTCCATTTCCACGTAATTTTTTTTTTTAATAGTACTTACACTAATTCCTTCATGTGGACAAGTTGTTAATTTTGATTTTCTTACATACATCCACTTATTTCACAATCCAGTGACTTATTTCAAACTTATAATTTTACCAGTTTGAACTGCCACTTATATTATGGGACTTACTTAAAGGCCTAGTTCAGTTACTTCTTCCAACTCTATTTAAGTAGGAAATTAGGGTCGCCACAACCTGCTCGCACTCTTCTAGACTATAGGTAATAATTTCTTAATTCTTGAAAATAACTTACCCCTATTTCCTTTCACACCATACACAAAATTTAGATTTATTATAAAAGCTATGACATAAGCATTTAGAATAATCGAACCCACCATGATTTAATTATTCCTATTCTTTAAATATACTTTGTCAATACTCTTATTTACATATGTATTTTCAACTTGTGTATATTTATTTTCACCTTCATAATGGTGTTTGTCTCCATTTTTTTCCTAGTCAGTAAATTCCAAACTGATGATATGAATTTATATTATTTACTATGAGTTTTCCCTTAACTCTCTCACTTCCCAATGCATATAATATAACTTTAAAATTTCTTGTACAAGGTTTCAATAGCCTTCTACTATATCCCACTTTCCAATTTATAAAGTTCACCGGTTTAATTTGTATACATTTATATGAGCAACTTATGAACCCATTAATGTTTCAATTTCCAAACCCGTTGTAAGGTTTAACTAGAAACAATCATATGCTTAGGACCACGTCTTATACGCAAGTGGAACTTTGGATTAAATGTACAGACCTTAGATCAGTATGGTCAGTAATTCCATTAAATGGTGTGGTTAAATCGTTGCCTTGAGGTACATGGTAGTTGTCATGGTTTCATTTCTCTGAATTGTCTAGCATATGGAAGTAGAAAACATCCCTACAATGGGATACCTCAGGATCTCCCGACTATAAATTCAGAGGTACCATGTCACATGGCTCTCTGCACTTCCCCTTTAATGCATAAGTATGAGGGAAAACTCCCCCAACGTGGACGTTTAACCACGTGGACAGTTGGGATTTCCTTTCGATTTGGGTTTGAACGTTCCATAAAGATTTCTTTCTTTGGGTTTCGGCTCATTTTTCCCTTCGTGTCCCTCTCGGCCTTGCTCTACATCAACTCACCTTTCCCGGATTACGCACATCCTCTGTTACGTTGATATTTATTGAATGACAAGAATAACTCAAACATTTTGAAGAGAAGATACAGTGGTTCAAGAGGAGATTTCCTCCACATTTCGTCCATGTAAGCTTTACTATGGTTATGGTTTGTATCACATCTTACCTTCTCGAATTTTAGGTTTAGTCCACAGTTTACAAATTTTAGTTTATTTACTCACGCAGATTTTATGTTTATGACTAGAATGATATGGGTAGACTCACTCTTTTATGGTACAAACTTTCTGGTACGTAGAGTGATTGCCTCTTTATTTATTCAGTAATTATTCTTTGTTTAGTTGCCAAAAATATAGTTACGAAAATTTTAGAAGACGTAATAAATATGAGCTTTTAACTATAACCTTTGGTGAGGTAATGAAAATATTATATTATCCAATTCCTCTATTCTCATTATGCATCTATTATTCGTTTATGGTTTATACAATTTTCATTTCAACTCCTTGCCTATGGCCGTCCATTAGTATTTTAATGGATATCATTTTACTGTTGTCTTGAATACCTTCATTTCCCTTCTAGGGTTCTAACTATCATTCTCATTTTTTTAAAGTAAAGGTTTTCTAGATTTATTTTCTTATGAGTCTATTCACAAAAGAGTCCCCTCTTTGATTTGTTACAGTTGAAAATATTTACCAACCCTATATTCTAACAATGTTGTGGAAAATGCAAATGGGTATTCCGAAGGCTTCACCTCATCGTCGTCTCATCGTCTGGCAACCACATGCCAGTTGCAGGTAATTTATGTTTACCTCTTTCTCATTTTAATTCGTGGGGTTTATTCTTCTATCCTCAATATTTTGGTATCTTGATTTTTCTCATCGCCTCCCCTAATTTCATTTAACTTAAACATCTTTTTGTTTTTATAAATCACTTCTGTGATTTTGTTTTAGCATTTGATTTCTCTTGCTCCCACAGAAAAATATCTATTTATTGTTTTCTTTGGGCATCCTACTTGTTATTTTAATTTCATATTTTATTTAATTAATTTATACCATGATTCTCATACTTGTTCTGATGCTAGAATTCATGTACTTATTTAATTTAAACCCCATGGCATTTTTGATCTGGCATATCATTTTCTATTTCTTAGTACCATAACGATGCCAATTTCTGTTTAGGTGGACAGTTAAATATTACTGTTCTGGGTTGAGGGATTCAAAATTTTCAAATTTATTTTATTTTTATTCAACCACTGTTTTCCCTCCACGGAAATTCTCAATTTCTATTTACGCTGACATTCCCAACATGTAGATTTTCAGATTGATTGTTCTTAACGATGGTTCACAGTTCATCATTCCTATACATAGATGGTTGTATATAGTACAGTCTTATCTGAAGGATTAAAATAGTATATAGTTTTGTATCTTGCATAGGAGTGAGCTATTCCATTAATTTCAATATATACATACGTTTTTACTATCATACTTGGATACTATTCTCTAACTTTTACTTCTAGGTTTTTCTTTTTTTTTTGAATAATATGTCTAGTACGAAATTTTTGATACTAATTACTTTTCTTTTTGTGACTACAGAAATCACATCGTACCCATTCCATAAGGTAATAATTTAACCTTGTTATACTTGAATTCTAGGTATTTTCTTTACGATAATTTTACAATCCCTGACCAGAATTGAATTTCGATTCTGTCTCTTACAGCTATAGTTGTATATATCTCCTGCCTTTCGATCTGTATATATCAAGTGCTCTTTAATATTTACTCATAATACGTATACAGTTTGGTCCAAATACCCATTGGGTTTTCTCATAGGCAACTTTGCATAAATTTGTTGATATATTTTACAGTTTTCTTAGAAATGACAGAGTCCTTCCTTGTAAATTTTTTTTATAAACATCTTTAATATAACTGTATAGGTATTTGGATTGAATCGTTTATAATGATGTAATTAGATCCTAGATAGAAAGGATCTTTTTTTCTTTGAATAGAAGTATGTTACCACTTCTATATAATACTTTCTTTCCCATCATTATTACATCTACAGTACTAAATTCTGAATTCATCTGCAATATATAATTACATTATTTTCTGTCTAGTATTTCTTAAATCATAATTGGTCTTACTCAATTATGTTATAGTATAGCAATTTGCTTACTATTCCATGTATTCAGTTATTGTCATGCCTAAGTAGTTCACAAATGAAATTTTCTGATTGGTAAACTAATATTAAACTAGAAATATTAGTTCAATAACAATTTTATGAGATTTACCTAACCTCAGATCTAGGCGTTAATGGTTTAGACATTCTCAGAGTTGGTACTCTTCATAATTATGTCTGTACAACAATAGACATCAGTCTATATTCATTATAGTCATATTTGTTCAATGTACAGCCAAATTAATTATAACTAACATTAAACACCACATCGTATAATCGTAATAATATTTCCATAAGCTTATATGTACATTTATACTATTTTACTTCATCAGAAACTCATCACAAGCCTAAAGTATGAGATAAAATGGAATCAACTGGTGCATACCAATAAAGGTAGACTAGGTTCTACCCAACCTTTGATCTCTCTCGCCATAGCTCCCCCCAAGCAGAGATCAAATCCTCCAGCCATAGACAACCTCTTGTCTATCCTGAATCTGGTTATTTAAGCTTCCTTTCCCCTCAGCATGTTTCCTTTAACCAGGTCCAGTTAAATCAGAATGATGCTTTCCTGGGTGCCTACGCTTTTCATTTGTTTCTTCCACAAAAGTAATTTAAAGCTAGATTTCCCTCCTTCTAGCTTTATTCGACCTCTTCTGAGTAAATTCCTCTTTACTAGGGTATCTTTTTACATTTTTATCTACAATCTAAATTTTTATATTTAATTTTATTTCCTCGAAAGTTTTTTGGAGAACTAGGAAAATCTTATGATCCTTATTCATCCTCATGGATTTGGATCTTAGATCTATAATCATTATCTAGTCCTTCCACCATTTATTCCTTTTTCATTTTATTAATTTAATTTAATAAAATATAACCACAATAAATATTTTCCCTGGGTCCACTTGACCCTTAGAGTCTTTGAATGCTTATTTTTAAAAGCAGAAAATTAGGGACATTGCACACTACCATTATAGTGCTATGATGGTTGGAGAACGCACTAGCACATAATATATTTTTGTGAAGGAAGGAATGATGAGTAGGAGAAGGGTCATGAAAATGTAGAATGACAACCTGGTAATATGAAAGGATGATGATGTGGTGTATGACGATGGAAGAAATATCAGTGATGCTTGAGAAAATTTATATGACTCTTCTAGCCTATGAAGAAGACAACAAGGAGACAAGAAAATGTAATAGCATGATATCAGAGATCGAAAATTATATGCCCCATTTCATGAGAAAACTAGGTATGTGATAGAGGAATCTACAAGTGAAGTGGATTGGGGGAAGGTGACCCAAGGGTCATTTGGTTATGAGGGCTTACTGGTAGAGAGCATGGGGTATATTTCTTCTTCCACAAATTGTGAGTGTGATTTATATTTCTTTAAATCATGCACATGTTTTTTATTTCTTTAAATCACACACACGATTTTAAAGAATATTTTTTTTACGGGAGTTATAAATGAGGGAAATTTAAATTTTATTGCAACATGAATGCGTTTCATAATACTTAAACCATTCCTCATCATAAATGTATTTGTCGCCACTAATCTAACTAGGTTTATTCATTGGAATTAACTTCGGTGAAAACAAACCTAGATGTTAGAGCCTAGCTAATTGAGCTAGCACTCTAAATAGTTAGTCCTTTTATTTAGAATCAACATTACCATCTAACTTGACCTATCCATCTATATTGAAACTCATGTGATACCAAAAGGTGAATCTTATTCGATGATAATGCAATAGATCAATATGTATTGCACCTTGCATTGGGTTGTATGCTAGTATTTAGGTGTATTATTATTGGATAGATCCTTTTATCTTCGCAACTCTCTCTCTCTCTCTCTGGTTACATTTCTATCTTCTCCTACCATCCCCTTCCCTCTCTCTCTCTCTCCATCCATCCATGCCTGTTTCCATCACACTACTTCCCTCCATTCCTCCCTCCCTATCACACCCTCTCCCTCACTCTCGTTCTCCATCCGTCTCATTTCCTCTCTCTCTTGCTACTTATTTGTCTCCTTCCTCCCAATTTCTCTTTCAAAAACCCTATAGTAATATATATTATACAATAAATAAGACAAAAATGTATTATCAACACTATAAAATGTATAAAATTAATAGCAATAACAAATTTTAAAGATACATACATACACATATGTAATGAAATAATAAAAAATATACTAAGTATAATACAAAAATGCAAACCATATTATACCATGCGCAATATTATTAGCTTCTCAATGTGATGAGCCCATAAAATAATATCATTATGTTGAAGCAAAATATAAGGGCATGTGTACATATTATATCTCTGTGAAGCTATGTGTCGCCATCAAGCTCCATAGCACGATGACACTATGTAGTTTAATTGACGTTTTTATTTCGGCTTAAGAGGATCTTTTAGAAGCTTGATGGAGGGCTTAAAAATACCTTCACAAAGCTACATTTTCAACCTTGGAACAGAAGTTCTTCCAAAAAATATTAACCCACCTCCAGAGATTCACCTTTATTTTAATTTGAAATGACAATAATAAACAAAATATTTATCTCAATTGAATTATTCATAAAATAAGTAATTATATATTATGGTTTTGTGTGTTTATTTTCTCATGAAATTAATAAAATAAATAAATAAATGAAATAAAATATTTAAAAAACAATTACTTTAAACTTTTTGTATTTATGATACAAACTTACACAAATGAATTTTGATTCTTATTCTGTTTGACCTCGCTATGTTGTTATTATGTGATTTTTCATTTTTTCTATTTTCTATTGAAAAAAATATCTTTTCCTTACCTACATTATTTAGGTTTATGAGATCCTTCCCAACCATGAATTTCAGTATGCCACACAATATAGGGTAGGTGGTGCATGATCACACATGTTTTGAATCTTCCCATTTCTTAATCTCCACACTTTTCACCTTTTTCGTGCTCTCCTTTGGTTTTTTTTGGTTCCAAAATGTTATACCATGGATTTCACTTCACACACGTTGGCATTCACTTTAAAATGCAATTACAAATTGATGAAGTATAGATATACATGTTCGCAGCTGCATTATATTTTTGTTAGTGCTGTTTTCAAAAGCTTTCACAGGAAAACTTTCAACGAATAATGATAGAGATACGGAACATGTCATTTCACTCGATCTATCCATCAATTTCCGTAGAAAATAAGAAATATAACGCCAGTAAGTAAGAGGGAGTCAGCAGTGATTAGAGACTTCCTGTTGATTCCACCTGGATCTGCCTTGTTACGATGAATTAGAGGGTGAATAAAGGGAATTACATGATGTCTAAATATATAACAAATTTATCAAAGTATTCTTGAAGTGACGCGACTCGCTGGAATCTCCTGATACCAACGAATTAACCTAACGAAGTGCTAGAATCACCAAACTGTATGGATTGTGGTTACAGACTTCCTGTTGGTTCCACCTCGCTCTGCCTTGTTACGATGTATTAGAGGTTGAATACAGGGAATTACGTGATGTCCAAATATATAAAAAATTTATCAAAGTATTCTTGAAGCTACTCGCCCGAATCACCTGATAGCAACGAATCGACCTAACGAAGTGCTTGAATCTCCAAACTGTATGGAAACTATATGGAATGCGGTGACACACACTAGTAACCAAATGAAACTATTTTAAGGTGGTGAAATAAATGATTTTTAAATTAAAATTGTTATTTTTTTGATGTGAAACTGAAAATTTATTTTAATATTTTTTAATTTTCATATTTCTTAATTATTAGATGAGGTATTAGATGAATAATACTCTCTTAAAATTAATTAAATGTTCTCTTCATAATATCAAAATCAAAATTCCCCAAACCTAATTCTAATATAAATAAAAATAAAACTTAAACAAAAACATTCCTTAAACCCAATTCCAATATAAACTATACCTGTAGTGCAACTAGTTAATTTATTTGGTTATGTAACATAATTACAAGATAATAAATTATAGTAATGAAATGGATAAGTTGCATTCATCCATGGAAATCAATATTTGGCACTCATCCTTGTATCAAAAAGGAATGACTGTATGATAGCCCCAAAAACATTAGTAAAAAACAAAGAAAGTAAATTTTGCATGTGTGGTGATGTTGGATTTCAGGAACTCTTATTCAAATGCCACATATGCTACCACTGATTCAACACTATTGAAACTTTGTCTCCTTTTGATATCATCGAATACAATCATTTATTGTGATATAAATAGTTGTTTTAATTATGATATGTGCATAATGTCACTATAATATAAAGAAGGGTTTTAAGACAATATTTATGACAATTTTTGAGTAAATTGTTTTAAATTGAGATAAAAGAAAACTTGTGTATTGTGTTAAATATTGTCTTTTAGTCGGTGTGTCTTAAAATTAAATTTTCTTAAAATGTTGTCTCTATAAAGATAATATATAACACAACCATTTTTTTTTCTCCAGAGACACTTTCATTTTTGTCTCTCCAAAGATAGTTTCATTTTTGTCTCTCCAGAGACAATATTTTGGAATAAAGACATGTTGTCTTTAAAGAGACAATGCATTTGATCCTAACTATTGTCTCTCTAGAGACAATTATAAATTACATTAAAAAATAATACAACATCACTTTTGTCTCTTTAGAGACAATATAAAATACTTAATCTAGAAAAATATCCCACCATTGAAATAAATCGATATTAAAAAAATTTAATCAAAACTAAACTACAATATCATTGATTAATTCATATTCGGACACAGTGGAATTGAACTCTTCCATTGAGCTAGCACCCTTTAAAGAATTATGTGAGACTTACGGTAGTCCTTGAAATTACATATTTAGGCATTGATTTAAAACAAATGTTCGACACATAATGGTGTAATAATTGTAAAACATAAAATCATGAAGCCCCTATTTTAGACTTGATAAAAATAACTCAATGGATTTAGCTCAATGTCACACCCATGTAACATGACTCACACAACAAGTTAGTATACAATAATTTACAAACTATTTAATCTAGTCATGAAAAAAGTAACTAGAATGATCACAAGCTTTTAATATCTACTATTAAATGGTTTATGTTTAGCATGTTTCCACTCTTCATATATTCTAGCAATATGAATTTTTTCAAGGAATTTTTCTCATTAACTAACGATAAGGCACAAAGAAATTGGTATATCCATCCTCCTATCTATCCCTACCTATCTATCTTTAAAATCTTTGCAGCAAGTTAGATAATCCAACATAGTTATCATTAAAGGTTAGTAATGATAAAAAATGAGAGTCAACAATGTCCTCATATTTAACTTGCACCCTAAAAGAGAAGGTTAGTGACCAATCAACATATGCTTGGCCATTCATTGTACAATATGAGAAAATATATTTAGCACGTTGTTGTTGACAGTTTTTCCATGTTTAAAATGCCCACAACCCTGGTAAAATCCATCATCGAACCAGTTTGTGACAGTCATGTCTTCAATATATTCTTCACCATTTAATGTACAATATGAGAAAAAATGTTTAGCACATTGTTGTTGACAGGTTTTCCATGCTTAAAATGCCCATAACCCTGGTAAAATCCATCATCCACCCAATTAGTGATAGTCGTACCTTCAATGAAATTGATATCTATTTTACAAGAATTACAATATAGGAAAACCATTTGAAAATTGCAAAGTTTTAACCAAAATTATAATTACAGAAACAGAAAATAGTTAGATTAGCAAGAACATATCAGAAAAATAAATCCTAAATACTACACACATATCAGAAAAAGGAATCATAAATACTACATACAAAAATTTTGCTAAACAACCAAAGAAATAAATAATAATAGAAATACTTTGCCAAATCATAAGCCAATTAGAAGGCATTGCAGATAGAACAAAGAATCAACAAGGTGCACATGGTTGAAATTTATCAAGAGGTTCCCTACAAATAACTTTAATGGAAACACAATCACATGAAATATCTCATTTATTAATCTAAATGGCTGGACCATCGTTGCTGGAATTTCCAAAATCATCCTCTCATCCACCCCAATCACTGTAGATCCAGACAATACTATATCAAATAGTTGTCATAGTTTTTCAAAGTTGTGTTCAAACTCGATCAAAGGATACCGGAAGCACAAAAAAATATAAGTCAAAATATAAATATGAAAGGTAGCAAAATAAAAAAATGTATTTACTATACACACGTTATTTTCCTTACACAGATCATGACTAGAAAGTTCCAACAAACACGACAAAAGCTTCTTATCAAGTGGAAAACCCTTGCCCATTTCTTCAACTACTAATAGATTATGGTGAGACGTTGTGCTGAATAAATCCACGGTATTGACCCTTTTTCCTCGATTTTATCACACACTTTCTAACATTTGACTTGCATACAAAAACTTATTTCCATCCCAATGAAAAATTCAATCTGATTTAAAAACTATATCCACACAACACACTTTGTGACTAGTATAAAAAAACTTATTTCCATCATTGCTACAGAAAATCACTCTGATTTAAACACTGTATCATGTCATGCAAAATCGTGAAAAATATGATAAATAGTTTAAAGTTTGAGATTATGAATTGTATGTGTAACTCATTTCTGGTGGGAGGGAGGAAAGTGCACTAATAGTGTAGGGCATAAATCATTTCTCTTTGGGGTTGTTTTTATATGTTCCAGTTGGCTAGGATTGGAGTTACTTCATGTGTTTGGAGATGCAAATGGCATAATTTACTGGGTAAAGGAAAATTCCAATTGCAATCCTCCTCTCCTCAGAATTTGGATGAGACATATTTGAAATTTGGTATTCTCTTTTCCATTATTATTATTATTAGTATCATTGTTATTATGTAGTTTTAAGGTCACATCCAAGCCAGTCACCAAATTGGTGTATGAGACCCCTTGTTTGTGGGACAAGGGACCCACCTCTGTGGCATCTGCTAAGTCTACAAAGACATACATACTCTACTCCTACTAGTTTTGAATCTGTAACCTCTTAGGAGGAAACACATTCTCTTAACCAATATTCCCACTCAGGATGTATCATTAGGCATATCAAAGGTACCTCAGAAATTCTTCTTTTCATCATTTGTATAGGATACATTGAGGAATTCTAGCAGCATCAACTTCACTTTTGAGGTTTTTTGTTTCTTTGTTTTTTTTTCAACTAATTGTATGGGTTATTTTAAGTTTTGAGAAAAACAATATCTATTTAAAGAGTCATAAATACTTGTGATACATTGAGGAATTCTAGCAACATCGACATCCAAATAACGAAGGAAATTTAGAGGGTGAATATCTATATTATGATGATGTTTCTATTAATATGAATAAAGTGTTGAGCACAAAATTTGAGGAAGTTAGAATTGTTGGCATCATTTAAGAGGATACTAGCTTGCTACAGATCCAGAAGAAGAATAAAAAAAATATCCCTGATACATACTTGATCCAAAAGAAGAATAACACAATAGCCCTAATATAGACTTGATCTAGATTCATTATTTTCACAAAGGAAAGGAATATTGTGTATTGTGTGTTTTGAATAGAGTCCTATCTGTGATGAATATGAGCATACAAATGACATTAAATAACACTGCTCAGATTCAGCTCTGGAGCTGTTTTCTTTTCCCAAAACTCAATGTCAACACTACTAATGTGATGTGTGATCAATCCAACCCCAAGGAACAAAATGAAAGGGATGTTTATGAAGATGATAATCAAGAAATTGTTGAAGGGAGCATACTAGATCAACCTTTTGATGAGGGCTTAATTCTACCTTTATATTTTGTAATCATGAAAATTATATTACCTCTCCATTTGATGAGAGTTATGACAAATATGAAGAAAATCAAACTTTGGAGACCTCAAATGATATGCATCAGGGAAATTGTAGTACAAAGCACTGTAAAACATGTAATGATAGAATTTTTCTTATTCTGGAAAGTGGGAGCAAGGTTTTTCACAACAAACAGTAAGGTAAAAGGAGAGGGTGAATGGGATAAATTTGTTTCCATTCAGTTATCAATATCATAGACGACTTGACAGCAAAGATTACTTGAAATTTTAGTGAAGAGAAAATTGTGTTTAATCAAATAGTCTACATAAATTTCTCAAAGAGACTATGAAATCTTGGTTTCCATCTCTCTTATCTGTGGAATAAATAGACATTCTGAAGATGTTGTTACACACGATGAAATTTTTGGGTGTACGAGGGTTGTTGAAAATGGACCATTCAGTCTAGACGTGATGGGGATCCCAACATATTTTCATTTGGATTTTAATGTGTCTCTATTTTCAACAATGATTAAACACCATGGAAATGGATATTGCAGTTAGGATGAGAAATTAGTTACTTTGGATTATGGAATTCACTTTTGCATCTTTGTCTTGAGAGTTTGGGGTTCTCAACTATGTCACAAATTCTCAAGTGATCCCAAGAATGAAGTGTGCACCCAATAGGAGCAAGATGTTACACCTTGGTTTGCATGAGGGTACCATAAGAAATTTTTCCCTCAAAATTATTCCACAATTCATGGACAAAGAAGATCGATAAAATGTTTGAAATTATATTACAATGGTCGGCCTCTATCAGCTTTGATGATGGATATGATAGTTTGTGGGCTTTCTCCTAAATTAGAAATGAGGCTATCGTTTGATAGACACTTATGGGAAAATGGATTTCATATAGAATAATATAGCTAAGATAATTAATCCCATGGAGGGAATATCACCTGGTACAAGGGACGATCCTAAGAATAAAAAATACATCTGTATAACTATCTCCTTACTTGAAGTTGTTTATGTGGTATACCTGTGTTTGTAACTGAAAAATACCAACCTATAGTAAATATGTAACAAGAAAGGGATGAATTTCAACAACTCCTAAAAGCAGGTTGAGTTAAAAAATGCAAATAACACTACCCAAGACATTGTTCTGACTCAAAATAAAATGGTCTAAGAAAACCTGTGTCAATTTGAAGTATAAAGGGAGGTTTAAAAATAAATGAATCAACAGACATAGAGACACATGCCATCAGTGAACCTTTCACTCATTGGACCTATAACAGAATCAAACTATTTTTGTTTCACTTTTATTTGAGGTTTTTGAGGATACATACATACATACACACACACACTTTTTAATGTAATGATCTATGTTTTGGGTGAATCCTGACTTACTTTTTCATAGGCCAACCTTTCGAAGGTATTTAAAACAATTTCAATTATGGGAAAACCTTTGTAGGAGTTGTTTTCTTGATGAAATTTCATTTTTTTGAAGATTCATGTTCATGTATCAAAGAGAACATGGGGTTGTTTTACGAGTATTCCTAATGTTTGGAAACCTTATCAATCATTCTGAGAAGCCCCAAACGTTCACCTTAAAGAGACTTCAGAATCATGGTGTGTGGCATGTTGGAAAGTCACATGGAACACTAGAAATCCCACATTGTCCTCATGGAGGAGTATTTGTGGGTATAAATTCCATGTTTGAAAAGCCTTTTAAGGCTAGCCGCTAGATAGTCCACTTAAAAAAATCACCAATACATTCGGTAAGCCTTTGAAGGCTAGAAAGTACCATGTTTTCATGCTTGGAAGGTTACTTGTGGAATGGTATATTGCAGAAGGACTAATGAATGTTGAACGCCTAACATGAACTACACGAAATTGAAATATCAATTCCAAGAAGAGGACAAAGTCTATATTTACATTCAAAAAGTGAGATTCAAGTAGAAGGATCAAAAGCTAAAACCTCTCAAATATAGGCATCCACCATTTTAGAGAAAATAGAAGATAGTAAGTTTTGGCTAGCCTTGTCACAACACATGAGCATTCATCTTATGTTCAAGGAAGTTTTACTAAAGCTATTTTTATCATAGGTGTTAAATTGGGACCAAAATAAAATTATTCCTATATTTATTGAGGGGATCACTAGAAAGGTTGACACTAAGTTGAGGGAAAATAATTTTGAAGAACAAAAGCAGTAAACAATTGGCTATAGTTCATCTTTCTCAAATTAAGAGTAATTTTGATGGCAAAAAATAGAATATTTCATAATCAAATAAGATGTAGTTTCCCTTACTAAATTTCCAGTTGAAGGGGACCAAGACCTCCTAAGTAAGGAATTTTGATCATAGCATCAAGTATTTGACCAAGTCAAAAGGTCGTTGATGTAATATCACTTCGTTGCGAGGATACTCTCTTAATTAGTCTAAACTACATTAAAGAAAATGGTAGAAAATCCATAATAATTATTGGAATAATATGTAAATGAATAGTTATGAATAAATAAGATTCTTGCCAAAATGATTTGGGAATGATGCTTTAATTTACTTTCTAAAGTTAATTCTTTAATTAAAATAAATGATTTGGGAGTGCGGATAGTTATAGTTACCTGTTCTGTTATACGCATAGATAGAAACTTGAATTCCGACTGTGTGAAAGTACCATCTACTAATTGGAACTTATAAAAACTAGTTGTATTGTATTTTCTTATGGAAAATTGTGTAGGTAATTAAGGTTGAATAGGTTTTATCTAAATATTTAAGTTCAGATCTATAGAATAACTAGGTTGTTGCATTAATCTATTGATCAAGTATAAAAATTCATTTATTAGGGAATAAATATACTAAATGTACTACCAAGACGATAGGAAAGAAAGGAATGGTTATTACTCTTATCATTATGAATGAATGTATATAAATGAGATGGTAAAAATGGAGTAGAAAATATATAGATGCATGTGGATAGGACTATGGTTAGTGAGAGGGGAACTTTATGGCTTTCTCACACATACGCGTACATTCTATAAAGGAAGATATCAAATAAAATAACAAAAAACTTATACCCATCTCAGGAATGATGTTCAGTTAGCAAGCTTAATTAGGGTTAGTTAGAAAAATGGGTATTTTGATGCTCTGTTTAGGAAATTCATTACGTTCAATCCTATTTGATAGATATATGTACATTGTGTATACATATGTATAGTAATAAGATCAATTATATATGTATACAAATGTGTTGTAGTGTAACTGGTCAATGAAAGATACTATTTATATGAGTCATCGGTATGTATAGTAGTCATCAGAAAAGGTAATCCATATTAATTCACAAAGATTTCAAGTAAGGTTAGAACGCCAATGGCTCAAACCTCATCATGATTTAAGATTTTCACTCTAGAAATCTTATGCCTGAAATAATTAGGGAAAGAAAGCATTGAACGAAAGTAGATATTAAGGAGTCAGTGCTAATCGTCCAAATTATGTAGAAAATTCAATAAGCATCGATAAGCTAAGTATGATGCTACATTAAATCATAAAGTAAAAAGCATTTCTTGTATATAGTTAATTATACTGATAGGAATTTAAAACATATCGTTGTAAAGAAAATGCGTTAAAACATATATAAACATAACAGTGAGAAGTATCGATTCATCCCTTATACAGTATATGACCCCAAACTACAAGACTATATCGAATACCTATTGTAAAATTCCTGCAAACCCATGATTCTAGCATATAAATATTTCACAAATAAATAGGAATGAAGAATATAATAAAATACATAAAACTAACTCATAAAATCCATGGTGAAAATAGGGTAAATCTAAGTTGTGATTGGTACTACAAATATTGGAAAAATTGGCGAAAAAAATGTTGTTGAGTTATAAACATAACTCCAATAGATATATCATAGAGCTTAAATAAAATTATATTTTAAAGAATAATATCGTATACAACTAGATAGTTGGAAAATAACTCAATAAAATACTCACGGAAAAAATTATAAACACGACATGCACAAGTGTGAATATCTAACTAGAAACCGACCTAGAAGGAAGACATTAGTAAGTCGTGCCATAACTTATTTTACTAAACCAAGAAAATGAAGACATAAAATTTTGGAACGAACCAAACCTACAAGCAAGGAGAGAGAACCCCAAAGGAGGATTAGTTCAGTTAGTCCATTCAGATTTTAAAACCCAAGGAAAAGAAAAATGTTTGACCAAAGGGACATAATTATTACCTTTCTAGGTTGAGTCAAAACCTTGAGACTACATCTAGAAGCCTGCCGCAATAGAATAAATTTTAGTTGTTAAATACATTAATAGACTCTGTAAAGAAAGGAATGAAAAGGGAAATTGTATAAAATGTTGTTGAGGGGGGCTCTTAGGTAACCTAACCCTTAACATTATGCATATGGGAAATGAGTTGGAGGCATACTGAAGAGCTCCAACAAATCTTGTTTTCTGAGGAAACCCTGCTTAAAAAAAACGAGAAAAGATTAGGACCATGCTCAATCATCATAAAATGTGAGTACGAACATGTATAAATAATGTGTTACAAGAATTCATAAAAATACCCCACTGGTACATTAAAGAGAATGTGAAATGCATAAAGAGTTTAGACAAATTATGGAGAATTTAAAGTAAATTACAAAGCTGAAGCCTCGAGTCCTATAGATTGGTCCAACCATTATTTAATTGCATTGTGATGCTAGAAAAATATGGCTATAAGGAATCTCGTCGAAAATGGCAGCAACTCCTCCATTCTTTGGTCCTTTTGAGAGAGCCAATCTGGCTTCCTCTGGTGTTGAATATGTCTTAAGATTTTTTATTCCAAGCTCCAACTAGAGGTATTGAGCTAGAAAAGAACCGATTTGATACCCTACTATGTCTCCACTGGCCTTGAGATATTCAACATCTTTAACAGTAGGGTTCAATTTTTGTACAGTGATAATAGACGTCAAACTAGCCGTATAGCTGGATGTTAAAATCATAACTAAAAATAGTAGATTACAACCACCAATCGAGACAAAATGCTAACTAAATTCTACCCTAGAGTATAGTAAATAGCTTAAGAGGATGAAGTTCATAAAATCCATGTAAATGGTGACATTTTGGTTCATTTTCAAACCAGAAGAGAAAACAAAATAATTTCAAGTGGAAGGGGAATCGCTTACTGTATGAGAAAACCAATGTCGAGAATGAAAACTTGGTACAACAGGGTGAACGGAAAATAAGAAAGGTCAGCTTGTTGGAGACTTTAAACACCAAGTACGTAATTGCACAGATAATAGATAAAGATTTAGAGAAAAGAATACCAGAATAGAGTGACCACTTGTTTCTTGGGTCTTCCTCTGAACTCAGGATTTACCCTATGCTCGAATAACCATATTGCAAATCCCATGAATATGAAAAATACCATTTTTGTAGACCACATTCCTGGAGTAAAAGGTAACATTAATGCCCAAGCATTATTTTCTTCATCTACCTTGATAGAAACCACCATTACTACACCACATTTAGTGAATGGTTGTGTGAAATCCACATGTTTACTTAGACATACAAAAATTGTGGTATCGCCCACAACTGCATCAAATTTCTACCAAGAAAAGATGAAATTAGTATCAACAAGAGTCGATTTCTTGGTGATCATAAGGATTAAAAATCTAATAATTCAATGGAATATAGAAGCCTAGAAGGTAACCTTCATATAATCTTGATAGACAAGGTCGTCATAGGAGTGTGAATGGTTCTCATCCCCCTAGGGGGTGAGATCATAAGGTAGTGCATAATCCAGTCGATTCACAACCACCTCAAATACATCTATACAGAAACCATTTACGTTTCTTCTATTAAGGCTCCTGTTAAATGTTACTATGAAAAATTGAGTGAATCCGTGTTTTAGAGGAACTCCAATTATCAACCTCTTACAACTAGTTGGTTGTTCCCAACCACGAGGCACTTTTGTAGATCCATCAGACCAAATGACAGTTTTAAGATCGTCTATTGTATTATTGGGGTTGGGTGACGATGATGCACACGAGTGAAGATGTTTAGAGAGATGAGTTTCATCATTCCAATACCCAACTACACGGTATCCATTACGCACAAAATTTTCTATATCATAAGTAGAACTGAAAATTTATCCATCTTTGAGCTGAAAAACTCCGCTCACACTAGTAAAGTCTATCTTGAAGAGCTCTATCAATAAATGTGGTCCTTCCTGAAAAACATTGGGTTGCATAAAACTGGGCCTAGAACTTGTGGGCCTCATGAAATTAAAGCTTTTGCTTCCTAGATTCCCAATTGCGTGAGCTTTCATCCAGATGGCATCGTATACAAATGAGTCGTATACATTTAGTTCAGACTTTTCATCATGAGGGTATTCAAGTCTAAATTGGCATTTCCACATTCCATGAAAATCCCCAAGCTGCTTTTTGGAATTCTGGATATAAATTTTGACTCCTAGGATGCCTTGCATGTATTCCATGGAAGAATAATTTAATATAACATCCCAAAAGCTGGGAAATTCATATGTTCTTATCTAGAGATAACAACTATCAATCATTCCTATTTCATGGGCTTTAATTAATATTTTGGAGAAAAGATCATACGACACATAAGCAACGAAAACTCTCGATTCCCTTGTCATTAAGTTGTATAGCTCCTTTTCTATGGCTACCTGGTCCGCAGTTAGCGATCTGACCGATCTATATTCTAATTCCGACTCAATATCCCTAAGCACATCACTTAATGAGGGGACTGCACCGCTAAGGAATTCATCATCCGAATAAATAGTTGTAACTCTTTTCCAGCCATATGCTTGAGCTAGGGCTAGAATGGGGTGCATCTACAAGGAATTACTCTGTGTCATACGAAAAAAATATGGAAATTTGTGGTTAGAGAGCAAAGGACTATTAACGGAGAAGGAAATAACTGGGACTTTTGAATTAGTTTCATTTTGAACTTATGTACTAGTTTGATATTTTGAATCAAACATGGTCCTATATCTCCTTAGGGAAATGGCATATCTCATACCAATGGTTTATATCTACATATGGAAAATAGAATCTATAATTGAACAGAGATGTAAATTACCGGCCGAAGCCCCCTAAATCGCATCACCACACGAGGCACGAAAGTGTAGAACTAGGCAGGAGCCATTCATTTTGGTCCCCGAGCCACACACATTTGTAAACCCCTAGAATAAATAGGGAAAATGATATACCCAACAATGTAAACAATGAAATAATTATATAGAGTTGCTGGAAGAAATTTATCAATGTTTCTCTCTAGTAATATTAAAGGAAAGGAGGTACCTGAACATCGGATTTCATGATGAGTGGAAGCGCATTGAAAATCAGGTAACTTAGAATCCTCTTTTAGCATCACTAATGCACCAGGAACCAGAATAGGTTGCTCTGTGAAATAATAAAGCACCTGGAACACAATAATGGTAAATTTCATAAAGAATGTCAAGGGTTTTAAGAAAAATGTTTTAGGGTTGGAGGATTTGATCCCCGCCATAAATTCTACCCCTGCTCTCTTCGCCATAGAACATGGACTAAGGAGTCACATGTTCATCGTGTGAGATAATTGAATGTGGCACCATAACACTAGTGCTATCAATTTTCCAAGTGTGATTGTACCGGAAGATAAGAAAGGAATATCAATTAATATAAATGGGAGAAATTTCTAGCGTTATGGGTCATGTACCATCAATTAACACATTGGAAATGTTATGAGGGTGTTAAATAAACCAAGATAAAAATAATTGACAATACTGGAAATGTTACGAGGGTATCAAATAAACCAAGGTAAACAGTGCCGTGACACAATCTAGAATAACAGAGAATCATGGTAATTGGGTTAGAAATACGCTGACTTACTGAAGAACTCAACCAAATTCTAAAGAGGAACATTAAGGTTCCAAAAACAATCCCCACTATCCGAAATTACAAGAAAATATTAACTATCAGTAATAATAAGAGTTACCACGTAGGATGCAACGAAACGAGACAATTGGACACCCTTTCAAAATGTGTGTGATCACGTAGGCACAAATAATGTACATGGTGTATGAATATACCAAATAGTATGTGATGTTAAAATAAGTTATAGTGGTGACATGTCTATAATTCTATATTATTATTCCATAGTACGAGTTGTGTAGAATTTACAAAAATCCTAATCAGGAAAAATTGAAACTAAATAAAATCTCGAAATCAAATATAAGATACTTATTATCCATTAAAAAATAGTGACTAATAACACAAGGAATAATGTTAGTATGAGTAATAAATAGTGCTAAATATCCACAAAGCCTGAATTATATCAAGGTTGCTATATGGTCCTATAAGAAAATAAAATACCATACTCATAAAAAATATAGTCATGGTTGAACAAATGACACATTGATGTTATTGGTGTGGGATAAAATTATTGTATATATGAAAAGGATGAAACCATAATCCCATTAAACCGTGATATATCAAATGAATTATGAAGTGTCAAGTTCATTACACGTTGGGATTGTAATGGTGTTAGAGGATGAAGTAGGGTTTGATGCCTTGGTTGATGTGTTGACCGTAGTAAGTGTGACCTATGTTGATTTCAGTAGGGAATGTTTTAGGTATGTTTAATTGTGTCATGGACCATTGGGTTATGTAGATATATGAAAATATATTTGAATGGAATACTTTCCACCAAAATAAATTCATTAGTGCATAATGATAGTTAGACATTAATGAAGAAGTAGCACTTCGAACCTGAAGTGTAATGGAATGAAGGGTAGTGGATATACCATATGATGATGGATGGGTTAATACAACATTATTCAATGAACTTGGTTTATTAAATGAACCTGCTTATAGTGAGAAGTTAAAACCAATTACTAAAATAGAGACAAATTACATAAGCACGCTAGTAGTGGTGGAAGAATTTGGAAAATTATAATACAAAATTGGTGCAAAATATTAGAGGAATCGGGTAAAGAAGAGTAATGTTAAATAGAAAATTGGCATATTTTGGACATGATGAATATGTAGCCCTACCAAGATTATATATAAATATAAATAAAATTAAATAAAAATTAAAATAAAAAATTAACGTGGAATCTGGAGGTTTGTTACAGTTGATATGTGCATAAATTCAAAAATTACGGGAGGAATGTTTTACACCCTCTACACCAAAAAAAGAATAGTTTCTGTATAAAGTACATGCTTAACACTAGCACCAAGATCCAGCAACACCTACACCAATGCCAACATCCCCAATGTGTGTTACAATAGTAGATGGAGGTTTGCTAATATTCAGAGAATCAATCACTCACATGACTATTCAAGTGTAATTGCAGCACTCCATTTCTTGCATTAAAAATGTGCAAATAAGAAAATTGTATTAGATTTTCATTTCAGAGATGTAAAACATATTATTTTTCATGAAAGAATCAATGAAAAAATATCAACTATGAGAACGTGTTTTCTATGTTGGACATACTAGATATTCTAGGATGTAGGATACCTTTGAAAGTCAACAGTTACAATTAAAATATCTGCTACATGTGTGGAAGAAGATTAAAAATTGACAATGGTGGTGAGTATTTCTCCCAAGAAATTGAGGCATTTTACAAAATTTAGGGAGTTGCACGGTTGAAGACAACTCCACATGGTCTCAAGAAAGATGGCCATGCTAAGAGACCAAATCAGACATTGATAAAAAATGCATGAAGCATAAGAGAGAACATTAGCTTAAGTAAAGGATTTTGAGTCGAAGTCATTGCTACAAATAATTATTTGACTATTATGTCACCAAGTTTAGTTTTGGGTGACATGAAACTAGAGGAAGTTAGAGTGGAAATAATCCCTCTCTTGCACATCTTAGGTTTACGAAGTATGAAACATGCATGTATGTGGCTAAAGTGGATAAGACAAAACTTGACAACCTAGCTTAAGTAAAGGATTTTCAGTTGAAGAAGTTGTTGCAGCTAATTATTTGATTAATATGTCACCAAGTTCAATTTTTGGTGACATGATACATGAGGAAGTTTAAGTGGAAAGAATCCCTCTCTTGCACATCTTAGGTTTCTTAAGTGTGAAACATGCATGTATGTGGCTAAGGTGGATAAGGTAAAATTTGACAACATATTGGTCAATTTTCTTGACCCTTTATTGGTTATTCATAAGGATTATGAATCCACCACATTTAATAGAAAGGTAACCCTTAGTAATCAAGGGCTTCAAGTTGTGGTTTTTGTTTGAACATCAACATACCTAAAACCATGCTTACAACCAGGATATGTTTTTTGAGGAGGGGAAATATCGTGGTAATAAACATCAAGAATCCATTGCAAAACAAAAGTACATCTAGTGGTGGTTCTAGATTAGCATAGATTAATAGCTGCAATAGATGTCGAATGTGGAAATTCTGGAGGGAAAAGATGAAATTCATCTTCCTTTTGCATTCTAGTGAGAGGAAAATCAATCATCAATGACAATTCAAAATTTTCAAGTTGAGCATGATCAACCAAATTGGGGTCAGAGTTTGAGGAACTTTTGTAAGTGAATGTGGCCTAAGTGATATTGCTATGAGCCATATAATTTTTGTTTTTTTCTTTATTTTCCATGGGTTATGAGCCAAAACATATCAGAGAGGTTCTTAGTGGAGATGAAGCTTCTTATTGGAAGAAAGTCATGGATGAAGAAAGAAACAACATGGATCATAAAAAAACCTAGAATTTGTAGGAGATTCCTAAAGGAAGGAAGTCCAATTGATTCAAATGAGTTTTTAAGGCCTCTAGGATAATTTTCATTAGATATTTATAACATTTCCTGTGAGCATGGCCATGTTGTGAACATCATTTTAAATTTATATTTTGAAGAATAGGAAGATAATGGGAATGGTGACATTTTCATCTCATAAATGAAAGATTACTTTGCCTACTATAGATTAGTGTGGTCAAACTCGGCCAGTTCCCTCAAAATTATTTGACTTTGACTCATCTTAGTGAAAAAACAAATTTAGTTTATCGAATGACTTCATAGAAGACATCTCAACAATTGGCCCAGTCTGTGTTGACTCATTCCATCCAATCACATAATGAATCTATAAGTCCATATTAGTGTTATAAACTCATTTTCCATCGTAAGAATCTACCTTAGAGACACCTTGATGAAGAAACATTTTTCTGCACTTGGAAACAAAGGTTAGCAGGTTCATCACTCTTTGTACACTGACAAGGAGTGATGAATTCTTAATGCCTTCAACAGAAAGTGATGACCTAGTCAAGCTTCTATATTGGGTCATTTTCAAGGGGATCATTTTGAAAAGGTTCAAATTGCCTCATGTAATGCCTTGGTAGCAATACTGGACTTTGAATTTACCAAGAGAAATCGAAATAAAAAGACAAAGAACTTGGAAAATTGAAAGTAGTTGTTTTAGAATTAATGGAAAGGAAAGCTACCATGGAGATGGGGAAATATTATGGTGGAGTTAATAAAAAACCACCCAACAATGAAAGAATTACATTACACTATATATATATATATATATATATATATATATATATATATATGTTTAATCTATGTTTTACAATAAGGTTGAGTTTGACGTATGTTTTCTCCTCTTAACGTATCTTCTAGCCCCACATATGTTGAGAGTATTAGTGTACCTTTTTTTAGAATAAATCCATACCTAAAGAACTAGGTAGTATTCTCACCATATGAAAAATGGAGATACAATTATAAGATGACCTTGGTCAGCTCTGTATTGAAGGAAAAAAATAGGGAGTCAAAAGGGGATGAACCTAATCAAATGCCAAAGTACAAGGATTTTTCGGGAATTCCCCAAGCCCCTGATGTTTAAGGACATGATTATTGAGGTAAGTCATCATAATTTGGAAAAAAATATCTAAGGGCGCAAATATGAGAGAAATAAAAAACATAAGGTGATGTACCGGAAGATCATAGTCCACGATCCAATGTTGTAGAAATATTATGAAGATCAATATTAACCCCATTCGAATTATTCGAAGGTTTCAAACATTGTTCCTTCCTAATGGTCACATTATGAGGAGAATTGGGACTTATAGAGATCTTAGGAGATGACAATGAATGGATCAAGAAGGTCTCTAGATGGATATCAGGGTGAAGGTAGAGAAAATTTATATCACTCCCAACTAAATTAGTTGGAGAAAGGTCTCCAGAAAGAGTCCCAAATTGAATGTGAGTAGGGTCAGGGCTAGCCATCAATGAGTTATTAATACTCGAGGTCGTCCATGGGTACATTCCAAATTATCCGAACATGAGAAATTTCTGGTACATATAACAATGAAGAATGTTCAATACAATCATAATTTTCCAACTGAATATGTGGAGAAACAATATGTAAAGGGCAGAAAGTAGAATTAATAAGACAAACAACACTTGATACCAAATCATTATGAATATGTTGCTCAATACATGTCATAGCTGGTGTGATTTTAAGCTTACCAAAGAGAGAGTGTTGACCAATATCTTGAGTCGTCGGAGAGTGTACAAATGTCAATGGATGACCCCCATCGCAAATAGTCTCTAATATTTCATGTTGCCCATTTCCAAATCTACGTACGCACTTGAAAAAAAAATGTCCAACTTTATGACAACCCAAGCAACAAAAAGGAATTTCCCAATAGTCCATTCCATTCCTAGTAAAGAATCCACCCTAATTGAGCTCCACCTCTATGTGAAGGCCAAAAACAAATTCGACCTCCAGAAAAATACATGTGATATGTTTATCTATTTGTAAGAGGCTTTCTTCCTCCAGGAAATAAAATTTACCAATGCAATTGTTTATCATCATTAGTGATTCACATTACCAAAATATGAGGGGTAAATTAGGGAGTTTAGCTTGAAACCAATTTTTTTCTCCGCAATTCTAGGCATGGATCAAAGGCCCCATGTCAGTGATGTAAAGAGAGGAAACCACGACCATGAACTCAATACTATCCCAAAATATTCGTCGCATCATCATCATTAATAAAGTGGAAGCAGAATCACTAAATGTATAAAATGTTCAAAAGAAGAGAGTACTTAAGAATAGGGTTCCAATGTTCTTTAACCAAGGATTCCATCTAAGATCCATCTAAGATTCCCCTTGATTCAAGAATTTGCAAAAAGTGTCCATGTATTAGACTTGGTAATAGTTGTAAATGGATCTTACTTCGCATTTCTCTTCAAAATATATTTAGAGATTGAATATTATACAAAGTAAGTAAGATTTGATTCTGAGACAAAAGTACAGAAAATCCATCTTACATCAAGACATCATTCGAGACTATGAGGCTGATTTGTACATTTTTGTATGAAGCAGAGACAAAAAAAGGCCTATCTATCTGGTAGAATTATTTCCCATGTCTCTATTATCATAAAAGATAACTCTTAAAGATACGAAGAATTGTTGGTTTCATCGTTTTATGTGTCAAGTTCTAGAAATCAAAGTTTGTAGCTTGCCAAAACACTTTCCCACCAGAAGGAAATTTCAATACAATATCCATCAATTTCCTTATGCCACCTGCCTTTGCAATGGCCCTCGAGTGAAAGAAAACAAACATCACGTTCATGTATTGTTTGGAAAGGAGGAAGAAAACATGTTATGTTTTTTATGATAGAAAAATGGAGTATTTAGTCAAACATCCCTGTTTTTCCAATCAATGATGACAACTATAATTTACATTGCATTTTAATTACATAAAATGAGTAGGCAGCACCACCAACATGCACAATGAAGGACATGTGCTTAATAAAGAGGAAAATTAGGATTCATTTTTTTCAATTTTGGATTTGAGATTAAAAAGTAAACAAAGAGAGTATAGTCAACACCTTCTGCTCTTCTCCTAGAGACACGTTCGACAGTCCGCTACAGTCTCCTCGGCAACCCATCTATTAGGGGACATGGAAAGGGCTATGAATATTCTAATGCCTCCTTCCATAGAAACCACTTTGGCAACATCGAAATTGACTAATAAATTTTTTATGCCCTGCAAAAGAGAATATAAAATGCACCGTGGATAGCTTGCTTGAGCCTTTCAATATGTAACTAGAGAAGCTCTCAAGCAAATCGAATCTCCACTTGCACACAAATAACAAGTGCAACTAATAGCGATGACTAATTTCACAGAATCATCCATGGAAAAGTAAATAAAGAAAGTTGTTCATAACGCAAGGAAAAAAGAGATTGGATGACCTATAAATTTAGAATGTTGGTTTCACAGGATCAATAATGAACAAGAAATATTGAGAAAGTGATGCAAAGTGAAATGTACCTTTGATGCTTCTAGTTGTACCCCTCTCAACACAACTTTGAAAGATCCAAGAGAACCCAATACTGCCTTAATGCATTGCAATTTATGCCCTAGTAGGATCAACAATTACAATCTCAGCATCAATCACCTCAAACATTTGAAGTGCAGTGACTTCTCTCCATAATTAAATGCACATAGAACCTTTAATATCTCCAAAATAAACAACTTGAAAGCTGCATCTAGGGCTATATACTTGTGCGATACATCCACTATAGCCAATATCGAAATCCTAACATAGAGTTGCAAATAAATTATCCACTTAATGTTCTGAGAAGCTACCACGGGAAAAAACCTAAGATTAGATGGATTTCCTAGCGTCATCTCATCAAAAATCATGCAATCAAAGGCGATAAGATCTGAAATATTGTAGCACTAGGAAATAAAACTCTTATGAACTTAAATAAAAGGAAAACCTAGTTAACCCATTCATTATCATGTCTTCTTAACCTAAGTCCCTGCATCCTTATTGACTGTACATACAACTCAACCCATCTCCACTCCTTGAACCAAGATGAGAAGGATTCAATTTCAATAGGAAGAATCAACAGGATAAAGAAACTCAAGTAAGTTGTAGTCCCTACATCCTCCTTGACTATTCCTGTGACTCAACCTACTCAGCTCCCCCTGATCTCCCGCAATTGGAATAAAAAGGCTTCAATTTCAATAGAAAGAATAGGCAGGATCGACAACCTTCAGCAAGTTGCAGTCCAGACATCCTCCTTGGCTTCATCTAAAACTCAACCCCCTTAGCACCTTAAACCTAGATTAAAAGACTTAAATAGGAAGAAATGGTGGGATCAAGAACCTCCTGCAACTGCAATAGGAAGAAATGGTCAGATCAAACTGCACCATTCCATCACTAAGAAGCCTGGTTATGCAAGGCATTGATTTTCCTATGGAGAGACATATCATCACAAATAAATAAGGGGAAGAAATAGTTACTAATATTTTCTAACTGTTTGAGCTAGAGGAAGGTAAAGTAGTATACATGATATGGCCTAAGAAAATTCGATCCAATCAAAACCAACCACACTATGAATTTTAAAATCCTAGATGTAATCCAACCTTTTTATTCTACTTTTGACTTGAAATCACCTTTTCATAGTCTCAATAAATGAAGAAAATAGTCTCAACCCCTTGGAGAAGGAAATTTGAGAAAAAAAATTAGCATAAACAAAAAAAGAATCCAATGAGCTGAGCTAAGAGGGATCTCCCTTTGTAAACAAGCATCCATAGGCTTGTTGGAGTTAGTCTTCACATCAACAACCACATCCAATAGAAAGGTACCAGCCCCTAAAATAAAAATTATGTCCTCAAATAAGGTGTAGTCAATACAAATAATACGATCTTATGAATCTATTACAATATGATTTGCAAGGTACATTTCCATACATGTGTGAAAGAAACAATCCAGCTGGTTAGCAAAAGGAAGTATTTTTGAAGCGTTCAAGAAACCCCCTTGAAGGAGACAAGAATGGTTTGAAACCATAGAATACAAGTTTATATATGAACCCTAGTTCTACAACCCTTAGGAGAAATGTTAATAGTCAATAGTCTAATTTCATATGATATCCTAATATTAGAGCAATCTTCAAGAACATTTTTGTTCCCTTCAACTGATCGAACAAGTCATCAATCCTCCACAAAAAAATACTTATTCTTAATGGTCACCTTGTTCTATTGCATTTAATGAATGAAAAATATGAGAGTACCATCCTTCTTCTTCACAAATAATATTGGTGCGGCCCATGGTGATACACTTCGCCTAATGTGTCCCTTGTCCAATGTTTCCTTCAACTGCAAATTTATCTTTACTGATTTTGAGTGCTCATCTTGTATGGTTTTTTTGATGTTGGTGCTTCCCCTAGTAACAACTCAATAGAAATATACACTTCCCCATGAGGCGAAAACTCTGAAATATATACAGGACATTCATCTTGAAACTGTTGTAAAACTCGGTACTTTCTCAAGATATCTGCATCCTTAACTTCCTTATCTTTGTCACTAAAAATATGTATTGCAAATAACACACACTGGTTCCTGCAACTACACTTAGTCTTCATAGTTTTCACCATTCTAATTGATTTTTCCTTCTTCTTACCTTGCAAGAATATGTGTTCTCCATTTTCATCTAAGCACTCAATAGCTTTGTCATAGTAGTCCATTTTGGTCCTATGGAGCTACAACCAGTCCATAACTAAAAGCATGTTATACAAACCCAATGATAATACATACAAATGTGTCGATGTAGACATACCATTCAAATCAAATGCATAATATCTTACCCAATGATGAGCTCGCTTATTTGTACCTGTATCCAACTGCACTAACCAAGACTATGCATCCGCGTCTTTATTCAAACCACACTTATCCACCAGGTCAAGATTAACATAACTATAATTAGATCCAAGGCCAATAAAAATAGAAACAACTTGATCACAAAACTTACCATCCATCTCGATAATAGATGTTTGGTGATCTGCCTGCATGTTATCCAATGCTACATAGATCCAAGGAACACTTTTTTCAACATCCCCCACTATCATTGGTTCCTGAGATTTTTAAATCTGTGGTCTACCACCTTGTGTACAATATCTTATGTGATGATCTCGTTGTCCTCTTGTACTTTCTTTCTTTTCCTTTTCCTTCTTTCTCCAAGTTCAAAGTATGTCACACTCCTCCAAGAGTTCTCCAAGAAAACTCAAAGTGTCCAAGAGTATGAGAGAGAGAATAGAATGAGAGCTCCAAAACTGAACTAAAAAAATTTTGTGCAAAAGCTACCAATTCCTCCTCCTAAGCCTTTTTATAAATGAGGCATCTAATTTCTTCATATTTCTATTATTTTCCTTCATTTTCCTCCTCACATGCAACCTATTATCTTTCACCTCCCCTTTCTCGTGTTTTCCATTATTTTCATAAATAAAATGCCAATAAATGCCTCTTGCCTTTCCAAATACTTTTCCATTTCCTTTTCCAGTTTCTATAACCATTAATAAACTGAAATGAACACCCACTATGATGTTTTTTACCAACATTCAACCTGGAATATGTGTCCCATGACCAAGGTCTTATTTTACCTTTATTAACTTTTACATGGATATTTTACCAGGGTTGCTACAACTTACTGCTATAGTGGTAGCTTCAACCTTAAATTCTTCATCAAATATAGCACTTTCCATATTTACACAATCAATAGACCAAAAATTTCATCAACATAATTTTTTTCCACTTGGTGGTGATATATTTGAGCATGCATGTGCTCATTAACAATATCAACTTCACCAAATTCATTATTTTTTGTGGGATTCATGAGAGATGCACATTCATCTCTACAAACCATTACTTCATAAGAAAATTTTTCTTTGTTATTCTCAAACTTAAATGCTTCAAACTCTGATTCAAAGAGGCCATCATATACTAAAATCATATCATCTAGACCACAAATGTTATTCACTTATTTATTGGAAGCTTCACCATCATCAATAAGGACTATTGTTGGATTTACAAATTCACTACTCACTTTTCAATCACCATCCACATGTGCCTCATAAGAGTGGGATTCACCATCATCCTCACCATCCATGTTACAGTGGGGTTCTCGATCATTTATATGTTCTTACTTTACCTCACACGTAGGGGCTTCAAATTCTCACTCTTTAATATTTTATGTGTTTTCTTCATACATATGCATGTTTGCATGATGGGTTTCACTTTAATAGTTTTTATGACCATCATCCACATTTGAGTGGGATTCTCCAAGCTCTGTTGTCCTCCTAGAGTCTTTCTCATTTAATCTCAAAACTACATTTAACCTTCTATTGATTCTTCAACATAATGTAACATAATTTCTTGCTTTATGTCACTTCCTTTATACTAAACTCTACTTACAAGGTCTTCCATGCTTCCTAGGAAGATGTAGTTTTTGCTACCATGCTAAGGACTTATCATCTGATGCATGTTTTATAAGATCCAATACTAATATATCAGATACTTCATCATATGGGTTATTAGACTGATACTCAATAAACTCTTTACATTGAAGAAAATATTTCATTTTGAGAGTTCCTAAAAAATAAATTTTTTACTAGTAACTTTTGGAAGTGTTATAGGATTTATCCTGATCCATTCATCCTCGAATTTTTCTACTTCGTCTACTTGTCTTTTAGATGCCTCGATTGTGGAGAGAACCTCTATGAGATATTCAAAATACTTTGGCTGGTCCTCTCAATTTATTTTCTTGGTTTGCTTCATTCTCACTTTCTGACCCATGGTTGTAGTCTTTCTTTTGTCTTCTACCTTCTCTCCTTATTATGTTAGCCTTATAGAAATTAATGTCACATACAATTTATTATCTTTCAAAATAAACATTTTAACCTTGACTTTAACGGTGGCTCCCAACAAATACTAGCAAGTTTTCTAAGCTCTTCATTGCATATTCCTATGGAGCCTCATGGCTACAACTTATGGTGGAGACTCCTTCTTTGGCCAGTGGTGGTGGCTCTTTCCTCTTGATATGGTGGTGTCTCTATATGCTATTCAACCTAATATTTTAGTATTTGGGTTAAAAAAATCTCAACAAGCTCTAGTTTCTACTTATGGACCAATGGATGCGAACTTCGATTTGCAGACTACTCACAATAGCCAAGGCTCTTAGTGGAAGTAGCTCATGAAATTCTTAACTTGTTTGGTGCTTTGAAACCTTGCTAAACCTTGCTAAACCTTGCTTTGGTACCACTTGTTATTTAGATGAAAAGATAAACATGCAAAAACAAGACAAATAAGTACACAAGCTTCGTCCTGAATAAATAAGTTATATTCATTAATTATTCTCTCATAGACATCCACCGAATTTTTGTTATTCTTTCTTCTTCCTTCACATTACAATGACCCAACCATGAGTATATAAGCACTAAAATTTCTAAATATAGAATCATGCAAACTCTAACTTTCTTTTATTCATGCAAACTATGACTTGACGCTTTAACTAAACATTCCGAACTTCACTTAACATAAATTGACATTTTTCTTTTCCTTCACTTAGCTTTTCTTGAAAAGGCATTACCTTTTTAAATTTGACTCACTTGACTTATAATATTAGACTTTATCAGACTTAACTTCCTTTCCTTTGCTTAATTTAACTCTTCATACATTTCATGCATATGACAGTACTTACTATTTCTATGAGGTGAAACAATTTTGATCAATGACAAAGTTGTGATTGATGATTGTAAACAAAATAGGAAATTTGGTGATAGGTTTGGATGAAATGTGTGCTCTTATAATTTAAACTATTATATGAGACTAGAGTTCACTTGATTGTAACACATTTGAATATTTTACAACTCTTAGGCTAGTTAGGTTGTTGATTCTATAAGAGTACTTTCATTCATATCATTTGCATATTGATTTTGTTAAGGCATAATTGTATGGAATTATTATCTACATACTTCAATAAGCGTTAAAATTATGAATTTTAATTACGTTGAAATATAAAAAGTGAGGTGTATTGTTTCAACCTCCTTCACAATTTCTTTACATATATCTCTATTAAGTGAGGAAGATAAACCATATAATCATTATTCCCTATTTTTAAAGGATATTAATTATTAATATTACTTGGTTTCTTAATAATGCATTCATGGTTTTCTAATTACGAGATGAAAATATTTACCAACATCTTAATACCTAATAATAAATTAATATAAAAAATAATTAAACTACATTTTATATATATATATATATATATATATATATATATATTAGGAGAATGTTTTTTTACAATAAGAAAAAATTTAAATACTAAAATTTTTTCTAAGAAATAATTAAATTATTGTTATTTATTTCTTTGACATATTTGTTCAATAGTGAAAAGAAAATTGAGATGTGACTATAAAACATATGCAAGAATCAAAATTTTTGTTTTTCATTTAGAAAGAAAAGGATGAAGGTTTAAAATGCATATATGGATGAATTTGTATTTTTGTATTTTATTTCTTTATGTATAGTTTTGATATATATATATATATATATATATATATATATATATATATATATATATATATATATATATAACAATTGAGAAAATATTTAATTTTTTTTATCATTATATTGTATTTAATATCTTGCAAATTTTTGTCAAAATTTAGTTGAAGTAATTTAAAATTTTTCACATTTAAAAAAAAAAAAAAAACAATTTTAGTTCATGGAATGTAGCTCATTTGACAATCACCTTGTTATAAAGTATTTATAATGGTTTTGTCTTGATTGCTAACTGTCTTAAATGGGTTTAGTCTTAATTTTCATTGTCTTAAATATATAGTTTTATATTAAAATATTATGTAAAAACATGAGATTCAAAGTTAAATCCTCTTGAGTGGCTAACCAAAATATAATATTTTTTATCTATTTATTTATTATATTTTTTGAATGTGGTTTAATGAAGAAGGAAAAATTGAATATAAAATAAATAAAATTAATATGATTAAATTTCATGTGGTTTGAATATCTATTTTAAAAAATTAAAAATATAACTATCATGTATCCACTCATGGAATTTCAGTGAAAAGAATAAAGGTTTAAAATCCATATATGGATGAATTTGTATTTTTATTTCTTCACATATAGTTTTCACACACACACACACACACACACATATAATTTTTTTTTTATTGTTATATTGTATTTATTTCTTGCAAATTTATATCAAAGTTTAGTTGAAGTAATTTAAATTTTTTCTCATATATTAAAAAAAAAAAAAATCCATTCATGGAATGTAACTCATTTGACAATCACCTTATTATGAAGTATATCTAATGGTTTTGTCTTAATTGCTAACTATTTTAAATGAGTTTACTCTTAATTGTCATTGTCTTAAATATATAGTTTTATATTAAAATAGTTTTGTCTCAAACTGCTTTTGCCTTAAATAAAAATTTTTGTCTTAAATTATTTTTGTCTCAAATTGTTTTTGTCTTAAATATAAAGTTTCATCTTAAAATATTTGTGTCAAACTTTTTTGTCTTAAATATAAAGTTTTTTCTTAAATTGTTTTTGTCTTAGATATAAAGTTTTGTCTCAAGTTGTTTGTCTTAGATATAAAGTTTTGTCTCAAACTATTTTTGTCTCATTATTTTTGTCTCAAATTTTATATTCAAGACAATTCAATTGATATTAAATTTTAGTGTAAAATAAGTAAAAACAAATGCCTTAAAAAGGTTAACAAAGTTTTTAGTGCAGTAGTGTGTGACTGACTTTGTACATATTTTAACAGATTATATTATGATCCGTTGAATTTACATTGCGTAAGTGTATGCTGTTCAATTGAATTTAGATTTCGTGAGTGTATGCGATTGGTGCCTCGACTTGCAAGGAATAGAGAAAGGCTAGAACCACAAAAGGAAAGTTTGATAAAAGGAAACGAACAGTTAAAAGAACAAGAATGTAGTTGACGGTGAAATTGTGTCGGGGTTGGTCAGAAGTGCCATGAAGTTCCCTTCATCGTAAACGAAGGAGAAACAAAAAAGATTAATGTTAAGTTGGGTAGCCTTGAACTGAAGGTCAAAGTTGGGGCGAATAGGAAAAGCCAATCTGGAAAGAGAAAGAATAACAAGTCATAGAGTCTCTTTACAAGATTGCATGGTCAAAGTTGGGGCGAATGGGAAAAGCCAATCTGGAAAGAGAAATAATAACAAGTCATAGAGTTTCTTTACAATAATACATGGTAACCACTGAAATCTACATAAATGTGCCTCATGTTGGAAATAGTAATTACGAGCCTATGAAGTTTTAGGAGGATCCAAGTTTAGTTAGGCGCAGTGTAGATATAGAGTGTGAGTGAGTTCACTGAGTAAGTTGGAAAATGTCAAATGTAATCCGTTTTTGCATGTTGAATTTTTTTGGACACAGTGACTCGTTCAAAAATCTTAAGAACTCACGTTGGGTTCATTGTAATCAAATCAAGTCAAATCAATTGTATGTGAAAGGAAAAAGTTGTAGCTCTATGGATAGTTGTATATGATCAATAGAAGAGTCACCACTAGTGTTATTGTTTGTGTGTGAATTTTTTCACCTTTCATCCTCTGCATTTCCAACTAATTGGTATCAGAGTCAAAAAAAGGATTAGAAGATATGAGAAGCCAACAAAGCTATCAAGAAAATGGAAGAAGAATTACGATTTTCAAAAATTGTGAAGGCAAAACAAGATGTGTAACAATATCTTTAGTCATTTGCAAATCTCAGAGTATGAGCAAGACTTTGGGAAGATAACAGAGCTTGAAGAATCCCCCTCAAACGTGGATGATAGTCATGAAGACTAGAAAAGTGAAACCCATTATGTAGACATGCATATGGATGAAGAAGATGAAACAAAGGTTGTAGAGGGAGAAACGGAAACCTTTGTGTGTAAATAATAGCAAGAGCATAAAGGCTTAAAGACTCCACTATAACTTGGATGTTGCAGATGATGGTGAATATCACTGTGGCAAATCACATGTGGATGATCACTGCAAAGTGAGATGTGAATTGGTGAATCCAACCGCAACTAATAAATTTCGTAAAGTGGAAAGTGTTAATGAGCACATGTATGCTCGGATATGCCACAATAGAGTTGATGAAAATTATGTTGATGCTAACTTTGATGAAGATAATTTAACTAGTGATGAGTGGTTACACATGATGCAACTGAAAGAACACATTGATATGTTGTTATTTGGTTAAAAATCCCACTTGTGTTTGGAATCCAAGTGGAAGACAATTTGTTTGCAATAGCATCATTTTGTAAAGGAGTGGAGGATAAGACATAGAAGGAAGAGGAAGAGAAAGAAGCCCTCAATGCAAAGCATACAAATGATATTTCTAACACAGTGTGTGGAGTACAGGAAAAAAATAGTAGTATCTGATGGTGAAAGTGAAGAGAAAGAGATGGGTGTTTCGAAAGATAACGATGAAAGCATTGAAACAATGTTTCAATAATGTAGCCAGGAATAGATAAGATTTTTCTGTCAATAAATATCGCAGAAAGAAAGTTAGGAATATGAAGGGCAAAAGGGAGAGGAAATGAGACAATTTAGAAAATGAAGGGTTGTGGCAACAATCCATGAATGAAAGAATTGTTGAAGAGAAAGTTGTAGAAAATAGATTTAGAACAAATACAAGAGAATTCATAATGAAGCAAAAGTGAAGCAATGTTAAGGATATAAAATTTGGAATAAGAGAAAAAGAAAATGCAAAATCGTAAAAAGTTTTAAGTCATTGTAAGCTTAGTTGACACTTAGATGAGTAGAAATGTTTAGCTGATGATTGAGTCAATTTTTATTGTAAGACTAGCAGGCATAGTTGAGTCATACGGTAAGTAATTAAGTAGGAGTGTTCGAAATAGTAATTACTCTGACGTGAAGATCTAGCAAGATACAAGTAGAGTGATGCATGATGAGTAAGTTGAGTTAATTGCACCAAAAATTTAAAGTATGAGTTAATTGAGTTAAGTGTGAGTTTGTTAGAGTTGAGTCTTATTCTCAGAAAGTTAAATATAGTATGTGTTTGCATGTTGAAGTTATTTTGAATAAATCACTATTAGAAAAAACATAAATACACCATGTTGAGTTCAGTTCATTGTAGTGAAGACAAGTAGAATCACTTGATAAATAGTTGTATGTGACTATCAAATTTGTGTGATAAATAGAACAGTTGCAACTAGTGTTATTGTTTATGTGTGAAATTTTCTGTCTTTCTCCTCCACCTTTCTAACACCCTATACTACTAGAAATGCGGATTCCGTCGTACGTATAACTCTTTCTAGCAACTCCTATGCTCCTAAAGTCACGGCTTCTTATGTGCTGAAATGGATTTCCCCGCTTCCACTTGTTTCATCATGTTTCATACCAGTCTATTTTAGGGTTTGTTGGTTATGTCAATATTTCCATTTGAAATTTCTTTGCCAATTCCAAAATAATATCGCACTGTTCCGTTTCATTGATTATTAGTGGCAGTGTGTGTTCAAATTGCATTTAGGTATTTGTATAACATACCGTTGGAGACGCATTAATATTGCAGCCACGGGGAAATTACGACTAGCATGGTTGAATAGTATTTGGATCCTTATATATTGGAAATATGGAATTAATACATCCTTTGTCTGTACTTTCTTTTCACTTGATCTGCTCGCAGTAGCTGGATAACTCTGTGGTAGGCACAGGATATTAAGCAAATAGTTTTCCGCTGGAAAGATGATAATGATGAAGATGGCAAAAAAATAAACCATTCGTTGTAATTGAAAGCTCAGTAGTAGGAGCAGATTTTATCGGATGGATCGAAACGACAGCGTTGAATTAATGGAATCACTGGCGTTGAGAAGAAGATCATACCACTGTTATAACCGAAAGGCCAGATCCTTGGTGTATACACCCTTATTGAAATTTTCCTTTAGACGAGCATAATCCGGAATAATAGAGGGACGAGTTATAGTGTTCTCTCCTTACTTCTCCAATATGACGAGGTCAATCGTGGTTTTTAGAGTAACCTGTTGATCATATGGTAACCACACTTCGATTGTTTGATCTGAATTGGGATTTTAGAACTAAACAAAACACCCCAGCTAATTATTTGTTTGAAAGTCTTGTACTACGTCACTCTTTACCAAACCGTGTTTTAATATGCCTGTTATAATTTTTAAAATTGCGGAGAATCGAAATTAGATATTCTAACAGGCCATGTTTTGTTTTTTTGTTTTTTTTTTAAATATATTTTGCTCAAAGTTTAGTACCGTGTTAGAATTATAAGTGTAATCTCTATAATCTCTATAAGCTATATAATCCTCCTGTTTCAAAGGTTTTTAGTTGGTGAATCTACTTAAGTTATTTAGAAAAATATTTTAAATAATGAAAAATCATAATTCTTTTAGAACTTATATAATTTGATGTAGATTAGCAAACTAAACATATCAAATAATTAAATTTATGCCAAGGACTAATTCACAACGGGCTTTTAATTATAAATTAATTTTAATTGTCAAAGTATATTTATCTTTAACTTTATAAATTTAATAATTTCCTAGTTTACATTTTAATACTACAATTATAGAATATTTAAATTACAATAATAATAATAATTGTTAAATTAATATACAATTAAAAATATTAGTTGGTGGGCTAAGAAGTGCTCTATAGCAAGTATGAGAGAGATATTGTGATGTGGAACATAACCTTATTTTTAAAAATAATAAAATAATAATTTCAATTAACAAATTAAAATTAGTAACAAAAAGAAAAAAATTTAATGTCGGTCATAGTTATAATATTTGGATTTGCACCTTAATTTCACATAACTTTATATATATGGAAGAGATGTTGTCAACTAACAAACTAAAAATAGTAATAACAAATTAAATAGGAAAATAATAATTTGAAGTAACAAATTAAAAATAGTAATAAAAAAGAAATTAATGCCTGCCATAATTAAAATACATTAATTGTATATAACTTCTTATAAAGATAAGGTAACAAAAAGTGAAAAAAATAATTTACCATTTAGTATGAGGAAGAACTATGAGGATTTAATATGGACATGACACGGAATAGTATTATTGATATTACATGACATGTAATTTATTATAGGTTTAACTTACATGTGATATTAAAAATAAAAACATATTAATAACAAAAAATATTTTACTCTCAACCATAAGTAAAATACTTCAATGTCCATATTAAATAACATAAGATTATATCTATAAAAATAATGTAATTAAAATCAAAATGTTTCTTATATTTTCATGGGAGCTGGGGTTTGGACAGAGCCATCCTTTCTGCATTATTCTAGGCTAGTCGTGGTTGTCCAACCAGCTTCATCCGCGTTGCCTTCCAGATATGTCCTACCTCTCATTAGGTCTGTATGCATTTCGTCGGTGAGTGGCTTCCCACCCGCGTGTGAGGGGCCTCAATCCTTCAAAGTTGTGGTCAATCGCACACCGTTTGTTCAGGGTTCTAAGGTTACTGCTGGTGCCACAACATTGTCCTCCTCAGCAACCGTAGGTGCATTGGTGTCATCTTCCTCCAAAACCGAAACCCCAACAATGGGAGCCCAATAGAAAGGAAGAGAAGGCAAGAGTCATTTCCTCTTGAAGGCACGCACAAATCCAAAATTTATGATCCATAATAATAGAGTGGAGAAATCTCGTGAATATGTGAAAAATCATGTCATGATCTGCAAGTTCTTAGGTATATGGCCCATAGAGCAAGACATATTGATGTGGATCCAAAATAAATGGGCTCCTCAAAGGCATATCAAACTTCAACTTAGAGCCAAGGGTTTTTTTGCAGTTATTTTTGAAGATCTAGAGGATCACAAAAGGGTCTCTGAAAACAAACCATACTTCATGGGTAGTGCATGGCTATTCTTATGATACTGGGAGGAATGCTACGATCTGAATAAGGAATAATTCCGAGCGGCATTGGTGTGGGTTTGTGTTTACTCCCTGCGAGATGACTTTTGAGAACTACATATCTTGGAAGGCATAAACAATGCTATTGGAACATTTGTTAAAGTATATGATATAACCAAGTAGCGCCGACATACATATTTCAACAGGATTTTTGTGCACATGAACATATTGCAGCCTCTCTCGGAATCTATAGATTTGATCTATTATGACTCAACCTGGACGAAACCCCCAAACTATGAACATGTTCCATTCAAATGATGATGTTGCCGTGAGTATGGCCACCTGTTCAGGGACTGCCCCCAGACGCTTGCAAAAGAATCCCATCTCGCAGCACAATAAAGGGATGATGAGGGTTTCAAATCAATGGGTGGTAGACGATCTCGGTCGTCCCGAGCTCAGCCGGGCCTCCCGCGGGCTCGACCCTCTCTTAATGCAGCCTCCCAATCATGACCTTTTGAAGATCCCTCTGCTGCACACAAAGATCCTCCTCCCAATGATGAAAACCCTTTTGTTTTCCTAGAATCCCAGGATCAGGACCCAAAGCCTGCAGTGAAATATCAACCCATATAAATTCAGTTCCAAAAGGACATAAACATGGAAAAATCAGCTATACACAAGGGGATAAACAAGCCTCCAAATGATAAATTCCATAATCAAGTGAGAATTACTGCCAAATGGGAGAGATCTTGCAACAGACTAGTAGAGTCTTGGAAACTGAGGACAAGAAGAAATGCTTGGCTCCTTAGGAACAAATTTTTTTTGACATATTCAGGACTTGGATCAAGGCTGATATAAAGGACATACCCACGAGTCAATTATCTCACTTTAGGTGGTTGGCGCCACTGGAAAATGATGGTGGTTGGCGCCACTGGAAAATGGAAAAAAATTATCGTAAATAAATTCCCTTAGAATTTGGGGAACCTCTAGCTGAGCAACTTGCTCAGTGCAAGATCCCCTTCTATCTAGCTGAGGATAAGATGCGAGAATCCTATATTGTTAAGAGAAATGCTCTCGATTTCCCTAGCCGACCTTTATGGCACATTATATGGACTAGAAAATTGCCAAAATTGGCCCATTTCCTCTAGCTCGTGGGCCATATGAGAATCCTTACCTGGGACTAATTTCAGAAACAAGAATTTCTGGGCATGTCTCAATCCCCCAATGTCCACATAACAAAGAAGCAATGCAACATATTCTGGACTCATGCCCTAAATCCCGAGAGGAGTGGGAATCCATCTCCACACTATATGGTCCCATCGAGCACCACCCAGAGTAGATTCACGAGACTATGGAGGTCTAGCATCATCACCACTTCAAGAACCCATTTTTAAATCGTGCCTGGTGGTTAACATTGGGACTCACCCTTTGGAATATCTAGAAACGTCAAAACGGAGAAATTTTTAAATATTAACCCCCCTATAGCTCGCTAATATCGTCTCAGGTCATGGAAAATACCAGAGAAACCATCATGGCTGAGTGAATGGATAATGAAGACTAGAAGCCAAACCCTCAGGAATCATAGATCCTCTTTGCCCTAAACCTCTCCCCAAATCATATCTACCCATGGTTGCAGCAAGGAAGCCCCCCCCCCCCCCCCCACCCCCAAAAGTCTTCATCGATCTTGAAAAATCCCTCGGTTCGATGTGTTAAGATTAACTTTTAAGGGGCCTCCAAAGGTATCCCAAGTGTAGAAATTATACAAAAAATATGTATACCAATTGATTCAATTTGATCATGTAATGTTCTAGAGAAAGATGTAGAATCATTATAACAATTAATTTATGGAAATCAAACACGATCACACAATCACACCAAGTAAGAGAAAGAAGCAAATCAAACGCACAACACATATTTTTCTCCTTGGGAAAGTTTTCTGCTCAAAAACCCTCTATCTCTATTGTATAATCAACCAAGGAATCATGAAACAATTACAATGCACTCTTCTCACAACAGTCTCATGCACTCCCATAACTGTCTCACATTGATCTGGAAAAAATCGACCAACACTTAGCCAATTTCCTGCCTCTGCCCAACCTACCTTTCTTGCACAATTCCTGTTTAATTAAATCCATATTATTTAGGAATTTCAACCTTCCAAAAATGCACAATTATAATGGGAAATCCTATGTTTTCTTAACTGCATCTAGGCAATTTGCTAATAATACAACTCATAGTTAACATCCCTTTAACCTATGTCTCAACTTCATCTTCATTAGAATTGAAATGCATGAAACTATAAATATTAAATCATTAGTCACTTGACAGATCACTTCATGTGAATTAAATCTTATTTAATTCACTTGACCTCTCACTAGTGCAACAATCAGTTACAACTAGTTTGACTGACTTTAACTCGGTTAATTGAGTTAACTGCTTTCTCATGCATTAAAATAATACATTAATTGAAACATTGACTTTAAAACAAATAGAATCACTCAACATGCGTCACCAACCACCCTCAACTCGAATTTCATGAGATAACTCAGTCTATCAGACTCAGTTAACTATGAGAAGTGAATATGAGATACGATTACAATTTATTGTCCAATTTAATTAAGGGAAGATTAAATTAGACACACATTTATTGTTGAATTTTCATCACTCCCTCTTAACAAGAAAGGGATTATCAGCTACCCCGATCCTGCTTCTGTGGTATTCAAATTTTCTCTTTGTGAGCACCTTCTTCAGAATATCTGCATCCTAATCCTCCACGGGAATGTACTGAAGTAACATAATGTGTCTCTGAAAAAAATATCTAAGATGGTGGTATTGGATGTCAATATGCTTGGACCTGTCATGGAATACTAGATTAACTGAGTTTTATACAACTCTGGTTATCACAGTGTATCACCGTCAGATCCATCTGATGACCAAACAAACCAACAAGTATCTTCCTCATCCAGATGGCCTTCCATGTCGCATGCTTGGCTGCCATGTATTTTTCCTCAGATGAAATGAGTGCAACTAATCTTTGATTCTTGTTGTACCAAGAAACGTTTTTCAATCCTATGCTAAAGATCCCTCCTGATGTGCTCTTCATATTTGATAGACTATCTGCACAATTTGCATCAGTGAAGCCTTGAAGTTTCATTCCCTTTGTATATCTGTACCACAATCCATACTCCGTAGTGATCCTGAGATATCTCAAGACATGCTTGATCGCCTTCCAAAAGATCTTGGTCAGCTTAACCATACCTTGACTAAGCTGGTTAACTATGTAGCATATGTCTCTTTGTGTGGTCACCAAGTACATGAGTGAACCCACAAACTACCTATAAATAGTAGCGTCCACTACCTCACTTGAAGTAACATCCTCCTCCCTCCAGTTTCCTGCAAGAGGAGTCTCGATGGGTTTACAACTCTCCATGAGGATCTTCCTCAGAATATATTTGGCATACTTTCCTTGAGAATCAAATAGCTCCCCACCCCGCTGCCATATATCCAAACCAAATAAATAGTGAAGGAGTCCCATTTCCTTCATCTCAAACTCTCTTGCAATATCTTCTTTGCAAGCAGTTATGAGCACCTCATCACCTGTCAGAATAAGATCATAAACATAAATTATGACAATAAAAATCTTACCATCAACCATAATAGAGTACAGGTTTGCATCTGCTTCACTCTTTATGAAGCCCAACCCAGTGAAATAGTTGTCAATCCTGGTGTACCAAGCATGAGGTGCTTACATCAGCCCATACATTTATCTCTTCAGTCTCCACACATGTGACTCTTTCTCAAAGGTCTCAAAACATTCTGGTTACTGAATGTACACTTCTTCCTCAATAAATCCATTGAAAAATTCAATCTTCATATCCATTTGATGTATCTACCAACCCATCTACACTAAGAGTGCAATGATAGATCTAACTGATGAGTATCGTGCAACTGGTGAAAAATTATCCTCATACTCAATCCCCTCAACCTGTGATAATCCCCGAGCTACAAATATAGCCTTGTACTTCTAAACACTCCCATCTGTTGCCTACTTCACCTTATAGATCCATTTAGATCCAACCATTGAATTCTCGACTAGTCTTGGGACAACATCCCATGCACTGTTCCTGACAACGGAGTCATACTCCTCAACCATGGAATCAACCCAAATTGTTTGTTGCACTTCTTCCTCAAAATAGGATGGTTATGTCACAATACACTTCCTCATAAGAGCCATGTATCGAGTACACATGTCTGGTGGTTGTCTCTCTTTGTGAAGTGATGTAGGTGCTACTACATGTTGTACCGCATCATGTCTCAATCTATCAGCCTCTATGATGCGCCTCCTACCATTTCTAGTGGATGGCGTTGCATGAGTTCTTTCTTCCACTCCATGATCCTCCTCATGTGGTTGATCCACATCTTGAGGTTCATTTTTTGGAACCGAGAGTTCCTCATATGCATGAAAATCAAGCTCCCTCTCGAGGGACAATCACATGGATTTATCCTGATCAAATTTTACATCCCCTATGAGAGCTATCATCCTGCTCTTCGAAAAATATACCCAATATTTGTGGGGAGTATCAGTGTACCCAACAAATATCCCAATATATGTTGTTGGTTCTAGCTTCTTTTTGGAATATTTCTTCACATGGAAATATAAATATGAGCCAAAAATTTTAAAATAAGAAACATCAGGTTCCTTACCAGAAAAAACCTCCTCTGGTGTACTCATGCCAAGTATTCGATGAGGATTACGGTTCTTCACAAATATTATTGTGTTTCATTCCTCTACCCAAAGATGAAACGATAGGCCCTGATCATGTAACATAGCCCATGCCGCACCCACAATTGTTCTCTTCTTTTTTATGAAACCCCATTCTATTGTGTGTTATGAGGTGCAATCAAATCTCTCCGAATTCCTTCTATGGCACAAAATTTCTTGAATTCATTGTGGATGTACTCACAACCATTTTCACTCCTTAGAGCCTTCACCTGCTTCCCTGTATCTTTCTCAACCAGTGCTTTGAACTTGCAAAATTTTGAGAACGTCTAATCATTATTATGCATGAAGTAGATCCATCACATTCTATAAAAATCATCAACAAAAATCACATAATGCATGTGCTTTGGTGTAGAAGCTGTAGAGAATGGTCCACACACATTTGAGAAAAATCTCTCAAGGATTTCCGCTACTTGGTTCTCCTTCTCGTGAAAATTGGCTTTTGTATACTTCCCCTTGGTACATCCCTTGCATGTGTCTATCTGCGCAAGAGTAGCCTTTGGAAAACCCATAGAAATATTCTTCATGAGCTTCAAAGCACTGTGTTCTAGATGGCCCAATCTCCTATGCCATAACTCACCCTCATCTCGGCTAAGCACTCTGTCTGCTTTACTCATCAATCTTTCATATCCATATACATCAAATTTTTAGAGGTTCTTCGCATGAAATCCAATCTTCTTAACTTTTTCTGTGGCTTTTAGATGAAGGAATTCTTTCCCTTCAATAAAAACCACATAATATCCTCTATCCTCCAACATAGAAACTCAAACTAAATTCTTTTTCAAGCCTGGTACATGCATCACATGCTTTAATAAGAAAGGTTTACTTGACTAGCTCTGGAAAGTAACTATACCAATCCTGGTAGCGCTATACCTCCCATCATCAGCCATCTTGATGTGAATCTGAAGATCCTTCTCCTAAAAGATACTAAAGATTTCTTTGTCTCCCATCATGTGGAAATATGCACCACTATCCAAGAACCACACTGATCCCATTGCACTAGACACCATGCATGCGATGTGTGATAATTCCAACTCAAACTGTGAAGCCAAAGCATTACCCACTTCATATCCTGAAGCCTTGTTGTTGTTGTTCTTCTTCTATTGTGGACAATTACTGGCATAATGTGCACGCTCGTGATAGTGAAAACATTTAACTATGGACATGTCATGCTTCTTGCCTTCTTTGTCGGTATAAGATTTGGAATAGGATTTCTTTCCCTTCCCCTTATTTTTCTTACTAGCCAAGGAATAATTTTCCTCATCACCTATCTTGGATGAGGATCCATCCCTGGTATTCAGCCTGAATTCTTCTTGTACCAAATCGACCAAAGTCGCTCCCAATATGGTAGCTTCTCCCTCACATTTATAGAGTCCCGATAACTATGCCAGCTCTTTGGAAGGCCTAAAAGTACTAGGCTCACCAATTCATCATCCTCTATAGTAAACCCGACACTTCCAAGCTCATTTTAACATTGGATGAACCTAGTCAAGTATTTCTAAATAGTGTCATATTTCTTCATTTTGATTTTCCTGAGCTTGTCCTTGAGTGCCAATTTTATGTGGTCACTGCTATTTCGGAAAAAATATGTCAAGGCCGCCCAGATTTCATATGGGGTCACCTTTCCATGGAGACTCGAGAAAATTTGATCTCGAGCTCCCTCTAATAATATCGTCCTCGCCTTTGCAACCATATTTTTCTAAGCATCAAGAAGAGCGGTGTTTGCTGCTGCTGGCCTTGGAATCAGTGTCGATAAATTCTTTTAACCTGTTGTCCTCTAGAATTTGCTCCATTCTTTCTTTGGATGAAATATAATGAAAACTGCCCTCAAGTGCATATTCCAATCTTAATCCATTGAAATATATCTTCATCCTCCTGTCACAAAAAATAATATTTTTTCAAATTCGAATGTTTTTCAGCACAAACTCAATTTATTCTCCACTATAGTGATTTATGGCACTCTGGTACCATGCATAAATTATAAAAACAATATGTATACCAATGGATTCAATCCGATCATGTAATTTTCTAGAGCAAGATACTGAATCCTTCTAACAATTAATTTGAGGAAATTAAAGTCGATCGCATAATCACACCAAGTAAGAGAAATAAGCAAATCGATTACACAATCAGATATTTTTCCACGGGAAAGCTTCTTGCTCAAAACCCCTCTATCTCTATTGTATAAACAACCAAGGAATCATGAAACAATTACAATGCACTCTTCTCACAAGAGTCTAGTGCACTCCAATAAGTGTATAACACTGATCTGGATAAAATCAACCAACACTTACTCAATTTCCTGCCTCTGCTCAGCCTACCTTGCTTGTGCAATTCCTATTGAATTAAATCCCTATTATTTAGGAATTTCAGCCTTCCAAAATTAAGCAATGCTCATGGGAAATCTTATGGTTTCTTAGCTGCATCTTGGCTGTTTTCTAAGAATACAACTCATAGTTAAAATCCCTTTAACCTCTGTCTCAAGTGGCTCTTCATCCGAATTGACATGCATGCAACTATTAATACTAAATCATCAGTCACTTGAAAAATCATTGCATGTGAATTAAATTTGATTTAATTCACTTGACCTCTCACTAATGCAACAATCAGTTACAACAAGTTAGACTCACTTGAACTCACTTAATTGAGTTAACTAATTTCTCATGTATTAAACTAATACACTAACTGCAACTTGGACTCTAAAATAAATATAATCATTCTACATGCCTCACCAAGCACCCTCAATTTGAATTTCATGAGCTAACTAAGTCTATCACACTCAGTTAACTATTACAAGTGATTATGAGATAATATTACAATTTATTGTCCAATTTAATTAAGGGAAAATTAAATTAGACACCAATTTCTTATTCAGTTTTCAACACTGGGTCTGGCGAGCTTTGGAGGCATCATTCATGACTCCAATGGTAACCCATTAGGTATATTCTCATGATATTTTGGATGTACCACAAATAACATAGCTAAGCTAAAAACCCTAGAAAAATGACTTCTCCTTGCTTGGAGGTAGGATTGGCCCAAGATTCACATTATGGGTGACCCTTGTCTAGTTATTCAAATGACCCAAAATATCATCAATGGCTCGACCGCCTGGAAATTAACCAAAATCTGGCGTCTACAAGCCTAACTGGAATGTGCCCAACACCTGTTGGTAGCCTTCGGGTACACCTCAATAGTTCATGTTCTACGAACTGAAAATAAATTCGTGGAATGGATATCCAATAGGGGGCGACCAATACTCAGCACGAGTTCACATATGCTTGGTGGGAGGCCAGGAGTAAGGCAGACATGGATCCAAGAGAGCTTCAAACCTTGGAAGAATTGCTAGATGCGGAACTAGGAGTCCCCGATGGGGGTGAAAGATTCAAAGACAGGTTCAGTATTGGTTGGAATACGAATCACGCATGGCTTTCACGTGTAGAGGGAAATAAATTTAATTGAGCATGACAGGAAAGTTAAGGCCCCGCAATTGGTCTCTCATCCCGTGGGTACTGTAATTATAAACCTTTGTCATTCTACAATTCACCTTATTATTTTGTGTTGGGATATAAAGGTTGGCTCCATAGAGAATTTGGGTTTCGAGTTCTAGTATGCTCGATAGCAGGTATGGCTTTGGGTAGGCAAGGGTGAGGTGTTATGGAAAGGTTTGGCACATTGTGAACTCCTAATCTATTTCGGTAGGTAGGATCCTGTCATGCTATGGATGATAATGGTTTAGTTGCTTTGTCGGGGTGTCTCGACTCTGGAAATTTCCCTCGTATTTCTGTTAGCAGAGGTGGTTTTGGGCTTTGGGAAATGTGGGTGGTGCCTACACCTATGGCTTTTCCCCATCATATTTTTGGGTGGGGTTCATCCTCAATATAGAATTTCAGGCTTTGGTACATTAGTTTTGTTCAATTTTGCTTCAGGTCACCCCTCGAGGTGAAGGGACGTCACTTCTCTTGGTGGGTGGAAAATCGCTCGCGTGTGGCGACTCTAAGGTGGTGTGAATATTAGTATCAATCTAGGGTCCCACACATCCAGCCTTGGATTATCAATGACTGGTATTGAATTCAATTTTGTCCTGTTCATTTTAATTTTATTTTTTTTGTTTCGGCGCTCACCTTGCAGGTCGTATGCGAAGTCATGTCGTCTCGGTCTCTTGCACACATTTTGGGTTAGCTTCCTTCTACTTGACCATATGCGTCAGCAGAGAATTCACCTATAGCGTAGGGGTGTTTCTCCCCATCTTTTTTGCCACTAGCCCCTCGATGTTGGGATCTAATCATCCTCTGATGAAGCCACCAGCCATGATTCAGTAGCAGACACGTCCATTTCCTCAACCTGCTCTCCAGGCCAGGTGGTCGTGCTAGTTTTCTTGGACACAATCACATACTACCTGCATCACATACAATTGAGCATCGATATTATGAGGGGCCAATGCTACACAGACCAGAACAAGCTGATGGCTTATATCAATGATGTGCAACACGTCCAAAATGAAATCCTTTGGAGTATGGAAAGCCTCTAACGCAATCATCGACACACCAAAAACCACCTTCGCTCCCTAGAGGTGATAATTGATCACATATACTTCCATGTGAATGAGTGGGAAAATAAATTTTCACCCCCTCTCCCCCCCCCACCACACCGTTTTTACTCCCAATCAGCCTCCTTGAGGGGCTTTATTTCTAGTTATGTGGCTCTTTTTTTACGACTGTATGGAATGGCCTATAAGCCCAATGGAAATAGATATAAATAGTGAATTTAAATGGTTTCCCCCTAGCTCTTTGTTTTCAAATTTGTCTAGAAAATGATTACAGGGCCATGGGAGATGATTTTTGTGCTTAACTTCTTCCTCATAATATAATGCAAGTTTTTTTACCGAAAAAAATATATATCAATGTATGAGGGATATTTGTAATTATTTTAATGCTTAATATGGATTTTATATGTAATATGTTAGAAATTATTAAAATAAAAATAATTTAATGTATGCATATAAGAAAAAAATATGAGGGGACATGTTTTAACATTTTAATGTCAGAACATGAAATATAAATAAAATATTTCAATGTCAACTACATATGTATTATAGCAGCCTAGATCCATCTTGAATTTGGGCTACCAAGCATCGAGAGGGATCAAATCTCTTTTCACTCTTAAATTTGTTTGCATCTCAAGAGATTTGACCCCTCTCGGCACTTGGTAGATCTGGATTTAAGATGGATCTAGTTATACAATACTTAAATTAAAATAATAATAATAAATGTTAAATCAATATACATTTCAAAAATTTGTGGGAGATGTTGTAGTGTCCATATATGAGCATAAACATTTAAATGTTGGCCCAATATAGGGCAGATATTGTGGTGGTTGTAAATGAGAATAAAATTTTAATGTCTATATGAGAGGGATGTTAAGTATCCATAAAGCATTAAAGAAAGAACTAATAATAACAAAGCATAGTGTGAGCTTAATTAAGAAAATAAGAAAAACCAATAAATTGATTGATTCTTTTGTATTTTAATTTAGTTTTTTTTTTTAAATGTGAAAACTCCCTTTTAAAAATAATAATAAACATATCATATTAAAATTAATTTAAACAAGAGAAAAAAATTCTACAAGACAACTTCTTCTCTCCCTCTCAAGACAGAAATTACACTCTAGGAAAAATCGCATAAAAATCAATAACTTATATCCAGGTCAATGCTAAATTAATAGTGGTAAAAAGACAAATATGACCCTAAATTGAGACGTGAAGTGGATACATTAATTTCTTACTAAGGACTTCCATAAATTTTGGTCACTAGTAACCACTAATAAATCTACACATTTACAATTATACTCCTAAAGAATCACTGCAAGTTTAAAAAACTATTTTTTTAATAATTTAGAAAAATAAATATTTATTTTTCAATGTTAAACCTTACTAGTTGTATTATTCTAGATACTAAACTAATAGAGGTCAACAAACCAATTTATTGTTAGAGCCCTATAATAAACAACATAAACCCATCTTAAAAAGTAAATATTTATTTTTCAATGTTAAACTTTATAAGTTTTATTATTCTAGATACTAAACTAATAAATGTCAACAAAAAAATTGATTTCCAGAGTCCTATAATAAACCACATAGACCATCTTAATGAGAGATCTAATATGTGCCGAGAGGGATCAAATTTCTTCAACTGGAAACTTTTTTTTTAGTGCAAAAAACAATATGTAATTTATTATTATTTAAACTCTATTTTTGAATGTTATAGATATTACATCACATGTGCATTGAGCAATTTTATGAATGCATATTAAACAAGTTTTTTTTACTAATATATTTTTATGTATAAGTCAATATTAATTCATATTAAAATATTTTATTCATAAAACATTAAAATATTTTCTTTTAATATATATATATATGAATTATTGAGATATTTAAAACTTATGTTATATATATATATATATATATATATATATAAGTTGATATTAGCTGTTAATTTTTTTTTGGAAGTATAAGTTTTAAATATCTCAATAATTTATATATATATATATATATATATATCTGTGTGTGTGAATTTTATTTAAATTTAATTAATAATTATATTAAAATTCAATATTTACAATAATTTTATTTATTTTCTTTTTTCTAAGTTATCTATGTATCTATCTATATACATCGGCAATGACATGTATGTGACATTACAAATTTAAATTAAAGAAATTATTAAAAACTTAGTTATATATATCATTAGAATTTTAATAAAATTAAAATATATATATATATATAAGAACTAGAAATCCATCTTAACTCCTAATCTATTAAGGGTTAATATGAATCAAATTCTTAGAGGTGCTAATCTTTCCTTCTTAAAATACTGAGGTTCTTTCAAATTTTGCATTGAAAACTAGGTTTGCATCTTGAGAGATTTAATCTCTCTTAGTAAATCCAAATTAAAATGGATCTATGTTGTTTTAGTTATGATTATTTTTTAGTATTTAAAATTAACAGTCCTAAAATGATTTTATAGTGTAAATTAAAAATAAAGATTCTCATAATAATATAAATAACTCACTCACACACACACACACACACATATATATAATGTAACCATATATTTCTTTCATGTCCTTTTGCAACAGTAATTTGGAAAGGGATTTCCATACGCTTTTCCTAAAAGCTTCTTGGGACAATTATTCCTTTGATTCATGTTTGTCTTAGTAATTATGAGAGTATAAGGATTACAAAATATTGTCTTTCCATATTATCTATATTATATTAGATGGGACATCTCGAGAACTAGAAATGCAATTTTTTTGAAAAGTCTCATGTGGACATGATGGGAAACTGTATAAAGATATCAAATTTTTTGTTGAAGATAATGGAGAATCCTATATTAGGGTAAGTTGGTTCAGAAGACCTTAGAATATGAATTAGTTTCTATTTCTTAGGGTATGGTTCTAACTTCCTTAAAACCATCTATGCGATATAATTCGTTAGTTGTATTGAGAATGTAGAGTGTTCTGCAGAGCTAGACTCTCCTGGATCAAACTCTCTTTCATAGAGTTGAACAGTGTGTTTCTATTCATTTAATACAAACATCACATTTTATCATGGTACCATAGCTCTAGGGTCGAATCATAGCTGGAGTGTTGTGATCCTTGTGAGTATCCAGGTGGCAAAGGAGAAGCCCCTAATGACTGAGTGATTTTTTTTTTCTTTTCAGGCTTTCAAAAGATCAGCGTGGGTTTTGGCGTAACATTCGGGGCGATCGTCGCATATATTAGAGTAACAGTTGCATCTATGGAACAGAAATAAGAAGAACAGAGGCACCGATCAAAGGAGGACTTACTGATTTTTTTTCCCGACGTGATCGTCATGGAAATTGGGTTAGTAAGTGCATCAAGGAAATCTGAAGTAGATTTGAGCCAATGGACACTAATGATGAAGGAATAAATCCATTGAAAGGTCGTCGATGAAGGGATCCGGTGAAATCTCTTTGATGAAGGAAGATATCTAAAGTAGATCTTGCTGGTGCAGAGGATTCAAAAGCTTGTTACGCAACGTGAAAAACAACCTATTGAATTAATCACAGATTAGGTAGATCTGTATCATAACATTGATTTCTGTAAACATCTAAGGTAGATCTATCATTTTTTTTCCTTGTGAATTATTATTTTTTGAATTTTCAAGATGAATAATAAAATAATCGAAGCATACTTGAATGAGAGTAAAAAACTAAATGGCTCCAATTACTCAAATTGGAAATCCAATATGTAGACTGTGCTAGAAGCACATATTGCTTGGACTATTGCAATGGGGATGAGCCGAAGCCAGCAACGGGAGCCCCAATGACTCAAGACTGGGATAAGAGAGAGGGAAAATAAAATACATTTCTAAAGATGTCAGTGAAAGACTGCATCATACTTCATATCTAAGAATTCGAATCAGTAAGTGAAATCTAGACAATATTGAAGGATTTGTATGAGACTAGGAATAAAAATCGTCTTCTATTTTTGAAGAGCAAGATTCTATCCATAAAGATGGAGGATAACGAAAAAATTTCTTCTTTCATATTGCAGATCAAGGATCTCAAGAACAAATTGGCAGATATGAGTGAAATTGTAGAAGATAAAGATTTGGTCACGATTACCATGAATGGTATCACTGATGACTACCAAATGTTTATCACTGGGATAAATGTGAGAGAGAAAATCCAAAAATTTGAAGAAATGATAGGAATATCAATGCAATAAGAGGAAAGAATATTGACTCTAAAACCCCAGAGTCCAAATCTTGTGTTAATGGCGAAGAAGAAATTCTTCAAAGCAAAAGGAATCCTTCATAGCAAAATGGAGGAAATCCACAGAAAATACCAAATCAAGTTCAAGGTGTGTATTCGAAGAGAAATGAATCTGTAATAAAATGTTCTTATTGTGGAAAACTCGGTCATATGGCTAAGGAGTGTAGGAAAAAGAAATATCATGAGCAACAAGAGAGGCACAAAATGCATGCAGGTAATTTCGTAGATGATGACCATGTTCAGAACTTCAGATTTTTCATGGCAGACTTTGATGAAAATGTCGAACTATACATCTAGTATGTAGATTTGGAAGCATCCACAAATATGACGAGAAATAGATAATGGTTCGAAGAGATTAAAGAAATCAACAATGGAGCAGAAATATTCCTTGGTGATGATAGAAGTCATCAGATTAAAGGGAGTGGAATTTTTTTTGTTATTTTAGCTGATGGTAATGTTAGATATATTTATAATGTAATGGATGTGACTGGAGTGACAAAGAACCTGATTTATGTATCCATGATTACAGATCGAGATCTCAAGGTAGAATTTTTTAAATCTAACTATTATATTAAAGTTTTTTTGGATGACATGAAGATTATTTCTTCAGGAATTTGAACAGGAGTTCTGTACAAATTGGATGTGAGGACAACACCTAATCGAGCTTTCACAGCATCAAGTTTGACTATAGAAGAGTTATGGCACTAGAGACTTGGTCATATAAATTACAACGATTTGTTGCTACTTCATAAAAGGGAAATGTAAGAGATATGCATACATTAAAACAAGTGCATAATTATTGTGATGCTTTTGCATTAGGAAATATGCATAGAGAAGAATTCCATGTTTGAGTAGAAAAGAAAAGGAGAGGCATACTTCAATTAGTGCACACTGACCTATGTGAACCCATGAAGACAAAGTCATTAATAGGTGCACTGTATTTTCTACTGTTTGTTGATGACTCCACAAATTTTTCGTGGGTATATTTTATAAGTAAGAGAAGTCACACATTTGAATACTTTAAGCAGTTCAGATATATGATTGAAATGCAAATAGGGAAGCACATAAAAATTCTCCACTCCGATCAAGGGTGAGAATACAGGAAGGAGGAACTTACCAACTATTGTAAAATCCATGGAATACTACAGCAATTCACAGTACCCCATACTCCTCAGCCATAGAGTAGCCAAAAAAAAGAATAGAACATTGGTGGAGTGTGCTAAGAGCATGTTGAAAGGCAAGGGTCTTTCGAATGGTTTTTGGGTTGAAGCAATGAATACTACCGTTTATTTTAAAAATAGGAGTCCTACAAGAAGTCTCGAGTTTAAAACTGCTTTTGAAGAATTATATGGATTTAAGCCAGCAGTAAAACATTTAAGAGTATTTGGGTCGAGAGCATTTTCCCACATTCCAAATGAAGACAGTAGAAAACTAGATTCAAAAGCCATGAGATGTACCTTTGTAGGGTATTGTTCACAATTTAAATCTTATATATTATTTAATCCCTTTATTCACAATATCTTTGTTAGTAGAGATGTCATATTCCATGACCAGGTTTCTGATGAATCTGATAAAAGCAATGCGGAATGGTATATTCCATTCTTGGTTTAAGGATGTGAAGAAATAGGTAACAACCATGAGGAGCAGAAAAAGGTAGAAGAAAAAAGTTCATATATAGTAATCAAGATGACTCCTTCAAAGGAAATTCAGAATGGGCTGGAAGTGACACCAACACTCAGAAGATCAGGTAGGAAAATTCAATTGCCTGCTAGATATAGGGAGAATGCCTTTATAACTAGTATGATTAATTTTGTTGAACCTTCTAGTTATAGAGAAGAAAATCAATGTAGTGAATGGAAAACCGCTATGGAATAGGAATATCAATCTATTCTGAAAAATAACACTTTGGAGCTGGTTGAACTACCTGAAGGGAAACAAACTATAGGATGTAAATGGTTTTATAAACCCAATATTAATGTAGATGGAACCATAGATAAATTAAAAGCTATATTGGTATCAAAGGTGTATTCAAAAAAGGAAGGTATTGACTATGATGAAACATTTTCCCCCGTAGCTAAACTAAAAACTATCAGAATAAAGATTGCTTTAGCTATTAAGAAACATTGGATGATTCACCAACTAGATGTAAAATCTGTATTTTTAAATGGGGAATTGAAAGAGGAGGTGTATTTAGAGAAACCTGAGGGATTTTTCCAGAAAGGGAAAGAACATTTAGTTTGTAGATTAAAGAAAGATCTATATGGACTAAAACAAGCACCCAGATAATGGTATGAAAAGATTGATTCATTTTTTCTGCAACACAGTTGCAACAGAAGTAAAAACGGCAATAATTTATACAGTGTGAAAGATGAAAAGGGGCGCATAGTTTTGATCTATTTTTTTGTAGATGATATAATTATTACAAGTGATGCTACTGATCTGATCAAAGAAATAAAGAAGAAAATGTAACAATTTTTTGAAATGAAAGACCTTGGCGAACTAAGATACTCTTTGGGTCTTGAGATCTAGAGAGATTCAGAACAAAATTTTTTGTGCAAAGGTAAGTATGTCAGAGGTCTATTGGAAATATTCAGGGTGGATTAGTGTGAAGCTGCAGTAGTACCATTACATCATAAAATTAAACTTCAGAGTGAGGATGGCTCCAAAGAGGCAGATGTGACACTTTATTGACAACTGGTTGGGTGTCTAATCTACCTTACCACTACAAGACCAGATTTGGCTTATGCAGTTAGTGTAGTAATTCAATACATGTCCAAGCCACTTGAGAGTCATTGTACTACAACGAAAGGTGTTTTAAGGTATCTATAATGAACTTTATATTATGGTATTATTTATAATGATTCTTTTGATGTGAGATTGACATGATTTATAGATTATGACTGAGATGGAAATGTAAACGATTGAAGAGACATAATATATTATACATTCATCATTGGATCTAGGGTGATTACATGAAGTAAGAAATAGAACAGAGTTTCCTTGTCTTCAGCATTAGCAAAGTATCAAGCTATCTACGTAGCAACATGTGAGGTAGTTTGGTTGCGGAGACTTCTCCAAGATGTCGGGGAAGAACATAAAGATGCAACAACCATCAGATGTGACAACGAGAGCTCAATAACACTTTCTAATAATCTATTGTTTCATAATAACACTAAACACATTGATACACAAGTCCACTTTGTCAAGGAGAAACTTAAATCAAAAGAAATCCATCTTGTATATTGTAAAACATGTGATAATGTTGCTGACATTTTCACTAAGCCTCTTGGAAAAATTAAGTTTCAAATGTTTAGGGACATGCTAGGAATATTTGTGAACCCCTTCTCCATTAACGGAGAGTGTTGAAGATAAAGGAGAATCCTCTATTAGTGTGACTTGGTTCATGAGCCCTTAGGATAGAAATTAGTTTCTATTTCTCAGGGTATGGTTCTAACTTTCCTAACACCATGTATGTTATATAATTCTTGAGTTCTATTGAGAATGTAGAGTGTTCTACAAAGCCAGACTCTCCTAGATTAGACTCTCTTTCGTAGAGCTAGCCAGTGGGTTTCTTATTCATTTAATACAAACATCACATTTTATCATTTTTTTATGGGAAAAGGCCCCATTGAGAGGGTTTCAAAAAAAATATTTCTTAAAAAATATATCGAACAGTTTCCCAAGTAACGTTTTTGACGTGTCTCGTCACTAGATCGATGTGGAAGTTGGATGAGATTGATGTGGAAGTCAGATGACATTAGTCCTGCAACCTGGACATTTCTACAAATATAGATGGTTCAGTGACATATGTTCAAACACGAGAGCGAAATTACTTGTTCTGTGGGGCATTGTCTATTGCACCAAGTGGCTCGACAGAGCCAAGATCAACGTATATCGTAGGTTCTATAGAGATTGTAGATTGGGAAAATTTGAAGCATTCTATTGAGGATCCAACTCACACACATCATACATTGGATGGAGAGAACAAAGTCACTGATCTCGAATTTCAACAGTGTTTTTGTGCACCATATTTTCAGAGAACAAAATATGGAGGCTGACATTTTATCAAAAGAAGGATAGGTTTCTCTATATATTCTCGTGGAACCTTCCAAGGGAAAAGCTTAGAATAGTTTTTCCAGGATGCAAATTTTTCGGTTTTTGCTAGAACATGTTATTTTTGCAATTCAAACTTAAATTCACAACTTTCATGATATGTGTATAGCGATACTTTACTCTTCCAATTATTTAGGAGAGTTTATAAGTGTATTGAGTTTTGATAAGTTGATGTAGTGATGAATAATCAAGAGTTATCCTTATGTGGTTTGGGGAGTCAGTTTTTTTATATGTTAAGGGACAAATAAGGAAAAAATCCATGTAAATGAAATATCTTATATTAATACAAAGATATATAACTCACATGTGTTTGGATCAAGTATATGTGTCATGATATATGATATATAATATTAAAATATTTTATTTATATTAAAATAATATATTTATATTTATTAGTTATATAAATATATTTATTTTAAAGCAATATAAAAGTAATTGAATAAAATATTTATAATTCTATGTGAAAATTTCGAAATATATAAAGATAATTTAAATTTAAAATGTATAATTTTTTGTTATTTTTAATAGAAAATCTATATTTTTAATTATTATCCCCACTCAAATTGTATTTAGAAAATTGAAATACATGAAGGTGGGCTTGGACACACTTACTTGTAGATGGGTCACTAGATTATTGGTGTAATCTTTCTAGGTGAAACTACAGGTTCAACCATTACTAATTTGTAAATATTTTTAGTTAGGTAATATTTGGTTTAATGGGTGAGTTCAACTAATTTCTACCATTTTTATTGTATATTTCACAATTCTTTTGTTTGGAGGTACACAATTAAAATCCCTCTATCAAATGTGCTAGACAATGTTGACCAGCCTAGATCCATCTTAACTCTGGATCTATGAAGCGCCGAGAGGCCTCAAATCTCTATAGCTGCAAACCTCTTTTTTTGAGTGCAAAACTTGAGGAAAGGTTTGCACCTCAAGAGATTTGATCCCTCTCGGCGCTTGATAGATCCAGAGTTAAGATGGATCTAGGCTGGTTTCAATCATATGCGGCCAAGGAAAATCTATCGAAAATATGATTAATTTTATCAATAAAATGTAAATACAGATAATATAAATATAATAATTTTATATATGCTAAATATGTCTGATATTTATCTTGTCATTTTAATCTTAAAAATTTCTTAGTTACCTCAATTTTTTTAGATGATAAATATTGTTAATAAATTTAATGACGATTTTTTTTTTTGAATGCAAAGTGACAATGTAATAGTGTTGAATGATAGAAAATGAAAATAATAAGAATGTAGTCAATTACAAATAGTCTTCATTGTGATCAATCTCAAATTATTTTCTTTTTCTATTATTATTGTCACCCTTGTTAGTTTTGTCATTTCATATCGATTATATGAAAAGGAAAATTGAAATAATAAACCATTTAAATATTTAGCTTGAACTATTGTACAAACATCATACATTGTCTCTCTTGCTCTTCAATATTAATAGGTTGATTTACTATAACACAAATATTAATGTACATTTTTAATAATTTTGTGTTCTTACACTGAAATCAATGCACAATCTTAATCCAATCACTTTAAAATTAATGTACCATTAATGTACATCAAATCAGAAATCAACATCTACACTGAAATCAATGCACCTAATGCAAACAATCAAATAAGATTACAAAAAAACATCTACACTGAGATCAATGCATCTAATGCAGGTAATCAAATAAGATTAGAAATCAACTTCTATATTGAAATCAATAAATATAGTGCAAGTAATAAAATAGGATTAGAAACCAACATCTACACTGATATCAATGCATCTAGTGCAAGCAATCAAATAGCATTATAAATCACCATCTACTTCCCTATCTCCCCCCTTAACTACATCTCTCTTTCCCTCCATCTCTCCACTCTCTCACATCCTCCCTCTTCCTTCCTATCTCTCCATTTATTTCCCACATATATAACTCCCTCTCTCTTCACCCTCCAACTATGTTACTCTCTCTCTCTCTCTCTCTCTCTCAACATCTACACTAAAATCAATGCATATAGTGCAAGAAAAATAGGATTAGAAATCACCATCCACATTGAAATCAATGCATCGAGTGCAAGAAATCATCTTCCCTCTCTCCCCCCTCCAACTACATCTCTCTTTCCCTCCATCTCTCCTCCTCTACACTGAAATCAACATCTACACTAAAATTAATGCATCTAGTGCAAGCAATCAAATAGGATTATAAATCACCATCTACTTCCCTATCTCCCCCCTCAAACTACATATCTCTTTCCCTCCATCTCTCCACTCTCTCACATCCTCCCTCTTCCTTCCACTCTCTCCATTTCTTTCCCACATATATATCTCCCTCTCTCTTCACCCTCCAACTATGTTACTCTATCCCTCCCTCTCTCCATATCTCCCTCCTTCTTTATCTCTTTATCTCACCCCAAAACATATACACACTCTCTCCATATCTCCCTTTTCACTTCATCTCTATCTCCACTTCTCACTGTCTATGTAATCCTTCTTTCCTCCCTCTCTCCCCCTCCAACTCCATCTCTCCATCCTTCCATCTCCCTCCCTCTCTCCTCCTCTCTCTCGTCCTTCCTCTCTCTCCCCTCTCTCTCTCTCTCTTTCTTTGCCCTCCAAATTTCTCTCTTCCCCCGGAACTCTCTTCCTCTCTCTCATGTCCTCTCTCTTGTCCTTCCTCTCCTACCTTCCTCTATATTTTCCTCTCTCTCTCTCTCTTTTAAATCCAATTATATCTCTCTATCTCTCTCTCTCTCTCTCTCTCTCTTTGCCTTCCAATCCTCTTTCCTCCCCCAACACACACACACACTCTCTCTCTCAACATATACACTAAAATCAATGCATATAGTGCAAGAAAAATAGGATTATAAATCACCATCCACACTGAAATCAATGCATCGAGTGCAAGAAATCACATTCCCTCTCTCCCCCCTCCAACTCCATCTCTCTTTCCCTCCCTCTCTCCACTCTCTCACATCCTCTCTCTCTTCCTTCCCCTCTATCCCTTTCTCTCCCACATCTATATCTCTCTATATCTCCCTCTCTCTCCCTCTCTTCACCCTCCAACTATGTTACTATATCCCTCCCTCTCTCATTCTCCCCCCATTCCCTCCATCTCTCCTTATTTTTCTCTTTATCTCACCCCCAAACATACACATACTCCTCTATTTCTCCCTTGTCACTCCCTCTCTCTCTCCACTTCTTGCTCCCTATGTAAATACATTACTCTGGATCTAGAGTTTGATATTATCTATATTTACACTGAAATCAATGCATCTAGTGCAAGTAAGAAAATAAGATTAGAAACCAACATCTACACTGATATCAATGCATCTAGTGTAAGCAATCAAATAGGATTAGAAATCATCATATTAATGTACATTGTTAATAATTTTGTGTGCTTACACTGGAATCAATGCACAATCTTAATCCAGTCACTTTAAAATTAATGTACCATCAATGTACATCCAATTACATCAAATCAGAAATCAACGTCAACACTGAAATCAATGCACCTAATGAAAACAATCAAATAAGATTACAAAACAACATCTACACTGAGATCAATGCATATAATGCAGGTAATCAAATAATATTAGAAATAAACATCTATATTCAAATCAATGGATCTAGTGCAAGTAATAAAATAATATTAGAAACCAACATCTACACTGATATCAATGCATCTAGTGCAAGCAATCAAATAGGATTATAAATCACCATCTACTTCACTATCTCCCCCTTTGAACTACATCTCTCTTTCCCTCCATCTCTCCAATCTCTCACATCCTCCCTCTTCCTTCCTCTCTCTCCATTTCTTTCCCACATATATATCTCTGTCTCTCTTTACCCTCCAACTATGTTACTCTCTCTCTCTCTCTCTGTCTCTCAACATCTACACTAAAATCAATGTATATAGTGCAAGAAAAATAGGATTATAAATCACCATCCATACTGAAATCAATGCATCAAGTGCAAGAAATCATCTTCCCTATCTCCGCCCTCCAACTACATCTCTCTTTCCCTCCATCTCTCTTCCTATTCACTGAAATCAACATCTACACTGAAATAAATGCATCTAGTGCAAGCAATCAAATAGGATTATAAATCACCATCTACTTCCCTATCTCCCCCCTCGAACTACATCTCTCTTTCCCTCCATATCTGCACTCTCTCACATCCTCCCTCTTCCTTCCTCTCTCTCCATTTCTTTCCCACATATATATCTCCCTCTCTCTTCACCCTCCAACTATGTTACTATATCCCTCCCTCTCTCCTTCTCTCCATATCTCCTTCTTTATCTCTTTATCTCACCCCAAGACATATACATACTCTCTCCATATCTCCCTTGTCACTTCATCTCTCTCTCCACTTCTCACTCTCTATGTATTCCTTATTCCCTCCCTCTCCCCCCCTGCAACTCCATCTCTCAATCCTTCCATCTCTCCTATCTCCCTCCCTCTCTCGTCCTCTCTCTCTCTTTTCCCTCCAATATAAAATGGAAGAGAAATAGAAAAATATGGTATTTGGCCCACTGTGTTAAATTTATATATGTAGGGAGAGAAGTGATTTTTCATTAGGGCCGACATTAGATTAATTAGATTAAATTTTAAATGTTAAATATTAAACATTATTTTTACATTTATGTTTACATGTTTATTGTTACCTGAGATAGGCAATGCATGTAGTGTACTTTAATTTGGCCCATGGTATTTAGCTGAGGATTCACCTAAATAAAACCACTTTTTGAGTGTTCCGAAATATAAATAGGATTATGGAGTAAATATAAAAAGACGTTTTATTTATTGACCATACCTATGGTTTATTTATATTCTATTTAGTTACCATACCTCTTTTATAAATATGGTATTCAGCCCATGGTATTAAAGTGATGCATTTCTATATACTCGGACATATCAAAAGTTTACATTAATTAAATTTAATAAAATTTATATTGTAATATAATAATGTGAATATTAGAATTAATAATAATATTACTATTAATATTAGGGTTAATAATGTTTTTTTGGCATGTATTAATAATAATTTGGCCCATGGTATTTAGCTCAGGATTCACCTAAAAAAAACCACTTTTTGATGTTCATAAATATAAATAGGATTATGGAGTAAATATAAAAAACATTTTTATTTATTTACCACATATATGGTTTATTTATATTTTATTTATTTACCATACCTCTTTTATAAATATCGTATTTGTCTCATGGTATTCAGCCCATGGTATTAAAGTGGTAAATATATCAAAAGTTTACATTACTCACATGACATCTACACATCTATATACACTCTGACATATCAAAAGTTTACATTACACACATTAAATCTACACATCTCTATATATTGGGCCCGACATATCAAAAGTTTACATTACACACATTACATCTACACATATCTATATATTGGGCTCGACATATCAAAATTTTACATTACACACGTTACATCTACACATCCCCATATACTGGACTGTAAGATAAAATATGCACGTTGTTAAGTGACAGAAACGTGCTTGTTCAGTTCATTAATTTTGTTGTTGCAGGTTCGCCTCTTCCAGCTGGCAATAATTTAGTTTCTTTCACTCAAACCGCACTTCTTTATGTAACACTCACAAGCTTCGGGGTTTTCTTTATCGTTTTACAGGCCGGAAAAATGTCTGAAATTGAGTATTCTGAGAAATATTACGACGATAACTACGAGTACAGGTTATAAAATTTCTCATTCCAAGGCATTTTAAAGATTTATTCTCACAAGTTCTCCTCTTAGGTTCTACATATTAAATTAGTGTTTGAAGACTAAATTCGATTAAAAAATCCTCTTCTGTTTGAGTCTCATGTTTGTTGAAGACTAAATTATCATTCCATGGCATTTTAAAGATTTATTCTCACAAATTCTCCTCTCAGGGTATACAAATTAGGGTATGAAGACTAAATTCGATAAAATATCCTTTTCTGTTTCAGCGGGGATAATGCTTTGAGTCTCATGTTTGTTTGTATGTTCAGGCATGTGACGCTTCCCCCAGATGTTGTGCAGCTTATTTCGAGGGATCGCATTTTGAGCGAGATAAGCCTCTGGCCGAATTTAATGCCATTATTTCCTGTGTGTTATGGTTATCATTTCTTTTAATAATAGGAAAATAAATCGCATGTTGCATCTGTTGGGAACTTAGGATTTAGCTTTCAGTTACAATATTTTAACAACATTATATAAATATTTAACATCAATGTTAAGCATATTTGGAAAAGATATTTAGTATGGGATCTTTCTTTTAAGTATTTTTCTTGCACAAGATTTTCCCTATTGCCCTAGAATTTCCAAGGGATATTATTGCCCGAGATTTTCTATCGGAAGGGTTAACTTTCCCTATATCACATGGGCTGAATTGAATTAACTAAATTTCATATTTTGCAATATTCTTTTCTTTATTATATGTTCAAAATATTCTGGAATCTATAACTACATGTATCTTAAACTGAATTTAGCTTCTACGTATTTAAAATATACATCATATTTTTGACATGTTTTAAAATCTACGAACGGTCTTCAATTAAAAATGACTAATTTAGAAATGGTTATAAATTAAAAATGACTACCTACACGCAAACTTATTTTTATATTTTAGAGAAAGCTCTACGAAAGTACTCACAAATGAGACTCTCCTTTCCAATTTTCCTTTTGCAATTTATTTGTGGGCTTTTCTGATGTGAGTGGGCTCTTATTTTCGCTCATAGTATTAGTTTTATTTAGTTATTTTCGCTAAAAGAAGATTGTGTCTTTCTGATTGCTGTGTTTTTTTATGTTTTTAGCTGCCAGTTTCTCTTTTTTTTTTTTGTAAGTTCGGTGTGTCCATGCCATTTCTATTTATATTTTAAGACAGGTTACAAAATATAAAGTCATTCTTGGCCTCAACCTGCCCAGGAGGGAAACTAGGTTTATTGGCCTTCTAAAAACATGGTTTGCATCCCAAAATTGAAATTGTCTCTTACGTCTATGACTAGCTTGTACTATCTGAGTTTCTACTTTAATATTTACAAACATAACAGTAATTTAAAATCAAAATTTACATACAACCATGAGAGCAGACATCATTTAAACTTCAGATGATGAGACAGGGGCAGGGTCTTTGACATTTGACCCTGGCATTTCTGCTTGGTTCAACTGCTGAAGGATCTGCTGAAGAGTTTTCTCTATCCGCCCCACTTTTTCGTCTAATCTGCTGACCCTATCTGCAGTTTGATATTGGGTGATCTTGAGGTGCTGCTGATTGTCCTGAATCTCCAAGAGAAGACTCTGGGTGCGTTGGTCCGGTTGCATTGCCTCTGTCTTTACTTGGACAGGGTGATTGTTCTGGATTTCTTTTGCTAGCAGGCATTTTACAATCCAATAGGTATGGACTGTCTGGTTAAACAAAGTGAGCCTGCCTCTTGTATGCCCTGGATCTGTTATAAAATCCAGTATTTCAGCTTCAGTCTCTGCTTCCTCTGGTTCCTGGTGAATTTCCTGCTCCCAACCTCGTATTTCATTCCTGGGTGCCGAGGGGTTGGTCATGACATATTTGACAGCTAGTTCTTCCAGGTGGTCGAGATACGTTCTCCGCCCCCTTTTCTTTGGCACTTGGTCTGGTAGGACAAGTTGCTTCCCCTTATTCGCTGCCCTAGATTGGCGCTTTCCCATTGTTTGAGATGAGGTTTTGACTAACACTGACATGCAGGAAGAAACAGAATGAGAATAGGTTTTAAAACTGAGCATGCACCCCACGGTGCCTTCAACCCTTCGCCGAGACGGAAGCTCGACCAAGTTCTTGCAATTGATATCAGTGTTTTGACTCTGCGGGTTATCTTGCGAGAAAAAGGAAAGGTGGATTATGTTTACAACACTCAGATAAGAAGGAAACCTGTTATAGCTAAGGTGGACACCAATAATGGAGATGCAGACATGACTATAACTAGGGAGCTTAAGCCAGCTTTTCCTATCAGGATTTTGACAGCGAATTCGAGCCTGGCTGCCACAGTGATTACATAGGTAACTGGGGATTTTGCTTCCTTGCCTTCGCACAGGGTTAGTTTCAAGGACATGGGGGTTGCCATGGTCATGGAGAGGAGGGGTGACCAGATCCCATTCTGGTTTCCAGCGCTTAGCAAACGACAGAAGGAACAGAAGCAAACTGAAAATTAAACTATCTCTATCGCTATAGACATCATCAACCGCAAGAAAAAACTAAACTTGAAAATAACAGGGGTCCCGGAAGCAGGGAGAGACCTGACTCAGTTCAGGTTCGAGATAATTTCCGAACACCAAAAACGACATAATGCCTAACCTATCTTCTTCACTGCAAACCATATTTGCTGCATTAACAATTAAGAGCTTTAAGGTTATTATCAGAACATACCGGAACAAATTCTCATGGATTCGAGGTTGCAGGGCTGTATTTTGCCTTCGATGCCTCCAAACTTTCGCATGCCAGGGAGAATGCATGCTAGAATGAAGAGGCGGGTTAGATAAACTTACCAAATGTCCTCTCGCTTTTCCGGGTATCTGACAGCCACCCTGGCCATCATGCGCCATCAAGCCTTTGCCGGCGTTCACACCATCCACCTTGCTGTTCTGACAGGTCATTTAAGTGATCTTGAGTGGTGTTTACGGAAGCTCTTGCCACGTTTCGACCTTCCGTTATCATGATTGCGGGTGTTCACCGATGGAGAAGCTTCCCGATTTCTCTATTTTTAATCCTATTTTATTTTCGTTTATTGAACGCGAAAACTTTGCTTTTATTTTGTACCACTGTGTTGGATTATGTTTATGTTTTTTAGTCATGTGGGTTCAATTGTTTTGAAATAACTTAGTTATTTATGCAGAATGAGTGGCGAAAAATTTGGGTTCAACAGTCTCGCGGGTGGGTGCACTATGCCATTCACCGCCCTGAACCGCACATTCTGTTATTCATAAAACCTTTGAATTACCTGCAAAAGCACCAACAAGAAGCACACCAAAGTTGATGACGTGCGTTCAAGCTATGGGTAATTTGAGTATACATTTAGAATCTTAATTCTTATTGGTTACTTGTAATGTTAAAGGATAAGTTTTGGTAATTATCATGACAGGACAATTTGGTTTCTATTATAGCATTGATATTGAAAAATATTACAAAGATATATTATAATAAGTATTCTAAAATTAAGGTTTAATGTGGGTGTACAAATCACATTTATCTCAATTTGTTTTAGAATCCAGCTTAAAAATGGGAAAATTGTTCTAGCTTAAAGACGTGTAAATCATTTGTCCCTTATATATGCTATCATTTTTTCATATAATTGTTTAGAAGCATTCTCACTAGTTTGTTTTTTCTTTTATAATATTAAATTAGCATTCTCACTTTTGATCATGCTTCTATTTTTGTTTTTATATGACAACTTAATAAAGAATTAGTTCATGAAAGTAAAGATGGTTGTTGTAAATAAAGGTGTACAATATTGTCATTATTTTGTAGTTATTTAATTAACAAATTAAATTCATAAATAAAATTAAAATATCAACTTTAATTATGTTTAAGAATAAATATTTTTGGTTACTAAAATATTTTTCTCTTGGAATTTTATGCTTGACAAAATTCAAATTTTCTCTAAAAAGTCTATGATTTGAGTCTATTTCATGTTTGTGTAAGAATGTCAAAATTTACCACTTGGTTGTATATGTAGATATAAATATTGCATAATTTATGATATTATTTCTAAGTATATGGATCCAAGTGACCATATAATCCTAACTCCTCTTTTATTGGATTCATTGTAAAATGATATTTTCCTTTCTAAGTGGATTGTATGCATTTAGTTTTTATCTATTTCAAGGTGTTTGGTTCATAATATTTGTGTCTTGGAGTTTTTTAACAACAAAATTTTGACGAGACTTATGGAAATGTTGAAGCATATGTGGTTAAATTCTTAGGTTTTTATCTAATATAATTTCAAAGATATGTCCTACTTTTTTATAATTTTTTGGGTGAAGTTTTAGACTCAATTTTTAGAATTATGAGCTGAAACAATGAGCAATATGTGAGAATTTTGAGGCAATATAGTGAGCTCATTGTCTCATTTTTTAGAGATATGTTTTAATATCTTTAAATGATATTTCTCTATTGTTTAGTATTTAAAATTGTAGTAGGGGAAGAAAACATGAAGGAACTACATATAGTTTCACCATGATAGAAATTGGTGTTGGCATCTATTCAGTAGGTCTTATACAAGATTACATGTGGGTCTTCATCTTCGACTTGGTCTCCCTATACGGGGTCCAAGCCCTCCACAGGATCATAATGGCACTTTTAGGGCGGGTGTTGAGAGAAATGGGTCTCCAACCTTGCAAAGCATTAATTGCCACACAATGGGCTTCTTCAACACCACCACAATGCATTTTTGTGCCTAGTTATATAGAGATCATGATGTACTTGGACCACATTTCCGAGTCGGATACACATTTCACTCCACATTTGGAAAGTGATCCAAGACACAGAGGAGGTTGCATCTCACTCGCAGAGACATGGGAAGGCATGCATTGTATTTTATCCCTCATCGATGGAGCATCAAATTGATCTTGAGGCACTTAGAGACCCATGAGACCCATTTGGATCCCATAAATCCCAACTTGGGGTTTAGAGATGTTTTGTAGCATTTGGAGATCATCCCCTAGACCATAATTTTTGAGGCATTTCCCCTCATTCCTAACAGATGAGGCTTCAACGCTTGCATTGGAGGGAACTTATCATTGGTTATATGGGCCCAAATACAAATTAAATAATGATTAATGCCTAAGCTATCTTGGTTGTCTTGTAACCAAGGGTATTCACATCATTTGTTATGCTTTAGGGGCTTTCTAATTAGAAATTTGAATTGCTAGAGATTGTATAGATATGAGCGACTCACTCTCACTTTTATCATCATCACTTGGATTTTTGACCTCCTTAAAGGAATTCAAACCTGTATTTGTGGAATGTTTTGGAGTAATTTGAATGACTTTTGATGTCTAGACATTGTCGCTATAGTTCTTGGAGCTTCTCTTCAACATTATGATGGATGGAAACATTCTTTGTTGTCTTATAAGTGATCTTTAATGCTATATTTCTGAAATTTTATAAATGCATAATGCATGGAATTTATCTCATGGTATTTCATGTGCCCTAAATTAATGAAATTTTAGTGGAACAATGAAGCTATTACAAATTTTGCATGTGTTATGCATGGATAATGAATGAATGAATGTTATTAGGGGAAATAATGAAATTTATATTCCTCAGAACTCCATTTAATTTCTATCAAAGTGTAAATATCTAGAAGTGTTGTTTAGTTATTTCATTAGGGCTAGCGAAATTGCTTCTAGGTCTCCTTGGGGAGCGAAGTGTCTTTATTGAAATATTTCATGACTCCTGACTTCCCAATGGCTAGGCACTGGTCTAGAAATACTAGGGGATAATATTAATTAACAAAACATCATTATTTCACCTTCTTTTTATCTTCCTCTTTCTTTGTCCCTTCAAGAATTGGTAGCCCCTTTAGGGTATGGTGAAAAATCCCTTAGGAGTGAGACCTTTCGAAACTAATCTGAAATTCTCCCACACTGGTGTTTATTCTAGGTATCCTCCAGTTTTGGGGCCATTCTCATGGTCGTATTTCAAGATATTTGGTGCCCTAGACTTCGTACCAAATGGGAACCTTTGAAGTTTCTTTCAGTTGGGGATTTCTTGAAGGTTTATGCTTAACTACTTGTTGAAGTACATAACACAAAGACTTTTCTCTTAACTACCCTAACCTTGTATGAGCCCATACTTTCACATACATCAACCATAGTTCTCGTGTAGCTATATATTACAAGGGGTATTTTGTGGAAATTATTTCTAGCTACTCCCAAAGCTTGCATCTTTTTTGAGCCTTTTCATTGAATGAGTTTTCTTGCCTCACTTCAATATTATCCTAAGAGTATATGTCACAAGTCAGGGGTATTGAGATTCCTCTCAATGGTGAAAATCCAAGAAGAGAAGAGGACATAATATTTGGTGACAGTGGGTGGGCCTTTATCCTATATTGTTGTTGTGCCCTAGTAGTTGTCATTTTAGGTTCTCGTTTAGGACCCCTGCTAGTTTGTGTGGTAACTAGAAGAATGACACAGGATTTTGTGGCTTCACTCTGCTTATCAGAGCTTAGAGGAAGCATGGTACAAGATTTTTTGGGTCCACTTGTTGATAGGGCCTTGAATATTTGGAGATTCGCTCATGGAGGGTTTTCATTGATTGGCTTATACTCAAATTTGTGGCATGGGTATAATTGGAGATTGGGTCCTCACACTAGCGTCACTATTTTGCTAGACTCTTCCATCAACTGGAGTTTGTATTCCTCATGTGTTTTCCCAATTCCATATTTATCCTGCTTTCAATGATTCAATTTCTTATTGGCCTCCAACTAGGGTTTTCTCCTTGGGTTATCTTACCCATGTACTCCTCATGGGTTACCATTTTCTGTTATGGAACCCTACCTTTGTGGCAATCTTTCACTGTCATTGATAGAACTTAATACCCTTTCCACCCATGGGCCCTCTCTCCCCCTCCTTGCCTCTCCCTCTCTATATATATCCTATTGATTTTGAAGGATTTCTTCCTTATATTTCATCGAAAATTACTCCTCCACACGAAATTATTTCCTTCATTTATTTTTCTTCTTCCATAACCCCCACATTGATCTCATCGACTCCTCTTCCCTTGATCACAACCCCCCCCCCCCCCTTGTAGGAACCAACTCATTCCCCCTATACCGGTCCCCGATCTGCTACCTTCGTTCAAATGCTTCAGTTTGCGATGATGGGTTGTGCTCATAGCCATAATTTTATTGAGAAGGAAATATAAAAATGGTTGACAAAGGAGTGGGGGCTCACATCAACCCACTTCCAACTTTCAAGATACTCATAAGAATTTGCCTCATTTTTTTTGAACAAGTTTGGAGAGGTTAATTTGGCTTTGAATAAGGTTTGGAGTATCGAATCCACCCATTTCATGCTTAATAATTGAACCCCTATTTTTTATCCCACTCTAGAGAGAATAAATAATTCCCCTATCTAGGTTCGACTTCTAGGACTAAAAGTACAATTTTGGTTGGAGCAGGCTCTCAGGGAAATTGGAAACAAGATGGGGGAATGCTTGTAGGTCAACTTGAATTTCAAAGTATCCATGGAGATGGAGGTGGTGAGGATATTGGTAAACATGGATATCAAAGAAAAAATATGCGGTGAAATGAAACTCCAACATAAAGGAATCACTTCTCTTCAAACTTTAGACTATGAGGGCATCCTCTTCAAATGTCATAGTGTCACCAAGACAATCATAATGTTATGAACTGTCCACTGAGGTTCCATGGAAACAAAGGAAAGTACAAGCCCTTGTCTCCTAAGATGAAAGAGAACGGTTTTGTCCAGAAAGCAACGACTCCTCCCTTCCTTTCTGCAACTATCCTGACCGCCCCTATTGTCTTGATGGCCTCAACTACAGACCTCACTATGATCGTTCTTATGGTAATTGATAGGGCTTCCAAGGAGCACATATTTTATCAGGCACAACTCCACTTAGCCACTACTTCGACAATCTCACCCTCAGGTACCCTCCCTATTTCTCTATATTTAATTTTTAGCTGTATTTTATATTTGGGGAAATATTGGAATACAACAGAACATGCACTCCTTGTATATTTGTTATTGATAGAAATTATAATTTGTGTGGCTAGGGTTACGTGGTAGATATCAACTGATTCAATGAGTCGTAGATGTCACATACCTTGGATGGGTGACTTCAAGAACAATTCAAATATACTTTCCATTTTGGCTAATAATTGGTCGTGGTAAGCTTATTAGGAAAAAAGGTATTGTAGGGAAACCTTATTCCTTTTTGATAGCATGATTGGATGCTTAGATCAAATTCCATTTGTACATATTGATGTAGAAATTTTATGGTGGTGATAAAAATGTTTTGAAGTAAAAACTTAAAAAAATTATTGAGCTTAGTTAACCCAATATGGGAGTGAAATAATCTTGTTAAAGTTCACAATTCTAAAAAATAGAAGGCAACGTATAAATATCCAAGGTGAATGGTGAATCCATAATTTGAAGGTGTATATGAAGATACAAAGTATGTTAATTACCCTAGATAAATATGTATGGAAAAATTTTTAGTCACATGTACCATTATCTTTTGTTGATTATTATAGCCTTGTAATGAAACACTTTTTGACGTAAAGGGAATTCTTGGGTGTGCTTGATATGAAATGTTGTAGCTAAAAGGAAAATATGGAAAGAGGTTGTATCTCCTCTAGTTGTCCATTGACTCAAGGTTTCTCTAATGTCGAATGTGGTGTGAGAATTCCTTAGATTAGTAGGTATATAGTACAGGACCAATTTTTATGCATTCTATGTCTATAAAATTTTCTTAGAGTTTTAGTGGGAACATTATTTGGGTGCATAGATGTCTTGATAGATGGAAGTATGTTAACGAAATTATTTATTGTTTATTGTTTATAGTTAGGTTATCGTTAGGCCATATAGTACAATAAGTTATTGATTATTTTGTGTGGTCCCAATGTTTGGAAACAATGTATGGTTGGTCTCCATTTTGTATGTTGTTTGAGATGAAATTACTATAATTAAACATAATGGTGAAACATATGTAAAGAATTTTCTATAGAGATTCTAGGAATTTTGTACAATGAATAACTACTGGTTGAATATTAAAGTGATGAAAGATGAACTGAAACAATATTGTTTGGTGCCCAGTGTTAATGGTATATATTTATTAGTTGGAATTATGAGTTTGCATTAAGGAGGAAATACTGATGTTTATATATAATAGATATTTTTTAGAGTTTCATACAAAAGAATCAGAATTATATTCTTTATGGTAGCAATGGAGATTGGTTGGAGATGGAAAAAAAATGTTCACCTTTTATTATATTATTGAATTAAAACCAAGACCATATGGAAAGATGAATCCCATCTTATATTTGGAAGAATTCTAATATTGTGTGTGTATATTAGGTATATTGGTCATTGATGTTTCTGAGCTTGATCTTAGCTAGAGTTGGTACTTAGGAGGAGTATTGTAATAGCATGTGATATTATAAAATATTGTAGTTATTGCCTCCATGGTATGATGCATGTAAATAGTATTTAACCATATCTATCTATGTAATATGTAAAGGGAATATCATTGTATGAATCTTGTAATAAGGCATACCCATTATCCATGTGTCATTGACAATCTGGATAACTTGATTAATATAATGTGTTACACAACATTTTGTCACTGTCCCTGCAATCCCCAACTCGCACATTAGAGGGTCATTTCTGTGACCAATACGTAGTTTCATGCTTTGCAAATAACATCCTTGCATCCCTTTTGATGAAGGCAACATTCTTCTTATTGACATTTCCCTAAGCAGAGCTATAAAAATCCCTGTTTTTGCCTTGGCGCGAGTAGCCAGTTCTGCCCTCGTGCCGATGTGGAAGATTAACACTAGGGCCTGTGCCACCTGGCGCTCTGTCCCAGTGTAATTCTTGCACCAAGCTATTTATGAAATGTTTTTTAAAAATAGAGGCAGAGGTTCCATTCAAACCACCTTGGGGATGAGTCATTGGGAGTGGTTGAACTCAAACAACCATGGGCTTCCTCCTTTAGTTAGTATTTTCCACATCCCTTGGAACACTCCTAAAGGATAGGCCTCCCTTCCACCTTTGTAGGCATCCAAACCTACTCCTTTTCCTCTATATAAACAAGCCTTCTCCATTTATGAAAACTAGTTGAACAAATAGAATTATACAATTGAAGCGTTGAACTAGGAGAATTGAGATATAGTGGAATAACTGAGTTATTGAGAAGGTAGTACAAGGAGGAAATCCATCGAGAGGGCCTTTACCTCGCCCGAATTCCCCAACAAGCTTTGAGACATGCTTCACCCAAACCTCGCTGGAGGAGACCGTGACATCAAAGCATGGTTGTATCTCTTCCTTCTACTTAATAATATAAGTGACTATTGTATGGTTCCCATCTTGTATTTCACCTTTATCGAATGCAATATGCTTAGTCTTCTCTGACTGACTAGTAGATTTTGGATGAAATTAGTATGTGGTATGCGGTTATCATTTTCTTATCTTTGTGCAGGTGTATAAGCACGATAAGCGAAGGGATTGTGACTTGCCAAATTTGGATCGAGAAGTTCTCATCACTAATACGATTACTGACGACAGCATTGGACCATAGGTAGGCTAACGTATCTCATCCTCTTTCAGTCAAATATCTACGAACCTACACCTTAGCATGATTCCTTGTTACTAGACCCACCCTAGGGCTAGAGGGATTGTCTATGTCCATAGAGAGGATTTACCTACATAACAATTTAGCGACTCCATTGGGGATCAGTGAGAGTTTGTCTTTGATATTGTTGGGTCCTTTTTTTGGGTTTTTTGTCTTGTTGTTTACCTTTTTGGTTGTTTAACTGTACTTCAAACCCTTGTTCAGCTCCAGAGTGTCAAGATTGACCTCTGCTTTGTTGAGTATTTCCCTTTTCATTGGTTAACTGGCTTGGCATGGTTTTTCCCTAAACAGTCACGCCGATTGGCACATGTTGCGTTGGTAACACTCGCGCCAACCCCTATTTGGTGATGAATACTGCCTCATAGTCATGCCGACCCCTGTGAGTTTTTGGGTGTGAGATTTTCAGGAGTTCTTGGTTGATTGTACTTGTTTCTGGGTTATTCTCAAGAGTGATTGAAACATTTTGGACTGTCTTAGATTATTAGAGGCTTGTTTTCCTCAGTTGTTTGTCCATTTCTTATGAGTGTGACTTGACATATTAGAGTTTCTGAGTGCCTTAGGGCACTGAGCCTACTGATTGGAGATCGAGTTTCTTGATAGTTGTTGGATTCGTTCCCTGTTTAATTTCTCTTGGTCTCTTTGATCCTGTTGAGTATGTTCAATGGTTGAATGATCATTGCCTTGCTTGTTTGATTTTTCTTCCTCTTACTCCAAACACCGATTACATTACTTGTATGGGTAATTTTGGAGATTTTTCTTTGATTTGAAAAGATTGTAGAATTATTTTGGGTATTGTTGTGTTTGTTTTAGGAGTCATTCCGTTTCAATTTTCATATTCTCTCTCAAGCTAGTGTTTAGTTTTGTTTTTCATATCATTTAGTGCATTGTTTTCTCTATTGCATTAAAAAAAAACAATATATTACATTTATTTTTCTTTGAAAATGAAATGTTCCCTCGCATAATTATCATTGCATAAGCTAGGAAAGAGTTTTATTTTCCGGAGATTGTATTAGATGCATTAGTGATGTTTTCGCATGATTTAATTATTCGTTATTACTTGAAATTTTTCTTTCCTTCTCATAGATAGCTTTCATTGAACGAAAATGGTATCCTTTTCCATATATTTTTTTCATTTAGGAAGATTTTAGATCCGACATACGTTAAGGCCTGGAAATCGAAACTTAATACAATATCAACCTTAAAATCTATTTCAATTAACCTAAGGCAACATTGAAACCTAACGAAATATTCTAGTGGTCTAAGTTAGAGACGTGTTCGGGCATCTTAAAACATAGTAGCTGTCATTCGACATCTAGCTCCATACAACACTAGTACAGACTTGTGCTCCCTGTACCATTGAGTATATAAAGGGAGACCCTTATAGGTTGCAATCCTTTTATCCATAGGAAGTCGAGTTTGCCACCCTGTAACCATGATACACCAAGAAAAGCATTTGGGGAGACTACCTGCACGTACGTTAAGTCCTTGGTCATTTCTCTTTCAATTGATTACCAAGGTGTATATGGAATTTCATGGAAACCTGGCATACCCTCTTGCTTGGAATACTTGAGCAAGTCATTTTTGATCTTTACTGGATCCTTAAATTTGAAAATATCATCGAGCACTTGTCCTTTCGCACTTGTTGAAAACTGAAAGTGACTAAAGTCATATTTTTCTTGCTTCCTGACTCTTAAAACATGAAACAACAAAGTTTTGTTTCAGTGTTGTAAAATAAACTACCCACGATCACATGACCATTAAAAAGTTCTATCACTTGGATTGTTTTTTTTTGCCTCGTTTTTTTGAGTCTTTTCTTGGATCTTTCTTTTTCCTTCTTTTTGAGAAGTAGTCACTGTGGCAAAACCACCAATTTCATTGTCCTTGCTCCCTTATAGAGGTAGTGCTTTACCGAACAGTTCATTCGAAACTCCTCAATCCTCTAGGTTTGCTGAGCTTCAACAACCTTTTCTCCCATTGGTCTTACCCCTTGCTACCTGTTCTCCCGCTGACGAGCTAGTTGATTTCAATTGGCCTCCCTCAGGTGCTTGGTCTGGTTTTGGGGATGAGGAAGAGTTCCCTCCTCTTACGTTGAGATCACCATTTTTAGCTATTGTTATACCTCCTAGTCCCCTAGTCTTTTCGAAGATATTACGGAGGACTCATACATGGACACATCAGGTCCTATTGGCAGTGATGGAATCCCTGTTTCTAACGAAGAATATCAACTTTTCCCTGAAAACACCATTCAGCTGTCCGCTCAATCTTCACCATCGGTGTCACTTCTAGTCGGATATAGGTCTTTGGGTTAGATTATTGCTAGTGTTGCCTCCATGGAAACATCTACTCCATCTAGGAGTCCAGTCCTCCAATCGTTAGGATTGTCACCGATGATGCCTACTTCGTCGGTTGCAGTTACATATGTCACAGTTCAACCTACTGTCTGTATGGCTGCATCTGCGCCAATCACTTAGTCACCAGCAGCCTTGACTATGATACCTGGTGGCCCCACTTTTGAAGAGTATCTATTGGCTATTCATCAACAAAACTCTCTGCCACACCATTATGATGAATATGGTAATCCTGTTTATTTGCCTTATATTACTCCTCATCACTATGATGTTATCGGTACCCCCATCTATGCGTTTCCTACTCCCCATCATTACGATGAGCGTGGCGTTCTTGTTTATGACCCTTATGAAATTGTTCCAGAGATTGGGAGGACTTATCCAGTGCAACCCCCTGGCCCACAAGGACATCCCTTTCAGGGAAAACCTTTAGCTCAGTCAGGGTTTGCCATCGGTCCTCAAGGACAACCTTACGGTCTACAAGTCCAACCTTTACAAGGTCAACCTATGGTCCAACAAGGACAACCCCAAGGACCTTCTGGTCAACCTTTGTATCAACCAAAACCTTCTTATGGTCCTCGGGGGAAAATCTATTCGTCTTAGGGACAAAATTTTGTACAAAAATTAGGATCATATACTCAAACTAGTCCGAACATTGGGCAACAAGGATAACCCTTTATTCCTCCTCCGGGGAAATCTGGTCCATCACAACCATCAGGTCAACCTACTCAGCAGGGGCAACCTGGTGGCCCATAGCATCCAGTCTAATCTACTTCGCAGGGGAAACCCACTCAACCGGTCCAACAATCGGCTCAGTCTGCTCAACAACAATTTTACTCTACCTCACAGTAGGATCCTACTTTTTAGCAGCCTATTCGATATGCTTAGCAGCTGGTTTACCCTGCTTATTCAGCTCAACAGGGACCCACTTATAACCAGCCATATCAACCCTCAGGCATTTATTATCCTCGTGGTCAATATCGACCAGTATATAGTGTGGCTCAAGGTTTTTCTTATCACCCTCAAAATTTGTTGCAGTATAATCAGCCACAAGCTCATACTTACATTCCGCCGCAAAATCCTTTTCCATCTCAGCAAGGACCTCGATTTTATACTCAGAATCAGTATCCTGGTACTCAGTATCAAAAAAATTATTTGGCTTATCTCTCATATCGCCCAAATCCTTCTGAACAGAACCAATGGGGGCAGAATTTTTCTCAAATGCGGTGGAATGTGAATTCAGGTTCTTATCAAGGACCTGCTCTACCTTTTAATCCTCAATTACCATTTATCACCACGTTGGAGTTATTGGATGTGTCAAATTTAACGAATGATCCTATTCTTCACAACTCGTATTGGCCTCCAATTACAACTAATATTCCTGGATATTGTCCAAAATTTGAGTGCAAGTCTATAGAAGACCCCCAAGCACATGTTATGAATTACCACTTTTGGTGTTCCTCTAACTCTTGGGTTGATGATTCCGTTCGGCTTTGTCTTTTCCAATGGACTCCTACTAGTGCTGCTGCTAAGTGGTACATCGAGCTTTCTCGTGGTATCTTTCAAGATTTAAACTGTCTCGCTATGGCGTTCCTTACTCATTTTCAGTTACCGGTTCATTATGAAGCCGAGACGCATCTCCTCACATGCTTGAAATAGGACCGGGCTACTCATATCAAGGACCATATTCATGAATGGAGGCGTCGTTGTCGCCTGATCAAGTTTGAAATTCCTGATCAGCTTGTTACTCATTGGTTCAATACCTCCTTTGTCAATCAGAATGTGAAAGACATCACCATGGGGGTATGTGTAGTCTAGGAACAAGCCATTGCTCGCGCCCAATACCTTGATCTTGTATACTCTCAATCGGGCATATTGAATGATATTTTGACCGATGCCCCTTGACCTGGAACTTCTAAAGCACTGATGACCCCATCTGTCAATGGTATTATTGGTTTTGTGTCTCAGAATTCATGTAAGTCTTCTTATTCTAAATCTAGGAAGAAAAAATCTAATTCTTCCAATGATATTGCTCCTCAGTCTAGCTCGAATCCTAGTAAAACCTCGGAGGTGAATGCTATTCAGGCTAATCCTGCGGATAAGACTTATAAAGGTAAAAAGAAGGGTAAAGGCAAGGCCAAGGCCGATGCCCTGAAACCAGATTCATCCAAATCTCATGCTGATGATGGTTCACAACATAAGCCGAAGTAACCTTGTCTGATTTGTGATGAAGAGCATTACACCAAGGACTATCCTCGATGGGCCAAAGTGAGTAAATTACTCAAAGGCACTCAAGGTATTCCTACTGTTCTTAAAGAACCTTTTCCATCTCAGTAAACCATTATGGTTGAACAACCTCAGTCATCTATACCATTTGGCTCTCAAGAGTTCATGATGAACGGTTATGCATTCATTTCTATCGCTACTTGATCGAAAGATTATGTAGGGTCACGTCAGGCAACGAGAAAGGAGATCGTTGATGGTCCTCCTCCCCCACCTGCTTCTGACCCTTTAGAGATTGAAAGGCCCAGTGCTGAACGTGTTGTGCAACCAACTTCTAAAGGTGTTCTTCGAAAGTCTTCTTATAATCCCAATGCTCGTGCTGCTCAACATTACAGTATTATTGAGGACTTGGCATTGGTGCCTTCCGCGATTTCCATGTTAGAAGTACTTCAGAGTTGTCCATCTCAGTAGAAAGCTTTATTATCTGTGATTGGTGAGATCGATCCTGCTAATACTAGCCTTCTCACCTTTTATCTAGAGAATTTTGTCCCATGACTTCCACACTAGATTGCGCTCATTATACAAGTCGTTATTAATGGTCTCGACATCCACCGAGCCATTGTGGATGAAGGTGTATCAACCTATATCATGTCATATTTGTGCTAGAAGGCCATTGGCTCTCCAGCCCTGAATTCCTCACCAAATTCCCTTGAAGCATTTGATGGAAGGGAATCAAAACCTTTGGGTGTTCTCGCAAGTTTACTGATTACCTTGAAAGGGAAGACAACCAATGTTGAAGTAGAATTAGTTGATGCGAAACTCAATTACAATATTCTATTTGGTTGCAATTGGACCCATGCTATGCTTTTCGTTCCGTCCACCCTCTTCCATGTTTTGAAATTTTGACACAAGGGAAAAATTGTTACTGTGAATCAATTGTAATTCTTCACCTCTTCTTCCAAGAACAACATTCTGTATGTGGATAATATCCCTACTCCCTTTGAGAGCGTTGGGCCGGGTCTCTTCAAGGATCTAGCCCTCATGGGTATTTTTCTCCTTTCACTGCCAATGACTATTCAATTCCCTATGATCTCTCGGTCCGATGACCCATTGATTTTTCCTTCACCCGAAAAAGTCTCTCATTTGGGGATTCGATGCCTTTGATTTGGATTGAAACCGATTATTGTGAACCCATTACTGCATCAGATACTCCACCTTCTGATGGTGCTCCTTTGAACTTGTTTCTTGATGTGTATTCTAAATCCCCTTGGCTCGGCGATTCAGACTCGCCTGATCATTTGAAAGAAGTGTTTCCTTCCGATGAAGCCATCGTGGAAACCATGTATCTCAAAGACCTACCTTGGGACGATGGTCATAATCGTTCCTCATTTATGCCTGGCCTCGGGCTATGTCTACATGTCTTGAGCATTCTGCATCTCAATTTCCTTCTCCTCCACTTCAAATGCCAATTCTGACACATGAATTCTTTACATAAGGTAACTTGAGCAATATCACACAAGCGATGCCTATTGACATTTCCGTGAAACCAGGAATTGTCGAGAACATCCATTTTGGGAGTCACTTGTTCTTTAGATGAATTCCAAGTCTACACTAGCCTTTTCTGTGAGTTCCGTGATGTTTACACATGGTCCTATGCAGAAATGCTAGGCATTGATCCTAGTATAGTGGTAAATGAAATCCCTACTTATCTTGGTTCGAAGCATTTTCTCCAGCGTCTTCATCCGGTGCACCCTAGAAAGGCTGTAGCCATTAAAAGTGAAGTTGAAAAAATTCTCAAAGCTGGTTTCATTTATCCAATTCCTTGATATATTTGGTTTCAAACATCGTTCTTGTCGATAAAAAACAAGGAACTATCCGTGTCTGTGTTGATTATCGCGACATCAATCAGGCCTGTCCTAAGGATAATTATCCCACTCCCTTCATCGATCAGATCATTGAAGACTGTGCCGGGAGTGGAAATTTTTCCCTTATGGATGGCTTTTCTGGGTATAATCAGATTAACATTTTCCTGGATGATCAACATAAGATGGCTTTCATCTATCCTTGGGGTACCTTCACATACAAGAATCTCCCTTTTGACTTGAAGAATGCCGAGGCCACTTTCCAGCGAGCATTGTCCTACGCTTTTCATGACATTTGTCACGTCATTTAGCCTTACCTGGATGACCTTCCATCTCATTCAACTAAACGTAGGGACCATCCAAACCATCTTCGTCAGATCTTTCTTCGTTGTTGACACTAAAACATTCGGCTTAATCGACATAAGTGTGTCTTCTGCGTTGAGTCCAGTAGACCTTTAGGGTTTATCATATCTAAAGACAAAATTTGCCTCGATCCACTCAAGGTTGAGGCTATTATTAATCTCCCCTCTCCATCCTCATTACATCAATTGTAGATTCTGCAAGGAAAAGCAAATATTTTACGTTGTTTTATACAGAACTATGACGAAGTAGCTAAAGGATACACACGAATTTTGAAACAGGATGTCCCTTTTTGTTGGGATGAGGTGTCTCAACGATCTTTTGATACACTCAAGAAATTGTTGGTCAACGCTCCTTTGTTATGTCCTTCAAATTATCATCATGATTTTTTCCTCTACTTAGCTGCCGGTTTTAGTACAATTGCCATGGTTTTGGTTCAAGACGATGATGACGGTCACAAACATGTCATTTATTACCTGTCTCGTAACCTTCTTGATCCTAAAATGTGTTATGCTCATGTCAAGAAGTTAGCACTAGCTGCTATCCAAGATGTCCAACACTTTCGTCATTATATCCTTTTGCGTACAGTGACTGTGATTTCCGATTGCAACCCCATGACCTGTATTTTGTATCGAAAATTGTTGGGGGGGAAATAATAGAAGTGGATCATTATCCTCCAAGAGTTTTATTTGGAATTTACTGCTGCCAAATCAGAGAAATTACTAGTTTTTGCTGATTTGATTTGTTCCCTTCCTTCCGACTCCACTCCGTCTCGTTCTGAGGACCGTATTTCAGATGATATAATTTTCTTGATTAGCATCCTCGACCCCTGGTGCGGTGATATAATCATATATCTCCAGACTTCTACATTCTGATATGAGTTGACCAAGGATGCCCATCGTCGAATTTGGCATCACTCACAACCTTATCGTATAGTCGGAGATATGCTCTATCGCGTTAGAGGTTATTCTGTACTCCGCCGATGTTTGACCCTCGAGGAAGCTGAGAAAGTGTTGAATGATTGTCACAGTGGTGCCTGTGGTGGTCACATGTCTGGTTACACTACTGCACAAAATATACTTCGTGCTAGTTATTTCTGGCCTTCCATTTTAAAATATTGTATTGTCGCAGTTCGTAAATGTCATGATTTTCAGATTTGTCAACGCAAATTGCATGCGACACCTGTTCCTCTTCATCCTGTCATTACTGTTGTTTCCTTTGCCAAATGGGGCATATATTTTATGACGTGTAACCCTCACTCGACCTGGGGGCCTGCTTATATCATCGTAGTTGTGGACTACTTCAACAAATGGGCCGAAGCAATGCCTACACTTGTCGCTGACGGTAAGACAGCTGCTCAGTTCATTTTCAATAATATTATTACTAGGTTTGGTGTCCCTCAAGCCATCGATACCGATCATGGTTCCCATTTTCAGCATTATTTGGTGGTGGAGTTGACTTTTAAGTTGGTTTTGCATCACGATAGCTCAACACCGTACTACCCTCAAGCCCATGGCCAGGTTGAAGATGTGAACAAAGTTTTTGTCACAATGCTCCAGTGTACAATTGGGATCCACAAATCAAACTGGCATCTCATGTTATTTTCAGCTCTTTGGGCATACCAAACCTCAGTGACGACTGCGACTGGATTCACCCCTTTTCAGTTGGTTTATGGTCTGCAAGCTACTCTCCCAATTGAATGTGAAATACCTTCATTGAAGCTAGCTGTGGAATTACTACCTAATAACTTGCCAGAAGAAGAGCGTCTCCTTTACTTAGAGAGGTTAGATGAAACTCATCGCCTAGCTGCTTTGGTTATCGAGGCAAAAAATAAGTGAGTCAAAGCTCATTTTGATCAATCTGTTTCCCCTTGTTCTTTCGTTGAAGGAGATCTCATCGTCCTATATGAAAAATCTCATGATAAGCTCGTGGCACGTAAATTTCAACCTATGTGGCATGGACCCTAAATCATTAAACGTGTGTTGCAAAATGGGCCCTATGAGCTTATTGATTATGAAGGTCATCCTCTTGAACAACCCAGAAATCGGTTGTATCTCAGAAAATATTATGCATGAGTCATCCATGTGTAATAGGTGTACATAGGTGTTATTTTCATTTTTGTACAGGTTTTTGGGTTTGGTGTTCTTTGTGAGCATTTTCCTGCTTATTGGGTCTTTCCTATTGTGCAGATGTCTATTACCCCTTATGTCAGTTTCGTAGATGGTGCTTCCCGCAATACCAAGAATTTGTCTTCTGCAGCCTGGGTAATGTATAATCCTGCTGGTGGGTTGATATATCTGCAAGGTATTTGTCTAGGACGAACTGTAAACAATGTCGTTGAATATAGAGCTATCATTGAGCTATTGACCAAGGTGATCAACCTCGGCATATGCACATTGCTTGTAATTCTAGATTCATAGCTTGTTGTTCTGCAACTCAATAATCATTATTCGGTTAGAAATATGCATATTCTAAGATTGTATTTACGTATTCGTTTGTTGGACAGATATTTTGATTTCATTACTTATCAACATATTCCTAGACGAATGAACACATTAACTGATACAATGGCTAACATTGTATTAGATATACATTTGCATAATTTGTAAAAGCATCATTATATGTAAAGAGATCCATGTGAGGAAATAGATGTATATATATATATATGTATATATATATATATATCTATATATATATATATATATATATATATATATATATATATATTGCATGTTTGCAACTGTGTGCATCATAATGTCAAAAAATATGTGTGTGTTTCTGTTACATCTCGAGACATCATGTCTCGCAAAATATGCAGATAAAATAAATCTAGGTGTCTAATCAACATGATGCTTGTGATAACATGTCACGGCCTGTACTAGCTGCATCAGCAAGCGGTGGATTCAGCTGGGCACCCCTACAATGTGTCTCTGATAGGAGCGAGAAACATCATCAAAACATGCATAATTTGGGACTCCTCGGCTGATCCCCTCCAAGTTGCGCACTATTTCGTCTTCCTCGCTGCCCTCACCTTGAGGGTCAAAATTGTGAGGGATTCGCCTCGCTATTGGTGACATGCCAGTAGGTCTCTCTAGGAAAACATTTGCATCACATGGATTTAATTTTAGAACATAAATAAACAAAAAAAATCATAATACTCATAAAATTAAAAAATGGAGTATTACGCAAATCATCATCCCAATCTTCTCCCTTTTGGAGTGGGAGGTCCGGGTCACTAGTGAGGTCTGTGCTAGATTAGGGCCAATCCTCCACAACAATAAAATTTTGACGGAGCCAATAAAAAAATTCCATCCTCCAAGACATCTATTGGCCACCCCATGCCGTTGGCATCAGTGCTGCCCATCGGGCCATCCGAGGATCTCTCGCTGGTAGATTCAGAACAATGACCTCCTGTAGCTGAAAAATTGGTAATCATTCCAAGAAGAATGATACCAGGATGGATCCATAACCAAATTGTTTCAGTTTTGTCTTCTTGAATTTGCTTAATTGACGCTTCATTTTTATGGTCACCACCTCTGCCTAGTTGAAGAGGGTCAGAGCCATGTAGTCCACAGCAAGAAGCAACTGTGCCTTTGTTGCGTTATGCGGTGCTTTTGATCCTGCAGCTCGGGTGATGGGATGCAATACCATGCATAGTGTCAAATATGGAATAGTTTGTATATCAACTTTCCCACTATTGGTTCCTTTCCGTGCTCCTCGACATACCTGTCTATCACCATGGACATGTTTTCCATGCAGGGTGGAGTGCCGGTTAGGATTGGTGCTGCACCTCTCTGTGATAATCCTGTGATGAAGTGCACGTCAAAAATATCAATCTCAAGTTCTTGATCCCGTACGATGAAATTCTCTTGACTTTCGTCCCATATATTGACTAGATATTGTAGCAATTCTGGTTGGGCTCGGAGGCATGGTGTGAGGAAGATTTTTTTCAAACCACAGTTTCTGAGGACTTCTATAACTCCCTTATTTTCCATTGCTAACTCATGTTCTTTACTATGTTCCCATTCTTTCCATTCAATAACCATTTTTCTATTTTCTACTTGCAAACACACACATATGAGTAGCATTAGTCAATATTCATCCTTAAAATTGTAAATAATTGGGACATTTTGTGATTATTATTTCTTGAAATTCATTTTCATCATTAGCGCGCCCTAATGTTAAAAATAGGGCAGTCAGCGTGACTCTGTGCCCGAAACCCGCGCCGACCGTGCAGCCCTAAATTTTAAAATTTCTCCCCCCAAATTCAAAATTGAAAAATGCAGGAAGAAAGGAATAGCTCAAAATCACAAGAGGGATCTCAGCTCTTACTTGGAGTTGACATATTTGCGATTGATGTACTGAATTGGTTATCGTCACTGCAAGATTGCAGAGTAAAATGGGTAAAAATTTCTCCGCAAGAGGTAAAAAGTGAAAAGTACTTATTTTTTATCATTTTTCGCATTTTATAACTTTTTCACAACCATAATTAGGTTTTAAGGCATGTTTTCGATTATTTTATTGTATTATTTTCGAAAAATACATTTTACACATGTCTCTTGTGTAGCAAGAGGTTTTTCATGCGATAATGATGAAGTAATGAGTTTTATAATTTTTTGGACTTGGTAAAAACACAAAAAATTCATTACTGCAGTCATCTTCAGCCCTTTTCTGACTCTCTAAAATTGAAAATATTTCTGAGATGCTTGTCTTTTTGAAGTCGTTAAATGGATGCGAAACGATATCTACCCAATATATGTTTACCCCTTTTTTAGGTTGGGATGGATTATTTACGAAAAATGAATACCTTAGCCTATCGTGACTAAGCGGTTCTCTCAGACATAGTTTTCTACCTTTTTGGATCTGTGAGACTACCTACGAAGAGGGACTGCTAGAGTTTTATTTTCTTCCTTCTTTTCAAACTCTCTAAAAATGAAAATATGTTGAGTTCTTCCTTTGTCAAAATTGTTAAACCCTGATGACATCGGACTTCGTCGCCATGACGTTATTCGAGTTCCTCCTTCCTAGGGCTCGTAAAATGTACTACGATGGATTTGTCTGAAGGAAAAATTTATAGTGAAAGCATATGCTATCCCCTTAAAGATTGTTTTCAAAAAATAATTGGGGTACTCACCAAAAATGGTGGGATAAAATGGAACTAGATTTTAGTTGTGTTGGAAGTATGTCGCTCTTGAACATGACACTTGTTTGCATTCGTGTCAGGTTGGGGACATATCATTTCATCATTTTTTCTTCCATGGGTTTGGGTAATCTATTTTGACCTCTCATTTTCTCTTTTCCACGTCATCATGACCTTCGATCCTTCGATGTCAAATACTGCCAAATCCAGTGTCGTGCTGCAGATATATTCAAGAGAAGTTCACCTCTACAGTTTTTTCAACCTCCCTCTGATTCTCTATTGGTCCTGATTCACAAACATCATATTCCTCTATCTCATGTCGATGATGTGGGTAACATTATGGTCCTCCTTTGACTAGGTCACTTCCTGTCGACTTCAGCTCATTATCCAAGAATCTGATCTAGAGGCTCCCTTCCGGTACCTTGGAGCCTGCATGCCTCAATGGCAGGTTCTTCGCATTCGATGCAAGGTCTACATCATTGGCCTTCGATCAATTTAATCTGTGAGTGTTCGATGCCATATCATTGTTCAAATTTTGTGGATTGTACCTTTCGTACCTTGAGAGCCATTATCATTATTGGTGGTTCAACTCGCGTCTTTTAAAAACTTTCATTATTGGCTATTAATCAAATTATTTTCTTGCATGTTCGACTTCAACTTACATATTTGCATGCTTGAATTTGTACCGCTCGGATCGAGATGGAGCACAAGACCCTAGGTTTTGTCTGATAAAATCGAGGCTGCATGTTCTTTGTGGATTATCATGATTTATTACATGACTCTTTGATTGGATAGTTGTGACCATACCTAAGTCTATTTGTTGATCTTTACTTCTGGATGGCTGTGTCCATACCTAGATTTCAGTTTTTATATACTCTATTATGGATAGCTACGCCCATGCCACATGTTCATGTATTAGAGATATCAGTTTTATTTGTAATTGTAGGTTTTCCGACATCGGTGTTTGGTTTGAACACGTTCTCATAAAGCATTTCGCCCCTCCCTCTTCCTCGGACCTCATGCTTTAGGGGGCATCTCTTACACAACATTTTTTCATTGTCCCTGCAATCCCCAACTCGCACATTGGAGGGTTGTTTCTGTGACCAATACATAGTGTCATGCTTTGCAAATAACATCCTTGCATCCCTTTTGATGAAGGAAACATTCTTCTTGTTGACATTTCCCTAAGCAAAGCTATAAAAATCCCTATTTTTTCCTTTGCGTGAGTAGCCAGTTCTGCCCTCACGTCGATGTGGAATATTAACACTAGGGCCCATGCCACTTGGTGCTCTTTCCCAGCATAATGCCCGTGCCAAGCTATTAATGATTTTTAAAAAATAAATAGAGGCGAAGGTTCCATTCAAACCACCTCAGGGATGAGTCATTAGGAGTGGTTGAACTGAAACAACCATAGGCTTCCTCCTTTAGTTAGTATTTTCCACCTCCCTTGGAACACTCCTAAATGATAGGCCTATAGGGATCCCAACCTCCTCCTTTTCCTCTATATAAACAAGCATTCTCCCTTTATGAAAACTACTTGAACAAAAAGAATTATACATCTGAAGCGCTGAACTAGGAGAACTAAGCTATAGTTGAATAACTCAGTTATTGAGAAGGTAGGACAAGGAGGAAATCCATCGAGAGGGCCTTAACCCCATCCGAATTCCCTGACGAGCTTTGAGACGTGTTTCGCTCGAACCCCGCTGGAGGAGACCGCGACGTTAGAGCATGGTTGTATCTCTTCCTTCTACTTAATAATATAAGTGACTATTGTCTGGTTCCCATATTGTATTTCACCTTTATCGAAGTCTTCTCTAACTGACTAGTAGATTTTGGATGAAATTAGTATGTGGTATGCGGTTATCATTTTCTGATATTTGTGTAGTTGTCCAAGCAAGATAAGCGAAGGGATTGTGACTTTCCGAATTTGGAGCGAGAAGTTCTCATCACTACTACGATTGCTGACGATAGCATTGGACCACAGGTAGGCTAACTTATCGCATCCTATTTTAGTCAAATATCTAGGAACCTACACCTTAGCATGATTCCTTGTTACTAGACCCACCCTAGGGCTAGAGGGATTGTCTCTATCTGCAGAGAGGACTTACCTACATAACATAGTGAAAATCCTCTAATAGAGTATGGGCCATGTGCCAATTGAATTCTATACAATTGGATTGTGTTGGTTGTAAACTCTAGGGGTCATGATAACCTAAAAGCCTAAAGTTTCCTATACATTTAGGTGGAGTTCCTTGATAATGTGAATGTACCTATACTCAAAGGAGATCTTAGTGGGTGGGTAGTCGCAATATTTAGGTACCCATGTAATTTTGTGTATTTCCACTCCTTTTTGTTAATGTCTAAACAATCAAGGAATGAGACGCAAATGCCAAGTTAGATTATATATAATTTATTGATAAAGAGTGTTTTTAATTCATTGAACAAATGGAAGATGCAAATTAATACTTACCTAACAAAGATAAATAGATGTCCAATAAGGGTGAAATTTGGGATTATTAACTCCTACCAATAATATAGAATGTTACGTGATGTTTATGATCATACATGAAAAGGTTGTGCTTTGTCTATGTACATATAATTGTGATGTAGAGTTGGTATAAACATGTGTATTCTTCTTATATGTTTTTAGGAAGTTGTTGGATCATGGCTTGATGATATATTTTGGACAATTTTTTTTTAAAGTTAGTGCATAATTGAAATTTCCTCAACACATTTTCAATCTGCCAGGATAACACGTCCATCTCAAAAAAACCTCTTATTTATTTATATCCATACTACTACATTGTTAAATAAATTGAACACACACAATTTTGGTGTATAATATATGTTAACTCTCTTATTATTTAGATTAAAATTTCAAATATTAACTTATTTTTATTTTACTTTTAATTTTTTTAAATATATATCAAGTAAAAAAAGAGAATTTAATATTACATGAATTTCATTCTATCACATGCATAAACAGGTTATTAATTCATCGGTACCTATGTGAACCCATGAAAATAGAACTCTATGGTTAGGTATATCATGCTTCAGATAATTTTCCTGGGTATTGCACAAAAAAGCCATGGTGGGAGAAATAAAAAGGAAATTATTGGGGTAGGCCCAAAATTCACATGGATCCATATGTTTATTGAGCAGGTTCACATTAACATATTGATGTCACTTTTAGAGATGGTGTGCCAATTACCCTTTATAGAATAGAGATTAAAAATGTAACCACCCAATGGTTCTTATCTCAAGTTATTGAGATGGTGGTTTTCCATCCCATCCACTAGGGTTCAAGTATCTAATGACTTGGCCTGTAATAGTAAGGCTAAAAGGATAGGTGTCTCGTTGTAGTCTGGGATCATGACTCTAGTTTCCTGTGGTTTGGACATCTGGGTTCTAGGTTGAATTATGATTTTATGATGTATGTGGCTTATGAGATGTTGCATATATTTTGGAAGGTTGCAATTTACCCATCTAAAAAAAATAAAAATAAAACTTAACCACCTATAGCTTTTTAGCCATTTTATGGAGATGGAAAAAAGAACAAAATGTCATGCATGAAAAATAGTATGTAGGTCTCTCCATAGTGAAAGAGACACGTGTAGACAGAAAATAATAGAAGAAAAAAAAAGTGCAGATGATATATGGTTTCTTGTAACGGTGTAAAGGTCAAGAGTAAAGGTGATATATGCATTGTTTTTACCTACAACATCTCCTCCATCTACTTTTATCATTATTTTTTTGCATTGCTTGACACCATGGCTAGTTTTAATAAGTTAAAAGATTAGAAATGTAAATGCTATAACAACCATACTACAATTTAATTGCATTGGAAGATTTTTTTTATATCCCATTAGAAGGAAAAATAATCTTTTACTTTCCTTTTTAATTAACTATATCACTTTTTGAAACCTTCACATATTTGGTCAATTCATGGCGATCGATAATTTTTTCCCTCCTATAACCTACTTTGACCTAGTTTCAAATCCTTTCTTTATGCATTGATAGTTTTTCTCTAAACCTACTGGTGTTCCATTGCAGTGAAGCCTAGTAGAGTAGGTGCCTCATTTTTTCGGTCCTCCATAGTATAAATGATGCATATGTTGGGGTTTCTAACACCCACAACATCAGGTAAGTAAAAGGAATTTGATCGCTCCCTTGAAAATGTAGTGCGATGAGAAGGGAAATTTTAGAATGGACCAAAGGCCTCACTACTCTTCAGCTATTCAAAGGGCCTATTAGCATCATTTTGGTCTGAAGTTGGGCATGTCAAGGGAAGAGATTGATTTTAAATCTAGGAATTATAGCATTTCTCATGTTAGGATAGCATCTAAATTTTTTATGAAAGGTGTTCTCTATTTGGTTTCACATGATTCGTTTCTTTGGGTTTTTTGATGTGTTCAAATTCTCACCTTGATGGGCCAATGGCCCTTGTATAATGGGCATCGATGAAGCTGGAAGAGGCCTTGTTTTAGGTCCCATGGTGTAATGATGCTAATATTATTCAACTTCTTACCTTTATAGAAATAACGTTTTTTACAAAATGATTGGAACTTTAAATTTGTTATAGTTTTGAAAGACTTCTTTGTTGTTGTGCTAGTCAATTGTATCAAGAAAGAACTCAAGTATACTTATATTCTTGTGAATAAATAGAGATAGTGTTTTAGTAATAGTCTAGAAGTTATAAAAAATTAGTGGTTATGAAGCTAACGCTTTTTTGAAATTTCTGTAATGTCATATGTTCAAAATGATCACTGTCTTGGTTATTTCATCCACATGCCTTGTTGAAGTTAGTTTTAGGTCTGGTATGTGTTGTGCACATTTCAAGAGGAGAGTTGAGTGAAATATAGAGAGTATTAGCCATTTGATAGCTTTAGAAATGATATTTACATCACATAATGGTTTCATTACAATAGCCACATGAATGATAGTAGGTTCAATGTTTGATGCCATACCTTCCAATCAATTTATTTTTCCCTAATTTTCAACCATATTTGCTATTGTTAATTTAAATTTTTTGATTAAAATTAAGAAGATTCCAGTACTTGTTAGTATTGTATCCTAAAGAATATTAAGGCATTGTTAGTATGTTAGAACCACATGCCATTCAATTCAAAAAAGTGTACCATGCCATCTTGTATATCTAATAAAAAAAGAAAATTATAGACAGAGTTCTCTTAATTGCACCTTGGAGTGTGTTAAACCTTAGTTTGGAAATAGTGAATGCAGAGAAATAAATCAGAAATGCATGACTAAAAATTTGATGAGAGTCTTGGAAAGAAATTCTACATGTAGTAAAATTGTTGTTTGTGTTTCAAATGCGCTACCTTTAAGTTATCAAACTAGTGTTATCAAAGGATAGTAGATACATGTGTTGATGATACTTATCACAATTTTAAGATATTGAACGATAAAATTTTAAAACCATTGTTATGAGGACTGTGTTCATTTAGTCTTATTTATATTATTTTTTTCCATCATATCTATACATGAAAATACAAATTCAGGGAAAAATATAAAAAATGAGAGTTATTATTTTCCAAATTATCAATTATTTTTTCTAAGATTCTCTTGAAACAAAAATAATTATTCAAATTTAAAGTGCACTAAAAGGATTCATCATGGTTTCATTGAATATGAATATATATTTTTTTAAATTGTCATTTGTGCTTGTAGAATGTGGTATTTACCATGTTTCATGTGAAAGGGTTTTTATTCTTGGATTATGACAATGCTAGTAAGATGTGGGCACTTTTTACCCCATGATAATTTTTGCAAGATTCATGTCCTGTGTGGACATAAATAAGAATTCAATTATTACCTCCTGAACTAAAGCATTGATTTTACTAGGTGCCAGTAATGCATGTCAACTTATGATGTGATTGGTCCTGACTCTCAAAAGGTTACTGCATCAACTGTGCATCAATTTATTATTATGGTAAATAAGTTCTCTTTCATTTCTAAACTAGTTGTCCTATATTTCAGTGGCTATTTTAATTAAAGTTATAATCATATATTGTATCTAAAATTATGAGTAGCCTAGCCTAGTATAATTAAATATTGAGGGTTTCCTTCTCTTATATAACTGATGAGTAATCTGACTAAAGGTAGTTCAACATTCAAAATATTTTTCATATGGATTTATTTGATAGATACGTTTAATCTCTTCATATTTTCCATAAAACTCTTATTGATGCACTCTTTTACTTATTTAGAGGGCATCTATTGTAATGTAACCACCCACAGCTAGGTGAGAACACTCACAACAACCTCATAATTTTACCATTTCACTTAAAACCATAGCCAAAATTAAACCAAAAATATCTATACAAAGTAACCAATTAAATTTAAAAAACAAAATATAAATACAAATATATTCATAACCTAACCATAACACACAAATTGAGAAAAAATAACCGTAAGATTACATAACCATATGTATATGTAGTGGAATGAACATAAGAATTGTTTTGTATTACTCATCTGTGAATGTTTTTAACTCACTATGAACCTATGCCATTACACCTAAGCATAGACCACATTATTTATTATATTTCAAGAGTCGGTCACCCGGGTTGAAACTCCTTGGGAAAGGATAACTGCAAAACATACAAATATCATGGCTAAGATGCCAACCAAATAAAAAAATTTCTCCAGGGCTCCAGGAACCCTTCACACTAATTTTCCAGGTGCTAATCTAACAACCCTGCTAGTATAGGGCTAGAGGCATTCTCCAAGCCATAAATAGGGAAAAAAAAAAAATCAGAGAACTAGGCTCTCGAAACTAGAATAGGGGATCACGTCATATAATGATGCATCAAGTTTAATACAATTAAATTAATAACCACACCCTGGCCAGTTCTAGAGTCCAACCCCTAGGACTCCCCAACCATCAGCCACATAGACTCAGTTTCACCTACTTTAATACACATATTTATCTTTTATTTATTATTATAATATTGAATTATAATATCATAATTCATACCATGGAGTCATGGGCCCTTCATATGCTTTTGGTCTCAGTCTGAAAACAACCATTATTTTCTTATTTATATTCATAATTAAAAATTTTTACCACTTCAAATATATGCATATAAAACATAACAATGCAGAAACACTAACCCCAACACATAAATATACATCCATATTGGTGTATTGCCCCAGAAGAAACTTTCATGTCACTAGCATAATAATTACAATCATCATACCCATTACATAGGTGCACTACCCTTAATCAAATTCATAACTTGGCCCATTTCTCTAACATGTGGATACAAAAAGTCATGCTGAACTCATAATTCATAGGCTCACCAATCAATGCATATCATACATAGTTATTACATTAATCATTCAAGGGTGGAACTAGGGGTGTTGCAATCCCCTTCCCCTTAGAATAACACCATCCTCAGTGTTCCTTTGTCTTTATCAATACACACATACTACCAGGTCAATGATGTTCACTACTTTTATATTTAATTCTCTTCATGTCTCATAATATTCCTTCGATTTCCTCGAGATACACCTAAGGTATTAGTTGTTTAGCATATACCTACAACACTCAACAATTAGAAATAGATGTTATGGTCATGTTTATACAGCTAATATTCTATCTAGAATAATTCCAATTCATAATTGAAGCACATATATTCATAAAAAAAGAGAAGGCAAGCAAATAATTATATGTATAAGTATTCTTCTTGTTCCTAGTGATCTCAAATAGCCAAGGTGCAAACCCCAACAATCTCAAACCTACGGACTCACACCTCCCATCCACCTACATCCAAGTCGTCTACACAACCCTATCAGCATCCTAACTATAGAATCACGCCCCCCATCCATCTACATCCAAGTCTCTTGAAAACCCCTAGAAGCCTCCAACCTAAGGACTCATTCCCCCATCCACATGCATCCAAGTGGCACACCCCTTCTCTACACCTAGCAGTCTGTTAAGTATCGTGCTACCACCTCTAGGATGAATTATTGTTGAATAGGGACATTCCTTGATTTTGTGGCTCCAGGAGTTGTTGTTTCTCTTTTGGGGCCTTCAAGTACCCTTTAAGTCCAAGGGAAACTCATATTTCTCTCATCCTTATCATTTTGTTTGTGAGGTGGATGGTCTTGAGTACCTGCATCGTTGATAAAATAAAAACTGTAATTAGTGCTCATGTTTACACATCACATATACCACAACATATAACTATCATTCTACATTGAACATCACAAACATTATCAATTTACACTTAAACTGCATACATACAAATTACATATTTTCCAATATACCTACTACTGCATAGATCAAATATAACATTTCATATCAATAAAAAACATAATTTTTTAAGAAGTTCTCCTATTCATGCCATCTCATGTCATTGAATTCAACAACATGGTAGTCTTACTTCACAAATTTTCCCATTACTCACTTCTACCTTACTAGCTACCTACATCTTATAGTGCTACTACCATTCCTTGGTATATTTGTAGCCTTTTATAATTATAGGATTGTGTTGATTTAAATATTGTCTTGAAGAAAGAAAGAGTATATGAAATTGTTTACTTACATAAAATGTCATTGAGGAAACCCAACCTTGTTGTGAAATATCACTTCCTTTAAAATAGGCTACAATGAACTCAATGGAAAGTTATATGCAAAATACAAAGTACAGAACACACATGATATTATTGGTTTTATTTTTTGTTTATCAACATATACATCACACACATCAAATTCAAGTAGAAGAAGATGGTATTAATAGCATGAGATTGAAGAAGAATGACATTTTTCAATGAATATAAGTTGATAACTTATCCTGAGCCATGAGGATAGTGTATTAATTTGAGTGAAATGTTTAAGAGCTCAAAAAATCATAGAGGCGTTATGTTCTAGGCGATTATGAGTTTCCTAAAGATCGTTTTGTTAAGTAGTGAACTCAAGCTAGTACTTGCGGGAATTATTAGCAAGTAATTGTATTGATACTTTCTTTATTCAAATGTTTCGGCTTGATTTTGTGTAAGATTATCAAGGCCTTGAAAAAATACTTTCGCCATTAAGTAACAGTTTATGTTGACCTAATGAAAAATTCACTATGTTTCTAATGCCATCCGTTTTATTTTGAATGTTGTCTCATTAAGATGATATAGTGTTAGCCACTTCATTGATTTTATTTTGTGTCTATGAAGTTAATTTTTGAAGGAAACCTATGTCTTCTACTAATATTACATAGAAATTTTGAATATTATCCATACTAGTATCCATAATATTATGCATATCAAAATATTATTCTTGCAACTTAAATTGAGTGCCAATTATATGATGAGATTGCTAAAAAAAATAGAATTGGACAGATCTATAACATTTTTTCTTTATCTTCTACAACCTTTGACTTTGAGACAACATTTCTTCCTTAGAATCAATAGATTCTAATAAATTACGGTTTTCATTAGAGTTTTGTAGCAAAGAATCTAACTATTGTTGTGTTTTATCCAATTGATTCAGTACGTGATGATTGGATGACTTCAACTCATTCACAACCCTCTTTTTCTCTTGCTTGAATGCATTTCTCTAAAAATCATGGAACATATCATTTTCATCAATGAAGAAGATAAGATACACTTTGTGGGAAGAATCATCTAATACCTTGAGACATTTCAGCATAAGAGTTGAAGTGGAACACTGTAAAAGTGGGCGCCTGCTTGATTTACTCTAAAAGAATTGAGACATATACCATGTGACTCTTGATTTCTTCTCCTCATCATTCATGATATGTTTGCAATTGGAATATATTGACGTAAGCCTTTTTCCAACATGAATTAGACAATAACACTTTATATTTCTCTTCCAATCTATTCCTTGCACTATCTGCCAACTCCTTGCCCTTGATATTGTCAAGTGCCTCAATTTCAAACTCACTACCATATGGATGTTGATATTCATATTTATGTTTATATTCATTTGGAGTGCTGCTTGTTATATTACTCTCAGAGTTATCATCATCATTTAATTTTGGTAGGTTATGGTTATTTAGGATGCACAAACACAAGAAAAAAAAATTCTGAAAATCTGATCCATTGGTTTTCCCTTCCTCCATCATGTCTAATAAAATTAATTAATAATTAAAAAATTGTTAAATAACATTAAAATCAGTTGTGGTTTTCACACGCCGGAGTTAAAACCGCATAAAATGCTTCCAAAAGAAATGGTCAATGGAGGGGATATTTAATTTTTTCCTTAACTTCCTGTAGATAGATATGGTGAAATATAAAACTGGTCACTTCAAGCCCATAATAGATATGGAATTGTTGTCATAATTCCTGCTAGAAGGTCTATAAACAATAATCCTAATTGTTGGACATTGGGTTCCATGCTCCCTGTGTGTTTCGCGGCATGGACTAACTGACTCTCATGGATCCTAACTCTATCAATTATAGTAGAGACTAACACCTGCGGGTTCTGGTCTAACAACAATCGTGATTCCAACAATTGGTATCAGAGTGACAGGTCTCGAGTTCAAAACTCACCCAGCTCGCGTTGGGGGGGAGATTGTTGGACATTGGTTTCAATGCTCCCCATGTGTTTGATGATATGGACTAACCGCCTCTCATGGATCCTAACTCTCGTGATTGTAGTGGAGACTAACGTCTGTGGGTTTTGGTCTAACGAAAATCATGATTCCAACACTAATTATTAGCTATAACTGGCTAGTAACTATCAAATCTTCACTGGTGGTTGATATGGCTTATAAAGTGCTCAAAAATACCTATAAATTTCCTCCAATCATGGCTTAAATATATGTCAGCAGTAATCTACAAAAATAATGAAGAATATCCTAAGGAGGTGATCCAAATCAACTTCTATCCATGGATAATAGACACTTAACTAGACTTCCAACCTTGTCATCCACTGTTGGAACATGCGTTATTTATTTTCTAGTTCAAAGTAAAATACTAAATTGACAACAACTAGTAGAGTCAATTCTGGACCTTCATTAGATCAATTTTAGTGAGAAAACTACAATCCATAACACATAGAACACATATAATCAGGCATACCCTTCTTGAGAACTATATTATGATTTCAAAACATTGTATATCTACATTTCACCCATGTGGCTCATGAACTTGGAATGGATAAGTATTTCAATTATGTCAAATTAAAATAACTCCAGAGGTAATTTTCTAGGCTGATCCTTAAATTTCAACAAGAAATCCCTTGTGTGCTTTCTATCTTTGAGGCCTATTGCCTTTGGTACAACCATTTCTTTGCATCATTAGATATAATGGCATATTGTTTTGTCGCTATATTTTGGGTAGGAAATTCAACTACATCTTCCCACTTATCTAGTTCTTTCCGACCTTCCTTATCGGAGTCATTGATAACATTAACAACAAGAACAAGTAAAGTAGGTGCATCTGGATAACTTGAATCTTTCTACTTTTCCTCTGGTTCCTTGTATGATTTATAAAATTCACCAGCTGAACTATAAGGATCAACTTTGGCCAAACATTCCTTCCTCTTCTTCTTCTTGCTATGAGCCCTCTTTATTCCAACACAAATGGAGGTTGTGGATACAACCTGATGATTGGTAACATGATGGGTACTCTCATTCTTTTCAATAGTATCATGGATTGTATTCATATGATTTCCCCTCAAATTAGCATTACTTTTTTTTTTCAACATGGTATAATACTTCCTCAACTTTAAATTCACTAGGAAAAGAGGGAAATTGTTCATAAATTTCCATTGCTTCTCTACAAATGTCACCAGATTCAAAATACAACTCCATATCATGTGCAACTAGTTTGAGTTGATAAGGGTCACCTTTCCTAAATATCACAATAATTGCAGTGTTGTCTTTGTTCTCCTTTCTATTGACCTCAATCTGTGTCAATTATTCATCCATAAATGGAAAATATAGGTCTTCAACACTTACATATGAGCTCAAATGTTTTTTCACATGGTTCATCAAGATTCATTCTTAACTTAACAACTAAATGTAACTCCTCACCTTTTATTTCCCTAGCCTTTAATAAGTTTCAAATTTGATTCACAAATTCCCACATCACTGACAATGCCATTAGATTTTATGATTTAATCAAATAAAGAGATATTTTTATAATATGATTAAGAGTTATAAATATCTTTGGTTTGACTTTCATACCAATAGATAACCTGAATCTTGATTACAGGAAAATTGTTTCCAACATCTAAGTTTTTCACAGAAACCCCCCCGCTAGGGATTTTAGTTGTGCTTTTTATCTTGAAATTTTTAAAAATTACATCTGATTTTGCATCTTCTTGACCTGGTATTTAGATACTTAATTAAAATTTATTAAAAATTTTAGTGACCTTACCAATGTCCATATGATTTACATATTCGTTAGTCTTATTACTCGCTTCATAGTTATCTCCTACAAACTCATACACAAGCCGTAAGAGTCCATTAATCCTTTCTGTTGGCAATGTTGATGTCCCCACATTTCATGAGATCACAACATTCGTTGAGCTCCCTGATTGATGTAAAGTTGATTACCTGTCATTAGAAGATAAGTAATTTCCAAAACGACTTGAGAAAGAGACAATATAAATAGAATCAAGTTATTGAGTCCATGTTGTAAAGGCAATGGAGGAGGCACACATTGGGCTAATGGTAGTATATGTAGCATTAGAAGATACAATAATTCTTATTAAAGTTTTAAATAGTAAATATTGTGTGAGAAAGTTTTGTATCAGATGCACACTCATGGTTTCTAGGGATGTATATAGATGTGCAAATAATTGTCCTAGCAGTGAACACAAAAGAGGATTTACTATTTGTGGGCTAGTTTAGATTTTAAGAATATAATATTTTTGAAGAAGAAGATGCCAACCAATATGGCCCCACTAGTCAAAAACTATTACATGAATCGACTTCTGTAAATTCAAATATAAAGTGCAAATGTCAATGCCTTTAGTTATGGAAACAACTAACTCCATGATTAACTTGCTAGTACATTCCATTCCATCTCTATATCTACTTGAGTTATTCTCTCCAACTCCAAAGCCACATAAAATTTGTAACCATCTCTATCTGAATTTTTCATTATATAGGTTTGGCTCCCATTTCAAATTTCCAAATTTTTTTTCATGTGTTGTACGGAATTGTGATATACGGATAAGCAAAATTCCCTAAGTGTGGTTTTTATCACTTAGAACAACAGAGGAAAGAATAACTATTATTTTCTCTAAAACAAGCTGATATACAGAATGGGAAAGGATCCTACTTGTGATTATTTCTCTTCTCCTTCTCCTTCTGTTGTTGCTATCCTCACTCTCAATCCAACTCAAGTCACTAGATAAATTCCTGTAAACACAAACAGAGAAAAAAAAACAACATACAATATACAAATATATACATATCTTACTAAAATCAAACCGATAAGATCTGAAATACATACATCATTCAAGAATACATTGCATAATAAATAGAGACATAGGTATGGGAAAATGAACAACAATATTTATTAAAGAGTAGGAGGGGAGTATTACAACCAATGGATCGATTTGTCTTCAACCTGCTCCAACATCATTCCAGCCTCATCACATCCAACATCATCTCAATAGCATAAGTACTTTCACTCTCTTATCAAATGAGAATCCAACAACATAACTTTTTACAAAATTATTCCTCCATATCACTAGGATGAGTACTCAATTTATAGGGAAATTGGTGGTATTTTCTCAATGAATGAATTTCTAATAATAGGCAAGACATGTTTCCAAGTTTAGAGGTGTTAGATGGACACTTCGATTCGAGGTATGACATCTATGGACTCTTCTAGAAGGCAATGGCCATGTGGAGATTTCCATAAAAATGAGAATTCCGATCCGAGTTGACCAACACACCTTTGAGTGTCAGGAAGTGCAATGAAGTGCACCCTTGCATGAAGGAATTGGCACTACAACATAGTTAGTCCCTTGTAGATGAGCGTTGGTGAGTTAGTGGGTCATATAAAATATACTTCAAACCTTTGAAATCTCACAATAGAGGCCATGAATGAAATTTTCTTCACTTAGGGCATATAAAAAATGAAATATAAGGGGATGATAGACCCTATTTCATTGGTCCTACGGATGATGTCTAGTTTGACCAAGTCTTGGGGGAGGATGCCCAAATTCACCTATAATAGTTGCCCCCCTAAAGCATGAAGTCAAAATAATAATAGTATTTGGATGAGATGCTTTATGATATGATGAGTAGGAACTGAAGAAGATGGTGACTTGCATCAATATTGCAATACATTACATCATGATATATTTCATATTGGTCATGAATTGTTGATGGAGGCATTCATTAATTCAAAAATTCATGTAAATTTAAATGTTTCCCAAAAAATACATGCCTACATATATAGGCCCATGTTCAGATGACGATCTATATGTAAATCCATCATACATATGATGTGTACAAAAATCCTGAAATCACACCCTGGAGGGATGAAACTAGATCTGGGGTATTCTTATGTTGTTCATTTAATCATTTCGGTACAAGTCTAACCATGCAAATATATGATTTGAAGTCAAACGTGGGAATACATCGTCTGATTACCAGCCAATGATGTGAGCTGTTAACAGACACGAGAAAACCACCATTGATGTTAATTTCTCTCAAGGTACTACAATAAAATTTGTAAGGCATGAATAGATTATTTGATGTCGAACACCAAGCAAAATATCTTAGTCAAAGGTCTGGAAGCAAGAAAATTGTCAATGATGTAACAAGCCTTAGGGTACTGGAAGATGTTTCTAAGTAAACTTCCTGGATGATGAGATGATGTTTACAGGAAGAAAATTTATCATGAAACGAGAGTTATTGATTTCAAAGACAAAATGTGACTTTATATAGCAATGTTTAGGGATAACTATCATGGAAATGAAGGTTTATGAGTTATGAAGAAGGATGAGGATTTTAATGGATGAATTTTCTTGAACATATTGGCGACACTTGAGATGAGTTGGCGGTATTGACCGAAAATTGAAGTGAAGGTATGATGAACCATAGGTATGAATGAACCATCAAGAATATTACCCAACCCAAATGTCACGATGATGGAGTGAAAGTGTCATGTTCTAGAGCGACCTTCTACCATAAACTGTTTTGTTCTTTTTCGAAAATTTTCCCCAGTTATTTTTCGACTAGTATCTCTTTATTTTTTAACAAGTTTGAGGAGGACAACATATTATTGATCTATAATTCAACCCTTCGGGAAAATCAATCTCTATTTAATAATTTAATGAGTCTAGTGATAAATGAAACTCGATTCTTGTCATGATCAACAAGTCTGTCACTATTTTATGTTTTAACGAGCTTAACGACATTAACATATCGATCCTTTTTCTTATTTAGATAGTTTGAAAAAGAGAAAAAAAGAAAACTCCATGAGTCCTTTTTCGCAAATTTGTCGCTTAGGTCCGAAAAAGTGTAATATGATACCTAAGAAAACCTCGTATCCATGTTCGACTAAGGTTTTCCTTTTTCGTAAATAATCTATCTCAGTCTGGAAAAGGGTTAAAATTATACTGAGTATATTTTGTTTCATTTACTTTTACGAGCTCCAAAAGAGAAGTGCTTGACAATATTTGCACATTATCAGAGTATGAAAAGAGCTAAAGAAGACTCCGGGGGTTCCTTTTTCACTGTTATCGAGGATCGAAAAAGAGATAAAAGTGTGCTTCAAGTCCTTTTTAATTTTTATCAAAGCTCGAAAAATAAGCATAAAAGTATGCTTTCTGGTCAAATCATTCTTGAATAATTTTGCACGACTAATCTATTGTATCAATTGTAAAACTTGTTCAGAACACCATCAAATGGATCAAAAATACCTGCTTCATAGAAAAAATGAATAAAAACCATACTCACAGCATTAAATATGTTTTTAAATAACCAAATTCACTAATTAAAAGAGTTTTTACCATTCCAGAGTTACCATTTGAAAAATAGGAGATCTAAACCAAATTTTTCCCCTAAACTTTAGTAGTTGATTCCGACAGATTCCGTGGACAATTTCTCTTGCCATTCGATTTAGGTTGGAGCTATGAACATTCTCTTTCTTTCAGTATCATTTTCATTACATTTCATGGTAATTTTTTATGGTTTTGAGCCCCTTAGGGTAAATCTACTATGCTCAGAGGGTAACACACCCTTGAATGTCGAAAGGTGCATTGCAACGCACTGAAATTGAAGGCCAGATGCACTGCAACACTCTCTTCCTTGGCCTGGGGTGCGTTGGGCACAATTTACATTTTATTTTTTTTGTATGCCCAAAATTTCCCATTTTTTTGCGTGAAATGGATCCTAATGACGCATATGATTGTGTTTTAGGTATTCATCATATCAAAGTGACGATTACATGGATGGAAAGATAACATGAAGAACATAATATGATTTCCCTAAATGATATAGGTATAGTAAGAGCCCTCAGAGATTGTGGGTTTCTAAAGTTCTTCACATTGTCGGGGATGAGGCAACAAATGGAACTATTGGAGTTCCTTCTTTGTTCATGGGATCCAGTACTACAGGCTTCTCACATTGGGGAAAAATTGGTCCCAATATTAGTGGAGGACATTTATTTTCTCATAGGATTATCGAGGCGAGGTTCTCCCATTTCTCTTTCAGGATCTGCTCCTAGAGGAGAGACAGTAAGAGATTACATACTGCAGCACTATCATCCAGGGAGTGAACCAAGTAAGGATGGGAAAATAAACATCTATGATGTATGTGATCTGTGTTTGAGGGCCATCCAATTTACTATCTCAAAGCTTGGTAGTTTTGCTACACTACATGTGGCAAACACATCATACATGGAGTATGCACTGGAGTGTTTAGAACGAACAATATTTAACTGGGATGAAGTTTTCCTCTTTTAGATAAAATAAAAACTGACCAAGGAAAAGGGATGAAGGAAGAATAATTTCAAGTTTGTCTCGATCCTGATTTCCTTCACCTTAGAGAATATTCCATTGATGCAACCCCATCATGTTACACTAGGTATATTTTTCCCTAGAGACACCCAGATAAAAATATGGGTAGAATTGATGTCTAGAAATGTTGGTCAATCGACCATCGTATTATCTACTGCATTATTTTCTTGCTTTAGACAACAGATGATCACCATAGATCAATATGCATATACATGCATAGATTTCCGAGGGGACCCAGACTTGATTCTACCAGACAACTCTCAATGGGGTGCAATTGGTAAGAATTTTTTGACCATGTTTTTTGATTTTTTCTAAGGTATATACATTTTTTGTATTTTTATGTTTCCCAAGACTAAACTAAAGTTTTGATATATGCAGATGTGGGCCAAGTTCGACTAGTGGGTCAGCTAGAACAAGGAACAAATGAGTCAACAGAGAGGGTTGTCGGGAGAGAAGTCCTTCGGGATTTAGATATGAGTGAAACTCTTGATGAGATATAGCAACATGTGGAGGGATTGACTCTTTGGATTATGGATTGATGGATCGAAGAGTTACCTATGAGACTGCAATGCCACACTATTAGCGTTCCTAACCATTGGATATGGTTATTGCGTAGGATAACCAGATTAATAGCTTGTTATCACGAGCATCACTAGTTTACTTTGACACTTTGCATACGTTTTTAGGTCAAATGACCTATGCGTCTTGGGAACAAATTTTATAAAAAAGTATAACTATCTATCTATTTATTTTTAGTGTTTTCTTATGTTTATTGTGCAATCCTATTCAATTATGTGATGTGAATTGAAAATATGTCTTTACATGCGTTTCAATTTTCTGTTTAAAACATAATTCACTAAGGAATTAGTTAATGTGTTCAAGTTCCTGGAAATGTGTTGATATTAAATATAATAAAAATGTCTTTCCAAAAGTCGAACTCTTAGGAACATACGATGCAATGTTGGGTTTCGAATAGTATAAATGCTAATATGTTTCAGTACAACACGTTGAGAGTCTAACCTAATGATGATGTGGTTAATACCAAATCGAATGGCATCAGAGAGAAGTTCGATCAACGTGCTATATTCAGTGATCTTGTTTTTAGATTGACCGATACAAATCGCTTGAAAACTCACTAACTCACTGCTCGGAGCGAAAATGGCCCATGCTGCAGAGGATAGATTCTATGTACTATGACTAGCACCATCAACATATCCAACGAATGATTCCAAAGATTCAAACATCTGCGTTGAAACGTAAATATGATTACCAACTTCAAGAAAACTCTAGAAAAACAAACATAGATAGTTAAATAAAATAAAAATCATATATACAATATAATACAAAAGTTTACTATGCTCATGTCTAAGCAATGTAATGTTTCAGATACAACCCATTTCAGGGCTGCAAAAATGGAATTTCATCATAATCTACTAACTCGTAGCCACCCTTAGCAAGAAATATTTTGAAAATATAGGGGCCATGCCATAATGGATGAAATTTTATTGTAACAATTACATCAACTTCTTGATCATAAAGTAAGACCAGGTCACCCACTGAGAAGATACATGGCTGGACATGATGGTCGTATTGTGCCTTAATTCACTTCTTATGCATTTCATTGGTCAGTGCGGCTTCACAACGTGTTTCATCAAGATGTATGAGGTTAAAAAGATGTGCTTCTTCAGTAAAGGTGTCAGGTAACAAGTCAAAAACAAGGTTTAATGACGATATTTCACATTGGATAGGTAATATAGCTTCCAGACCATACACCAATTGAAAAGGGGTAAATTTGGTTGCGTATCTCACCAAGATTTGGTATGCCCACAAAGCCGAGTACAAGATCAAATTCCAATTTCGTTTATAAACTCCTATCATGTGTTGAAGCATTAGTTTAAGAATCTTGTTAATAGCCTCCACTTGTCCATTGGATTGTGGATAATAAGGAGTAGTACTATCATGTGACAATCCTAATTTGGTAGTCAACTCATTGATCATGTTATTGCAAAAATGCTTACCATGATTTGTGACTATAGGCTGTGGAACACCAAACCGTGAGATGACATGATTGAAAAATAATAATGCAGTTGTTTAGCCTGTGTTGTTGAATGTAGGCATCGCTTCATCCCACTTGGTAAAGTAGTATATTGCGACAATAATATAACCATGCCCCCCAAAGGAATAAGGGTTGCAGGTCTTGATGTCAATGCCCAATTTTTCAAATGGTCCCACAACTATAACATGATGCATCGGTGCTGGCGGTTTGTTGATTTTATAATCAAATATCTTGCACACTTGAAAACTTCTAATTGCGAGGATGCAGTCGCAAAATATTGCAGTCCAAAAGTAACCAGCGCAGAGTATCTTCTGTGCGGTAGTGTATCCAGACAGGTGTCCACCACGAGCCCCATCATGAAAATAATTTAGAACCTTCTCAACCTCGTTATGAGTGAGGCACCTCCTTAAAATCGTATCAACAACATGACGATAAAGTGTATCGTTGACGATCAGATAATCTTTGGCTTGGTATCGAATACATTGTTGTTGAGATCAGGAGGTATCGAGCTGAAAATTCTAGGTTTGGAGATAAATGATAAAATCCCCATACCAAGGATTAGATGATCCGATCACAAATAAAGACCCATAAGGAATTGATGGTTCTGATGTAGTAGTAGTACTATCACAGGGAAGGTCATAGAGAAGCTTAGCCAAAACCAAAGACTTCTTTGACTTGGATTTGATGAATTCCATATCAAATTGCTGTAAAATGACGATCCATTTTGAATATTCTCCCCCCAGCAATTGACGTGACAAAATTTATGTCATGGGGTTGCAATGCAAAAAGACAATGGTATTTTATAACATGATATAATGGCGCAATATTTGGACAACTTGAATGGTCGCCAAGTCAAGCTTTTCGATGTATAAATACTTCACTTTCGCATCATTGATATTACAACTCAAATAGTATATCAGATTTTCTATCCCATCTTCTTCTTGGAACAATACCATAGCAATGATTGTATCAGCCGCAATGATATATAAGAAATAATCACTCTGATAATTAGGGGGATACATTAATGACCCCCAGACAAGTGTATCCTTGACACATTCAAAAGAATCTTGTGCAAACTTATCCTAATGGAAGGGAATCCCCCTTTTCAAGAGACAAGTAAATCCTTTAGCCATTTTAGCTTAGTTTGGTATGAACCTCCTTAGGAAGTTAGCATTTCCTTGAATTTTCTGTAACTGAAGTAAATCTAATGGCACAGGAAAATCAAGAATGGCCTGGACCTTAAGTGGGTCGATTTGAATTCATTATTTTGAGATTAAAAATCCTAGCAAGCAACTAGAACCAACAAAAAAGAGACATTTTTGTGGATTAAGACGTATTTTGTGGTGTCGGTAGCATAGAAATATAACTCTCAAATTCATCAGGTGATCAGTCCAGTTTGGTGAATGCGCATGTAAATAATCTAGATAAGGTTGAAAAATGTTGTTGATGTCAATGAAATCATAATCCATTGCTCTCTGGAATGTTTCCCCAACGTTATTTAAACCAAATGGGATTTTTCGATAAGATAACGTGCCCCAGGGACAAATGAATGTGTCTTATATTGGTCCTTTGGGAGGATATTGATTTGATTGTAACAGGAAAATCAATCCATGAACGAAAATATTTTACATCCAGCACACTTGTCAATAATCTAGTCGATAAAGGGAGTAGGATAGTTGTCTTTTGGACAAGAAATATTGACATCCCAATAATTGATGCACAATCTGATTGTCCCTTGTTTCTACATGATAGGAACAATGTTGGAAACCCAATAAGTAAGCATAACAAGGTAAATGAAATTAGCACACAAATGTTTTTTAACTTCTACTTTAATGGTAGCAACCTTCTTCGGGTGAACAGGACAAAGGCGTTAACGTACCAGTCTGACATCAGGGTACATTTTAATGGTGTGTTCAATGATACTAGTATCTATGTGTGGCATTTCCTTGTAAGACCAAGAAAATATATCTTGAAATTCACAAAAGAGATAGTGATAAGTTTCAATTTCTAATGGATAAAAAGACACACCATCATGAATGTTTTCTACAATGGCGGGTTTGGTCGAAATATCGATATAAATGGTTTCTTCAATATTTGATGAATTTCGTTTCGATTCGATTGCATTAATGGGAAAATAATTTGAAAATAAAATTTTGATCGATGGGTGATATAGTTCAATAGAACTATTTTATTTGTAATCTATAAGATGGGAATGATGATGATGATCTTCCCATGGTTCTCCTTCTGGCACCATGGATTCTCTTGTGGCCCTATAATTTATAAGATTGGTAAGAATAAACGATAGAGGACAACATCAAACCACTTTGGAGTCCAGGACCTAGCCTTCCTAGACTGAGAGAGGGCTCTCTCTATTTCTGATCTAATATTTCCTTAATATTATGAATGTTGATGTTAGGCTAGTTACAATGATGGTGGTATTTGGTTGTTTTGATTGATTTTGTTGGTTGGATGTGCATGTCTACAGGGACTAGTCCATTGGGTTATGGAGTCAAAGGTTGGATTGGCACATCAACCTTAAAGAGCATCACAGGGCAAGCTAACTGTGTTAAATGGATCTTAAGAGTAGTATGAATTATGAGGAAAAAGAAATAATAAGGTTCAGTAGTGGCTAAAGATCAGTTAAGAATTCTTTAATCAGACTTCAGCAGAAAACATTCAGATTGTAAATGTAGACATAATTAAGGTGCTCCGACAAAAAATAGTAATATAAATTTTTTGATTTACAATTAGATGAACAAATGCATAGTAGGGAAAACAATGGAAACATTGAACATTGAAAAATAGCACATCACCAATTAATGGAGCTCAAGAATCTAGTAAACGATCTTCGATTATTGATGTCCACCTCCAGAACTACTGTGCTCCAATAGTATTTCTTACAATGCAGGGTCTCACAATATCCAACCCTTGATAATGAAAATAAATGTAGTATTTAACTGCAACTATGTCGGTTACCCTAATCTAATTCGGCAGCCTTCATTAATTACAATTTAACTAAAACTAGACAATTATGGGCATGCAAGGCCCGAAAAAAAAAAAAAAATCTTTGGCTCAACACCGACTGTAACATTAACTTTGGAAGCTCTTCATAAATAAAAAAACAAGATGAAGGTGGCTGAGCTGGTCATGAAGAGGCAACAATAGTGGCCTTGACATCTTGCCTCGGGTTGCCACTATTGGATTATTAAATATTACATGATGCTGGCTCTTCAAATCGATCAGTGGCTATGTTGACATATCCATCATGCCTTTTCAATATTATTACATGCACAATTTTCCCCACTCCTTCTTTCCTGGAATCCTCGTACCTATGACTTGTTAGTACACTTCATCCACCTTTGTGTATTTACAGATAGTAGGTTTGGTGAGAAAAACATGCTTCAACTCACGTTGAATGAAGATATCATTGCTTAAGAGATCCAAAACAACCTTCCAGATCACGTTCACTTTAATGTTGGAAAATTTGGTGGTATCCTTAGCTACTTCCTTGAGCTTGGTCATGTAGTATCCCTTTTGGACTAGATTTTTGTTGATTACATATAGTGAGGGCAGTTCTTTTTCCCTCAGGGGCTCAATCTTGTTTAAGAATCTGCCAATGGACATGTCTAATTCATGACATTTCTCCTCTAATTTCATCACTAAATTCCTCTTAGTGAGGACCCTTTTTACCTCTGGTATGGTTTATGTTCTATCCTGTACATCCAGGTTGTCCAGCTCAAAATGTTTTTGGAGTTGAGGAATTTTATGATCTTGGGGGTTGTTGTTGGAATATTTTACAACTCCCGATTTGTTTTATCAATATCCACTTTGAATTTTTGAATTAGCTCCTTCTATTAAAAAATAATGTGGATGGAATGCCAGATCCCATCCACTGTCTCTATGATACTGCCCCAAATTATCATCTTCATTTGGCCCAATATGTTGTTGGTAGAAAATTCATTTTCTACCTTCTCCAACCTCTCAATATGCTTCTTAGCTATCTCATGGGAAGTTTCTGATCTAGCCCTTTGATCCGTGAGGATGCCAATCTGTGTCTCCAAATTATTGACCTCTTGTGATTGCAGGGTCATGCTCTCCATTGATTTGGACAACTGATATGTCCCACTGGATGTTCCAGCAGTTGTTGGAATAAATATTGGAATTGATGGGATAGGGATAACTTCTAATGGGATGAGTGCCCCTCGATTTGCTTCTTCTTTCTCCTTCAGTAGCTTCTCCATCTCAGTCTCCATTTGTTTGATTTGGGCAGACTTTTCAATAACTAACTTCATTAGCTCTAACTTCTGTGTCTCATCTTCCTCAATGCCCTTAGCTTAGGGGTCTTCTGAAACTAGCATCTTGACTTGTTTCGTGAGGGCTGCTATGTCAAAATTCTTCTTCTTCAAAATCTCCTTCACAGCTTGAACATTGGTTGGGTCGTGCCCAAGATTCACTATTAAATCTTCTAGAGACTTGATCCTTGAGTCTCTAGCCATGGCAGATACCCTCTCCATCTTGAGTTGTGATTGGGTACTGGATAAGAACACATGTAGCTTTGACAAGCTCATAGCAGTGTTTGTCGATGTTCAGGCTACCATATCCCCAGTCTTGTTGTGTTATTCCATCTGGTCAATATGATGGATGTCCATAGTGGTAAAATCGAATTATGCTTTCTTATAATCTCCTGCTCCTTAATGTTGTGGGACCAAGGCTTCTAGAAATGCCATCTGTATCCTCCCTTTTTCAGTGTCAAAGGCAGAAAATAGCCTGCTTTGTGAATGTTGAGCCCTGAAATTGTCTTCTCTTTTGCCAAACTTCACTTCATTTCATCATTCCTTTATCATTTCATAAACCTAAAACTCAATGAGAATGACTAATATTACTTAATGGTTGCATACAATGATTAAATTATTGTAATTTTGTGATTTTTCCTGTCTTAATGATTTTTGAACAGTTTAGCTACAAAATGCAGTCATTCTGTAGCTAGTCAAGCGTTCCATAGTTGTTTTGGTGTTTAAACATGTTACAGGTGTCATCTAAAGAAAAGGCACACATAGGTGGATTCCAAATATTTCCTACATCATTCATTCCCTTCCACGAATACTGGATCGATAGCTGGAGGTACCTATGCATGTGGTCAAAGAAAAAGTCAAGAAAACTATCTTCTACAGGAATCAAGACTCCTGATTTTTCTTTACAACAAATCAGGAATCCTAAAAGAGTTTCAATTTGATTTTGACTTTAAAAATACACATGTACCTACTTTCATTCAATGTTTGTTATGTAATTGCATATAAATTCAGCTCAGTAATTCTGAGAGAGATAGTTGATACATATTTTATCATTACTGTGATACTCTATTTTTCAAGCATTTTGATAATAAAAGGAATATAACTATGATGTTGTTCTGAATACAGCCTTGAGGATTTAAATATTTAATGCTGAATTGATAGCAGAGGGCCCTTGCTATTCGAGGAGGTTTTACATGCTTTCTAGATAAGTAGTTTTCAATTTTGTTTTGTCATATTTCCTTACTTAGACTGCTTTCTGAAATTATATCTTTTTGGATTATGTTCCATGTCATTTTCTTAGATAAAATATCCTCATGATATTACAGTTAGTATTTTTCTTAAGATCTTCCAAACATCTCTATTAAATGAATGGGATTTAATTGTAATATTCTAAGTTTCTAGCATTTCAGTTTCTGTTATTTAGATTAAGAAGATCCTCATTATCTTACAACTATTCTCTTTCTCGAGCTCTTCGAATATATCACTACTATATGAATGAGATTTATTTGTACTATTTTGAGTTATTAGCATTTTCCGTTCTTCAATTAGATAGAATATCCTCATCTTATTGCAAACAGTCTTTTTCAAAATCTCTTCCAATAAACCTCTAACTTACGAATAAGACTTAGTTGTAATGTCATAAATTGTTTCAGCATTTCATAGGAGATCCTTACTACATTATAGTAATCTTCTTCTCAAGCTATTCCAATAAACCTCTAATAAATGAATGAGATTCCACCATAACGTTCTAAGTTATTGTTTGTTTCAATTTTAGGAGATCCTCATTGCATTAAAATTTATCTTTTTCACAAGCTCTTACAAAAAATCTCTAACTAAATGAATCAGATTAAGTTATAGTGTTTTGAGTTACTTTTTATTTCATGAATGTTCATTTAGCAGCTGTAATGTCCATGGATTGGGATTCTCTATTTTTATCACTTCCTAGTTAGGAATAGATCTTGCAATCAAATTCTGTTTTAATGCATTCCTCTTTGACATAGATTTAATTTCATTTTCTTAGCATATAGTAACATATTCGAAATCAAACATAGAAAATCCTAAAAAATCAATAAAACACTGAAAACAACGAAGTAAGAAAAGGGATACTTAGGCACATATAGTACATTACCATTCATCAGTTTACTATCCCTAGTCGATAATTTATGCTATCAATTTAGGACAATAAATTGACTAAACATTTTGGCGTTGTTGCCGGGGAAGTGTAACTAGGTAAACTTATTTCCTATTTCCCAAAAACAATGATATGCATATAGAAAGAGATTCTAGGGGTAGATTTATAAGAGGCAGAAGCTTAATTCCCACAACTCCACTCACTCCACCAAGAACAAGAAGGAGCATAGCTCCAACTGATACCCAAATTCCATACTATACTGGTCATAGGCTTCCAGAACTCTCAAGATCAGATATCCCATCACGAAGATCTCCCACTTCATCCACTGAAGCAATTCGAGAGGAAGAAGATCCAAGGACTCCTACAGAAGGGATAACCCTTTTCACTTCCACAGGAGAATATATTCTAGCAGAAGAATCACAAATCCTTAGTGAAGAGGAATAAGAGGACTATTTCTTCAATATACCCTTGATAGAAGAACCAGTAGAACAACTAGCTCTTCCAATTGAGCCCTATATCAGTTTAGAGGAATCTATCATGGAAAAATAAGGGGAAGGAGAAGCCTTTAATGGAGAACATACACTATTTGGAGGAGGTAGAGGAAGAGGAGGAGATAAAGGAAGAGGTAGAGGTACAAGAGAATGTAGAGGAAGAGGAAATGTAGAAGGAGGAAGAGGTAGAAGGGAAACTGGAAGTCCTTTTGGATTCCCTATAATAGATGAAGAGACTAATGCAACTATGAAAAATATCTCACCCTCTGTTCTTCCAAACTTTCATGGACTAAAAGGTGAAGATCCTGAGACCTTCTTATTTGAATTTGAAGTTCTATGTAGAACCTATGATTACCTACAAGATGCTAAGAAACTTAAATTGTTCCCTTCAACATTGAAAGGAGCAACATTAAAATGGTTTATGAGTTTAATCACTAGGTCTATTAGGAAATGGGATGAAATGAGAAAAGCATTTCCAGACAGATATTTGGATTACTGTATACCAGTCAACCATAAGGAAGAAGTGGTCAAGACGATGCAAAAAGAGGATGAAAATATGGAAGATTTGTTGGAAATATTTAGCTATAACATCAAGAGGGAAAAAATGGAAAACTTAGATGAATATACTTTGAAAGCTCTTTTGTTGAATACAATTAGGGATGAATGGATAGATATACTTAATATGATGGGTAAAGGAGACATATCTCAACTTTCATTTCCTGATATAGCAGAACTATGTATTAATATTTCAAGAGGAAAATCTAAGATTCTAAGAGGACCAAGAAGCCCTGCTCTTGCAATGAAAAGAAAATTTGTAGCTAGAATAGTAAGTAGGGAAGAAATAGGAAATATGCTTGATTAATTAAAAAATGAAATTCTAGGGAGTCTTAGTGAGAAAATAGACACCCTTAAGTTACAAAACAAGCAGAAAGTTGAAATTGATGCCTTAGCAATATTTTGTCCCAGATGTAGGAAGAAGCATCCCTTAAGAGAGTGTTCTTTGGATGTAAAAGTAATAGATACTTGTGCAATTTTTTCATAAAAACATAAGACCAAGAATTTTCCCTCAATCCCTGGCCTTAAAGCTATCTTTCAAGAAGAAACAACCACAAATTCCACATAATCTCTTAATTTTGTCTCTAGAAGACCTTGGCAGGGACTTCAAACACAAGGGTTTAGTAATAAAATGTATAATCAACCCCCACCTAATTGGAATTCTTAGCAGAAACCGTGGCCCCAATTTCAAAATCAATCTCAACCTTGGGCTCAAGGAGAAAAAAATTCTTATGGAAGGTTTTCCCAGTATTATCAATATCCACCCTCTTATCCATCATATCCATCATATTCAAACTTTCCTCCTCAAAAAAATCCTTAGCAGAATCCACAACATCAAAATCAAAATCAAAATCCACCACTTCCATTACCATTTCCTCAAAAATCAAATCAGTTACCTGCCCAGCCAATACCAAACCCCAACAATAAAAACCCTCAGAATACATATATGATAGAAGGTCAACAATTTCCAACCTATTTGATTACTCCTTTAAACCTTAATGAGGTTCAACTTAGGTCTGGAAGAATACTTGAAAGAAAGAAACCTTCTGTAGTTATACAAGAAGAAAACAATTCTAAGGAGGATTCTGTACAGGTAAATAAAAGTTTTGAAGAAAACACATTTTTTCAAGATCAAAAAATTGGAAAAGAAAAATAGAAAGAACCAATAATTTCAACTCCTATGTTAGAACAACCATCAACATCTACTGCTACACCTCCTTTTCCTAAAAGATTACAAATTTATAGGGGTGTAGAGAAACAAATTATGACCCCTAACTATGATCTCCTAGATGAGTTAAGAAATGTTTGTATTAAGATTCCATTTTACAGGGCATCAAGGAAATCCCAATTATAGCAAAGACATAAAAGAGTTGAGTATGAAAAAAATAGGAAAAAGAATAAAATGGATAAGGAAAATACAACTGGTAGGAAAAATAGCAGACATAATGATGGGAATGATTGCCATTTCAAAATATCTAGATCCCAGAAATCCAGCTATTAAGATACATATCAATGGAATATAAATTCCAAACACACTTATTGATCTAGGAGCATCAATCAATATCATGAGTAGGCAAATCATTGGAAAAATAAAACTTCCTAATCTTCTTTTTACACCCACACTATTAAAATTAGCAGATAGATATATAATCAAACCAAATGGGGTATTAGAAGACATTCTAGTGTCCTTATATTCTTGGGAGTATCCTATGGATTTCATGATCGTAACTCATAAAAATGATCTAGCAGGACATCATATTATATTAAGAAGACCTTGGTTAGCTACAACTGATGCTTTCATTAGCTGTAGATCTGGTGATATGTACATCTATGATGGAAGTTCAACCAAGAAATTCACCTTGTATCCTCCAGCAAGAAAAATAATAGAATTAGATGATACTCAATGGATTTATGATGAAGAATATATACAACCTCTCTTCACTATTTCAGAAATTAGTGAAGATAGTCAGATTATGAATACCTTAGAAAATCATGAATCTTCTTCAGAATAAAAACGTGAACAATTTCAAGAAGAATCCAATATTGAGTTTTTTTCATCAAGATAGATGTATCTTTACTCCATGGAAGAATTTGACAGCTCTACAATTGAAATATTCCCAGGAAAAACCTGAAACATAAAAAAAAAAACCTAGAGAAATTTCAACAAGAAAAGCTAGTCAAAATATTACAGAGACACTCTTCTGCATATGCATGGGAGTACAGTGATATGAAAGGGATAAACCCTAAGACTTGCACTTATCATATATACATAGAGGAAAATTGTAAACCAATCAGACAACCTTAGAGAAGGATGAATCCAAACCTTAGGGAGATTGTTAAAGAAGAGTTGCAGAAGTTGTCAAATGTAAACTTTATTATCCCATTTTAGATAGTCAGTGGGTTTCTCCTTTGGTGATTGTACCCAAGAAAAATGGTAAATGGAGGGTATGCATTGACTACTGAGAATTAAACAAAGCTACTCTTAAAGACCATTTTCTCTTACCCTTCATAGATCAGGTGTTAGGTACATTAGCAGGAAAAAAGTACTTTTCATTTTGGATGGTTTCAGTGGTTGCAATCAAATATATGTTGCACTTGAGGATCAAGATAAAGCCACATTTACTTGTCCTTGGGGTACCTATGCCTAATGAGTATTACCTTTTGGATTGTGCAATGCACCTGCAACGTTTCAAAGGGAAGTTTTGGGAATATTTTCAGATCTAATACATGACTGTGTAGAAGTATACATGGATGACTTCACCATCTATGGAAACACATTTGAAGAAGCCTTAGAAAACTTAGAAAAGGTTCTAAAAAGATGTAAACAGGAAAACCTTTCATTAGTCATGAAAAATGTTTCATGATGTTCACTGAAGGTATTGTCTCAGGACATCATAATTCAAGAGATGGGTTTAGAGTTGATGAGTCAAAAGTTGAAGTCATCTCCAGACTATTAGTTCCAAGTTGTCAGAAAGATGTTAGGAGTTTTCTAGGATTTACAGGATATTATAGAAGATTTATAGAAAAATTCACCAAGATAGCATCTCCACTTTTCAAACTACTTACCAAGGACTGTGAATTCAATTGGAATCCTGACTGCGAGTTAGCCTTTGAAACCCTGAAAAAAAAAATATTTGAAGCACCTATTTTAAGGGGACCTAACTGGAAATTACCTTTTGACATTTCGAGAGATGCCTCAGATACAACTTTAGGAGCTGTGTTGGGACAAAAAAACCTGATTCCTTATGCCATCTACTATACAAGTAAAAATTTGACTCCTTCAGAGTTGAATTATACTGTACCTAAAAAAGCATTCTTAGCTATTTTTCATGCTATAAATAAATTTAGACACTATATAACATGCTATGAAACCTTTGTCCACACAGATCACTCTCCAATTAGGTATTTAATGAACAAATCAATTACTAATGGTAGAGTCACAAGATGGTTATTGATTTTATAGGAATTTAACATCAAATTTCTAGATTGGTCTGGGAAGTAAAATATAGTAGCTGATTTCCTATCTAGACTCCAAAACATTAAAGACAATACTCCAGTTGAAGATCAATTCTCGAATGAATATCTCTTTGCAATTACTACTCAAACTCCATGGTTTGCTTATATTGCCAATTATCTAGTTGTAGGAAAATTTCCTTCAATTGTGAATGCAAGAGACAAAAGGAAAATCATTTTTGACAGTGAAAAATATTCATGGACTGCTAATGAGTTATACAAAACAGGTCCAGAATTTATTATCAGAAGATGTGTTCGAGAAGACGAGATGACTGAGATTCTCAACACATGTCATGATGAATCTTATGGTGGACACTTTGCTGATAAGAGGACAACTTACAAGATCCTTCACGTAGGATATTATTGGCCATCCCTCTTTAAATATGCTAAAGAGTATGTCAAAAGGTGTGATAGTTTCCAAAGGGTAGGGAAACCTTCCCCTTCAGGTGAGATGTCATTGCAACCTCAGGTACATATTGAACCTTTTCAGAAATGGGCTTTGGATTCGTAGGCCCTATTAATCCTCCATCAAAGCAAAAGAAATATATATTAGTTTGCACTGATTATGTTACAAAATGGGCAAAGGCCAAGCCATTACTTTCTGCTACTGAAGCATCTGTAGTTAATTTTCTTTTTGAGGATATTTTTACTCATTTTGGTGTCCCGAGAGAAATTTTTATAGATCAAGGAGCTCAATTCACATAAAAAATGGTGAAAAATTGGTAGAGAAGTACAAAATCAGACACAAGAAATCCACTCCTTACCATCCACAAAAAAATGGTCAAGTAGAATCTACCAATAAGGTCATTGAAGGGATCCTGACAAAGATTGTTCATTTACATAGAAGAGATTGGGCAGAAATGCTTCCTGAAGTCTTATGGGTCTACAGAACTACATGGAGAAACACAACAGGTCACACCCCTTATGAACTTTTTTATGGAAAAAAGTCTTATTTCCCATAGAGTTCCAGATCCAAGCTTTCGAAATGGCAGTCCAGTTATGACTTGATCTAACAAAAGCACAAAATCACAGAGTGGAGCAGATTAATGAATTGGATGAGATTAGATGTGACACCCCTAGTTTATGTGTTTGAAATTTAAAACTAGACATTTGCACTTTAATCCTAAGGGGAGTGGACCCCAAAGGACAAGTATTTTGTGAATGTAATTAATTATTTAAATTGAGGAAATGAATAAAATGATTTTGTGCAGATTGACCAAAATGAGATTTATGAGATCACTTGCTAAATCCATGAGGATGGATAAGGAAAATATTTCCCCACAATCTTTCAAAAATCCTTGAAAGAAATTATTTTTAATTTAGATTTTTGAGGAAAAATCTAAATTCCCCAATGATGAGGAAAATATTTGGGAAGAGGTAAAAGGCTAGAAAAGTTGGGAAAAGCATAAAACAACTTTAAATAATCCCTAAAAGGGAAAGCCTAGGCAAACAAGAAGAAAAGCATCATGAGATTCTAGACGCAGAATTAGAAACATGATTTGGGGAACAATAGCTTAAATAAGCTGCTCCTAAACAGATTAGAGGTTGATCTGTTCTAGGAGATGATCTCAGCTCGGGGTGAGTTCTGGAAGATAGAAGGACTCTAAGGTTGGGAGGTTGGTCAATTGCATGAGTGGTATGTCTCTAAATTTATTGGTGTTTTTATTTCCTGTGGTATGAATTGGCTACATATAATAGTTGATTTGTATATTAGATTTATTAATGCTACATTTAACAGAATTAATCATAAGGAATTCACCTTTATAATTCTGTATAGTTGTAGAAAAGAAATTTGTTGAGTAGAATCCAACAGAAATGTTAAACCAAGGTTGGTTTAAATATGAGGATACATCATTCTCCACATATAAGTTAACTTTAAACTACTTCTGATCTATGAGTATAAGTTTATGAGCATGATTAGGATAAAGCAGTATGGGAGTTCCTGTACTATACTTGAAAATAGCAGTAGATGAACTGTAATTTAAACTGTGCATTAAATGAGAAAGAAAAGATTGTATAGACTAACTTTAGGGTCAACACATCATTCATACATAACCAGAAGACCAATAGTAAGTTATTTCTGCATATAAGAAGTTAATACTACACCAGAAGGAAGCAAATACTAATTAGCATGAGACTACTCATTAATATTTATTTTATGGAACCATTCCTACATTAGAGGATAGAACTAATAGATGAAAGAAAGTTAAGTAAATAAACAACATACATATTTCACCACAGCAGGGCATATTTAACTATATGTATTCTAGTCTATCATGTGAACCCAAGGCAAGGGCGTAAAATGGCAGATTATAAATGAAAATGTCTTCTAGACATAAAAATAGAGATACATATTCATACACCGCCTGTAGATAAATTAGACAAATATCATGTGCAAATTAATAACAAAGATATAGAGCAGAGCTAGTAATATGTTGTACTACTCCCAAAATTATTGAAGAGACTTAGATACTGTTACTATCAAAACTAAAAACTAGTGTGGTATGAGAACCACATACAAATGCCCTTGACAAAACATATTACTACTACGAAAATGGTATCTACAGAACAATTTCTTGAACACCATGATAAACTGTGGAGTTATAAGAATACAGGCCACTGATTTGCAATATGGAGAAGAACAGTACATTATTCACAATAATATCACCATGTTCATGAATATAGTCTAATGACTGTATGGCCTAAAAGCTTCAAGGCAATAAAATACACATAGTAATCCACTAAATCAAAATGGGTATTATGGAAAGAAAGGAACAACAGAGATATATATACAAAAATCCAAACGATTATAAGCCACTGTGGCCTGAGGACAGTTTCATAATGTTCTGGGAGCTGATACAAATGAACATTCAGTGTCGGGACTTAAAATTTATAATTGTCAAAATTTTACAACTTTATCAATACAAATTTTAAGCTGTCAGAAAAATTTTAGAACAATGAGAGAAGAACAGACTTCCTCTAACCAGGGTTCGGTGAATACCGACCTACAAGTGGCAAGAGGAGACAATGTTAATGTCAAATGGAGCCACGACTCTCATTGCTCAAGAGAAAGAGTAAGACGCAAGTCGTAGTTACCTGTAAGAGACAAAAACACCAAAATCAATACGATACAGAACGTGACGAGAAAGAATAACGTGAACAAAAATAAAATAATAATTAAGAAGGGAATAGCTACCTGGTGAGGGAAAAACTCCAATCCATCCATGACCTGTTATATATAAATAGGAATTGGTCATAAATTAGAATAACGATGCCAGTACCGATAAACGACGTAGGAATTGTGCCCTACCTGTGTCGAGAAAAAACGAACCAGAATGTTGAGAGGGGTAGAATCCCTCTAGCGCCATGCGAATAACCTCAGAGAAACCTTCGATGAGCGTAAGGTAGAGGGTAAGCTCTGAAAACCTAAGAGCATTCGTTCCTGGCTAGCTCTTGAGAATACGTGTAAGGAAATACCAACACTATGAATTTAACCTACGCAAATCGAATCACCTGAAAGCGAAAAAACCAATTCTCTGCAAAAACAATAGAACCTATTGTGAGAACGCAACACAATCTTGACAAATTGTTAGACGCAACTAAATATAGAACTAAACGATGGCAAGTGATCCATCTAAACCCAAAAATCTCAGTGCTGGCTCGAAGAAAGAAGCGTAACTCTAACCCAGAAAAGGGAAGCCCATGGTAAACAGTAATAACAGAGCGTGAAATTTCAAACCTACAAAAATTACATACCTGAATTGTCAGTTTTAGCTCAGAAATACGCCAAAGACTGGACTGAGTCCTGCTCAGCCTCCTATGGCATCGAATTTCACTGTCATGCGACAAACGAAATGCGTAGGAAGGGAAAAGAACCAACGAACAAATTAACATGGTGAATTTATAACAATGTCTCTGGAGTCAATCCACAAAACCCTAAAGCACAGGATGAATCGAAGTCGTCCACATGGCAAGATCCCAAGGGAGAAGCCACGGATCGAAGGGTTTAATGTGCAAAGTACATCATACGTCCAACATTTAATATGACAAGCAATGCAATTTTATGTCACAGCGTTCTGGCCGTGCCATAGAAATTTCTTTGGCAACAAGGTAGGCTGATGGAATGAGTCCAGAGCTACATGGAGCTAACCCCCGTGACCACGAATGGACAGAGACCCATTACAACCTCTGCGACGAGACTGAAAATCATATATGAGATTACGTGGAATCTAGCATCCCGTCTCAATTCACAACTACGTTGAACCAATTTACAAAATTGTATTACGTGGAGGCCAACACAAATGATTTCAAATATTGATATAAAAGAGGACGAGAAGTAAATAAATAGACACGAGTGCTATGTACGCATAGATATAAACATAGGTAAATTATATCCCACTAAGGGTTATATGTCATCAACGAGGGGAGACATGGAGTAATAGACATGGGAAATCGAAGTGATTTCATATAGGTCCATTGACATATAACAATGTGGGAAACATGTGAAATCGAATAGATTCCACATATGTTCATCAAAGATACGAATATGTTGAATGTATAAAGGTTTATTTTATACAAACAAAGGTGGGACATAAAATGGCTGGTGATAAATAAACCCATGATGTTTTATGTTAAATATAGTTATGTTTTGTTACCAATCTATCTAATTCCCATTTGGGTTACAAATCTATTTTATTCCCAGGTGGTAGGATATAGTTGATACATGGAAATAAACCGGAATTAGGGAAACAATTCTGATCTAATCAAATCTGCTAAGTAATAGTATAATACCTTGCTAGAATTATACTTGAAAGGATGAATGGAAAAAAAAAAAAAATTGGAAGGAAATTGGGGGGTGTGACAAATGGTATCAGAGCCCAAGTTATAAAACTGGGCTGGTGACATTGTGCTCACTGTTGCTGTTTGTTCACTGTATAAATTGATTTCTGTGAAAAAAAAAAAATTCTATATTTTATTTTACTGACCTGTGTTGTGTAGTGTATAGTGGTGCTGGAATGGAAGAAGGGGACGAAATTTATGTCGATCTGCGTGATGAGGATAATGCACCAGATCCCAATGAGCCCATGATGGCTATGTTGCAGAGGTTGCAACAAAAATTGGTTGAGATAAAAAGCCAGAATGACAGATTGTCATTAGCTAGTGAGGAGCAGGAAAAGCTCATCAGAGAATTAACTTTGCGGAACAGCCAAGAAGGCAAAGGTTCCGGAAAGAGGAAGACTGATGAGTCTGAGGATGATGATGTTGTTAGGTATCAGTATAAGAAAAAAAAGGAATTACAAGGGGAATTCCGAAAGATCAAACCTCCCTCCTATGATGGGGAGAAGGAGGAAGATGCTGAAGCCTGGTTGTTGAACATGATTAAGTACTTCCAGTTCTATGAATATGAAAGCAATCTGAAGGCCAGATTAGCTGTTTACCAGCTACAAGGTAAGGCTACCTTGTGGTGGGAGGAGACAAAAATGGTGCATGCCATTGATGAAAAGAGAGTCACCTGGGAAGATTTCCAGGTTAAGTTCAAAAACCGATATCTGAATGAACGTTACTATGATGATAAATCCAAGGAATTACATGAACTTAGACTGGGACAGCTCACTATTGATGAGTTTGTTACTAAGTTTACAAATCTGCTGAGATATGTACCCTATATAAAGGAAGAAAAGGCAAAGGTATAAAGGTTTCTGAATTTTTTGCCTGCTGTATACAAAGAGAAGATCAAGTTTGATAACCCAAAAATAATGGACGAAGCTGTTAGAAAAGCTAGATTGTGCTACCAACAGTTCAAAAGAAAAACTGAACATGGAAAAAGCTGGGTGAATAAGAGTGAATTCAAAGGGAAGAAATAGAAACCAGCCTATTTGAAGAATTTTGGCAGAGATCATCAGCCGAAAAAGTTTAATAAACCCAAAGAAATTCAAACTGCTCAGTCCCAAGTGGCCTCAAAACAAATAGATGGAGACAATAAGAAAGAGGGCACAGTGAAAATGAGAGAACCCCTGAAATGCTGGGGATGTGGAGAACCCCATCTGTTGAGAGATTGCCCCCATCGAAACATTCAGATGATTATGAGAGATCGAGAAGCCACTACAGTAAATGACATAGCCAGAAATATACCAACTATTAGTGCAGCCTTGGAAAATCGACAAGCAGAACATCAAGCTACCATGGTTGAAATGGAGGGTAAGATTTATGACCAATCTGTTACAGTTTTGATTGATCTGGGTGCTTCTTTCAGTTACATTAATCCAAAAATTGTAGAAAAATGTAATCTTAAACCTGAAAAATTCCAGCAGTCATGGCTGGTTCAGCTAGCCACTGGAACCAAGAGGAAGGTAACACATAAGTTGCCCCGAACAACAATTAAACTAAATGATTTTCAAACAGAAGTAAATTTGAACATTCTGCCCTTAGGATCATATGACTTGCTGATAGGAATGCACTGGCTGGAAAAGAAGAAGGTTATGATGAAATGTTGGGACAAAACCCTACATTGTGTAGATGAAGGGGAACCTTTTATTCTCAAGGGAAAACCAAAACCTATCTCTGTAAGACAAATATCAGCGCTGCAATTAAAACGAACAACAAGAAAATGATACCAAGTTTATGCAGTACACGTGGAAGAAACAGAATATAAAACTGAAGAAAAATTGTTGGATGCTTTACCAGTAGTAAGAAAATTTAAAGAAGTCTTTCCAAATGAGATCCCTCATCTCCCCCCCAAAAGAGAGATTGACTTTTCAATCGATCTGGTGCCGGGAGCAGTACCTGTTTCCCGAGCCCCTTATCGAATGAGTGCTCCAGAACTTATGGAACTAAAAATGCAATTGCAAGAACTATTAGATAAAGGTTACATCAGACCGAGTGTGTCTCCTTGGGGAGCACCGGTGCTGTTTGTGAAAAAGAAAGATGGAACCTTTCGGATGTGCATTGATTATCGTCAATTGAATAAGCTGACCATTAAGAATAAATACCCTTTACCTAGAATTGATGATCTTTTTGACCAAGTGAGGGGAGCGTCAGTGTTTTCGAAGATTGATTTAATGACTGGTTATCAACAGCTTAGAATTAAGGAAGAAGACATCAGCAAAACAGCCTTTCGAACCCGGTATGGTCACTACGAATTTGTAGTCCTACCTTTTGGTTTGACAAATGCCCCTGCCACATTTATGTGCCTAATGAACAGCGTGTTAAATAAGTACTTGGATAAATTTGTCCTTGTGTTCATAGATGATATTTTAGTCTACTCAAAAAGTGAGGAGGAACATAAAGAACACTTGAGGATAGTATTGCAGACTCTGACAGAAAACCAGTTATATGTAAAGTTCAGTAAATGTGAATTTTATAAAGACAAGATTCAATACTTGGGGCATATTATTTCTGAACAAGGCCTTGCTGTTGACCCTGAAAATATAAAGGCTATAAAAGAATGGCCTGTACCAACTGATGTTTCAGTAGTGAGATCATTCATGGGGATTGCAGGCTATTATCGCAGATTTGTGGAGAGATTTTCTGCCATAGCACATCCCATAACATCATTACAAAGGAAGGGTGTCAAATTTGAGTGGACTGAAAAATGCCAAAACAATTTTGACCAATTAAAACTAAAACTTACTACAGCCCCTATAGGGAAGATTGCAGATCCTGATAAAGAATTTGTGGTATGTACGGATGCTTGTAGAGAGGGGTTGGGAGGAGTTCTTTTGCAGGAAAATTCAGTTATTGCATATGAATCTAGGAAACTGAAGATACATGAACAAAACTATAGTGCCTATGATTTGGAGTTAGCTGCTGTTATTCATGCTTTGAAAATGTGGCGACACTATCTCCTTGGAAAGAAATTTACATTGATGACTGATCACATTAGTCTTAAATATTTCTTTTCTCAAACTGATCTGAATGCGAGACAAGCCAGATGGCTGTCCTTTCTAAGTGAATTTGACATGGATATAAAGCATATCGGAGGGAAAGAAAATAAAATTGTTGATGCTTTAAGTAGAAATTCTTTTCAAATTATAGGCAGCAGTTGAAATAGTGCCCAGGTTGATTTAGAAGAGTTAGTGAAACAGGCAGCAGACCAGGATCCCAATTATGAGAACATACAAGTGAAAATCCTAAAGAAGGAGATGGTTGATTTCACTCAAAACCAGAAAGGACTGATCTGTTATAAAAATCGATTGTATATTCCCAAGGTAGAGTCCTTGAAAAAAGAGATTCTAGATGAGTATCACAAACAACCATATGAAGGACATCCAGGATATCAGAAAATGTTAACATCTTTGAAAAAGAAGTTGTTTTGGCCAGGAATGAAGAGAGATGTAGCAGAATATTTAACTAGATGCATGGAATGTCAACTAGTCAAAGTTGAGCATCAGCATCCTGCTGGTCTTTTAAACCCTTTGCCGATTGCAGAATGGAAATGGGACATAGTTTCCATGGATTTCATAACAGGATTACCCAAAACCAAATACCAACATGATTCAGTGATGGTGGTAGTAGACACTTTAACAAAAGCTTCACATTTTATACCAGTGAAATTTACCTTCGGGACAGCTCAAGTAGCGAATGTGTTCCTGAAGGAGGTAGTAAGGCTCCATGGGGTTCCAAAGGTGATTGTTTCTGACCGAGATGCTAAGTTTACAGCAGCCTTTTGGAAAGGGCTATTTGGAGGGATGGGTACTAAGTTGAATTTTAGTACTGCTTACCACCCTCAGACAGATGGTCAAACGGAGAGAACAAATCAAATTCTGGAGGACATGCTGAGAATGTATGTGATGGATAGGCCATCAAAGTGGGAAGATTACTTGCATTTAGCTGAATTTGCCTATAATAACAGCTACCAATCCTCCATCAAAATGAGTCTGTTTGAGGCACTGTATGGAAGGAAGTGTCGTACCCCTTTGAGCTGGAGTCAGCCAGAAGATAAACTAATGTTGGGACCAGATGCTTTACAAGAGATGGAAAGAATTGTCAAACAGATACAAAGAAACATCAAGACAACACAAGATCGCCAGAAGAACTATGCTGATAAGAAAAGAGTGCACCGAGAATTTAAAGTGGGGGAGAAAGTGTATTTGCGTATTAAACCCAAAAAGAGCACCCTTTATGCTGGAAGTTGTGCAAAACTGGCCCCTAGATACTGTGGTCCTTTTGAAGTATTAGAAAGGGTGGGACCAGTGGCTTACAAGCTAGCCTTACCACCCCATGTTAGAGTTCATGATGTGTTTCATGTTTCGTTATTAAAAAGATATGTGCATGATGCTTCTCACATAGTTGATTGGAATGTTGTACAGGTGGAACCAGAAGGGGAGTTTCTGCCATAACCGCTTCAAATATTGGAGTGGGAAGAAATTGAATTGAGAAATAGAATAGTAGCAAGAGTAAAGGTGCAGTGGAAGCACTTTACTGCTGAAGAAGCTACCTGGGAAAGAGAAGCTGAAATGATGGAAAGATATCCATTTTTGTTTGAAAAATGAACTCTAGTAGTTAAATAACAACACCGAGGATGGTGTTTATTTTCAGAGGGGGAATATGTAACACCCCCAATTTATGTGTTTGAATTTCAAAGCTAGACATTTGAACTTTAATCCTAAGGGGAGTGGACCCCAAAGGACAAGTATTTTGTGAATGTAATTAAATATTTAATTTGAGGAAATGAATAAAATGATTTTGTGCAGATTGACCAAAATGAGATTTATGAGATCACTTGCTAAATCCATGAGGATGGATAAGGAAAATACTTTCCCCGCAATCTTTCAAAAATCCTTGAAAGAAATTATTTCTAATTTAGATTTGTGAGGAAAAATCTAAATTCCCCAATGATGAGGAAATAGTTGGGAAGAGGTAAAAAGCTGGAAAAGCTGAGGAAAAGCATAAAACAACTTTAAAGAATCCCTAAAATGGGAAGCCTAGGCAAACAGGAAGAAAAGCATCCTGATATTCTGGACGCAGAATTAGAAACATGCTTTGGGGAACAATAGCTTAAATAAGCTGGTCCTAAACGGATTAGAGGTTAGTCTATTCTAGGAGAGGATCTCCACTCGGGGGTGAGTTCTGGGAGACAGAAGGACTCTAAGGTTGGGAGGTTGGTCAATTGAATGAGTGGTATGTCTCTAAATTCATTGGTGTGTTTACTTCCTATAGTATGAATTGGCTACATATAATAGTTGATTTGTATATTAGATTTATTAATGCTACATTTAACAGAATTAATCATAATGAATTCACCTTTATAATTATGTATAGTTGTAGAAAATAAATTTGTTGAGTAGAATCTAACAGAAATTGTAAACCAAGGTTGGTTTAAATCTGAGGATACATCATTCTCCACAGATAAGTTAACTTTAAACTACTTCTGATCTATGAGTATAAGTTTATGAGCATGATTAGGATAAAGCAGTATGGGAGTTCCTGTACTATACTTGAAAATAGCAGTATATGAAGTGTAATTTAAACTGTGCATTAAATGAGAAAGAAATGATTGTATAGACTGACTTCTGGGTCAGCACATCATTCATACGTAACCAGAAGCCCAATAGTAAGTTATTTCTACATATAAGAAGTTAATACTACACCAGAAGGAAGAAAATATTAATTAGCATGAGACTGCTCATTAATATTTATTTTATGGAACCATTCCTACATTATAGGATAGAACTAATAGATGAAAGAAAGTTAAGTGAATAAACAACATACAAATTTCACCACAGCAGGGAATATTTAACTATATTTATTCTATTCTATCATGTGAACCCAAGGCAAGGGCATAAAATGGAAAATTATAAATGCAAATGTCTTCTAGACATAAAAATAGAGATACATATTCATACACCACCTGTAGATAATTTAGACAAATATCCTGTGCAAATTAATAACAAAGATATAGAGCAGAGCTGGTAATATGTTGTACTACTCCCAAAATTATTGAAGAGACTTAGATACTGTTACTATCAAAACTACAAACTAGTGTGGTATGAGACCCACATGCAAATGCCCTAGAAAACACATCTTACTACTACGAAAATGGTATCTACAGAACAATTGCTTGAACACCATAATAAAATGTGGAGTTATAAGAATACAGGCCACTAATTTACAATATGGAGAAGAACAGTACATTATTCACTAAAATATCACCATATTCATGAATATAGTCTAATGACTGTATGGCCTGAAAGCTTCAAGGCAATAAAATACACATAGTAATCCACTAAATCAAAATGGGTATTATGGAAAGCAAGGAACAACAGAGATATATATACAAAAATCAAAACGATTATAAGCCACTGTGGCCTGAGGACATTTTCATAATGTTCCGGGAGCTGATACAAATGAACATTCAGTGTCGGGACTTAACATTTATAATTCTCAAAATTTTACAACTTTATCAATACAAATTTTAAGTTGTCGAAAAAATTTTCTAACAATGAGAGAAGAACGGACTTCGTCTAACCAGGGTTCGGTGAATACCGACCTGCAAGTGGCAAGAGGAGACAATGTTAATGTCAAATGGAGCCACGACTCTCATTGCTCAAGAGAAAGAGTAAGACGCAAGTCGTAGTTACCTGTAAGAGACAAAAACACCAAAATAAATACGATACAGAACGTGACGAGAAAGAATAATGTGAACAAAAATAAAATGATAATTAAGAAGGGAATAGATACCTGGTGAGGGAAAAAATCCAATCCATCGATGACCTGTTATATATAAATAGGAGTTGGTCATAAATAAATATAAATTGGAGGTTGGCGTTCAAATTTGAATAATGAAACTAGCACTCTGGTGAACGAACAGTAAGAATGGCGCCCTACATAGGTCGAAAAGAAAAAAAATGAACCAAAATGTTGAGAGGGGTAGAATCCCTCTAGCGCCATGCGAATAACCTTAGAGAAACCTTCGATGAGCGTAAGGTAGAGGGTAAGCTTCGAAAATCTAAGAGCAGTCGTTCCTGGCTAGCTCTTGAGAATACGTGTAAGGAAATAACAACACTATGAATTTAACCTACGCAAATCGAATCACTTGAAAGCGAAACAACCAATTCTCTGCAAAAAAAATAGAACCTATTGTGAGAACGCAACACAATCTTGAAAAATTGTTAGACGCAACTAAATCTGGAACTAAACGATGGCAAGTGATCCATCTAAACCCAAAAATCTCAGCGCTGGCTCGAAGCAAGAAGCGTAACCCTAACCCAGAAAAGGGAAGCCCATGGTAAACAGTAATAACAGAGCATGAAATTTCAAACCTACAAAAATTGCATACCTGAATTGTCAATTTTAGCTGAGAGATACGCCAAAGACTTGACTGAGTCTTGCTAAGCTTCCTATGGCATCAGATTTCACTGTCATGCGACAAACCAAATGCGTAGGAACGGAAAAGAACCGACGAACAAATT